>CM052895.1:49501723-49612452 GCA_028534135.1 Potos flavus
CCCCCCCCCCCCGGACTGACTGCAGGAAGCTTGAGTGGAGTGGAGATAAGAACCAACCATTTCAAACAAGTGCCTTAGGTAATTCTGATTCATTGGAGAAACCCAGCCATGACAATGAAATTATAATCCAACCAGCCCATCCATAGCCATGGGCTCAGTCTCCAAACTTTCTAAGAGCCTATATGTCAGACTGGAAAGAGTAAGAAGTTGGAGTCCAACAGGACTGAGATCCAAACTGAGGTCCTCCACATGATAGCTGTGGGACTTTGGGCAAAATACTTGACTTCTCTGGATCTCAGGTTCTAGTTCCGTAAAGTGGGAATAATATACCTCTCAGGGTTGTGGTGTTAATTAAATGGCAGTTACGTAGAATGCCACCAATTCATTCCCTCCTCTTCACTGATACGCAGCTAGACTATGTCTCCAAACACCCGTGATAGTTAGGTATGACCACGTGACTAGTGCTCGCGAAAGAAATGACTGCGCTGTGTGCTTGTGCTAGACAGAGGCTTAAGGAACAGTGCACCTACTCCATGTTTTCTTCCATCTTGCACCAACTGGAGGTAGATGACAGGCCCTAGGGAAGAGGGGAGCAACAGTTATGGAAGGAACCTGGGTCTCTGAATTGCTAGATTGAGGAAAGCTACCACCAACAAGAAAACCCACCTTGGAATTTTTTTGCAAACGAGTACTAAGCCTGTGTATTATGAGAATCTATTTTTCTTTTTTTTTTTTAAGATTTTATTTGTTTATTTGACAGAGAGATCACAGTAGGCAGAGGCAGGCAGAGAGAGAGGGGGAAGCAGGCTCCCTGCTGAGCAGAGAGCCCGATGCGGGGCTCGATCTCAGGACCCTGAGATCATGACCTGAGCTGAAAGCAGAGGCTTTAACCTACTGAGCCACCCAGGCGTCCCTATTTTTCTTTTTAAAGATTTGTTTATTTATGAGAGAGAGAGAGAGCGCAAGTGCCCGAGTGCAGGGGGAAGGGAAGGGCAGAGGGAAAGACTTCCAAAGAGACTCCATGCTGAGTGAGGAGCCCAAAGTGGGGCTCGAGTTCATGGCCCTGACATCACAACCTGAGCCAAAACCAAGTGCCCAGGAAATGTTTATCTTCTTTCTGCAGCTCCAAATAATAATTACACTTTACCTAAAACTGGTGCAAGAGTTTTATCCTACTCAATATCTTTGTAGGATAAAACATATCTCTGTGTGGTAGACTGAACTCAAAGATGGCCTCTCTGAGATTCCTGTCCACTGGTTATTCAATCAACTGAACACAAATCTAGGTACTTTTGTGAAGGAATTTTTCAGATGTAATTAAAGGTCCAAGACAAGTGACCTCAAAATGAGATGATATCAAGAGACTGATTCAGTCATGGGGAGGGGCACCTGGGTGGTGCAGTTTGCTAGGACTCCAGCTGTTTGTGATCTCAGGGTCATGGTCTCAGGGTCTTGAGATCAAGCCCTGTGTCAGGCTCCCTGCTCAGTGGAGAATCTGCTTAAGTTTCTCTTTCTCTCTTTCCCTCTCCCTCTGCTCCTCCCCACTGTACTCTCTGTCTCTAAAATAAATAAATCTTTAAAAAACAAAACAAACAGGGGCGTCTGGGTGGCACAGTCGGTTAAGGTCCTACTCTTGGTTTTGGCTCAGGTTGTGATCTCAGGGTTGTGAGATCAAGCTTCAAGCTGGGCTCTGTGCTTAGCACAGAGTTTGCTTGAGACTCTCTCTCCCTCTCCCCCTTCCCTGCTCTTCCCCCCACATCACCCCCTACCCCCATGCTCTCTCTAAAATAAATCTTAAAAACAAAACAAAACAAACCAAAAAGAAGGGGAGGTTAGAGAGATTCAACTGTGAGAAGGATTCATGTGCCCTTGCTGCTTTGAAGATAGAGGGCTATGTGAGAAGGACCTGGGGGCAGCCCCTGGCTGGCAGCCAGCAAGGAAACAAGTCCTTCAGACCTATAGCCACAAAGAATTGGATTCTGCCAATTACTTGAAAGAAGATTCTTCCCAGAGCCCAAGATAAGAGCTCTGTCTAGCCAACATCTTCGTTTCCAACTTTGTGATACCCTGAGCCTAGAACTTAGCCAGGCCTACCCAGAGAGTTCTGGCCTTCAGAACTGTGAACTAATTTGTGTTGTTTTAAGCTGCTAAATTTGTGGTAATTTGTTACAAGAACAAAAGAAAAATAATATATTCTCTAAACGCAGAGGTAGGAAGTTAGATTAGTTGATATCCGAGTACCCTCTTCGATTTCCACTTGCTCAGTTCCTAGTGCTTGGTTGTGTATTTGGAGCTCCTCTCCCTATGGCACTTGTGATCTGGTGGGAGCACAGTCTGGGTGTTAGTTGCAGCTTTATGAGCGGAGACAATCCACTCCCCACTTCACCAGCCCCTAGATCCAAAACTTAGAAGTGGCACTGCTGTCAAGAAAAAAAAAAAAAATGTTGGGCAAAGCGATTTCAAAGTCCAATGTGCTCACCTTCAAGTAATGGCGAATAGTAAAGCTCTGGATAGTCTTCGCCTGTTCTCACTTAGGTGGTCTTCATCTATTTCCACCATGCTTATTTTTCAAGTGGTTTTAGGGCTCTGAGATAAAGTGACATATTAGGTGTTTTTAGTAATTTTAGAAATTATTCACACTAATTCCAATAATAAAAGGAAAATTTCATATAAGGAGGCTACAGGAGTATTTTGTGGAACCTCAAGGTGAGGAAAGCATGTGGGGAAGATCCTAGAACCAGAATCTGGAAAAGTGACCAGAGCTCTCTCATAATCTTGTATCTTGTCTCAGGAATCTTTCTTTATCTTATCTTATGGCAGATAGCCTTCTTTCCTGCTTCTCTGGTCCGAATGACAAAAAAAATATGACCATGGACATGGCCTGTGTTTAATGGTGATTATCTGACCACTGGCAGGGAGACAACTCTTCATCCCCACCACTCTCGTATCCTATTTCCAAATTTCAGGGGAAGGGACACAAACTGGACCACCTTGGTCCAAGTGCCATTCTAGATTATATTTACCAACTAACTCACCAACCCCCTAACCCAGGTGGTGGGTGGCTGTGGGCAGTTTTATTTATGAATGTGGCAATCAGCCTATTCCTATAACCCTTTGGAAGGAAGGATCAGGGAGGGGACAATTCCTAGAGAAAATGTAGAGGGGCAGACAAGGCAAAAGGGGTTCACCCCATTCCTGATAGTATGGTGAGATAGTAGTTATATGGTACTAGACTATGTGCCTCCCACTATCTCAGTATCACAACCAACATGGTATAGTCACACTTCCTTGTGAAGCCATTCACCCACCTATTCATTTAACAAAGAGCAACTACACATCCCAGCATTACGCTAGGTACTTGGTACACAATGGTGAAAAAAAATCATATTCTGCCCTCTTGGAGAAGGCAATACCACCACATAAATGGAAAACTACAGTACTGTAAAAAAAATATCCTTAGTCTAAAACCCAAATCAGATCAATGGTTGGGCTGAGGAGGTTGTCAAGAAATGCTTCCTAAAGAACATGATACCTGAAAGGAATCTTGAAAATTAGTGAGATTGGTAGAAATAGGGGAAGGAAGAGTGTTCCAGGCAGCAGCAAGTTTCATTGCCAAGGAAGAGCATTTGGGGAAGCCAAAAAGAAGTACAGAAAATTTGACATGAACTGTATGGGGGTGAGAATATTGGGAAATAGACTAGAAAGGTGGACAGAGACTAGATCTGAAGGGACCTGAAAACCATGATCACATGATGATGGCAATGGGCTTCCTACACAGGCATGACCTAGGTAACTTGAGTTAATTTCTTGAAAAGTCACCATGGCTTCTAATGGACTGGGAGTATCCAAAAATGGAAAGATGCAGGTGGGCAGTTCTTCCAATAATCTTGGGGTGGCCAAGGTGAACTAAGATAGCAACTTTGGAGATGGAGAAGAGCAACACATTTCAAGAGATGTCATTGCATGGGTCTAGAAAAGGCCATACAGTAGGTGGGGTGGTGAGACAAAGATACATAAATAAAGTTATTACTTGAAATAGTGGAAAAAAGATTGAGAGTGATTCTATCAGCGTTTATTCAGTAGACTCACAAGGCTGAATCATGGACATTCCTGCAAACCTAAAGTTTGAGACTATCTGAGCAAGGAGGGGCTTATGGGTTACCTGTCAATGTGGTCGTCTGGGTTTTCTTGTCTCCACAGGACAAAGAGGAAGAGAACACTTCGGGGTCATCGTTACAAAAATTCAGTTAAATATAATGCAAAGCCAAAATGGTGGGGGTGGAAGGAGAACTGAAAATTTGATTGTGTCTCAACTCCCAAGTAGAACTGGGACAAAAATGACCAACTAGGCAGAGGCCCAATTTGGATTATAAAAAGCTAGTTCATCAGCAAGATCAGTACTGACTCTAAAATCAGAAGCAATTGAAGAGTTAATTAAGCACAAAAGTTTTGCTGTGGTGTTATACAGGAAGATCCAAACTGCACTAAATATGAAATTCCCTGCCAAGGAGAAATATAATCTTCCCTGGTGGCAAAAGTCAGAATCTCATGACATCAGCCAGATAACCACAAAAGAATGTATCTTGTAATACAAGATGTCTGTAAGCCATCATGAGACTATGCTCTCCCCACTAACTAACCAACATTCATCATTTACTGATTTATTAACTTAACAAACACATTCCATTTCATAGCCATGTTCTTATTATGCTGACAGGTAAAATAGAGATTTACCTAAAATGTAAGCTTTCCAACAGACATTTTTTCCTTCAATGTTGTGACATGTATCTTTCTAAAACGGTTGTACACATACCACCCTTTCTGTATTAAAAACAAATTAGTTATCTACTGCCTTTCGGTCCAAATAAAATTTATAAATTTTAATCTAGCTACTAAAGACATTTTTAATTAAAAACTTTAATTTAAAATGTTTAATCTGGCCACAGTATCTGGCTATATTCATTTTAGAAATTTCCAAAGACAAATATTAAAAGCATCTAATTCTAACACTCAGAAGCAAGCATTTCCATAAATTAGGACATACTGACAACATACGTGACAGAGAAAAAAAGGAAACTGTCAGAAAAATGTTAAAATCTCCTTATTCCATATTATAATTCTAAATATTTGCTGCCCCACCCTTGGCGGAGATAATACTTCCCTGTCTCATTGCATCAGCCCTGGGTGTGTGGCCCCCAGTGTGGGAAGGTTATATATCCCCACCCCACCCTGTTGACCTCAAGAGTGGCCATAGGACTTGCTTTGAGCAATGTAATGGTAACAGAATGTGCACCACCTCTAAACAGAAGGAATCACCATGTGGTTCTTTCATCTTCTCTCTTTCTTCCATGTGATGAAGGATAATTAGAAGGCAGGCAGGCAGGGACACCTCCCCCCCACACACACCGTAAGAGGAAACCACCCTTCAAAGGATTTTACACCACCCTCGAAAGAGCCCTCCTCCCTTTCCCATGTGACAAAAACCTGATTGGATGACAGGCACAGGGAGGGTTAATCAGATTAAAACAACCTGCCAACAAGCCCATAAAAACCCCTAGACTTAGAAATTCCTGTGGCAACCCCTTCGGGTCCCTTCCCTCCTTGAGAGCTTTGTATTATCACTTTGCTATGGCTCAATAAACCTTGCTTTGCTGCCCACCACTCTATCTGGTCTCCACTTCATTCTCTGAAGTGGCATGACCGAGCACCATGAGCACCGATGGAGAAGAAATCCTGTAACATGTGAGACCAGTGTAGGGGAGAAAAAATCATTTTCCTTTTACCCTTCTAAGTTCTAGGCTGGGGCCCCATAACCAAAGAGAAAAACAGAACAAAGAGAAGTTTATTAACATGTTGTAGGAAAGGAAAAAGAATTTTCACTCTGCCCTTGAGTTATTGGCTGAGACTCCTATATTAATAATAGATGAGCTAGAGAAAAACAAACAGAAGTTTATTAATATGTATATCTCATGTACACATGGGAGATAACCCAGGGGAAAATGAATGACTCCCTGAGGTGGCTTAGAATTCAGGCTTAAATACCGTCTTAATAGGAAAAGGTATGTATGAGTGGGGTGGGGTGGGGGATGTAGGCTTCTTAGGGGGAGTAAATGATTTTTAGAAAAGAGGAATGGGCCCTTAGGAGAATGGGTGGGAGGTATGATAGTTTAGAACAGTTCACCTGGGTGTGATGTCAACTTCTAGTCCCTCCTGTGATTAAAGTCCATCCTCCCCAGTTGATGAAAATCCCAGGGAGGAGATTTATAATAACAGAGTTCCTTTTGGAGGATCTGTCTTTAGGCAAACAAGGGGAGTTCAGAGAAAGCTTCTCCCTGCACTTGCTATTTTTTAAGTACCTAAAGTTCAAAATAATCAATATGCCCCAGTGGCATGTTTACTACCCATCATTCTTTACCTTGTGTATTCATGGGAGATACTCAGAATGAAATAACTCTCAGAAACGGGTTATAACTCAGGCTTAAATAACAGCTTCAACTGAAGACGAAAGAAAGAAAAGTGTGGGGAAGGCCAGTTATGGGCGAGTAACCAGAAAGAGCATGGTAAACAAGAGTAAGGTTTGTTATGCAGATTTAAATCACTTGCCTTCTCGGTAAGTGTCCAAGGTTGTCTCCGAGAATTAACATTTCTCCTTTCTGGTACAGAGAAGATGGGGATAACTGTAAATGTATGCCCTGTTTTCAGCCTTGTCACCCTAAACAGCAGAAAAATACACCACATACTATAATGATTACAAAACTTATTTCTAGATAAAATTCATTACTAGACATAACTTACCTTGTCATCAGAGTCTTTGTAAGTATTCTTATTTACTGGCAATAACAGAATATTCCAGACCCTCATATTTCCTGCCCTAAAATATGCAATGTGCTTCTCTCCAGGGAGCCCTGAGCCCTACCTTGGTCTTCTGCCTAGAGTGTACAGAAGATAGACCTACAAAGTAGCCCCTGAGGGCCACAGAGGAAAAGCCAGAAATTCACAGTAACCTTTGGCCTGAAGTCCTTGAGATACTGAACCAAAAACACAGGTGTTTAAGACACTGAGGTCCATAGTTTACTCCAATGCAATTCCTCACTAGTATCATTACTATACAAATAGAAAAGCCAAGAGAAATTTCTACATATGAAGCGAAAAAAGTTGACCTGAAAGAGTAGTTTGGGTTAGGGGGTTGATGCAGTAAAGAAAAGAAGGAAAAGGGATGGGGAGAGCGGAGATTTGGCAATCTGTAAAAACAATTGCATTTAGTAAGAATTTTGAGAAAAATTTTGCCCTTTTCCCCATGTGTAAAACGAGGATTAGAACAGTAAGGGCCATGGGATTTCTGTGAGGACTATGCCAGGCACACATTGAGGGTTCCATAAACATGAACTACCATTATCCTTTTAAACTGGAATTCCAGAAAGGATTAGAGACGGGGACTGACACCATAGGACATGCAGAAGCCAATTCTCTTTCCGTCACCCCCTTCTCTTTTACAACTTCTCTGTGCGTCTGCTTCAATCTTGCAAACTGGGTTTCTTCCTTGTGTCCATAATGCCTAAGAGTCATTAACAACATCTTTTAAGTTTCCCACCTCCTTGGGGTGCCTGGGTGGCTCAGGAGGTTAGGTGTCCAACTTGTGATTTCGGGCTCAGGTCATGATCTTACGGTTGTGAAGTTAAGCCCCACATCGGGCTCTGCTCTTATTGGGGAGTCTGCTCTCTCCATCTCCCTCTGCCCCTTACCCCACCTGCTCTCTCTAAAAAATAAAATCTAAAAAAAAAAAAAAAAAAAAAAAAGGTTTCCCACCTCCTTGGTTCAAGACAGCAGCTACTCTGCAGCTGTATTTTCAGTTCCAAGCCCAAATTTCCAGAGTGATGCTGCTATGAAGAGATGAGGATATGGGTACATTTTCTGGCTGTGCATGCTTATGGGCATCTTCTGACTAAGACCCTCTCCTCCCCTTGACCAAACTTTAGTCAGGCTCCTCTGGGCTCTCTTCTTGACTAGGCCTGGGCTATCCATATCCATCCTGTCCTTGCCAGGCTTGCACAGCCCAGTCTTAGCAAGAACTCCCCACCCTTGATATCGGCTCATGTCCTTCATCCCTCATCCCCTCCGCGCTTTTTTAAGATTTTATTTATTTGACAGAGAGAGAGAGCACAAGCTGGTGGAGAGGGAGATGGAGAAGCAGGCTCCCCACCAAGCAGGAAGCCCGACATGGGACTCCATCCCAGGACCCTGGGATCATGACCTGAGCCAAAGGCAGATGCTTAACCGACTGAGCCACCCAGATGCCCCAACATCCCTCACCTTTGATGTATAAATCCTTGGTCTGCCTTTAGCAAGAGTCTGGCCAGTTTAGCAAGTTTAGCAAGAATCCCCCCTACCCTTGATGTCTCCTCTTGTAATGTCCCTCCACTGACCCCCTCCCTCTGCTTTTTGGCTGTACATTCCCACTTGTCCTTGCTGTATTCAGAGTTCAGTCTATTAAAAGATAAACTGAAGCATATTTAAAAATTTAAGAGTTTGAGCAAAAATGGATTCAAATTGAGTAGCATCCAGTCTAACAGATAGAAAGGAGTTCCAAGTAGCTGTACAAAATGGGAGACATAGGCAAAGGGGAGTGGAAACAAGGAAGTTATACTAGGCAAAGGCTTGGCTCAGTTATTGCAAGGGCATTTTCCTCTGTGAATGGCGGGCGTCAGTGAGGCAGATTACCTAACTAGTGCTCATCAAGTGATTCCCGAGGAACTAGCTTATGATTCCTGATTAACTGGTGTATAACTTCTGAGAGAGAAACCAAACTCTCGGCGGGAGAACCAAAACTAAGTCTCCATTTGGTGACGTGGCGCTTAGCATAAGCAACTCCATTTTGGGCCTGTTGTCTTGTTTTTAACAGCCTGATCTCTGCCCTGTTATAGAACTCCAAGGACAACAGTCCCGAATAAAATCTTCCTTACTGTTTTAACAAGTGTCAGAATAATTTTCTTCTTTGATAGTTCACACACACCCAGGACTTGTGTTGCACTGCAATAGTTTTCTAAACTATTTTTCACTTAACAACACATCTGAACACATTCAATGACAGATTTTCAACAGCACTATTTTATTAGCTACTTATCATTTCTCAGATGCCACAAGTAAAATGTTACCTCAGGGTCAAGATAAAGCCCTCTCAGCTAAGACCTCAGAAAGATTTGAGGGAGTGATTCTCAGATCCTCCTGGCTAGACAAGGAGGTTTCTGCAAGAACAGGAGGACTGTCACACAGCACTCTGACCTGCAGCCAAAAGTAGAGGTCTATCTAGAAAAGATTGTTGGAGATGGCTTTTGTCTGACCTAGTGAATCTCATGAAGATTCCCAGAGAACGCAACGTTTTTAAGAGAAATGAGCCAAAGCACCACAGCTTACACTGAGACACAAACCATTCAAACTAAAGCCACTGACTCCTAGTCGTTATGGGCTGGAAGCAGGCTGAGCAAACTATTTAGCTGCAAATCAGGCCTCCTTACAGAAAAAGAAAGGAGGTTCCAGACAGTGGTGCTAAGAATGAAGTCACGTCCCCTTGTAGACCATGCTCCCAGGGGTGGTTCCTTGGGTGTGGTTCTGTGGGTGCAGAAACTTGGAACCTGAGAAAAGTTATCTGCCTCCTCTGATCTTAAGTACAATGTCAACAGGGACAAGGTAACTATAATAGACAATCCCTTTCAAAACAGGGTGTAAATACCATTGAAATCGGAATGAGGTCATTTAGTTGATACTTTAGAGTGCTACTGATAAACCAAATAAGATGAGGACAAATGGATTCAGCAACATGGAGGTTACCAATGGCCCGAAAAAGCAGTTTCAGGTAAAAGGTGTGTGCAAAACCCTGTTGCAACGGGTTCAATTCAAGAGTGAATAGAAGAAATGATGGCAATGACAGAAGCAGAGACTTTGGATATTCCTGAATTCTCACACAAAAACAGGGTAATTAACACAACCAAACACACATGGGCAACATTTGCAACAAAAAGTGGTGCACCCCAAAGTACAAGGGAGCCAGAAGACCTGAACAGGATCGGCATCTAGGTGGGAAGAAGCAGAGGGGGGAAAATGAAGCAAACGACAAATTCATAGAGAGACAAAAAGTAGAATAGTGGTGGAAAGTCAGGGGCTGGTGGGAAGCTGCTGTTTAATGGGTAAAGGGCTTCAGCTTTGCAAGATGAGAAGAGTTCTGGAAATTGCTTGCACAATAGTACAGATATACTTAACACTATTGACCATACACTTTGAAATGGTTAAGGTGGTCACTTTTACATTATGTGATATGCATAATTTAAACACTCAGGAAACTAATCTCACATTTAAAAAAGGACTAGAAGAATCAAGATTAAATTTATGGGTGGGGCGCCGGGGTGGCTCAGTGGGTTAAAGCCTCTGCCTTCGGCTCAGGTCATGATCTCAGGGTCCTGGGATCGAGCCCCGCATTGGGCTCTCTGCTCAGCAGGGAGCCTGCTTCCCCCCCTCTCTCTGCCTGCCTCCCTGCCTACTTGTGATCTCTCTCTCTGTCAAATAAATAAAATCTTAAAAAAAAAAAAAAAGATTAAATTTATGGGATGCCTGGGTGGTTCAGTCAGTTAAGCATCTACCTTCAGCTCAGGTTGTGATTTGGGGTCCTGGGATACAGTCCTGTGTCAGGCCCCCTGCTCAGTGGGGAGCCTGCTTCTCCCTCTGCCTGTTGCTCTCCCTGCTTGTGTTCTCTCTGATAAACAAATAAAATCTTTTGAAAAAAAATTAAATTTCACACAAAGACATTTTAATAAAAATAGCAATACTGTACCATGCTACTAAAGAAAAATTTAAAAACCTACATGAATGAAAAATAACCCTAGATCAAAAGACTTAATGTTGTTACAATGTCAACTCTCCCCAAATTAGTCTAATGACACAATGCCATCCCACTCAAAGCCTAAATTTTCAAAGAAAATATAAAAGGCCTAGAAAAGCCAAATCTTGAAAAAGAAGACCCATGTTGGAAGACTTCTACTACCTTCCTTAGAGACTCACTCTAATTCTCATATTTAAGATAGTGTGGCACTAGCCTAAGAATAGGAGAAAGGAAGCAGTCCACAAAAGCTGTGGGGGGGAGTGAAGGAAACAAAAAAGTTGGGTTTTCATGTTTATATTTTCATTATCAAGAATCAGAAAAGATTCTATGACCTTGAGAGAAAGGTGATTAACATCTGAAGGCAACATCTTTGGAAAATACCACCTGGAGGACTTCTAATTACAAAAAAACCCAAAACCAAAACAACAACAACATAGTTTTCCATTTTAATTTTTATTAAAGTACAGAGTTAACAAGTTTTGAGTTTTCTACATAGGAAAAGACTGGTCAACTTCAGACACTTCATAGAAAAATTAGCATTCAAAAAACAAATATAAACCCACGGTTGCCTCTGTGACTCGAGGGAAGAAAATAATTTTTAAAAAAGTTACCAAAACTCTAACCATATCCAAGGCTATTATAAATTTCAAACAGTACATTTACCACACGTATTACATTTCAAATTCTAAATAGAGCAAAACATAAACCCATAATTCGGCTACAGCTAGTTGTTTTGGGAAAGTTTAAAAAAATTAATGTTACAATTATAAAACTTCCGTAGAATTTTTTTTGCAAAAGTAAAAAAAGAACTTAAATCTTTAATATAGGAAAGCAAAACAATCCTCTTAAATTTCTTATAAATAACTCTCAAGACATATATTACACATCTGTTGCAAGCTTTCTTTACCTGAGAGAACTTCCCAGGATCCTTCACCTAGAGGATTACCTTAAAGAGTTCTTCATCATTTTACTCACATAAATATGACTAAACTCCTACTAAAGAAGTGGATTTGGATATATGTGATTTTAATCTATCCTTACCCAATTAAGTTTTTCTGAAGGAATTTTGCTTAATAACAAACAAAAAACCCTCTTTGGTAAAAGCCAAATATTTCCCCCTTTCAAAATGAATGCCTCTGCAAGTGATTTACTGAGGAAGAAAATTTTTAAAAGATAAAGATCTTTAGAACGACCAGCATTAGTTTGAAAGATCCATGTAAACAGCTCTCTAGCTCTGTAAATAGGTCCGACATGAGAGAGCCCATCTCTGCCCGAAATGCAACATTAGATGAATGTGTCTGAGGCTTTACAAGCATTGTACAGATGGTGGGAAACATGGTGGCCTTAAGAACAAAGCAGAGGGTGTTAGTCCTATTAGGAGAGTATCCTACAGATAATTCCATGAGCTGAGTGACTACTGCACTGTCCCTGATTAAGGAGGACCCAGCGTTCTCTCTGGACAGGCAGGGTCATAGCCCAAGGTCACATCTTTCTTTGTTATAGATTAAAACTGCTTTCACTTCCAAGAGGAGTAGAACATAAACGTACGCCGAAATGAAATGCTATTTAGAAAGGCAGTCAAAGAAGACAAAAAGCCAAGGCGGCTTAAACAAAGGTTCTGGAATTCCCTTTGCAGGGTAACATGAAGCACCAATGGCGATAAACTTCTGGCTACAATTAAATAAGTATATAATCTTAAATAGGCAGAGGGGACAATACGGGGGTAAGGGTGAGGATTAGCACTACATGAAGGTCACCCAGAATGAAGGATCCTCTGAGGAACTGGAAATTTTAAAAAATGAGGTGTGGGGGCCCAACTGCTGGCCATTCCTGATGGGCACCAGAACCCCAAATCTCCAGTAACCCCACCGTCCAACAGCCCACATGCACACAGTCCTCCGACTCCACGAAAGAGCCCCAAACACCTCTGGGGAACAATTCTTTCAAGCTATTTCCCAAGAAACTGAGAGGACAAAAGCAAAACCCACTAACTAGTATTATAAAAACTCAACTCAGTAAGGACCAAGTCGGGTTTCCCAAAGCTTTTGACAGAAAAGTCTCCAGCCTTCAGTCAGATGACCCATCTAGGTATACGACAACATTCCCAGGAGAATCCCTTCCCCCACCTAGTTTTTACTCAGGAAAATGAGAGAGGAAAAAATTTCCACATCGAAGGAATAGCACAGAAGAAACATACACATAGTTTTTAAAAAAATTTCTCCCGTTTACATCACTAAAGGAGTCTGACCAGCAGCTACTGGGAATGTACTTTTTTAAATCATGTACAAAAAAGTTGGAGGAAGCAAAATTATTTTAAAAAGAGATCAGTGAACTTATCCAAAGAACAGCATCATTACAGAAACTCAAAGCAATTGGCACAATTTTTCCAGTTTCTCAAATCACAATAGCACAAGAATGTAGGTTCTTTATACCCCCATTGACTCATCACCTGAGTATTGTTTATGACAATTAATAATCATTAAATTCAACTTATTTATATGCCCTCAGTCCTCAGAGTATACCGACATCTCTCCCATCATTCAGATAAACGTGCTTCGATTCTGTTGAGAATGAAAATCAGAGTGACCGCAACTCTGTCTCTTGCGTCAAACTACACTTGAAGAAGAACTTTGGGCCACAAACCAAGTTTTAAGCAGCTGGCAAACATGGGTTGGCTGGGCCAGCTAAAGAAGGAAGCTCTGAGGGCCCTGCCACTGGCAACAAATGTCCTTTCCTTTCTGTTTCCCTGAGCTTCTTTCTGCAGGGGAAGCCCGCCAACAAAGGCCAGCCAAGGAACAGGAGCCTCGTCAGCTGGACCGTGACCTGCCCTAAGGCCAGTTCTCAAGTCACACAGCTGGCTGTCCAAACCCGCTAGACCCTAGCAGGAAGAAAATACAATGAAACTAGCATCCCAGCTCTTGATAGGACTCTTCTCTCAGTCTTTCCTAAAGCCACTCTTGGCTTACTGCCCTGCAACACTGTGCCAGCAGCTGCGGCAGCTCCTGCCAGGGGCTCCCACACACAGCCCAGTCCCTCAACCTGTCCCTGACCCACAGAGCTCCCAGTCCAGTGGGCTTAACAGGGGCTGCACGGGCAGCTTTCCATTCGGTGATGCCAGAAGACCTCTCAACTGCCAAGCTCAAAGAGCCTCTGGCCTAAAATAAGAAACTGGATAAAGTTTGCAAAACAAGGCTCTCACTCATACATGAGTGCCTTTAAAAACGGAATCTCAAACATGAGAAGTAAGGCAAGATTCTAGAGGAATTCTTCCACTGAAGTTGTCTCCCCACTTGTGTTCCTGGGAGGAGGGCGAAGGAGCAGAAATGAAGAATTTGACTAATTCCCCACACCAGCATTTTGGCACACTGGGACCCGATTCTGCCCAACTCGGCAGGACACACAAAGGACAGGCCAAGTGTCTCCATTCTCAGACCCTCTGTACCAGCGAGCTGGAGAGGACCCTCTCCATCCTGCACAAGACACTCATGGGAGCCTCCCCACCGCGTCTCCACTGGGGTCCCCAACGGACTCTCCACTGAGAAAAGTCTTCCCTGACTGAGGACAGACATCAACACTGAACATGGATATCTTCTTGGGCAGCTGCCTAAAGTCAAATCTCTTAGGAGGATTACTTTACAAGTTCATATTTTTGCAAATCTCCGTGGATGTTGCTTATGGCTTAATTAAATACCCCCCTCCCCACCCCCCTACCCCCCACCTTCCACCTCCCCACCGTTTCTTTTAAGTATATTTGGCCACTTCTACAACTTGTATGATAGGCCTTATCTGGTCAGCCCAGTTCAAGGTGCTGCCTGGAATTCTCACCTCAGCAAATTTACTCCAAAAACCACAGTGAATATTATCATTCACATTCCAGATCCAGGAAGCAAGAGCCCTTTTGCTTTTACAACTTCAAAGGCCTCAAGGTGGAAGAGAAACTGGCTGACTTTCACAAAAAAAGAGAAGTGCAGTGGGCTTCGGTCAAGAAGCGACTTTTCAGGTAAGGTCCTAGAGTATTATTAAAATTAATAGTACGAACAAGTAAGAATGATAGCCCTCCACCGTTCAGGCAAAGAAAACAACATGGATATTGTTCTATAATCACGTGACTAACACCACAAACAGGAGTCCTAGTTATTGCCGGAACTTGGATCAGAAACAAATAGTACAGTGGGGGAACCACACGGAAGTGACGGCAAATTGTGCTTTTTCACATTATAGCAAAGACGGTGAGCTCAGAAAGGATGGGGGACCTCGGGGAAGGGCAAGGGCAGAGAGTGAAGTTGTGATTCCCAGCATCACAGCTTCGAAGGGAAATGTCTGGGGGCCAGGAGGAAACAGCACAAGGGTGGAGTTAAAAGCAGGTGCTTCCTCTTGTACCCTATAAAAAATACCAAGTAGCTGGGGGCAAGGAGCCGGCAGCATGAGTGCTTAGCTGCGGACGGGGTCCCGGCCGAAGTGCATGACAGGGGTCTGCATTCTGTCCAGGGTTGAGGGCTCGAGGTTTTGGTAAGTTTTTCTATTCTAAGGATAAGAATGACAAGGGAAGATTTATCCCTGTCGTGCCCCAAACTCTGTTTTGGTAAAAAACATACAGAAAGAAAACACTAGCCTAATTTCTATTCCAGTTTTTAGGGCTAAGACACACACAAAATATATCATCCCTCAGGATGAGCTTGGTTGAAAATTTCAATTCATTTAGAGTAAAATGGTTCTTTCTTTTTGATTTTCTGAATTAAAAAGTCAATCAGGTGATTTTTTTTTTTTTTCCTCTGAAAGCCTTTTTCAGACTCACTCAAACCAGCCAGGATGCTAGCTTTTCACAAAGCACCAGTCATGGCTCAGACCCCTGGGACACTTGTTCAAAGGACGTCACTTCCAACCTGCAGGCTGGCTCAGGTCCTCCTCACACGGAGAACTGCCGAGAGGGACAGCAGAGGGGAGCGACCAGGGTCCCCAGGTATAAGAGCACACACATCCAGCAGGAGGCCATCTTGACCCAGAAGATGGACCAGCTTCCGCTGAAGAAGGTTTCAATGTTGGCACTTTCATAGCTGTGGAAACAAGAGCCAACCGTGGTAAGAGCAAGCAGAGAACGCGCAGGGAGAACGTCTCTTCCAGAAGGGGTCTCCCTGCTCCCATCCCCTCCAGCTTTTCTGTTCTTCTGTGTTTTTTGTTTTGTTTTTCTTAACAGCTCAATTCAGATACAACTCCCACCAGTTAAAGTGTACACCATTCCCCCACCTCCTCTTAGCCCCTGGCATTCACTGATCTACTTTACCTTCTGTCTCTCTGGATTCGCCTATTCCGGATATTTCATATAAATGGAATCATGTGGCCTCTTGTGCCGGTTTTTAAGATTTATTCATGTAGTAGCATGGATCGATACTTGATTCCTTTTTATTGTTGAGTACTATTCCACTGCATAGAGATAGCACATTTTGTTTATCCATTCATCAGCTAATAGCCATTTGGGTGGTTTCTACTTTTTGCCTGTGATAAGTGATGTTACTAACAATGTGTATGTAGAAGTTTCTGTGTGGCCATACTTCTTTTTCCTGTTGGGTATATACCTGGGATTCGAACAGCCAGATCATACCATAACTCTGTGTTTAACATTCTGAGGAACTGCCAAAGTGTTTTCCAAAGTGGCTGTACCACATTTACGATCCTAGCAGGAGTTTTTGTAAAAGGTTCTAATTTTTCTCACATTCTTGACATGTTATTTTCTGCCTTATTAATTATAGCTCTCTCCATCCTTTAAGCTTGCCACGCCAAAACTTGCCAGGAATTACCAAAGCATTAGATGCATTGGGGACACATTAGAAGCTTCCTCTTCCTCTCTTCTTCCTAGGATGTTCCGGAAAAATCTCCCCAGTGAAGCCTTCTACTGGCCCCACCATCCCCAAACCCCACGTGGTGTTCCTCATTCCTCTTCCTCTTTTTTCTTCCTAATAGCCCATCTGCCCCCTGCATTTGGATCATGGTCTGTCTCCTCCACTAGATTATAAGCCGGCCATTTTTAATGGGGCAGCACATAGGAACCGCTTGGATAGTTGCTGTGTGAATGTATAAAAGAAAGCATGATGAGCCTAAATGTCTATCCCATGCGTATTCTGAGTTATAACACATTATGATCCAACCAAAACTCTGGATCAGTGAAAAACGATCCAAAAAGAATTAAAAAGAATTTCTAGGTAGTGACAGGGAAAGTGAGACCCATCATGGATTGACAACTTTAAAAAACAAAATAAAACAGCAAAAAAAATTTCAAGGGGAAACACATATAATTGTATCTATGCTTTAAAAACTGCACAGGCTTGGGGATGCCTGGGTGGCTCAGTTGTTAAGCATCTGCCTTCAGCTCAGGTCATGATCCCAGGGTCCTGGGATCGAGCCCCATGTCGGGCTCCCTGCTCGGCGGGAAGCCTGCTTCTCCCTCTGCCACTCCCCTGCTTGTATTCCCTCTCTCGTTCTCTGTCAAATAAATAAAATCTTAAAAAAAAAAAAAAAAAAAAAAAAAAGAATTGCACAGGCTTGTAAATGCACGGAAAAGGAATGAAGGGATACGTGCTACCTTAGCGTGGGTTGTGGGGCATGAGCATCAGGAAGTCCCAGGACTAAAAGCATGCCCGAAGACTCTTGAGACCCCAGACTGTTTCCTTGTAGTTGAGCACAGCAGGACTTGGAGAAGAGTTTAGCTGACTCCGGGAGACTGGACCTGGGACTCAGTGTGGCTCTCAGCACTTAAAGAATAGGACTTAACTTGATTGTCTAAAGACTGTCCCTTCTGAAATGTCTAAGACAGTGGGCCACTCACTTGAACCAGCTGGTGACGGTCATCATCACATACAGGGAAGCCAAAAAGAACACGAAGTGGAAATAGGAGTAGCTATAGACGGTGCCTCTCTTCTCATCATAAATGACCCGCGGTCCCTCCTTCACGTTCTGCTGTTCTTCAGTGTCTGTGAGGCACAAAGCGAGCACAAGCTCATTGAGTGAACACATGCATGCCTGCCGCCCTAGCAGAGCCACACTCACTCATTTCAATCCCAGGGGCTGGCTAGAAAAAGATGGCGAAAGCCATGTGTAGCCTCAGCCAATTTCATCCACACCCTCCGTGCAGAACCCCCACCCAACCCCAGGACCGTTCTGCACAGGATGAGTTTCCTAACCTCACATTCATTTGAACAGAGCAGAAGAGAGCCCTTAGAGACCAAACACCCAGGCTAAGCTTCAGTGGAAGTGAGAGGGCATACCAAGCCTTCTCAAGCCCCTGGGTTGCTCCAATCCAAGAAAAGGAAGTTAAAGGAAAGAAATTTTCCAAATTTTCATTCCTTTGAAAAATGTACTTCCTCCTCCTCTCAATCTCACTGTAGAATCTAACTCACATATGAGCCAAAACAGACACGGGTTCTTGCCGGCCAGAATACCAACACAGACAAATACACCCAGCGATCGCTCAGGAAGAATGTGAAAAGGAGAGCAATACTACACCAGCTTTGGAAGAAAACCTTCCTCTTACCATTCAAGTTATCTGGGTGTGAATCCCAAACACTACAGACTAGAGATGCATGGGAGGGAGGCTGTCTACTTACCCTCTCCATCAGGGCCGAAGCAAAAACAACAGCGGGCTACCTGTAAGGGCAAAACCCAACAACGTCAGGTGGCTTTCCTACCTCCACGTCAGGAAGGCACTAAGGGCCATTCCCGTGCTGTGCCAAGCCTTCCGTGTGAACCGCAGGCCAGGCTCGGAACTGCACTAATGGACCCCTTCCAAAGGATCTGACTAAGCATCTGCTCTTCCCAAGTGCTCCGGCGCTGGTGACAGGAAACAGACACGGAGGCGAGCCATCCAGGTCACCTTCGGTGGTGTTCACTTAGTGCTCACTCAGCTCCCTGGGAGTGCTGGGCACAGCCTCTAGACGGCAGCTCCCAGGCGTTCCTGCAGCCACAGGGCCAGCCTTCTTGGGCAACCCTCACTGAATGACTGCTCATGGCAGGGGAGTAGAGGTGCAGCCACTGCTCTGATGGGTCATATGTGCTCTGGGGCCGAAAGGGTCAACAGAGGCTTTATCCCACCTCTGAGGCCCTTCAACTCTGCCCAATTTCACCTTCTTCCCATCCAACTGTGTTGATCCCTAATAGATACCCTGCACCTCAACTCTGCCCTGGCACCTGCTTCTGGAAAACTCAGCCTGAAACACAATGTGAACAAGACAGGTCCCCCATCTCATGGAGCTCATTCCTGGTGAGCTGCTCTACTGGATGCAGTAGAGCTGGATGATTTGCTCTACTTGCTGGGATTATTATCCTGTTTGCAGTTAAGAAAACTGAGGTCAGGCAGGATCAATAACTGGCGTGAAGTTCAAGACTACTCTAGTGACAGAGCTGGAATATAAATGAAGGATGGGAACTGCACGGTACGCGATTCATGAGATGCAATAAGTCTAGGCATGCAAGGTCTAGGAGATGGTGGGGTTGGCAGAATCAGAAATGGTAAAGCTAAGAGGTCTGGAAGCAGGAGGCCCACCTACATTTCCTATGAAATCAGGCTGCTGACCTATCTGTCTCTACGGAGGCAGGGATGCCAGGGACTGGGATGCATGGAGGGGATGCTTTCCTTCGAAGAGTCTCTGGCACTTTTCAAATTTTATACCATGTTTCTGACCCACTCAAAACGATAAACTAATAAAAAACTGGATTATGAAAAATTAATACATGATTTCTGAAAGACTCTGGTAACCAGAGTAAGAAACAGTACACATTGGGGCGCCTGGGTGGCTCAGTCGGTTGGGCATCTGCCTTAGGCTCAGGTCATGATCTTAGGGTCCTGGAATCAAGCCCCTCATCGGGCTCCCTGCTCAGCGGGGAACTGGGATCCTTGCTTCTCCCTCTGCCCTTCTCCCTGCTCATGCTTTCTCTCTCTCCTTCAAATAAATAAAATCTTAAAAAAAAAAAAGAAAAGAAAAAAACACTACACGTAGCAAGACCAGCTGGGAGGTACTGGCTCCTTGGCACTTTCAGGCTGACAGTATTTTTACTGGAAAGAACAGAGAGCCAGGGACAAGGACACAGGAGCTCGAGCCCTCATCTCATTTATATACCTCAAGGCCAATCCCGTTTCCCTACTACATCAGGGACACTCCTAATAGAGGGAATGGACCTGACAGAATCTTGGATCAGGTGACACAGTTTAAGATTCACTAATCACACATTGGGCTCAGACATGGTATCCTGGGGTCCTAGTTCTTCTGAAGCTTAACTTAGCATAAGAAACTACTAACTCTCGGGGCTCCTGGGCGGCTCAGTGGGTAAAGCCTCTGCCTTCGGCTCAGGTCATGATCTCAGGGTCCTGGGACCGAGCCCCGCATCGGGCTCTCCACTCAGCAGGGAGCCTGCTTCCCCCTCTCTCTCTGCCTGCCTCTCTGCCTACTTGTGATCTCTCTCTCTGTCAAATAAATAAAATCTTTAAAAAAAAAAATGAAACTACTAACTCTCTCTTTCAAAGGTATATCCTGTGAAACCCGATAGAAGGAGAGCAAACCAACTTCCATTCTGCATGCTCTCCAGTTCAGAAGAAAACACTGGGACACTTTCCTTAGCATGAGAAGGAAAACATCCTCTTAATTCTAACTTAGAGACTTGCTGTTCTTTGAGCTTGCGCTCTACACAATAGGGATATTGAAGCTGCCTCGGGCAACCTCAGCAGGTGGTCACCCAGGCCGGTGAGAACAAATGCTCCCTTCTAGAGACTGTTCTCTTCTGTGTAAGAAGCAGTAACCTATTCAGACTCAGCAGAGCCTTCTTTTTTAAGGGACAGAAAGAGCCGTTGAATGCTGCTGGCAGCCTGACAACAGTTCATAACGTTCACTGTCTCCAGGTCAGGTGCAGGAAAGACCGTCCCCAGAGCCCCAGCTGCAGAGAAGAGTGTCCGTTTTTGGAGAGACACCAGAGCTCCTCCATCCAGGGAAAACTCCAAGGACACGGCCGTGGGCAGGGCTGGAGAGGGCCAGGCGGGGTCGGCAGCAGGGCCAGGAGCCAGCACTGAGCTCTCGGGCAGCACAGTTCATGAACACGGACTCTGGAGCCAGAGTGCCCAGGTTGCAATGCCAGCAAATCAGAAGCTTAAATAACTTTTCTGTCTCTCCCTTCTGTTAAAATGGAGATAAAGCCCTCACTGGGTTTTTACAGGGGTGAAATGAGATCATAAATACAGTGCTTAGAGCAGTGCCTGGCATGTAGCGAGTGCTGTTAAGTCTCATTCCATCATTGGAATCCTGTGTTCCTTCCACTCCTGGGGTTAGGACTGAGTCTTTTCCTGGCAGCTTCCACGGGATTAGCCCTTTTCTGACCTTGATGGATGTTGCATCGAGGGCCCCCGCAAAAGACTGTGGCACAAGTAAGGAAGTGACAAGCTTCCTGTTGACCGATAGGCATCCGATTCTCTGGACCTCTACTGCTCCCAGTTCCTTACCCAGAAATGCCCACCTGACGGAACTGACACAGTTAGATAAGCTAATGTGTAGACAATGCTCAGCAGTGTGGCAGGGAGGGATGCCTGTTCCTTCCCTTCCGTGTTACACCTGTCTGCAGCCTTCATACATAGCATGACTGTGAGGTTATATGTAATAGCTGTTCTGAAGAAGAATGGACTAGAAGTTAAAACACACACACACACACAGACACACACACACACTCCATTATGACAGGAGGAAATCGAAGAGAGCAGCCCCACAAAGCGACCCAGGCCTCGGGTGGAAGATGGGCAGCAAGGCCACACTAGAGGCTGATTTTGTTGGAGGAAAATCAATGACTCGTTTTAATCCCATCATCTCTACAAGACATTGCTTTTTTTCTGTACAAAAACTGTGTTCTTTCCCGAGGGAAAAAATGGGATCGTGGAATGCAGATCAATAAGGAAGCAAACACACAGAAAGAGCCTTCCTGAAAAATGGGCCTTCTGAGATGAAGCAGGACAAGGGAAAGAAATGAACTTACTTCCAGTTCAGGAGCTGCATATCGCCCCTGCAGCGCATCAGAACTTGACCTTGTCGTCGATGTCAAGCTAAGAAACAAACACACACGTTACATCCCATCCGAGGAAGGGCAGAGCCGCCTGGCCGGTGCTCTCAGGAGAGGCTCATGGTGCCCTCCAGTTCTGACTCCTTAAAAAGAATCATCTATTTCAATATCCCGCTTTACTCCAGAACTGACCGACCAATTCTACAGCTGCCTTTTTACGCGGATTGCATTAGATCGTTTTAAGCAAAGAGAAGTTTGTCGATAAAGAGGTAAGGTATCTTTTGGTCCTATTATCTTGGTTTACACCTCTCCTCCCTCACACACCAAGCCAAAAGGATGTTCTGATTTCCATTTTATCTTTCCACAACTTTTGATTAGTCTCACTTAGAAGGGATCAAAACCAATGGAGAAGGACCCAGAGATAGCATTAAAACAAAAAAGGCAAGGGCATGATAAACAAAGGTCACAGTTATTTACTGTGATAATCAGCCTTTGGCAGAACAAGGTTTTCTGTTTATTCAACAGACTAGCTATCAGTGTGATTAGAAAAAAAAAATTTTTTTTCCCACCATTCTCCTTATACCCAGAGAGGTAAAATATTATAAAATCTGGCGTATAGGGGTAAAAAAGGTATTTCTTCTGGGGGGAAAAGGGAACATTTTAAGCAAACAGAAATAAATACAATACTCAGGGTTCCAGCTAACTCTATAAATTCATTTAGCAAATATTTACTAAAGGCCTGCCATGTATCAGGTCCAGTTCTAAGCCCTGGGGGACTCAGTGAAAAAGACAACAATCCCTAACCTCTTGCGGGCACACATCCTCTGTGCCAGCCTGGGGGCGGGGTGTGTGGCCACGGGAGAAGCAGGAATTAGCAGACTCATTTCAATCAAATAAATCCCATGAGGCAACACTGCCTTCTCTGCTCATTCTCATCCTCCTTCTCAAAGATAGAAGAGATAAATGAAATGCAAATAAACAATAAAAAGCCTTCCTCACAAAAAGGTCCTCTGGGATCCAAGCACACTGCTTCCTTTGTGGGCCACTCAAGTCCAATAGCATCACTTTCACTTCTGCTCAGAACAGATGGATGCTGATCGAGGCTCAACCGCTCCCGCTTCCTGACTTCGAGCCTCGTCACAGGAATTTTAGAGATAGTTTCCAATGGTGGTGCACCCAAGAAACACATACCCCTCGCTCCTGCATCTAAGAGCATGCTGTATTTTCTGCATGTGAATTATGATTTAATAGAGCGTATCATTTCTGTGGGAAAAAATGTAACTTTTTAGAAAGAGATCAATTTTTTGCAATTTTCACCTAAAGGATGGTATTCTTTCTTTAAAAGCGTTAGAATAAATACTGCACTTTTGCAAATTCTTTGGAATAAAGTGGTTTCAAGAACAACAAAGCTTTTGATTCTGGCACCTCTGCCAATTTACTTCCATCATCACAGAGCACTAAATGGGGAAGCTTTTGTTCTTTTTTTCTAAATACCTATATTCAATTACTCAGCAATAAAAAAAAAAACGGGATCTTGCCATCTGCAACAACGTGGATGGAACTAGAGCATATTATGCTAAGCGAAATAAATCAGAGAAGACAATTATCATATGATCTCACTCATTAGTGGAATTTAAGAAACAAAACAGAGGCTCATAGGGGAAGAGAAGGAAAAATAAAACGGGATGAAACCAGAGAGCAAGATAAACGGTAAGACACTCTTAACTCTAGGAAACAAACTGAGGGCTGCTGGAGAGGAAGTGGGTAGGGGAATGGGGTAACTGGGTGACGGGCACTGAGGAGGGTATGTGATGTAATGAGCACTGGGTGTTATACATGACTGATGAATTACTGACCTCTACCTCTGAAACTAGTAATACACTACATGTTAATTAATTGAATTGAATTTTTAAAACAAATAAATTCCTGTATTCGGTTCATCATTAATGACAGAGGACTTCTACAAGTAGATGCCACTATAAAATATTATTATAATTCAGTCATGACCTACACCCACAAAATACTCTTCTTGAAATTACCAAGGACACACTGTTTTCCAAACTCCTTAAAAGCCTAGGAAATTCTTATTGTCTGCATTCTATTACTCAGACCCCTCTGTTTGGTGAGTGCAAGACACATTGCTAAACAACAATTCCTGGATTACACAGAAGCTCTTCCCTTCCAGGGCTAAGGCACGAGCAATTTTGACCCATTGCTTCTTGTGGGGCGCGGAAGGAGGCTGACCGCATTTGGTTGGGACGGGGCTTCACCGTACAGACAAGTTATAGCCTGTTGACTATCTCTAGCCCCCACTCACAAGAAACCAGCAATGCCTTGAAGTTATTGCGACAAACAAAAAAACTGCCTCCCCTCCACCCATCCCCCACCCCCCACCCCCACTGCCATGAACAGGGCCTCTTCCGAGTTGGCAGAATGAGTCAAACTGCAGGTGGCCCTCTGCACCTGCTTCAGCTGCTTTTGGAACTGGCCAAACTCCCCTAGATCAAAGAAAATCTCTAGAGAACATGTCCAGACTTTCCTGTTGCAGACCACGGATTCTGCTCCCTGACAAAACTCACAGGGCCCTCGGGAAATCTCATGACTAGTCCCACCCTTTGTGTGAAGTTCAGTTATGTTCTCGATGCACAGTGTGACTGGTGACTCACAGCTCCCTAAGGAGACCACAGTCCTATGTGACCTGGGGGGAGGCCCGGCCGTGCCCCCTAATGCAGAGCCAGGAAGATTTACAGCTGGTAGGGGAGGGAGTGGCAGGATTCTCAAAATAAAGCTTGTATATTCCTCCTTCACTTTTTTTTCCTTAACTTGTCCTCCTTTCTTAAATAAAGGTAGCAGACACAGAATGTACCAAAAGAATAGACATCATGATTTTCCAACTCTTCTCGGTTTAAGCCAATCTTCTCTTCAATTCTGTCTTACCAATCATGTACTTTATTTCTACACGGTCTGCCCTATTGCCATGAATGTTTCATCTTGAATTAGCAAGTTGTTTGATATTTAATAAGGATTCTTAGTCTTTCCAATTTTAAATTCAAATTCCTAAATATTTAAATAATAATTATTTTTCTAATAAGCATGGTTAAAACTGAAATAGCCGGGACCATTTTATAGCAAAAATGCCTTCTAATAATAAAATGGGGCAAATCATCTAGCTTACCCTTGAACCTCAGTGAAAGACATTACTCCAAATAATTCCAGGGGAAAAATGACCATGAACCTGCCTCTCCCAGCACTCTAGCAAAGGAGACTCACGGAGAGGGTTCCTGAGATTGGGGGTGGAGAATCACAGAAACGGGCTCTATGCCCTTCAGTTTCTTTTTATGTACAATGAGGGAACTGAGGTTAATTGACTCCAGGATCCTGCCTGGCTAGATAGCTTGAATTTGAAGCCAACAAAATAACAATTTCAATCGAAATCTAGAGACCAAGGAGAGAATTAAGGAATAGTTAGTGGAGGCTGGGAACTAAGGGGGTGTCAGGGAGATGGACCTATACAAAGAGCCATTAGGGAACCCCTGCATGGGGTCCAAGCTGTGATACTTCTTCACAGCAGTAATGCCTGGGGACTACAGTTGGGGTGTCAAGAGAAAGAGTGGCCTCGGCTGAAAAGCCAGAGAGTAGGTTTAGGTTGAGCCCTTCCTTCAAGCTAAGACAGCAAAGATAAAAACATACTCAAAGAGAGTGCCCCAGAAGCAGGACTTGGGACAGAGAACTATAAACTGAGTGTGGAGGCCAGCACGAGAGTCCCCTAAAGAAGCAGGTGAGGAGATAGCACAGTGAGCCTCAAGGACCTTACAAAAAAGTTAACCCCAAACCCAAACAATCTTGGGACTTTCAGTGAAATCATGTAATGTTCACCCTACGCAGTCCTTAGGCTTCCTGCAATTTCTATCACGAATTCTAGATATTCCTGGGGTGGCCAGCTGACTCAGTCAGAAGAGCATACAACTCTTCATCTGGGGGTTGTGAGTTCAAGCCCCATATGGGGTGTAGAGATCACTTAAAAAATAAAATCTTAAAGAAAAAAAGAAAAAAGAACTCTAAATATTCCTTAAAAAAAAAAAAAAGGATGGGGTGCCTGGGTGGCTCGGCCAGTTAAGCGTCTGCCTTCAGCTCAGGTCATGATCCCAGGGTCCTGGGACTGAGTTCTGCATTGGGCTCCTCGCTCAACGGGGAGCCTACTTCTCCCTCTCCCTCTTCCTCTGCCTGCCACTCCCCTGCTTGTGCGCACACGCTCTCTCTCTCAAATAAATAAAATCTTTAAAAAATATATTAAAAAATACATAGTTGTGTTTACATATATAGAAAAAAGTCACCACTGTTTTATTATTATTTTTTAAATATTTTATTTATTTATTTGACAGAGAGAGAGAGAGAGATCACAAGGCAGGCAGAGAGGCAGGCAGAGAGAGAGAGGGGGAAGCAGACTCCCCGCTGAGCAGAGAGCCCGATGCAGGGCTCGATCCCAGGACCCTGAGATCATGACCCGAGCCGAAGGCAGAGGCTTTAACCCACTGAGCCACCCAGGCACTCCGTCACCGCTGTTTTATAGTGAGGTACCATGTCACTTGTTTGTTTTTGTATCACTAAAAAAAAAAAACCTCTGCAGATATTTGACAGAATAAAATGGTCTGTTTTTGTGGGTTGCTGAATGCCTAATCACACATGAGAAAAAGTGTTTGCTGCCTAGATAAAATAGGGCTGCGATTTGCTATAAATCCCTCAGTGGAAAGATGGCAGCGATTCTACTTCGTGCGCTGACAGACCTGCCACGCGGTGTTACTTTGCAGCACGAAATTTTCACCCTGTCGGATTTTCACTGCCACTCTTGAGTGAGAGATGAGAAAGAAAACCTCACCTCTTTCGGAATTTAGAGGCTCCACAGTGGAGGTCGATAGAACTGGTTTGATATTCCCAAAAGATAACAATTTTCAAAGCTGACCGTAGCTACTTAGAATCTGTGTAAATGCCAACAACAGACGTCACCGAATGCTAGTAATTAAACTGCAACACCGTGGTGCCTGCTGGAAGGAGGAGGCGAAAAGCAGCGTCCACACAAGGGGGGCCCTCCAGGAACCTGGGAGCTCCAGGAGCACTTGTGCAACACGTGGCATCAGTGGTAATTACTCATTAGTAATCTACTTTTGCCTCACATCATCTGCAGTATTTCTTACACGCCAATACAGAAAAAACCTGAGGGATAAATGACGAAATTAGCCATGCTGCTGCCATTTCCCTCCAAAGCCCACTAAAAACAGACTCAGGAAGGAAGCGCTTACTCAGAAAAAGAGCTGGGAGTCAGCATTCAAAATCTGGGTGCCTTTATGGTTTTCCCGACAACATTCACTGACTTGGGCCCAAATCCCATCCACTGCTTTGGATAGAGGAGGTACAGAGTGAACAACTATGGAATTAATACAAATGGAAGGCCGGACATGGTCAATGTGGTCCTTTCCGCTGCAAGGAGAATCTGTCACTCTGTCGGGGACAGGATGAGGACCAATATTACAGAACCTTCACTGGGACAACCACTGCAACACAGGCAAGCATGTTCATGGCCTGACACGTGACTCAACAAGTACTCTAAAAACCCAGTTCCTGTGTCTCCAAAATGTCTGTCTGTAGGTCCCTTTCTAACAGGAGGGAGTGTGGGAGCTATAAGAGAAAATGCCAGCATGCACAGAAAGATATAAGCTATCTACATAAGCTAGCACCCCCAGGATTCTTCAGTTTCTACCAGAGGAAGTCCATAATGCACCCACGACATGCTGAAATTTTTATACATTGCAACCTAACAAATAAAACATAAAACACAGGAGTAAAACCTAAACGTAAAAGGTTACTGCCGCAGGGAAGCTTCATTATCAGTGAAATGTGTACTCAGAATCAGTAACTAAGAATTTCTACTCATTACTGTCCTCCCCTGGGCAATCTTTTCAACATTCTAAATAAAGGGGGCACCAACCCCACCACGAACGAGCATGTGAAATATAGCCCGCTTTAACGGCGCTGTGGGTTTCAGCATAAAAAAAAAAAAGGGACGTTTCCTGTCTTTCTTGGGCCGAGCACAAAATGACTGTGTATGTACTGCTTTGTACTCTTTCCATCAGCAGCAGAACAAATGGTATTTCCCGTGGATTAGAAAGCTGCCAAAACATTCTGGCACAAACCATTTCTTCCCCACTTTGTACTCCCTTGCCCTCCAATAATGCTTTAGTGACAAATATTCAACCATTTCCTCAAGGGTTGCAATGTACTATAAACCTATTATAGTTACCGCATAAATACAAGTAAGGAAAATGAAGTCCAAACACTGAGGTTCGATGCTGTGACACACACTTTTTAGTCCAAGCTACTTTCTGTCTTCCTCAGATGGGCTTGGTTTTGCTGCTTCGCCATTGCTAAAGCTTACTTAAATTTCTCCTCCGATTAAAGTCTGTAAAGGTGCCCTCCAGTATCTCCTAAGACTTACCATGAATATAAGATGCACAAGAACAAGAGAGTGGTACCCAGTCCAGTAACCAAGTTTTCGTCTCTATACAGGTCCTGACCAAAGTCTGGCACACAGATCGTCACATTCTTCCCCTGCTCATCTAGAGCTTACAAGGAAAAGACAAAGTAATCACAGTTCATTAGAAAAGCCTGTTGTAGCTCACAGACACATTCATTTGGGGGAAATTCGGGTAGCTTAGTAGAGTGAAGGCTTATTATTAGAAACTCCTACTCTACAGTCCCACCGAACTCAGACTAGATTACTGCTCTTTCAAAGCACCCCCTGGGGCACCTGGGTGGCCCAGCTGGTTGAGTGTCTGCTTTCGGCTCAGGTCATGATCCCAGGATCCTGGGATTGAGTCCGGGATCAGGCTCCTTGCTCAGTGGGAAGCCTGCTTCTCCCCCTGCTTGTGCCCTCTCTCTATCTCTGACAAATAAATTTTAAAAATCTTAAAAAAAAAAAAAAAAAAGCATGTGATCTGGGAATATCCTGATGTTTTCTAGCTTTCTTAAAAGTTTCAAGAGGTGGGGTGCCTGTGTGGCTCAGTTGGTTAAGCATCCAACTCTTGATTTCAGTTCAGGTCATGATCTCCAGGTTGAGAGATCAAGCCTGCTTGGGAATTCTCTCTCTCCCCTTCCCCCTCCCTAAATAAATAAATAAAAATAAAAACCATTTTACAAACATGCGCATTCTGAATATTAGAAGATGGACTACAATTATTACTGGCACTCACATTTGAGACAGCAAAAATAACCGTGCTGTGGTGTAAGGAATCTTTATTCTTAAGTCAAAGGAAAAAAAAATTTTTTAACTGACCAAAATATGAACTTTCCTCTTTAAGCAGTACCACCTGAAACTAAAAGTAAGTTTTCTGTTTGTAAGTGATACTTGCCATTTAAGAGAAAAGCACTTTAACCAAAAACCTCATTATATTAAAACCAAAAATTAATAGTTGTAAAAGAAATTCTTAAAGAAGCTAGACTTAAATAAACTTAGAGTCAAGATAGAGCTATTTTAAAAAAGAATTAAATCCAGGATAGACTATACTTAATATTTAAGACTTACAATTGTACCACTTTGCACTATAAAAAGCTCTAAAGACAAGACTCATACACACAATACATGTATATAAAACTTTAAAAATTATCTTTGCATTTATTTTCTACACTTAAAAAAGGAAAACAACTTCAATTTTCTATTCTGGAGAAAAGATAGCACATTAATGTAACTTGATTTATACAAGATCAAATGTACCCAAATATACATGCATTTATGAATACTTATGGGTATATATGTGTGTATACATTTATATATACATTTCTATATCACAAAAGTGATATAGATGATGAAATACAATGAGTTCAGAAATCAAAATAAGAAATGGTCTTTTGGTCTTTTACTGACAAGGGGTTCATATAATAACAATTTATAATACTACAGGGACCTTCTAGTTCTCAAATAATCTTTACAACCACTCTCCAATAACAATAGCTAACCCATATAGAGTACCTATGACATGCCAGGACCATATATACACACATACACACTCATAGAATTCTTTAAAACCGCCCTATGAAATAGGAATCTTATTTAATTACCTTGATAAAATAATAGTTAAAATCCTTATTTTAAAGACTAGGCAGAGAGGGGCATCTGGATGGCTCAGTGGGTTAAGCCTCTGCCTTCAGCTCAGGTCATGATCTCAGGGTCCTGGGATCGAGTCCCACACGAGGCTCTCTGCTCAGCAGGAAGCCTGCTTCCTCCTCTCCCTCTGCCTGCCTCTCTGCCTAATTGTGATCTCTCTGTGTCACATAAATAAATAAAAATTAAAAAAAAAAAAAAAAGACTAGGCAGAGAGAGGTAAATAACCTTCTACAAGTTACTGAAGTGGCAGAACTCAGCTACAAACCCAGGTGGTCTGACTCCCAAGTTCATGCATGTTCTGTTGTCTCTATAAATAAACATTATTTAAGAAGAATAGTTCAAGGTCACACAGCCAGCTACCGTTAGAGCTGGGCTCAAATCCTGTCTCCTGCTTCCCACTCCCACGTTCTTCCCACTCTCTCTTACAGTCAGAGAGATGACCACCTGAAGAAAAGTAAATAACCAACGAAAAAGACAACACAAAATAAGCAAAACACAGTAATGTTCCTTGAAAACACAGAGCGGGAAAATGCAGATTAGGCCCCAAAGCAAACTCAACAGTCCATCTTTGTTCCTGTCTTTCCTACACAGCGGGAAGACTCAGGAGAAGAAATTTTCATTTTCATATCTGACATTAAGGACTTTATTTAGTGAAAAATTCAGATCATCTATTTCGATTTATTGCATCTTTGACATTCTAAACAACAGCTCATATATCTTCCTCCACAATGAAAATATTCATACCACAAGCACATGCTCCCTAAGAAGGCGGGCTGGCTTACCTACTTCTACAGGTTTGCTGGACAGAGCCGAGAAAGTGAGATACGTCACGTAGCAGCTTATGAGCCCTGACTGCAGTAACCCGGAATGCGGCTGTCCTGGAAAAATCAAAGTGACAGATTCTAACACAGCATTTGAAATTTTAAAAATAAGAAACCCCCCCAAAATTAGGTCCCCATCCCCAAATGATGCTTCTCAAACTAGGACCCCCATCTTTGAAGGAAAGAAGAGGTCAATAACGTTATTTTCCAAACAACACTAAAAAGACAGGGAAGGGGATGGAATTATACACTAAGCCTAACTATGTTATTTTAGAGATGCCAGGTTCTGCAGATTTCTCTACCACCACGTTATTTTAGTAGCAACTGTACTTAAACATACTGACTAGTCCTCTTGAGGCTCATGGACACTAGTTCTCAAATCTTAAGACCTCAGAAGAAAATTCACCATCATTATTTGTGAGACCACGTAGCTTAGTGAGGTATATGAGACAGATTTCATAGGGCATGGATTTCAGATTCGACAAGGCCATCAGACACTTAAAGTCCGTGGTAGTGGAAAAAAGCTCGATCTTTTTTGTCTATTTTGTCAATAGACAGAAAAACAAAAAGACAAAAAACCTTAAGGAATACCAGTTCAGGTCAAAGAAGAAGGCACTGGGGCTAAGAAGTCAAGAAGAGCTTTAATATGCTATAATATTTAAATTAAACTAAGTGTTTCAATCATTCAGAGTAACCAGGATATGACAAAAAAGATTTATCATTTTTTGGTGGAATTTTTAACCACCTGCCTACATGAGAGGATTCAGTTCATCCAGTCTTCCCTCTGATTAAACTTGTTTCAAGTTTTAATTGTTAAATTTTACTAACCAGGGGTGCCTGCGTGGCTCAGGCAGTTAAGTGTCTGCCTTTGGCTCAGGTCATGATTTCAGGGTCCTGGAATCCAGCCCCACATAAGACTCCCTGCTCAGCAGGGAGCCTGCTTCTCCCTCTCCCTCTGCCTCTGCACCCCACTCGTGCTCACCCTTTCTCTCTCTCTCAAATAAATAAATAAATAGATAAAATCTTTTTTAAAATAATAAATAAATAAAAATAATATAAACTGTACTAACCAACAAAAGTATAGAAATTGTTGTTTTTTTAAAGATTTTATTTATTTATTTGACAGAGAGAGAGAGAACACAAGCAGGGGAGTGGGAGAGGGAGAAGCTGGCTTCCTCCCGAGCAGGGAGCCGGATGCAGGGCTCGATCCCAAGACCCTGGGATCACGACCTGAGTTGAAGACAGACGCTTATCAACTGAGCCACCCAGGTGCCCCTAGAAATAGTCTTTTATAAAATGCTGCTCTTTGGCATGGGAATAAGACTCACTTCAGCAACTAATGGTATTAAGCCAAATATTTCAAATTATAACTATTTTAAAAAGTAGGATTTAACCCAAATAGTAGTTTAATCTGAACACTAGTATGTTTTAGGAAATTCTTAACTGATCAGTTAAAGGGACTGGGAGATTAGGACTCTCATTTTCAATAACATACTTGAAATTTTCAGGACCCGAAAACCTTTAAATTATTCAATACTAGTTCACTTTTTAAGTTTATTTATTTAATTCCATAATCTCTATACCTAAAGTGAGACTTGAACTCATGACCCTGAGATCGAGTGTCATACACTCTTCCAGTCGGGATGGAACCAGCCAGGCACCCTAAGACTAGTTCACTTTTAAATCACCATTTTAGAAGTGACTGGAAGGGCTATAAATTATTGGCCACCTTTCCCTTTTCCTATTAGAAACCTGGATATCACTTGCATTTTATCACCTGTAGAGTAAGATACCTTCAAGAAAATTAGACCATGAATACTTCTTTCTACAACCAAACCATCTGGTTTAAGATATCAGAAATTGTTTATAAAAGACAACTCAGGCCTATACTTTCTAAAGCACTTTCAAATCCCATTATCTCTACCCTTTTGCCTTTGTGGAATTTTTGTTGGTTTTTCAGTAAGCTCTAGGCCCAACGTGGGGCTCGAACTCATGACCCCGAGATCAAGAGTCATGTGCTCTACTGACTGAGCCAGCCAGGAGCCCCTCTTCCATTTGCCTTTGAAACAACCTTGAGCCAGAAAGGTTTACAGATTTCTGTTGGTTTCGCTGAGAAAGGACTTGGGTCTGAGGAAGGTTAGCTCATGGGGCCAGCTGCTGGCTCAGCCAGACTGGATTCCCTGCATTTTGAACTCCTACACCACACGGTTCCCGATTTCTGACCCAGAGGCCTTGGGTGAAAGATGAGCTCCTTCTGGAGTCTTCTCATTCAAGTTTTACATGGGGATTAAAGGGAAGAACTTAATATACACTCAAGGCATCCTCCACTTACAGGCTCCCTGTAGTACATTATTTAACAATGGTAACATCTGGGGCGCCTGGGTAGCCTGCCTTCAGCTCAGATCATGATGGGATCTAGCCCCATGTTGGTCCCTGCTTCTCCCTCTCCCACTCTCCCTGCTTGTGCTCTCTGTCACTATCCCTGTCTCTCTTTCCCTCAAATAAATAAATAAAATCTTTAAAAGATAATAATAATGGTAATATCTATATTTCTATTTCTTGACTGCACTACATTCAGATCTTTCTCGACCTGAGGCATGCCAACTATCACATTCAGCCCAAGTGTGTCCCACCCTTCCTATGGCTGACCCATCCATGGTAAATTAAGGAATAACCATCATTGAAAAACACAACAGAAACATGAGGTTTTGCTCAAATTTACACACAACAAAATATAAATACGGAGGAAGGGAAAAAACCGTGCTTACGATTTTGGACACAGGGCGAGATGGCTACCGCTGAAATGAGCAGACACAGGCCCCCGTTCAGCCCCAGGAGAATTTTGTTTTCCAGGCAGCCATCTTGCTGTGTATAAAACACTGCCATCAAAATCAGGCCTCCGGCGGCAACGGAGTACATGATGAGTGTCACGAGGGCCAGAGCTGCGTACCACAGCTTGTTGGTAGCCGTGCCTGCAGTCCTGTTTCTCCACAAGCAGGTCAGACGGGGAAGAGAAGACAAGTCAATGAAGCCCCCATTCTCTGACCACACTTACTGCCCCTCAGGAACTCACGGCACCCTCAGGCCCCAGGCCAAGATAAACCCAGTCGTCCAGATTTATCCTTTTATCACAATTATGCTCCAGCAAAGCCGGAAGGTACAGGTTAATATGCAAAAAAGTCTTGGTTCAGGCTCAGAATGTTTTCTAAACACGAAAACATTCTGCTTTTTTGTGTATTCATCAGCTATAATGCACGGCCACAGACTTGACTCTACCCTCCCTGCTCTGAATAGGAATTACCCTGGGGTCGGCTCTGGCAAGCCTCAAAAACAAGTGGCTCCTAGATGGGGTTCTTCTCATGTTTTCCCGCTCAACACGGAACCCGGATGTACCACCGCCTCCTACTACTTTAGGCAGAGAAGCGGCAAGCCAACTTCACTCACAGAAAGACTGGCTGACCTCGGCCCTTTCATCCCCCCCGCTGCAAAGAGCATCTACTGCTTCTCGAAAACAAGGCCACGTAGGATGGAGGGAGAGCATGAAGAGAATAAAATCAGCTGAGAAATGAGTAAAAATTGTAATGGAATTTATAATAAGAAACTTAAAGAGATTAATTTGCTTTCTAGTTTATATACATATGGGATGGTAGAAATAAGTGGTGGTTTAATGATCTCTAGAAATTCTTCAGAACAACGACCAAAAAAAAAGTGTTCAAAACCACCAAACAAAGAGGATAAAACAAGAGGGAGCATGGAGTGAATCACTGTCATCCCCCTTATGATTAAATGGCCCCATTGTAACTACATTCTAACAAAACTTCACTGAGAAAGCAACTTGCTTCATGTTTTCATAAAACTGGAATGTATTCAGGCAACTCAGCTAAAATGTTTTAATTATGAAAAAGTTATTGCAGCTAGACACAAACAAGGAGGAAAGAGAGAAATGATAATGACCATCATATTCCTGAAACCAAGCCCGGCACTCAATGACAGCAGAATTAGTCTAACATAAAAGGCACAGAGGAAATGACAGAAAATGAGACTTGAGAAATGAAAAAAATTTTAAAAAAATTCTAAAAGCCAAATGGTAATCAATGACAGAGAAACAGAATGCATCATGTAGAAAAAGATGAACACGGCTGACCAGTGTGTGGGTGGGGTGAGACTGTTTCTCCACTGGTCTTTTGGGCTGTTTTTAGCATATGAAGGACTTTTTTTTTTTTTTTTTTAAGATTTTATTTATTTATTTGAGAGAGAGAAAGAGCACATGCAAGCATGGGGAGGAACAGAAGGAGAGGGACAAGTAGAGCCCGAGGTGGGGCTCGATCCCAGGACCCTGAGCTGAAACCACGAGTCAGACGCTTAACCATCTGAGCCACCCAGGCACCCTGAGAAGAGGAATTTTTTACAAAAAGGTAACAACTCCTGACTGCGATCTTTCTCTCTTGGCTCCCTGCTCCCTACCACGTCCACAGCAGCAGCAGCAAAGTCTATGAGTTCCAACTCTGGAACATACCAGAACCTAACTGCTGCCATCATCGTTCAAGCTACAGTCAGGCCTCCTTACTTGCAACTCTATCCCCCTCTAATCTTTTCTGGAATTAAAATGTACATCATATCATGTTCTTCTTGTTTCAAACCCCAGTGATGCCCTTCCATCTCACACAAGGGCCCCAGAAGCCCCACATGATCTGACCCAATGCCCTCTCCCATCTCACCTCTGGTGCCCACCCCTCGGCACAGGCAGCGCAGCACAGAGGATGCCCATTTGCCCCTCAACAAGCTGGGCATGAGCCCAGCAGAGTCCTGCCCCCATCTCTCCCCCTTCCTTCTGGTCGAGGTTATCTCCCTTACACCGGATCGTGAAGCCTTTCCCTGCCCTGCTCTCCCCAAAGCCCACACCCTGCTTTCTTTCCCTCCAGTCTTTTCTACCATCGAGCCTGTTACTTCCTTATTTGCTTGATCATAAACTGATGCTCTCCCTATGCCCCCTGCCCTCCCCAACAGGAGGAGGTAAGCTCCACAGAGCAGGACATCACCATGTTCTCTGCTCTTCTCCTGCTGTTGAGTGTCTGACAGATAATACATGCTTAATGAATACTGGTGCGAGCACCTCCAACTGTTAAAACGTGACTTTGTGTGGCAATGGTAGCAGAATGGCTGCCATTCCCGTGGCTCCAGACTCGTGACTTCCTCCTCAGTAACAGCTTGCTCTGGCAGACATCCCACGTAAGTGCCAGGACATATTTATCTTCATACTCTCTGTGACTACCACATGACATGGTCTGGCACACACTTAATACTCCCCCAAAATGTGAATCAATGCTAAATGGGAAGAGGCACTTGGAAGGAGATGAGAGAAGGACCAGACACAGAGTGGACAACATAGTAAGAGGGCGCCAGGTTGGGAAAGTCCGCTGTACTTGGGCTCGGGACTCAGTGGAACCCAACCACAATGGAAATTACATATCTAGAAGATTCTAGATCTACGGATTTAGAAGATGGGTCTTTGTGAGAAACACCTAAATGTACCTTCTACTTTTTGCTATTTCATTTTTGATAAAGAGTTGTCATTTCAAATCACAAAATTTGCGGTAGAAAAGAAAAAACACATTAAACATCTAATGCAACCATATTATTTTGCAGGTATGAAAACTGAGGTCGGAGAGGCCAAGTAATACACCTAAAAGGAAAGAGTGAACTAGAGGAGCGGGGGCACAAACACCTGGAGTCTCCTGGTTTCCAGACCCAGGGCCTCGGGCCTATTAACACTGGGATCTTTTCCTTCTCAAGATGAGAAAAAAGGGGAGACGCCTGGGTAGCTCAGTCATTAAGCCTCTGCTTTCGGCTCCAGTCGTGATCCCAGGGTCCTGGGATTGAGCCCCACATTGGGCTCCCTGCTTAGTGGGGAGTCTGCTTCTCCCTCTCCCTCTCCCCTTGCTTGTGTTCCGTCTCTCGCTCTCTCGCTCTCTCTGTCAAATAAAATCTTTTTAAAAAGAGAAAAAAGGGATGCTTGGGTGGCTCAGTCACTTAAGTGTCTGCCTTCCGCTCAGGTCATGATCCCAGAGTCCTGGGATCAAGTTCCATGTCAGGCTCCTTGCTCAGTGGGGAGCCTGCTCCTCCTTCTCCCTCTCCCTCTGCCTGCTTGTGCTCTCTCTCTCTGACAAATAAATAGAGAAAATCTTAAAGAAAAGAAAAGAAAAGAAAATAGAGAAGAAAAGGGAAGAAAAAGCACTTTGGTTGTTCCATTAGGAGTGATGTATTATATTTTCTAGACTAACCTTGTAAGCAACAGTCGTTGTTAAAAAACATGCCCCCCAAAAACTAATAAGTTAATTTACCTGAAAATAGTTTCCTAGCTTAATCCTAATTTTAGGCAGACAAATCAACCATGAATATATTGACAAAAGGGATTTTATTGGGATATTAGCCTCAACGCTGAGACAACAGCAACATCATTTGTTGCAAAGCTCTTAAGCCATTCTTATTGAGTGGTTTCTGGAAGGTTTTTACAGCAGCCAAACTCTTCCAAAATGCCTGTTAAAACTTGGCATCAGTAATTAGTCCCAGAAAATGGCTTCAGAATCAATCAAAACAGTCAAATCAGAGCTGAAGAAGCACAAGTATTCTCAAGAGAACATACTACTTAATGGGCAAATCAGGCACTCAGTATTGAAGACATTATTATTTTTAAAAGTTCCCCATTTTGAAGTATACATGTGAAAATTTTAGGAAAAATTTCGGATGATTTTTTATTTGACAAAAAAAATTTTTGTAGTGCTATCTATGTGACTATTCAATGTGCTGTAAACATTTTAAAAACTGACTGTAAGTATTTGAATACTTACTCCCATATTTACCAAATTAAAAAGCAGTAACACTAGCCTTTCACTCCTGCACCTCTTGATTTGTTCTCTAAAGAAACAAAACCAAAATCAAAATGAAACTACTACTACTACCAAGCTGAGGAATGTAATCAGAATGAAAAGAATGAAAAGTATTTTCAGGGGCACCTAAGTGGCTCAGTTGGTTTAGTGTCTGCCTTGGGCTCAGGTCACGATCCTGGGGTCCTCCCAGCAGGGAGCCTGCTTCTCCCTCTCCCTCTGCTGCTCCCCCTGTTTATTCTCACTCTCTCTCTGTCCAATAAATATATAAAATCTAAAAAAAAAAAAAAAAAAAAGAAGTATTTTCAAAGAATTTGGACCATATATTTTGTTTTATCCAGGATAAAAAATAAATTTCAAATTCATACATTAATTTCTGCCTTTTTTCTAAAACCGTATAAAATAACATGATACATACAAAAATCTACAAAATAACAAAAGTCTTACTAGTCTTACTAAAGTCTTTAGTAAGTAAGACTAAAGTCTTACTAAAAGATTTCATTTATTTATTTCAGAGAGTGCATGGGGGTGGAGGGGTGCACAGGGCGGGGGGAGAAGGAGAAGCAGACTCCCTGCTGAGTGGGGAACCTGATGCTCATACACTCCATCTCAGGACCCTGAGATCATGACCTGAGCCGAAGTCAGATGCTTAACCGACTGAGTCACCCAGGCCCCCCTTCATTCGTATTTTATAAGCAAAGTAAGACAGCAAGCAGCCAAGTGCCTTGCCCGGAGTCACAAAGAGAGCCCAGCTAGCCTTAGCACTCAAGGGGCTGACCCTCATCTAGTTGCCCTTCCCTTGATGTGGTTCAGCAATAAAATAAATAGAAATAAAAGTAGCTATTAATAGTTTGTCATTTCCCACTTTATCTTAGGATGTGAATCTCATGTTCAAGGCAGTTAGAAGGACTCTACATTTTTAAATTCAGGATGGCTCTCTAAGGTAGACCAACAGAGCTTCCTAATGGAAAGGGTCCTTATACTCTGGCAGGTTGAGAAGGAACCAATAAAAATTTAAGTAAACAACTATTCCATCACATATTCTTTGCAGAAAGTATATTTTCATCTCCAAAGTACTTTTTTTTTTTAATCTCCTAAGGAATGAAGTCTACGATCAAGCCTGCCCAAGTTTTCAGGCACCCACCATCCCAACCAGGGAGCCAGGGCCAAGAACTGCCAGCCCGCTCAGAGCCCAAATGAGAGCACATGGGAAAAAGCCAGAAAGCGAAGAGAAACGAAATGGAAGAAGGAAAAGGAGAAAAGAGAGAAAAACAGCATGGGAGAGGAGTGAATGAGAAAGTTCAAAGAGCAGGAGTGAAGGCAAAGTGCCGGCCAGCTGTCTGAGGCATGAGCAGGCCACTGATCCCAGCACAATTCAGAGTCGAGCCTCTATCAACACCGTCCCATGGGCAATTGCTCTGAGCAGTGGGTGAGTTCCCTTGGAAGCTTCCCCAAAATGCACATACCAGTTCTTGTTCCATTTATGGGCGAACTCCACGAGCAGGATGAGTTGGATGCCTATGAAGATGAAGCCTCCGACGGCTCCCACATAGCGCCAGGCTGCAAAAGAAGACCATTATCCAAAAGGAGATGAGGTGATGGTTCCAGTGTTGAGCTCAAAGGAGAATAAGGACTATAGTTCATCTTTACTGCGTTCTTCTTGCACCTTTAATTTCCAGGCAATCCCATACGATGGGTGCCACCATTATACTGACTTTACAGAGGAGAAAAATGGAGAGTCTAAGTAAATTGACAAAGTCCCGTAGTCGGTAAAGGACGTAGCTGGGATGTGAACACACGGGGTGTGGCTCGGGACCACCTGGGCTTAACCTCCACATCATAACTGCCAGATAGCCTAACAGATGCGGCCATTCATAAAATCAACAATGACCTACAATCTAAAAGTAAAAAACACATATTATGAGGTAAAAAAGGGCTCAAACTGTATTGCCCAAGGAGCCACCAGAGACTAGTAGAGAAATGAGGTTCAGAAGGGACTCAGATCCACTTCTCTGCGACACGGAAGCTCTAACCTCGAATGAGCCATGTCACTCCTCTGGGTTACAGCTTGTCTATAAAAATGGCCAAGCTGCACTAGAAGACTGCTAAATCTAAATCTGCTAAAAAAAACCCATCCTAAATCTACCACTTTCATACATAAAAGTACATCTGTGGGTGGGGCGCATGGGTGGCTCAGTGGGTTAAGCCTCTGCCTTCGGCTCAGGTCATGATCTCAGGGTCCTGGGATCAAGCCCCGCATCGGGCTCTCTGCTCAGCGGGGAGCCTGCTTCCCCCTCTCTCTCTGCCTGCCTCTCTGCCTACTTGTGATCTCTCTCTCTCTGTCAAATAAATGCATAAAATCTTCAAAAAAAAAAAAAAAGGTACATCTGTGGGGAACAGAAAACTAGTTAACAGCATTTTAGGAAAAAATAAGACTTAGATATAACTTCCTTAAGGACTACATATAACTAGTATGACCCTAGGGGCACCTGGTGGCTCAGTGGGTGAAGCATCTGTCTTCAGCTTGGGTTATGATCTCAGGGTCCTGGAATCGAGCCTCACATCAGGGTCCCTGCTCAGTGAGGATCTCAGGGTCCTGGGATCAAGCCCCGAGTCAGGCTCCCTGCTCAGTGAGGAGCCTGCTTCTCCCTCTGCCTCTGCCCCTCCTCTCCCCACCCTGCTAATGCATGTATGCTCTCTCTCTTTCAAATGAATAAATAAAATCTTAAAAACAAAAACAAGAAAACTAATATGACCTTAAAAACTAGCCAGACCCTAGTGACCATTTGAGGGACTGTGGGCTGTTCCTTATGGACTCATACAGTGTGAATGTTTTTACTACCTAAACTAGAAAAATGAATTCGTTTGGGTTAAATAATGTTTCGAACCACTGAAATTAAGGCCTTTTTCCTCTCCCTCTTATGAAGAAAAGGCCAAAGGCCCCTGTTTCAGGTATGATTAAAGGTTTCAAATTAAATTAATTTTGGTAAATTCTGTGAAAAAGAAACATAATTCAATGTTACACAGTTTCGCATAAGGTAAGTTTACAAGTAAGACTGAAGGAAGCCTCTCTGATCTCATTGTAGCTGCAAGCAGATTTGAAGCTGCTAAGAAGCCCAGTGTCCGGTGTAGGTGGCCTAGGCGGTGCTCTGGGAAAGAACAAGGCTTCCCTGGGCCTATTCAAACATGGCTGATGGTGTCACGCTGCCGTCCTGAACTTGTTTTCAAACAAATTTTAAGTGCCCAATTTTTCCCTTCAGGCCAATAGCCTTAAAATTATCCTTTGAATACTCTAGGCTGCAGAGTAATACCCAGCCAGAAAGGAAGGGAATAGGGGAGAGATCAAGGCAGGAGTGGGGGGAGAGGAGAGGACAGGGAGAGGAGAAGGTAAATGAAGTTTGGGCAGGTAAGGAGGGAATTTTTTTATTAAACTCAAGAAAATCACTAATTCAAATTATCAAAGGCACCCTGGACTATAGTTTGCAACAATTTTACAAAATGGGTAAGGATAAAATAAATAGGTACCCCAAATACCCCATTTGTACCATTCAGAAAGGTCTCCTGATCTGGAATGAAGAAAGCTCCTGAGCACATGGCCCCCAGCAGCAGCAGTTTAAAGAACCAAAAGCTGGAAGGAAAAAAAAAAAAAAAAGAGGAAATGTATTTAAATGATATTCATGGAAGGACAAAAGAGCTCTTAGAAGGTAAGCATGTCAGCCCATGTTTCTGCTGTTGGTACTGTTCCTTCCAAATCGAGGGGAAGTAATTAAGTGACTGGAGACTGCCTTTTCCCATAATCAGACCAACCCAGCGTAGCCTCTGATTGTGCAAAACACCACTTTGTTGAGGTGGGGGGACGATGTAGGGACAGGCTTTAGCACAAGAAATAAAAACTCTTGTCTCCGCTGCAACTCTCATTGTGGTACTAAGTGTTACAAATAGGATTCTAGTTCTTAGGCCACTGAGGCGTGACAAGTCCCACCTTCCCTAAAGTCAGTGTTAACAATTTTGACTAGAGGAAGAGTAGTTAAGATGGTCTGATAAGTGTATAAGGTTGAGGAACAGTAGTTTAAATATCAGGGAAGAACAAACTACCCATCCCCACCCCTGAAGACCAAAGACTTACCCATTGTGAATATGGGCTCTGCAACCTTTGCTGCTGTTGATTTTCAAGGTCAGGAGGCAGAAAATGAAGAAGAAACAGGCCATTCCAAAACAGACTCTGTACACTGCGGAATACCCCACCAGCTTCTCACAGGTGTCACCAGCTTTAATGCCTTTACAAATATCTTCGTAAAATGGAATCTGAGGAAAAAGGAGAAAAAAAATCGTCTGTTAAAACTGGGTGAAGAGTGGGGCACCTGGCTGGCTCAGTCGGAAGAGCATATGACTCTTGATCTTGAGGTGGTGGGTTCAAGCCCCATGCTGGGTGTAGAGATTACTTCAAAAGTAAATAAATAAATAAAGGGGCGCCTGGGTGGCTCAGTAGTTTAAGCGTCTGCCTTTGGCTCAGGTCATGATCTCAGTGTCCTGGGATCCAGCCCCACATCAGGCTCCCTGCTCAGCAGGGAGTCTGCTTCTCCCTCTCCTTCAGCCCGTCTCCCTGGCGCAATCCCTGGCTTGCACGCGCACGCGAGCACGCTCTCTCTCTCTCTCTCTCTGAAATAAATAAACAAACAAACAAATAAATAGACTTCTAAAAAAACATAAAGCCGGTTAAAGAGGGGCTGTCATGAAGTGTTTGTTCAGCCTACATGTCAAAATCCAACATGGAAATGCACCTTGTGCATAGAGAAATGCAGACTGAGAAAAAAGTCCCTCTTCCAAAGACTTTTTCTTAATTTTCGCTGAATCATTTTTAAAGATATAGTGCTATAATGTACCACTTCACCTTTACCTAGCTTAAAGAATTCTGAAACCTAGCATCAGAATGTTAAAAAATTATACTTGTAATACATGGATATATTTTCCTTGAAATGCATATATAGACTAAAAAGTGAAAGACTTCCTTCGCTCCCACCCCAAAATATCACTCCTCTCCTCAAGAGCTAACAATTTGGTGGATATTTTTATTAGTTTACGAGTGTGTCCCCATCCCCAATACTCATTCATAATATACCCACGTATACATACATACACTTGTATGTGTCATATATATAGTATATAAATAAACAACTTTGTTAAATAAGAATATACGCATTGTTCTACAGTATGTTTTTTCCTAATTAACGATAAGCCATAGAGATCTTTCCCTATTAATTTACATAAAATTCCGATCCACTTTTTAACCACTATTTAATATTTTATAGTAATAACAGATCAAAACTGATAAGCATTCCCACAGTGAACACGTTGGTGAGGATTTTTTGTTATCTGTTATTTGTGTTTTTTTGTTATTACACACACTGACTCAATGAACACTGTTATGCATATTCTATTGTACACGTGCCATATATGGATAGACTGCTGACCTAGAAATGGAATCAAATTTTAAAGTTTCAAGAGGTAAAGTCAAACCACGCTCTCAAAGACTGCACCAATTTATATCTCATCAGTAATATCTGAGACTGCTCACATTCCCAACTTGAACAATCCAATTTAAAGATAATGTAAAAGTTCAGAACAAATGGCCCCAAGATACGGCACTATGGTATGTGAATTATTTTGATCTGAAAACAATCAAGTTCCAGGAGACTCAAAAACACTTTGACCTTCCCTGCTAATTGCCTAAAAAAAATGTAGATTGGGGGGTGGATTTAATAGAGGACCTGTTTCAGGAACAGAGCTACAACCATAGAGAAATACAGCATACTATGAACTCAGTGTGGTAGAGAAGGAGGAATTGAGCAAGGTCTGTTTGTAAAAATTCCTCTCTCTGTCCCTTGCTTCTATATGGCCCAGCAAACATCTGTTTACCAAACATCTGTTTACCAAACATTTACTCCTCTTCATCTTCCTGGGAATTGCTTTTCTTTGCATTGAAGTCTCAGGCCCCTTCCCCCTTCTCTTTAGTTCAGGATGACATATATACCTCATTTTGCCCATCTTTGGAATCTCATGCTTATGAGATTATGTGGATTCTGCAAAAGTATGAAATTAAGTTTGACTTTTCCAGATTAATCTATCTCATGTCAATTTAATTTTTAGGCCAGCCAGAAGATTCTTGAAGGGCAGAGTAAATATTTTCCTTCCCAACAATAAAAAACACTATCTTGTTTCAATGTCCATCTTCCTCGTTACAAGTAAGGTTCACATCTTCTATTAAATTTATGGCTATCTGTATTTTTCTCTGTGAACTGGATATTAATTGGGCTTTCTTTTTTATTCACTGGCATTCTTTATGAATCTTAATCTTCTGATAAAGGTTGACAACGGTTTATCCTAGTCCAGCTAGAAGGTTTCAATGTAAAATCTATGCATATTATCAGAATAATTAAAATTTACATAACAAGAAAAAGCAGGGTATTTCTACTAATGTTGGAAAATAGACATTTAGTCAGTGCTTAAAAAAAAGAAACCTTGCTTCTTATCAACATTAAAGTTGAACATTCTTCAGAACAAAAAATAAGTTGAAAATCACACCGTAACTGTTATTCACAAGACAAAAAATATTGCAGAGGAAAAAAATGACATTAAGCTGGAAGTAAAACTGAACCATAACAATTTAGTTTTATTCTCAGGAAAATCTTAATAGTAACTGAGGCCATTCAGATTTCCATAAGCAAAAAGAAGACTAAATTTAACTAGAGTTCATTTTCCTGAATGAGGATTCCCTCCACTCAGAAAAGGTCCACAGTCATTACTACAGCCTAATCTGAAACATGTTTTTCCAAAACAACATGTTTTTTCAAGTTAGTGCCTCAGGCAAAAATGCATTGCTGCTGAGACCCAATTAAGTATAACTCCTTGTTTGTGAACAGATGGATATGAAAGATTTCATAAAGAAATGTCAAATATTTTGTAGTCACAAAGTTTCTGCAACTGCTTTTTTTTTTTTTTTTTTTTTTAGAGCCGATCCAGATGTAAATGCATAGAGAGAGACACTACTGTATTTCTGAACAGGCTACAAAACAAAGTAGCAGCCATGCAGTATTTCCCGATAAAATACAAAATGTGTAGTTAAATTTAAATTTTGAATAAATGACTAATTGTTTAGTATAAATATGTCTGCAGGAGTGCTGACAGTAATGACTCCATCTTTGGCTCTCCATTTAGTCTGTGCTCACTCAATGACTCCTCCCGGGATCCCTTGAAGATTAATAAATATACCTTAGAGATGTCTGCCAAGCCTAGGATAGGGGTTGGGGGGAAGGCTTATTTTGGGCTCCTATGAATCTGTTAGATATACCACAGGTGGTGCCACAAGATCTAATTAAAGGTTGGCTGTCAGTTAGGTGCATGGCAACCTTCTAATCTCACTATAGTAAGTAGCCTTCTACATGTCCCCTCACTCCGTATCTGGACTAAGGTCTGGACTTTGCAGAGAATAACTGTGCAGCTGCTGTAGATCATCGTCCACCAGATCCGCCCCCCATTCCTGCCTCACCCCCACCGTCAGTAAGGTACCCTGAATAAAACTCTGTAAATTGTATGGAGTCGCTTGCTTCATTTCCAGTCTCGAAACTGCCTTCTTAGTTTGGGGGATACTTTACTGTTCCTCTCCTACCTTCCAACAATGCCTCATACAATATTTGGGATATACTGATACTACATATTGCATGAGACATACTTATACTAAAAAAGCATTCCTTTTGCACAAGATAAAGCTCAAAAAAATTCAGGGTCTCGCTGCAAAGAGCCAGGTGTACTCTATGCTAAGAAGTCTGGCCCCTATCCTATAGGCAAGAGAAAACAACAATTTAAGCTACAATGTGGAGGACAGACTGGAAAGATGACCAGTTTCAGGCAGGAGGGTAAGTTGAAAGGCCACTGGTTTAATAGTCCAAGTAATGGATGAAGAAGGTAAACCACTGGCAGGGAGACCAGAAATTCTGTAGGTAGAGGTCAGAGTTGGTAGGACTATACAGATGAGAAGAATGAAGTGAAGGAGGGGGGCAGGTGCTGTTTGGTGGGGGACTGGGGCTGGTAGAGGACAAACAGTTGAACTAGAAGAAGAGATCAGGAGTTTGTGTTAACTTATAGGGTTGGAAGCACCCTGGGGCATCCCAGTGAGAATGTCTGGTCTGGAAGTTGCTCCACGACAGTAATCAGGACTAGACAAGGACACAGGAAGCACCCCCATGCAGAGAGAAGTCAGCAAATGGTTTCTGAACGAGTCTGAATTTTTAGCTGTGTTTTACTACGAGTGAGCAAAGTCACAGGGTTAAAATCTTCAGATATTCAATATCCAAAAAACAATCCAATTAAAATCTTAGCAGAAGACATGAATAGACATTTCTCCAAGGAAGACAGACACATGAAAAGATGCTCATAACTTACCATCACGGAAACACAAAACTACAATGAAGTATCACCGCATACCCGTCAGAATGGCTAAATTCAACAACACAAGAAAAACAGGTGTTGGCGAGGATGTGGAGAAAAAGGAACCCTCGTGCACTATCGGTTGGAATGCAAACTGGTACAGCCACTCTGGAAAACAGTATGGAACTTCCTCAAAAAGTTAAAAATAGAACTACCCTACGATTCAGCAATCACACTACTGGGTATTTACCCGAAGAATACAAAAACACTAATTCAAAGGGATACATACACCCCTATGTTTATAGCAGCATTATTTACAATAGCCGAATTATGGAAGCAGCCCAAGTGTCTATCAATACATGAATGGATAAAGAAGAGGTGGTATCTGCATATGTGTACATATATACATGTGTATACATCATATATACATACATACATATATATACAATGGACGATTACTTGGCCACAAAAAAGAATGAAATCCTGCCATTTGCAAATGATATGGATGGAGCTAGAGTATTATGCTAGGCAAAATAAGTCAGTCAGAGAAAGACAAATACCATATGATTTTCCTCACATGTGGAATTTAAGAAACAAAACGAATGAACAAAGGGAAAAAAAAAAGGAGAGAGAGAGAGAAAACCAAGAAACAGACTCTGAACTATAGAGAATAAACTGATGGTTACCAGAGGAGAGGAGGATAGGGGGTGGGTTAAACAGGTGATGGGGATTAAAGAGTGCACTTGTCATGAAATGAAATGAGTGAAGGGTGATGTATGGAATTGTTGAATCACTACATTGTACACCTGAAATTAAAATAACATTGTATCTTAACTGCAATTAAAATAAAACTTAATTTTAAAATTTTTTTTCAAAAATAAATAACAGGCACCTGGGTGGCTCAATCAGTTAAGCATCTTGATTTCTGCTCAGGTCATGATCTCAGGATCCTGGGATCAAGCTCAGTAGCTGGTTCCCCGGCTCGGCTTGTCTCCCTCCGCCCCTCCCCCTGCTAGCACGTGCACACACTCTTTCTCTCTCTCTCAAATAAATAGGTAAATCTTTAAAAAATAAATAGATAATGGGATCAGGAAGGAGACAAACCATATGAGACTCCTAAACTCATGAAACAAACTGAGGGTTGCTAGGGGGTGGGAGGGTAGGGACAGGGTGGCTGGGTTATGGACATTGGGGAAGGTATGTGCTATGTGCTGTGAAATGTGTAAGCCTGATGATTCACAGACATGTACCCTGGGGCAAATAATACATTATATGTTAAATAAATAAATAAATAAATAAATAGGGGGGAAAAAAAAAAGAACCAGTTTAAAAAGAAAAAGAAAAAAATGGAAAATAAATAATAAATTCCGCAGATAGTGACATAATGGGAGAGCCCACACAAAGTGAATGTTTCAGAACTTTTCAGCGAGAAACAAAAGCTATACCCATATTAAGTAGTGCTGTAACAAATAGGTAATATTGCTTTAAATCTGTAAAACCTATATTCACGGAGGTTTGACACTATCTCACTTATTCGGCTGTTTTATTTATATGGGATTTATTGCTCTACAATATTCATTCAGCTTTTTTCTTCCTCCCCTTCTCTCTTCTACTCAATCAACAAAACTAATTCCTGACATCTCCCTCTCCCCCCAACTATAATACATGCAAGTCAGTACCCCTTTCATCTCCACCAGCCCATCTTTTACCTTCAGTCTTTTCTCCCCCCACCACAACCCTCCTCACATCCATTTCAAGGAGAATGGTAACGCCAGGAAGGCCTAAACTTCTATCATCCCCCTAAAATCCCCTCCCTTGTTTACTCCCAGAGGCTCTCAGGCTCATCAAAGGGTGAGTATGTGGCATTGACTATTTCATCCCAAATAAAAGTAGCCAAAGAACCGGTTGCTCCATGTACTAAGACCTGCCTTACGCCCTGTGGGTGACTTAGTCATTTAGTCTTCAGTAAGTGGTGAATATTTTTAGGCAAAGAACCTCCATGTTGAACAAGCCAATAGAATTTACCAAGGGGAATTTGCTCTGGTTAAATATTTGCTGCTCCAAGCTCCATCCCAGTTTTAGAAAAAGAAAACACACATCACACACAGACTCTACACTGTGGGGTGAAGGCGACGGGTCTGCTCAGGATGTTGCCTCTTTTTTAAGTTTGGCTCTGAGCATCCAAGGACACTACTTCTATGTTGGTTCTGTAGGGACCTGTGGGCAAGAGGTTTCCTTTCAACCCTCAAGGCAGCCAAACTCAAAGCCATCAAATTATCAGTAAGAGTAAACAAGGACTCATTAGACTTCCAACCCTAACTCCACTACTAACATGAGCAAATTTCCACACTCTCTCTGAGCCTCAATTTCCCTATTTGTACAACAAAATAATATTGCCACCGCCTTAGGAAGTCGTCCTGAGAATTAAATCAGTCAGTCCTTGTAAAGTGTTTGCCATGGTTCCTAATCCATCATAGCAATTAAGTAAACTTCCTGGGTGCCTGGCTGGCTCAGTCTTGACAGCATGGGACTCTCAGTCTTAGAGGTCAAGCCCCACATTTGGCATGGAGCCTACTTAAAAACAAAACAAAACAGAAAAACAAAACAACCCCCCACACAGTAAATTTCCTTAAATTCTAAGGTGCTATCTATTTTACAAAAAGAACTTTGGGGAGAGGGAATCAGCACATTACATGAATGACTGACAGGTTCCTGCATTCCGGTTTAAACATGGGGGGAAGAAGCATCTTAGAATTCGGTAGATGCTCTCTTCACTTTACCAAGGATTCATATTGCAATAGTCACCACTCAAAAGAAAATATATCTGAACTCCCAGATCAGGGAAGATATTTTCAAAACATCAACACAAGTATTAAGTGCGAAGAGATGGAAGCTAGAAGAAAATCCACATAATTTTTCCTGCATGGGAGAGATGCTAGCTATGCTCCCCAAACAATTTCTATCTCAGATGAATAAATATAAAGAAACCACAGAAGAGCCACAGAAAGGCCCACATACAGCTCTGGTTGGCCAGGGGCCCAGATGCTGCAAACCTAGAAGAACAGACTTTGGGAGGGTTCTTACAGAAACGGAGAGGAGGAAGATGAGAGTGGTGCCCCTCCAATATGGAAGTGTTATTTGGGAGATATAAGAAAATGGTATTTAGCAAAGCTAATGATTCTTACATTCTATCAGATCTCTAGAAGGCTGCACAAATCCAAGGTGCCAAGAAAGCTGTGGGCAGGTTGGCCTGAGTCATCGCATGAAAACTAGAAGAACTGGGTCTGCAAGTCCTGTTAAATATCCCTTACTTGAACATGAATTTCAGAACCACAGCCTCTTTCTGTCTGCCTCTCCTCCTTCCAGAATTCCACTTATATTGAAACTTTCTAAGACGACTTGTTATTCTCTGTGGAATTAACTCCAGGTCCACGCCAGCGATGTGTGTCTGCTACCCACCAACCCACAGGAGCTGTGAAAGAGGGAATGCTGAGGTCAGCCTCCGTGCTCCCGGGGACCACCTCTAGGCTCATTCCTTGGTAAGTGATTATCTCTGAGGCCCTTTTTGGGATGGGGGCGTATTTAAAATCAATAGCAACAACCAATGCCCGCTTCTCTTTTGTGCAGGTTTCTAAATATTTTTAAGGGGTTAAGTCTACATTTGTCATCATTAAAAGCCACAAGAGGAACTAAACTTAGACAGTCTAGTTTTATCTGACCTTGTCACCTCTGGAATCAGGAACTCCATGCTCCCAACGGCAACTCTGCAGAATCTCAGAAGCATGAGACAGAGACTAGCATTAGTGCTCACAGCTCCCTCACCACAGCATTTCGTTAGGATGTACAGCCACAAACGTGATTAGATGGAAAACAAGTCTGATCAAACTGTAAACAAAAAGCTTTCAATCCAAACAAGACAATTCCCAGAGGACTGACTAATTATGATGGAATGAAGGGATCTTCCACAAAAGGGGAACAAGGACCAACTAATGTCAGTCTCTGTAAGAGAATTACATCCAAGGTGGAATGTACAAACTAAACTGTACCAGTAACCAGTCTTGAATGAGAAGTAAGTCAATCCCAGTGAAAACTTATATAACTCTTCAAGGAGGCAAAGTATTTGGGGACTGGGGGCCAGGGAATGGGTAGGTCCTCTTTGCTGATTTGGGGTAAGCCTACAAATAAAGGCAGAGGAACTCAGGGATAGGAATCCTGGTTTCTAGCTTGACAGTTGATCCAAAGGCAAACCAGTGGAGAAAGGAATCACAGAAGAGCAGTTTCAAAGCAGTAGGGTAATACTTCACTTAAAAGCAAATTGCAGGGGTGCTTGAGTGGCTCAGTCAGTTAAGCGTCTGCCTTTGGCTCAGGTCATGATACCAGCCCTGCATCGGGCTCCCTCTCAACAGGGAGCCTGCTTCTCCCTCTCCTTCTGCCTGCCACTCCCCTTGCTTGTGCGTGCACACGTGTGCTCTCTCTCCCTGTCAAATTAATAAATAATTGATTAATTATTAATAAATTTATAAAATAGACTAATAAATAAAATTTGTTTTATTTAATAAACATACATCTTAATTAATGGATTAATAAATAAAAACATTTTTTAAAAATTGCACCGGAGGTGCCTGTATCAAAAGGAAGTATAAGCAGGTGACTAAGTAAGGGTGCGGCACCCTGGGAAGATAGCTGGATTAGAGATAAAGATTTGGTAGACCCGCAGAAATGGCATTAGGTAGACTCCCCTGGAGAGGAAAGTGGTGAAGGAGGGGAGGGGGATGGAGGGGAATACAAATATTCAGGGTCTGGGAAGAAGGAAAAAACTCAAGGAAGAAACTGAAAAGGTCCAGAATTGACGAGGAGACTTGGAAGGAGAGGCTTTCAAGAAGTAGACTGAGGTCAGCAGCGTCAAATACCACCAATGGGATGAGGACTGAGAAGTGACATTGGGTCTGGCACCCAACAATCCTTTGGGACACTAAATCAGAATATTCTCTAGAACCAGTGGGAGCAGAAGCCAGAATGCAGATGGCTGAGGAGATAGCCAGGGTCCGTGTACGGATCAGGAAGTGAATCCAGGGGGTCTTTTACCCATGTTTTCAAGAAACCTAATGGCAAACGCAGGGGTCCAAGGATCATTCCTAAATTTCATTAATTTGTGATTACACAGCAATACATAATTATATGCCTTTGCCAAGGAAAATGTAAATTACCATAAAGAGAGAGAAAAAAACAAGGAGCGCCTGGGTGGCTCAGTCAGTTAGGAGGCTGGCTCTTGATTTCAGCTCAGGTCATGGTCTCAGGATTGTGAGATGGAGCCCCACTTCAGCTCCACGCTGGACACGAGCCTGCTCAAGATTCTCTCTCTCCCTCTGCCCCTCTCAGCCTCCCCACTGCCTCGTGCTCAAGGACACGCACCTTCTCTCTCTCTCTCTCTTTTTCAAAATAAACAGATAGATAAATAAATAAATAATAAAATAGAAAATACAATCCTCTTGACCATTGTCCCCCCAACTCTAACTTGATCGGTTCCCAGAGGTAATAAGCACCATCACAGCTGTGTGTGGACCCTTCTGGACACTTCGCTGTGCTGCTCTCCACTCACTGTGTCTTGCAGACCACTGCATGTCCAAACCAACCATACTTTAGTTTCTGTTACCCAAATGGCGGGTGTTTAGGCTGTTTCTGATTGTTCATCATTACTTCATCAATAATTCATAAACAATGCATACTGGATATTTTCCCTACTGTGCATCTCTCTCAGTACATGTGTAAAATGTCAAGAGGACAGCTACCAAGAAGGTAATCTGGGGGTCAGAAAGTCCGTATGTTTGAAATTTGAGCAGATACTGCTAAGCTCTTCCCAGGGAGGGTTTCTGAGAACTCGAGGGTTGGAGTGACAGGGGGAGGAGAAAGAAGGAAGGACACAACTTTCAGAGCCACTGGCCCCCTCAGGGCATCTCAATCCTTTTTCTTGGAGGTCTTTGCCCACAAGCACTGCAAGGGTAGGGCCCTCTGAGTCTAAGGAAAAAAGCTACACCTAACCCCAGAGACAACTTAAAACTCACCACAGAGGACTGCACTTTGTTTTACTGGTAAATAAGGTTAGGTCCACCCAGCCCCTCCCACAGAGCACAGGGTCTGAAGGAGTTTTACCTGTCCTGAGGGAAATAAGGCCAGTGAAGAATCACTTGTGAATGCAGAGATGCTGGGCTTTCTCCAACAAGAGGATGAAACATCTCAACAGGCAAAACTTTCTACTCAGATCACTTACCAGACGGAAGACATGTTCAGAGCCTAAGTGAACCCCAAATCAGCGGTCTTTGTGACTATGTGGACTTGGAATACAGTGATGATGTATCATACACAAATTCAACTGTGGGCTTGCCTGGCTTCTAGGAATAATTTTTTAGACCCAGTAAAACTAGAGTTTGCATGTACAATCTTGCTTCCATACTATACATGACATCATACAATTAGCGATACATTATAGCATAGAGTTAGTCATTTGCGTGCTCATTCACATCTATGTCCAAGTACTGTCCTAGATTACAGGGATACAAGCAGTGAATAAAATGGATTAAAAAAAATCCATGCTGACAAGAAGCTAACTTTCTGGCGAAAGGCTCTGCACACAGAACCATGTGTGCTCCACTTTATGGATATTTCAAGCATTTTCATGGTTAATGTTGACTGTTCATGATTTTTGCCTTAGGTGGGACATGAGAATCTAATATCCCCCAAAAGACTGGACCCTACCACACCTCTAGCTTCAAGTTTCTGAGAGCCCCTAGTCCCCGATCCTCGTACGAGGACCGGGACGTGGCAGACCTTTAGGTTTCTGGCCCAGCATCTTTCCCATTTTACAATTTATCGGACCTGGAATGGGGAGTGCTCAGCAGCCGGGGAGCCAAGGTACCCACACACTCATTTTCCCCCTCCCTACTTTTTCCCGATCACCAGAATGCTTCATCTGGCTACAGAAGAAGAATACAGATTATTTTTGTCTGTGAATAATTTACCATTTATTTCAAAAGGCCACGCAGACTAAGACAGAGTGTTAAATGTGTCACAGTAAATTTATTGTCGCAATATTCTTGTCTTGTTGACCTAGCGCATGGCTGACACATCCCAATTACCTACAACTTAAGCAAAGACTCTGGTGTCCTCAACGTAAACTTTTAAGCCACTGAGGTTCTCCTCCCAGGGAGGAGAAACTGCCTATGACTTGGATAGGGCCACTGACGACAGAACACAAGAATCAAAAACTCACAGCCTGTGGGTCAAATCCCGCTCGCTAGCTTCTGTTTATGAAAATCAAGTTTGATTGGAACACGGCCACACTCATTCATTGGCACATTGTTTTGGCTGCTTTTGCCCTACAATGGCAGAGTATGAGAAGTTGCTAGAGACCACACAGCCCCCAGAACGGAGAATGTTTTCTAGCTGACTTTCTACGGGAAAAGTTCACCAGCCTACACTACCAGGAAGGACAGCGGGGGAGTTGTGTACAACTGACGAATATAAATTAGCATCTCAAAGGCAAATGACAAGCGGGGATAACTTATGCTACAGATCAAAAGCCAAAGGAGGAGCAGGGAGGTCCAAGGACTCTGCCCTGCCTTCTCACCTCTACAGAGACTTTGAAACTTGTGCTTTAAATGAATCCAATTGTAGATCTCCTGTGTGCCATTTTTAGAGCAGCAAATGAAGTATTTTAATTTATCTGCAGGGTTGTGGAGGAGAAGGGGGGAGGACATGCCTGGGAGTCCCAGTGCTCCTCGCCGCAGGCCAAAAGCCCTCAAGAGCTCTCACAGAAAAAAGTCCTCACATCTGTTATGCAAACACACCCCGTGCAACCAAAAATAAAACCCACTCTGATGAAAGCCAGCATTTGGAAAGATAATTTTAGACTTATTTTGAGACTGCAGAAACAGTCATCACTGAAATGTAAAAACCACCACCCCAAAATGCCTCACCCCCTAGTGATGCAGCTCAAGGCTGCTTTAGAGGGCTATACACATACCCTCACAAGCCTCCTCCCTCACCTCAGCTCCCCTATTTGCAGACAAGGACACAGAGAAAACATTCCTGAGTGCTAACGTGACCCCAAAGGTTAACAGAAATGATGGCTAAGCTGACAGTGCTGTGTCCGAGTCACTAATGGAGTTCACACACTCCGAGCTTTCAAACCCGTCCCCGTGCACACGTGCCATCTAACATCAAGGGGCTCCTTCTGCATCCAGTTACTAAACCATTCTCTGCTTCTCCTACCCGGGGTCTGGTTCTCTAAGGACAACAACTGTGTTACTACTTACATCCCCTGCACCTCGCCCAGGGCTTGGCACTTACATAGGAAAGAAGGAAAGACAGGACGAAGGAAGGAATTATTCGACTTAAAAGACTTTTTCAAGCACAAACTCGGGTTACAATTTAACCAAGTAACACGATCACCCTTTTAAATTCTGAAGAGCATCAAGACTCAACTATTCACAATATTTATGTTTCCTGCTCCCAGCGTTTTGAGGCTACTGACTCTTAGTTCTTTCTGCCTATTTTTATAATGACAGAACTGTTGGGTTTCCAACTGTAAGCTCTTGTCTGTCTGGGGGGGGCTCCAAGGGCCCGTCAGCAGACATTCAGTGAAGAGATGCTTTTGAAGATGACAGCAAAGGGGGTTCGTTCTCCCCTTCCCACAGCCAGATCCATCTTGAAACAGAGATCCTCTTTAACATGTGATGCCCCCCAAAAGTTTCTAGGTAATGGATCCTCCAGTCCAAAGACAATAACTATTGTTTCAGTGTTCTCTGGCTCCTGGCAAGCTCATTATTCCTGGACAAGGATCAAACTTCTCTACCCTTGGTTCACATTCAAAAAGACTCTCAGCAGGGTATCCATTAGTTCAAATCGCTGCTTGTAGTACAGAACTATTTCCCACCATCATTTTCCCGGAATTCACTTGTGAGCAGGAGGGTGAGGCTCCATCAAGGGGAGGAGTGAGGGATGGGAGGGTTGCGGGGACTCTTGGTTTTCTCCCACTTGGTGTTAGGTCTGGACGGAATTGAGACCAAAGATAAAGTTGTTTGGAAACACGTGCCCCCAAAGTCACTCCCATTTGGAGGGGAGGGGACCCAGAGTATTAAGAGGTGGAAGCTCACTACCAGCTCCCCACAGGAAAATTGTCATTAGGCCTTAGTGAAAATATTCTCGTGGTGTCCTATTAAGGACTTGAGGTTTGCGGGCCCAAACCCACCTTTAACCTCAGAAACGTATTCATTGATACACTGGACACACACAAGGTACAACACAATGAACTCAGCTGCTGTTTGGAAAGAGAACTTCTGGAGAGCATTCTATCCCAGCAGGATTTAAAAAAAAAACAACCGTCCAGAATCAAAGAACCGATCAGGTCAGCAATTTTTTTTCTTTTTTTTTTTCTAATTTGAGACTTATTCTAACACAAAAACATAAAATGCCAGCCAAGAGCGGGGAGTTCTACTATTTACTACTCTACAGAGCTTTATTGCTTGGTAATAACACCGGATACTAGGTCTCAGGTACACAGTTTTCTTAACATTCAGTTGGTAAACATCAAAATCAAAACAAAGGCCAGACTTTCCAGCTTCAGTGCAAATGCCTGTCATTCTAGGCTGGGACAGACTCCTCAGTGTTTTGGATCAAAGCGGAATATTTTTCATTGCTGATACTTATTTACTTTTAAAATATAATGACACCAAACACAACCTGAAGGCAGTTTCTGTTTTATATGCAAAGCCGCCAAATAAAGACTAGATTTGTGGTTGTTTCTATTTTCTGCGACAGACCAACTGTCATCCCTGGAGCCCAGCTTCTGGTCCTCACCACCAGAAAGCAGCAGGTGGGGAAGATAAGCTAAGATAGCTGCTACAGGGGGCGTCTGGGTGGCTCAGTGGGTTAAAGCCTCTGCCTTTGGCTCAGGTCACGATCTCAGGGTCCTGGGATCGAGCCCCGAATCAGGCTCTGTGCTCAGTAGGGAGAGCCTGCTTCCCCCTCTCTCTCTGCCTGCCTCTCTGCCTACTTGTGATCTCTCTCTCTGTCAAATAAATAAAATCTTTAAAAAAAAAAAGGAAAGAAAGCTACTACAGGCCAGAGGCCGTGGAAATATTTCTCCTGCACCACTGGTTCCAGAAGAAAGATTAGCATTCAGAAGGAGTTAAGTTGGCTAAGGCCTTCCCTGTTACACCTCTGTGACTATCCAAGGGACAACCAAACCTACAGGTGCAGGCAGGAACAGCACTGGCCAGGCAGCCAGGAGGCCAGCACTCCTGGGGTTCTAGTCTCAGCTCCATCTGGGGTCACAGACTTGGACAAGCCATGTCCCTGGGCCCCCCCCACCTGTCAAATGAGGGGTCTAGTTAGGATTCTGACTTAAGATTCTCCCACTTTTAAAATTTCTAACCTCTGGGGCATCTGGCTGGCTTGGGCCAGCTTGATCTTGATCAAGGGTGGGAGGTTTAAGCCCCACCCCTACACTGGGTGTAGAGACTATTTAAAAATAACATCTTTTGGGTGATCAAGACATGTCATGAGTCGTCAGGCTCTGCGTTCAGCATGGAGTCTGATCATCCCTCTCCCTCGGCTTCCCCCCCACCCCACTTCTCTCTCTTACGCTCTCTCAAATAAATAAAATCCTTAAAAAATAATGATAAAATCTTTGAAAAAACACAAAACAAAAAACCTTCTAACCTTCTATTTAAATCATACTCTAAAAGAAATACTCATGTTCTCTGCATAACCCTTAACAGCATATGATATTTGCTGTCTCTTCACAGGGCAGAACACATCATAAATGTAAACTATATCCTTTTTCCATTTCTTATCTGTTTAACTAGATCTTTTAACTAGAAACTTTGTTTTACTTTTTTTTTTTTTAATCCCCAGTGACTAGCACGGAAAAGGCTTTTCCCACAAACAATACTGACTCTAATGCCTTCACATTCCTCTTAATACTGCAGGTTAAAACCAGAAAGTAAGGTAGTTCATTTACCAAATTTCAGACCCTCAAAAATATTGGATCAAAGGTCTGTCAACACTAGTAACCACCAAAGTGTTGTTAAATGTCAACGAACTGACTAATTATTCGGGAACAATCCTAATCCAAGTAACACAACTGGAATGTAACATCAAGGAGCCTGGTGGGGTAAATCAGAACTGACTGGACTGCGCGGTGGAACCCCAATCAATACTTTTATGACCTGTCTGGGGAAGGTATGCGGTCAGCACTGGATCTAGAAAAAAAGAGAGGGAAGGCATCTGCCGGGGTACCAAGCACTGTCCTGAGAAAAGCATGCCCTGGGGGCGCCTGGGTGTCTCAGTCGGTTAAGCATCTGCCTTTGGTTCAGGTTATGATCCTGGGGTCCTAGGATTGAGTACCGCATTGGACTCCCTGCTCAGTGGGGAGTCTGCTTCTCCTTCTGACCTCCACTCATGCTCTCTGTCTCTCTGTCTCAAATAAATAAAATATTTAAAAAGGGGAAGGGGAAGGGAAGGAAAAGCATGCCCTGATTAGCAGATATACATATGGAAATAACCAAAGCTAGAAATGAATGAGCTGACCCAAGGAAAGGAGAAGGGAAGGGAATGAGAAGGGTCAGAGGGCAGTGTTTCAGAAGCAGGAAAGGCGGGGTGACCACTTTGTTCTGGGTAATAGGGACACTACAAGATTTGGGTGTGGCCTTGGCCCCAGACTGGCTACAAATAATTCTTTAATATTTCACTTTCATCTACTTCCACATAATCTTATACTAATGCTGGTAATATACATGAATTTCCCTCTACCATATCTCCTTCTCCTTTCTCCTCCTGATGAAGACAATGTTGCGGAAAACCGAAGCAACCGAGGAAACTCAAGTGGCACACGGAGCACAGGGAGAACACCGCTTTATTGACGCCAGTGGGCTCAGCAGGATAACTCTCAAAGGCTGAGCAACGAACAGGGTTAGGGGTAAGTTTTTATAGTTACGGGCGATGGGGGATGGTATTGGGATGTCTTTCTCTGTCTCTCAGGGCCGACTGGCTCCCCTTTATGTGGAAGTATAATCTATACGGAAAGTCTCAGGAGAGTGCTGAATCTCAGGAGAGTGCTAAATCATCCCGGGGGGCTTGTTTCTTTTCTTAACCAAAGGGGACTGCCAGGACTGCCGTTTGATCAGGAGGGTTGGTCAGGAGGGCAACAGACAGGAAGGGGCTGGGGCCCCGGGGGTCTCTATCCACCTCAACAATAATAAGTGAAAATAGTAAGTGAAAATAATAAGTGAAAATAATAAGTGAAAATGACTGAGAAATACAGATCAAAAAAATATAAGTGAAAATAGTAAGTGAAAATGAGAAATACAGATCAAAAAAATTTATATATCACACCTCTAGGGAATATTTGTGAGAAACGGGATTTTTTGAATAAATAGAGAAAAATTCTTTAAGCCTATCCTGTTACCTTTGTTCAAAGGATCTAAATCCACTGTTAGCAGCCTTAACATCCATCTCCTTTCCCGCTCCCTGGCAAATTTTGGACTTAGAAATTGTGATTATAGTATGTACTTTCAAAGTGGGAGTGGGGGGCATCTAGGTGGCTCAGTTGGGGGGCACCTGCGTGGCTCAGCTAGTTGACTGTCCGACTCTTGATTTCAGCTCAGGTCACAATCTCAGGGTCCTAAGACTGAGGCCCACCCCCCCAATTCCCTGTTGAGAGCTCAGCAAGGAGTCCGTTCAAAACTCTCTCTCTCCCTCTGCCCCTCCCATCCCCCTCAAAATAAATAAGTCTTTAAATAAATAAAGTGGGGGTGGGGGTGGGGTGATGAATGTTACTTGGGGAAGGAGAAGCTGGTTTGGATCCAATTCAGTGTCCTACGTCCTTCCCACATTAGTCCTAAAATTGAGTGGTTCATTGAGTCCAGTGGACCAAAGTGATCAAGACAACTTCTAAACAGTTATTTGGATAAAAATGCCTGATTCCAGTGAGCGGGAGGGCAGACCACTTCTGGCAAAAAAAAAGGGCTTCTTGGATCTCAGCCTGGGGCTCTGGGCGTCCATCTGTACAGACCACTCTAGCCCATTCCACTCAGCAACTTCCCCAGTGCTCACAGTAACAGGTGGGGTAAGAGAAGCTTCATGTCCATTTTCATATGGAGAGCTTTGTCAGACATTTGTGAACTCAGAGTTTAAGTTGCTTCAGGAGAGGCAAATCCACATGCCTTTCTTCGGGGGTAAAGGTAAGTGTGTGAGACACGGTGTAAGGAAACGTTCAGGGATGGGGCCTCTGCAGGGGCACAGCAGGCTCGCCCCTCCTAAAGGAGCCAAGTTTAAATTGTAAACTAATGATAATAAAAACCACTGGCCAAACAAGAGCCTGTAAGCCAACGCACGAGTCCTGGGGTCACCCGCAATCTCTGGGTGTGGCACTGGCTGGCGGCTGGGGGCCCGGATGCTAACTAACGTCGGGCTAGCTGACTTGGCAGCAAGTCCCAGGAGAGAATGGAATGTAAGAGTTCTTTTCATCCAGGGCAAGAACCACCAATCACAGGAGGACTGCAGTTTTTGCATTCTCACTTACTCAAAGGAAAATGGGCCTAAACCCATGAGGAGAAAAGACTGTAGAAAGTAAAACGTGTTTCCGGAAGAGACCAAATAATTACAAAGCAACACACCTGGCTGACTCAGTTGGAAAAGGATGTGCTGTTGATCTCAGGGTCATGAATTTGAGCCCCATGTTGGGCACAGAGTTTAATTACATAAAAAAATGAAGGGACAAAAAAGATTGCTATCAAAAACAAAGATCTTTGTGGCCTCTCCTCTCAATACAAGGAATAATTCCTCAAAATTTAAGGTCAGGGATGCCTGGGTGACCCAGTTGGTTATGCATCTGTCTTTGGCTCAGGTCGTGATCCCAGGGTCCTGGGATCGAGCCCCGTCAGGCTCCCTGCTCAGCGGGGAGCCTGCTTCCCCCTCTCCCTCTGCTGCTCCCCCACTGCATGTGCTCTCTCCTGTCAAATAAATAAATAAAATCTTTGAAAAAAATTTTAAGTTTAAAGCAAACATTTAACAACACAAAAACTAGCCTTCTACAATGTGGAACATGTGTCTGGGTTCCGAAGAAAATACCATGCAAAGATTCAGTCAGTTCAGGCACGAACCTACCACCCATCTCAATGAATGAGAGCAGCCTGCGTGTGAAGAAAATGGATCTAAGACAGTTCAGGTTAGGCCCATTTAAGGCTCTTCCTATGCTGGCCTGGCACCTGAGCTCACAGTGAGCAAGGCCTGAGGGCCAATAAATCACCTGTCCTTCCCTCTCAAGGCAGGTTTGATTTTAGAGGACCCTCCTCCACAGGAAATAAGGACAACCTTCCTTTCTCCTCCCTCTTAAAAAGCCAGGGCAGATTCCAAGGGGACTGAAACCTCAAAGTGTCATCACTTGCTTCCAAACAGAGAAGTTACATCTTGATTTAGTGGTGCAGGTCAGGAGGCTTAAGTCTCTCAAAACAGCCCCCCACCCGCCCATTTTGGGGTTTTGTGGGGTTTTCTGGTCATCCCACATTCTGAAATGGATTTTTAATCCCCTAGCATCAAACATCTCAAGACTGATGAGGGAGCAGAAGGCAAGCTGTGGACAAAGCACAAGCAGACACCCCACAAACCAGCCTCCCCCCACCACCAGGTGGGATGGTGCGACATTCCTCAGTCACTCCAGGCTGCCCTTTTTAAAGCCAACAGTTAACTGACAGAGATCACAATCTTGCAGGACAGGAGTCTCTGCCAGTTTACAAATGTCTCAGTGATTTACAAGGAAAAAGCATTCTAACTAATAGCCTAACTTTCAGAAACCCATGGATTCAATTTCTTGGAGGCCTAACAGCACCCTCCCCTCCACAGTGATGTGGGAAACAAAGGTAGAACAGAATGTAAATAAAATAAAATTTCCTATAACCTGCAGCCCACTGAAAAATACTTGAGGAAAGCAGAGTGTAATGTCCCTCCAGGAAACTCCCCAACTGTCTTAACGCCTTACTAGAAGAAAAAAACACCTTACCTTGACACTAGCCAGGCTTCCAGCATCCTGAGAGTCTTCTTTAGCATATGAAAGTCCTTTTGGAGACCTCCCTTCGCCCTCGCCTCCCCCAACTCCCTAGTATGTAATCAGCCATTCCTCACAACCCCAGTGCAGCAGCTCTTTCTGCCCACCGGTCCTGTCCCCGTGCTTTAATAAAATCACCTTTTTGCATTCAAGAATCCTTTCTTGGCCTTCGACTCAGGACCTCGCTAACAATCCAAAACTACATCTAAACTATACCTGCTTGGGGCTCCTGGGTGGCTCAGTAGGTTCCATCTCCAACTCTCGACTTTGGCTCAGGTCATGATCTTGGGGTCATGAGATCAAGCCAGCATTAGGCTCTGCAGGAAGAGTTTTTACTTCCCTCTCCTCACTCTCAAATAAATAAATCTTAAAAAAAAAAAAAAAAAAAAAGACTATACCTGCTTGAATTACATGATTAATGACCTGAACAACCTGCAGTAAAATGGCTCCTACATTTCAGGATGGGAAACATGCCCCAGGAGAAGACAGAGATCACGCCCTGCATCACCAGCATTGGCAGAGTCTGCTCTGAGCCAAAGTTCTCATGGGAAAGAGGAGTTTCCCTAGTGAAAGGAAGCAGGATGAAGTTTGGCTGGGCGGCTCCTTGCAGTTCTCTCCTGCTCAAATCTAAACTTGGGCCACATTTTGAAACCAAGGCAATAACCAAAAAGGAGGGCTGCCCTCGTGTTCTTTACCCACGCACCAAAGGCCTATGTGGCTCTGGACAGAGTCCCGTCCTCTGTATCCCAAGGTGAGAATGCTGCATAGGAGGCAATTACACACTCCTGTCCGGGTCGCTACCAGCACACACGCTTTCTCCTCTTCCCATCACATTCTCAAACATTTCCACAGCCCAGCAAAGCGGGGGCTGCAGCAGAAGCCCAGTGTGTGTCCCCACAAGGGGACCTTTCAACGCCCGCCTTCAAGCATCGCCTGAGGATGAGGTCAGCCTCCATTCTATAGGCTGCGAACAAGCTGACTTTGTGACCAGCCGGCCTGCCCACTATGAGGCCCTAAAAATGGAAAAGGATTGGTTTCGCCCCCAGGGACCTCATTCCCTGTGCAGAAAGCCCAGCCAAACCATTTTTAAGTAAGTACATTCAGGAGACAGGCATAAAAACACTTACAAGAGCCCATATGAGGAGTCAGGGTGCCCCCCCACCCCAGTCTCTGCTCTGACCCCGAATCACACTGTATACACACACACCACAGCTGGGCTCACCTCACTGAATATCTGCCTCCTACTCAAGAATCCATAATGGCTCCCCATTCGCCACCACACTGTGGTCAAATGCCTAACCTTGGCACTAAAATTCCTGCAAGGCCATTTCACCTACCCAAGTCTCCTCTCTTTGCCCTCCTCCCCACCTATGCAGCCTAGTCTCAAAGAACACATTCAGCCTGGGTTCAAACCCCAACCGTACCGCTTAGAGCTGGAGCCCTCGGGCCCGGTACTGAAATGATTCAGTGCCCCAGCCTCCTCTTCTGGAAGGCAGGAGCGATCACAGGACCCACTGCCCAGCTCAGAGCAGTAGTGAGGAACCAAGAGCATTCAGATAAAATGCTCAGAACAAAACCTGGTACGTGGTATCACCCAATAAATATCAGCAATTAAAATAGTCATTATAATTACACAAGTCACTTCCGTGAAGTCTCCTTTAGTGATACTGATAAGGGAACAGAAGGTTGGCTGAGGACAGGGCAAAAGCTGACATCCTGGAACCTTCCCCCACCCCCACTCCTGGGTGGGACATACATGACATTCTTTCGGAATCTCCCAACTATCTTAATGTTAATACCTTACTAAGAAGGAAGAAACAACCTTGACAATGGCAAGGCTTCTGGTATCCGGTATCCTGTAGGTCTTCTTCAGCATATGAAAGTTCTCTTGAAACCTCCCTTTTTCCTTACCTCCCCCAACTCCACCGTACATAACCTGCCACCCCTCACAACCTCAGGGCAGCAGCTCTTTCTGCCCACGGGTCCTGTCCTCCTACTTTAATAAACCACCATTTTGCCCCAAAGACATCTCAAGAGTTCTTTCTTGGTCGTGGGCTCCGGACTCCACCCCACTGAACCTCACTTATATTCTAAAACTTCATCAATACCACTCAATACTCAACATCTTCTGTTTCTTTAACATTCTACAGAGACTTGGAAATCACTGGCTCAGGTTGTTAAGGACAGTTTCATGGGGGCAGGTTACTTGGATGGACATCAAATGTTAAAATTATTATTATTAAAGTCATAGCCTAAAATGTATCCCTGTGGCTCCCAAAGGAACCCCCCCTCCCCGCCCCGCCGAGTAACAATGTTTCTGATGGGTTCACCACCATATGTTTGTAGAGTCTTGAGGTTTGTTTCTTGGATCCAAAGCTTAATTCTACAGAGACAGAAAATTTCTCAAGGGCTGGAATTGCAGCAGAGACATCTGATACCTCCTCAGAGTTCCCCCCACAACCACAGGGGATCCTCAAACCAACACTTGCTACATTTAGAAAGAGAACATGAAGTTACCTGGAAGACAGAGGTGATAAATGCGAGATCAGATGCCCTTTCAGTATTCCTCCTCTCAAACTTCCTGCCACAAACATACAAGATCAAACCACAGTATGACGAAGAGGATTGGTGCTAACTACCACCAACACAGGGTGAAGCCTGGTGTGGCCTAACGAGGCAGCCTTAGCTCTGGGACTCCCGGCCTCCAAATTTCCAAAGCATTTTATGCATCCCCTCGTATGGCACTTAATCATTTCTACCTTTTTTATGCCTCAGAAGACTTTACACGCTGTCTTCCGCAGGAGAAGCTCCATCTCTCACAAGTGTGAATGCCCCAGAGCTCCCACCGCAGTGCCTTACTGAGAAGAGAGCCAACATTTAAAGCAGTCAGCGCAGAGTCGCAATTTCACAAGCTCTCACGGTAGTTCACTATGTTCCAGACCCTAAATCCGCAATTATAAAAGCATTACCTAACAGAGCTCTTCAAAGGGCCTAATAGAATATACCAAGTGTTTTTAAGGAAATGGTTGTTTTGAGGCACTTGAGAATGTACTAAAGATAGTCCATACCATCAGCCTAAGGTTGAGGAGAAGAGACTCTTGTAGGGAGCTGCTCCTGGCAATGTCACCTCCACTGTGGACGGGGTCCATCAGAGCGCTGCCCCTGGCCTCCTCTCCATCCTCACTCTGCTAGGACCCAGGAAAATAGGGTTGGATAGCCAGTCTTTCCTCTTCCCCTTTCCCTTGGACCTGCTGCTCTTCCTGGTGAACTGTGTACCTCTGTAGGAGAAGTCAGGTCCAGCCCCGTGAGACTGGTAACTGGGTGGGGTCCCCCAGAGTCGTTTTGGGGTTCAGTAGCAGGAAGCCCACTTCTCTGCAGATGCAAGCCACACTGTCTCACATCAGCTTTATGAAGGATCCTTCATAAAGGATCTATCTGCTGACCTTGTTGTCTTTTTTGTCAATTTGTTTAGAATCTAGGAAGAGAAATGTTATTTATTGGGCTCCCTCAAAAGCCCCAACATGCCCCCCTATCATCTGGCTCATCAAAAGGCCTTCCATGGGGAAAGTCCAAGAAAAGGTCCTACGTGTCTTCCTCAGCATCACATCACCAGCCCACCTCAGCATCCACTGCTCCAGAAATCGCCAGAAATCCATCCCTCACCCTTGGAGACACCCAACCTACAAATGATATGTCAGCAAAATAAAAACCGCCCTATGGCCCACTCCTCACTATCTGTGGGGATTTTCTATACTTTATCATGCTTCCCATGTAGGCCAAACTGAGTTTACAACAGCTGCTCCTTGAGACACCGGCAGCCCTCCTTAGGACAGGGAAAAGTATAAAGTCTACAAGAAAAGACTGTACAAGCTCCAAACAAAGCTACGACAAAACACACACTACACCCAAAGCATCGGACTGTATCTGTACTACTGCGAAAGTGCAAGACGATGAATGGTTCCCCTGCTTGGCAGGAAAGTACCCAGAGGGTTCCAGAAGGTTCCAAGAACGCGAGCAGACCCCAAACCACACCACCGTGGCTGGGCCCCATCCTCTAAATTGAACGCTTCCCACATACCCTCCTCAACCACCGAGAATGGGAAGGGCTGGAAAGAGGCCGACTTACATGCTCTTTCATCTCGTTAGCCACGGTTTTGGACATCATGACGCAGCAGAGCAGGACGACGAGAATGAAGTACAGCGCGTACATGGAGCGCGTGCTCCGGGACTGTCGGATCTTGGGGCAGCAGCCGCAGCAGAGGGAGCAGCCGGCAGGACCACAGCAGCAGGCCAGCTAGGGAGGGATCACAAAACAGCCTCTTAGAGCCACGGACTGACAGCCCCACCGACGCCAGACCTCTGCAGGTCCACCTTACCAGGCTTTCGTTCTTCGGAGCCACCCTGCCCACGGAACGTGCGGGAACAGCGCAGTATGGGAACAAAGCTTTCTCTTTTTTTTTTTTTAAAGATTTTATTTATTTATTTGACAGAGAGAGACACAGTGAGATAGGGAACACAAGCAGGGGGAGTGGAGAGGGAGAAGCAGGCCTCCCGCTGAGCAGGGAGCCCGATGCGGGGCTCGATCCCAGGACCCTGAGATCATGACCTGAGCCAAAGGCAGAGGCTTAACGACTGAGCCACCCAGGCATCCCAGGAACAAAGCTTTCACCACAATCAGTCTGACGTTGTCTTTAGTAGAAGGTGGGCATGTGGCTCGGGAGATGCCCAATTGTTACATGGAAAAGTCACAGTTCACCTAAAGCACTGTCATCATTACTCTGCGATAAAACAAAGATTTCTGAGATCAGCTACAGAGTAGAAGAAGCCAAGAATGAGACAAAGGGCAAGGCAGGATGGGGAAGAACATGAAAAACAAGAAGCTGGGCCCAAGAAAGGGACGTGCCAAAAACCCAGGAGGCAAAAAATGAACTGTAGGGACGGGTTGGATGGGAAAGGCTATGTGGGCGGGTACGCTTGGTCCTTTGCAGGCAATGATGGGAGCGTGTAACCTGCAGCTTCTGACACAGGCATTGTTTATCAGAGCTCCGTGCCCCCAGTGGTAAGTTTTCAGGCTAATGAGCTGGTACGGGCACCAGGGAGCAGAGATCCTGCTGTACCACTAAGAGCACATACATCTTTTATTTGGGGAAACGGGGTGGTTTTTTTTTCCCCATCTCTGATTGGGCTTCATTGGTCAATGCAACTAGAATAATTTGGGAATATTAAATAAAATAGGGATTAAGTCTTCAAGTTTGAGACTGCTGTTAATTTTTTTTCTTTTTAAAGACTATTTTTTTAGACCATTCTTAGGTTTACAACAACATTGAAAGACACAGAGATCTGCCATATACCCCTCCTCTCACATGTGCATGGCCTCCCCCATTAGCAATCTCACTCACCAAAATGGTATTTTTTTTTTAACAAGGATGAACCTACACTTGCATATCATTATTGCCCAAAGTCTACAGGCTACCTAAGAGTTCACTCTTGGTGTTGTAGGTTCAATGGGTTTGAATAAATGTATAATGACATATACCCATCATTATAACATCATACAGAGTATTTTCCCTGCGCTAAAAAGAAACTCAATCTTTAGGAAAGCATGGGGTGATGGGGGCAGTGTTGTTAAAAGTTCAGGCTCAAGGGGCACGTCGGTGGCTCAGTGGGTTAAACCTCTGCCTCCTAAGTTTCGGCTCAGGTCATGGTCTCCCAGTTGTGAGATCGAGCCCAGCATCGGGCTCCGTGCTTAACATGGAGTCTTCTTGAGATTCTCTCTCCCTCTGCCTCTCTGGCCCCTTTCTTCCTCTCTCTCTCTCTCTCTAATAAATAAATAGAAGTTAAAAAAAAAAAAAAAAAAAAGAAGGGTCAGGCTCAAAGTCAGCCTGCCAGGGTTTGAACCTGCCAGGGTTTGGAACCTGGCTCCTCCGTCTACTAACTGGGTACCATGAGCAAGGTATTTGCCCTTTTAAGACTCAGTTTCCTCATTTATAAAATTGGGGTCATGCCAACATATGACTATTTGCCTGGGCACCACCTTCTCCTGCAGGTAGCCCGGCACTAGCCCCCAATGTTCCACACCTTCCCCTTTAAAGCCCTCTGGCTTCACCTGGACAGGAAATATGGTCTTTGGGATATCAGTCCACCATCTGCCCAGGCTGCCAGCTTCCTGAATAAAGCAATCCTTCATTTCCCACCATCACTTGTCTCCCAAGTATTGATTTTTGAAGCAGCCGAGCCTGAGTTCAGAACTGGTTCTCTGTCCAGGAACACCAATCACTGTTTGAGTACTTTGTGTACTATTTCATCACTCCACATGTTTGCTAATGCTGTCTTTCCATCTTATGTTCAGTTTTCCAAACTGTCTTCCTCAAAAGACTCTTCTGGCCTCATAAGGCTAGGCCACGGCTTGTAAGGTAAGTCACTCTGCTTGGGCTGGGCTAATAGATCTCACAAGACAGAGCCCAACACTGCTGCATGTGGGTGGTTCTGATAGGTCACCTTCCTTTAAAATTCACTCACATCCTCTATCCCTGACTTTACTGACCTCTTTCCACCCGTAGGCCCGAATTTCCCCCTCTCCCCTATTTTCTTTCTCTCTCTGTCCTTCCACTGACATAGCAATCTTTTCTCTGGACCCTTGCCTTCCTCCTCCTCACCTCCCAAATTCTTTCCCAACTGTCTCCTTTGTTGGCTGCTAACTTTTTTTAGTTCTATGGTTTTAAATTCATATGTATATCAAATTCAAATGCAATAAAATTATTTATTGTATTTGGGAAAAGAAGTATTTTAAAGCAGTTAATGCTTCCCATGATACAATGTTCCCATAGTACAATCAATATTTAAACGACTCCAGATTTTATATTTTATTTTTATTCCTATATTTATATTTTTATATTTACATTTTATTGATACGTTACTTATTTATTTACACACACAAATGTGTTTATATATTTATATTATATATTTACATTAATTATTTTATATGTTATTCTTTGTTATTATTTAGAGGCAAACAGTAACAGAAGGAATGTGATTACAGAAAATGTGCAAAGAAAATCATACTGCCTGCTTAGAATACTCCTATTATTAAAGTCATGTATCATTGTATGGATTCAGCTTTTCACACTTTCCTTACTTTTCACTTTCACTCTTTATTTTAAAAAATACACATGCACATGCGTGTGTGTATCTGTGTGTGTATATTTACAGGTGTGTGTGCATATATACCCATACCTAATATTAGAATCTAACAGCCATTCTCTACTAGCCTAAGAGTTACTTATCAAATCAAGCTATGCCAACACCTGAGGATACAAGTGCACTACCTTAACCTAGACATTGATATATATACCAGGTATATATTCAAAATGGCATTCTTATGAGAAACGTTATGCAACCATCTAGAAAATCTCAGCACTGCTGACCTACCACTTCTTCCAGGAACAGCATAATTTGGAATAAAATGGGTTCACATCCAGCCCCTGCCGCTTACAGGTTTATTACTTTGAGCATGTCACTCGTACTGATCTTTACCTTCAAACTGGAAAAAATCAATTCCTGGCCAGCCGAACTTCCAGCTCCGCCACAAACTTGGAGAGAAGTTCAAGAGTCTTGTTACCTCTGGCTCCAGAGAGCCTAAACCTTTTACTGAACAAATTATGATCTAAAAAAACTAATAAATGCAGAATGTACAACACAAGAGTGAACCCTAGTATAAACTACGGACTTTAGATGATAACGATTTGTCAATGTAGGTTCATCAATTGTAACAAATGTACCACTGCGTGGGGGCTGTTGACAACCACAGAGGCTATGCATGTGTGGAGGCAGGAGACAGACTCCTTGGGCCCAAGTTCACAAGTCATGTGACATACTCTGAATCTCTCGTACCAGCACTGTATTATGAAGAGAACTGAGGGCTTTAATTTGTAGATACTGCATACTCTCCTTTCCCACAAGAAATGATTATACACTCAAGAGAAACCCAAGAAATCTCTTTGGAGGATGCCTGCGATTCTTCTATAAGTTCATTCTGCTAATATGCTTGCAGAACAGTACAGAGATTTAGTATAAGGTTGCTCATTATAAGCATGAAAACATTCTTTTTCTCTAGCTACATGGGGACTGGAAAAATGAATAATGGGCTATCTATACAATAGGGTATAGTTAAAAAGAGTAAGTCAGTGTTGTAGACTGAATTGTGCCCTCTCTTCTCCCCTCCCCACCCATGAAAATTCCTATGTTCAAGTCTCAACCCCCACTACCTCAGAATGTGACTATATTTGGAAATACGGTTCTTAAAGAGGTAATTAAAGTTAAATAAGGTCATTGGAGTGGGCACTAATCCAACATGACTAGTGTCCTTGTGGGAAGAGGAGGTCAGGACAAAGACATACACAGAAAGTAGACCATATGAAGACACAGGGAGAAGACTGCCATTCCTAAGGCAAAGAAAGAGGCCTCAAAAGAGACCCACCTGCCATCTCCTTGATCTAGGAATTCCAGCCTCCAGCACCATGAGAAATGAAATTTCTGTTGTTTAAGCCACTCTGGCCGTGGTACTTTTTTTCTGACAGTGCCAGCAAGCACAGCCAGCATACCTGATATTTTACACGCATGTCCAGCTGTGGGGGGACGGGGGCAGGGGGGGGAGGCCGCCAACCTACATGTGCCCACAGTGACCAGGGATGCTACTTATCTGTAGAGTGGGTCTAGATATGGGAGGAAAAGATGACATCGACTTCTCACTGCACTCCCCTGCTTGGCTTTTTATCATGTTCACATATCACTCTTATGATTAAAAAAAGAAAAGAAAATTGCCTAAGAAGTTAAGTTTGAAGATGTTGATATAGAAGCATTTGCAAATATGGTGTTGACTATGTGATTTTTTTTCCTTTCTGAAGTACCCTCCCCTCCCCCAAACATAGCAAAAAAGAAAGTCTTTGAAAAGCCCTTTATACCCTCTATGTAACTTCACTCGGAATAGCAATGGTATCGGGGCCCCTGGCTGGCTCAGTTGGTGGAGAGTACAACTCTAGATCTCAGGGTGGGAGTTCGAGCTCCATGTCAGGTGCAGATATTGTTTAAAAATAAAATATTTAATTTTTCTTTAAGATTTTATTTATTTGTCAGAGCAAGAGCACAAGCGTGGTGGTGGGGGAGGGGGAAGGGAGGGAGGTGGGGGAGTGGCAAGCAGAGGGAAAAGCAGACTCCCTGCTGAGCAGGGAGCCCAATCCAGGACTCAGTCCCAGGACTGTGGGATCATGACCCCAGCTGAAGGCAGATGCTTAACCAACTGAGCCACCCAGGCATCCCAAAAATAAAATCTTAAAAAAAAAAAAAAATATAGCAAGAGTATGAATAGCAAAGGCTTCTGGCAACAGAAGGGGCTTTGTCCTTGCCAGGGCAGAATCAAAATGAAAGGCTATGCCAGCTACTTGCTGCTACCTGGAACTGGGCCTCCCCACTTAGAGTCACTCTTCTTCTCCTATCTAAGGACACCACACACACCACCCCCCACAACAAATAAATAAATATCAGTCTCCCCTCCCCTGCCCTGGCTTTGGACACAGTTCTTCCAAAGGACTGACCTCAGGCATGTGAGGACATGAGCTAGGGCTGGTTTCTAACTTCCCTCTGTCAAATCAAAAAGCACATTTCCTTTATTACTTAGAATCCCCAGCTGGCAACACCACCAATTAGAAATAGCGAAGAATCAGGAAGAAAGCTGAATAGATGTCACAGAATCGGCGCACACACATAGAACATGTATCTCATTTATGACAGTTCCTCTCTCTTTCCCTCAAGTCTTATTTTCAGTTGCAACAGGCTCACTTAAGCCCACAGCTGCTTGGAGGGAAAAACTGGCAGGAGTTCTCTGGCCCAAAAACCAGAAGACCTGGATTCTAGCTCTGGGTGGGCTTTGCGTAAGTCATCTTTCCTCTCTGGGGCTTATGTTTTCCTCACTTGAAAGCTGAAGGAGTCTAGGCAGACAACAGATAGTAGGTAAATAGGTTTCATCTCACATCACACAGCCCACCAGCTGGCCCGGAATGCTGTCTGAGGTGCACCCTAAGGCCGAATGTCTCCCCAGAAAAAATGGGTCCCACCTGCCAGAGGCATGGTGGCATTCATGCTACATTTTTGTCATCCCTGCAAAAAGTTCTGAGACATCCCACCATCCATAAATACTTAGGTGTTGAAAAATGAACTACAGGGGCGCCTGGCTGGCTCAGTCAGTTAAGCATATGCCTTCGGCTCAGGTCATTATCCCGGGGTCCTAGGATGGAGACCCACCATCGGGCTTCCTGCTCGGTGGGGAGCCTGCTTCTTCCTCCTCCCGCCTCCCACTCATGCTCTCCCCTCTCTCTCGCTCTCAAATAAATGAATAAAATCTTAAAAAAAAAAAAAAAGAAAAGAAAAGAAAAATGAAGTGCAAGAGGCAAGCACAGAGAGTTAACCCCAAAGCAAGAAAGAGAAAAACCAGTTATAAAAAGAAGAACTTGAAAGTGGAACAGGTGAAAGCCCTTCAAACACCCCACAGGGAGGGCGAGCATCACTTGCTTCAGGCCTCTGCTCCCAGGGCACAGCTCACACAGGGCACTGTGCTAACTCACCCATCGCGTCCCCTTCGTTCCACTTAGGAAGGCAAAGAAGGACACTTCTGCCACAAGGACATCCCAAAGAGGGTCACTATTTTATTTTGGCTTTTTAAAAAAAATTTTTTTTTTTTAATTTGACACAGAGAGAGAGAGATCACAAGTAGGCAGAGAGGCAGGCAGAGAGAGGGGGGGAAGCAGGCTTCCTGCTGAGCAGAGAGCCCGATGCAGGGCTTGATCCCAGGACCCTGATATCATGACCTGAGCCGAAGGCAGAGGCTTAACCCACTGAGCCACCCAGGTTCCCCTTATTTTGACTTTCAGTGCATTAGTTTGGAGTCATGTAAATCCCTCAGCAAGGTGGAAAACATTCATTCAGAAGGACTTATTCCTTGAGAGTTCCGGAGAGCCAAGTTGGCTTTAATGTGTCTAAACTCAATCCAAACTTCGAAAGGAAAGAAATCTCCAAATCCGACACCACCCTTCATTCATTTCCCAACTTGGGGATAGGGGAGCCCCAGCAGAGCTGAGGGAAGCCATAAAAGCCTTTTGTTAACTCCAAGAATTAGAATACTGTCCCCTGATAAAGGGTGGGGAGGTGAGGCAGCAGGAAGGAAGTTCCTCAAATACAAAAGCTGGGGAAGGTGTTAAAAGCAGAACCCACATTCCTGGGCATGCTGTGGGATTTCTATCATCAAAGAAATAGGAGCAAACCATTAAAGCAGAAAACTGGGTTCAAATTTTTTTATTCAAGTAAACAGTGTTCTCTCACCTTTAACTACATTTAGATTTCCACATCTTTCAGTAATATACAAAACTACACGTGCAGCTTCACAGCCCGCTTTGCTTCATCCTCCTTTGAGGTTTTAGGATTACTTAGGAATCACCGGGGGTCCGCGGAGAGGTAATGAACAACTGATTCTACCTGGACAAGCAATATTTGTTTGAACACTAGAGCCCACAACCAACATTTTGCAGCTCATTCTAGCCCCAAGCTCAAAAACAGCTTCCCATTGGGCTTGTAGAGACGAGTTTTTTTTTGGTTTTTTTTTTTTAAGATTTTATTTATTTATCTGACAGAGAGATCACAAGTAGGCAGAGAGGCAGGCAGAGAGAGAGGAGGAAGCAGGCTTCCACCGAGCAGAGAGCCCAATGCAGGGCTCGATCCCAGGGCCCCAAGATCATGACCTGAGCCGAAGGCAGAGGCTTTAACCCACTGAGCCACCCAGGCGCCCCTGTAGAGACGTTTTTTAATACAAGAAGGCAGAGGGGGCGGTAAATAGCACCTCTTGCCCCCGTGGTGTCACACTCTGTCCTTTACAAGGAGCTATGCAAGGAAACGAGGAGACTTGAAAGCTGGGAGGACAAGAACACACAACTCCCTACGCTCAGGAAAGAAGTAGCTCACCAAAAGCAAACATAGGTGCCCAGAGGTCCCTAACTCACAAAGTGATCATGTGGTGGGAAACTCAACACATATTACACACGTGTCAGTAAACTGCTTTGGGGCGTACAGTGGATTTCTCCCATACAAAAGAACAGAGGGCAGCTTATCAAAGCGTATTTAATCCACAGTATTAGCTAACGATAGCTAACACTTACTCATCTCTTAGTCTCTGCGAGGCACAACTATTATTATTATTTTAGCACTCCAAAGTTACAGAGCTGAGACAGAGGCTCAGAGACATGAGGCAACTTCAGGTCAGAAGGCTGATGAGTGGTAGAGCCAGAATTTCAATCTGGTTGGCCCTCTGCCATCCTGCCCTGCTTACTGCTGGCATAGAGAGGGGAGCTGGACAGACAACACCAGCCTGAAACTTTGGTTGCCCGCAAAAGGGAAACTCTGACTGCATAGGAAATTGGCGGCAGGAGAGGAAGCACTTTTTCTTGCCTGCCCTTGGGTGTACAGTAAGCACTCAACAAATACCTGAATAAGGCCATCTCCTTCTCTGGGCCCCTTTCTCTCTTACAGGCCATGTCAGGCCTCAGTGGATTTAGATGACCTCTATTAAATACGGCCCGGCCCCCAAGCAGCCTAAGCACCCCAATCACCAAGCTCCCTACATCACCATGAAGTCCCATCCCTCATTAAAAGCCCTATTCCTAATCCTATGGCAATAACCAGGCCATTCATTCACTCAACTACTATTTATTATACTCTACACCTACTACCCACAGTGTTAATTCCCAGGAATGCAGCAATAAAAACAAGAGACCTTCTTCTACCCTCGCTAAGCAAGAATACAAAGATACAAGTAAGAATGACCATCTACATGCTGTTTAGAAGAGAGAAAGGAAACCCGGATGTTCAATGAAAGACTAACCACCGAAATCATGGCATGTTCGCATCACTGAATACAACGCACCCACCAAAATGGTTATACAGATGATACAGAAAAATTTATTGCCATGGAAAGATAGCTGCATTGTATTAACTGAAAACAGTTAAGGACACAACAGTGTAGAGTATGATAGCATTTCCGGTAACAATATAATAAGAGAGATCAGCAATAACAACAAAAAACAATCTGGAAAGATATACCAACTTGGCAACAGTAATTAATAAACTTGTAGGACTAAGTGACTATGTTTTTCTGTATTTTCTAAACTCTTTGCAACAAGCACATAGCTTCTAATTAGAAAAATATGACAACAGGTTTCTATTTTGGGAGAAAACAAAACAATGTTCCTATTCTATCTCACAGGTGGTAAGCATTCAAATATTTGTTTACTGAATCAATCAATGAGTAAATGAAATCTACTTCAGCTATGTGACTGGGAGAAAACAGCCAGAGTGAACTATCACTGAAACCGAGGGATAAAACCAGAAAATTCCTACTGGATTGCATCTTTAAAATTGGTTAAGATGGGAAATTTTCTATTTTTTACCACAATAATAAAAAAAAGAAAATTACTTAACCCTTGTAATATTTTTTTTAGTGTTTAATGGATGTAAATAAACCTCTGCTTGGTAGAATTTGAAGGAAATAAAAATGAAATAGAGAAAAATTACACAGCTACCTAAAAGTTTAAGGTGTTGAACAAGAAGCTATATGTTTGCCTAACCCAGAAATGAGCTCTTATACTTCCTTCATCTTAAATTCTTAAGTTTTTCTCTTTTGAGTTCAGAGAATTCCTCAGAGCTCCAAGGTTTTCACAATCATTCCCACAACCGTGGCAACCAGATCCCAGGAATTTGCCAGAAAGGAGTTTCTGACAGGTAGTTTCTCACGAAGGTTTCAACTCCCTCATGCTGGGTTCCAATGTCCTTCCTTAAATGGCACTGGGCACCTAGGGATTTTGGGACCGAATCTGAAACAGGCAGGCTGTGAACACACACGAAAGGCAGCACCAGCTTCTGGGTTACAATGGGGCCCAAACAAAACCGTCTCGTTGCTGAGACTCTTTCTCACAAAGTTAGGGTTATTTTCAGCAAGTCACCAAAAAAAAAAAAAAAAAAAAAAAAGGTTGATCAAGTTCTCTGTCCTTAGGCAGCAGCTGGATTCTTTGATTTATTCCATCACACCCCCCTCAGCTTCTATCTCTTCTACAAAAAATACCACACTTGATATATTTTAGTAGGTGGGTGGACAGAGTCTATTGGATTTAAGGTTAAAAGGTTAACTTCATGGCCTTCAACAGGAAACAAACATTCCCGGGAGACAGGCCTTGCAGAGCGGTTTGCCAACTTGGCACTGGGACGTTGAGGGTGCAGGAATCTCTGCTGGGGGCGCTGGCCTGCACACTGGTGGGTGTTTAGCAGCGTCCTGAGCCTCTACCCACTAGATGCCAGGAGCCCCCTGCCCTGTCCCCCTCACAGGGGGTGACAATCAGAAATGTCTCCAACAACCGCCCTCCCCCACTTCTGTTGTGAATCACTGCTTCAGTGAGTAAGAGCAAGACTGACGGTGGTCAAGCCACCTGGGTTCATACCCAGGCTTGAACGCTGCCGTGTCATGCGGGCTTGGACCGATTCTTTACCTCTCGAGGTTATTACCGTCCGCATTCATAAACAGGGAATAAAAACATCTACTTCACAGGGCTATTATGAGGATTAAATGAACCAATTCAGATAAAGTTCTTCACATGGAGCCTGACACAGGGTGCTCAAAAAAAAAAAAAAAAAAAAAGCGCCAGTTGTTTTCTTCAACTACACACGGTCAGTCCTCTCCCTCCTCCCTAGATACCCACTGTCCTTGGTCTTTCAGGTCATATGGAAAGAGGTAAGGATGGGAGGGTGATGGGACCAAATGATTAAGACCTCATTTATAGCAATGTTTTCATTTCCTGCTTTAACATAGCTGATAAATTCATCTGTTGGAGAATACTTTTAGAAACAGGAACTCCTAAGATCTGAACCCAGGAGGGCATTCTAGCAACCTGGAAAAAAGCTTCTCCATGTACTCAGAAACACTTCCCACCTGCCAAAAGCTGAAGCTATCTTTGTACTTTGTTTCCACTGAAGAACAAACAAGGCGGCAAAATATTCGTTTGCATGCACTGAAGCCACAAGTGCCTGCAGGAGAACAGGCTAAGAAAGAGTTTTGAGGGAGGAAAAAAAAAAAAGGTGTTAAGAACATGAAACCCTGAAATTCAAAATGGCAAAGTGTAGGATGGGAAGAAAAGTGCTCATTTTTAAAAGTTTTAAATCTTCTCATCCAAATAACAGGGGGAAAATCCTGCTCGTTCTACTTATCCACAAGCAGTTAATGAAACACAAAACCCAAAATTCGCCTAAGTGTGTCACAGAGGTTATGCTGCAATGGAAAAATCTGCCAAGGCCCTTCCAAGGGGTGCTTTCTGCCAACCCAGGCCGCAGACCCCGCCAAGCCACAGAGTGCTTCGCGGGCTGGCAAAGGAGGCCACAGAGCCAACGGGATCCAAGTATGCTCTGAAACAGAGAACAGAAATGAGCTTGTTTCACCAGCTCCTGGCAGCTGGAGCGGCCATGACCTCAGAGCTCAGGTGGGTCTGCAGTTTCCAGGGTGGGCAGGGCACTCCTCTCCCCCACCAGAGGGAAGTCTACAGGCAACTCCAACAAATAAAACATAACAGATGCACTATAATACTATAAATGTCATACAACACACTTACCAAATGCTTACTAGCGACCAGGCAGTGCCCTAGGAGCGGGTCGTACAATTCCTGCCCTCCTGAGGCTTGAATTCTAGTGGATTTTTTTTAAAGATTTTATTTATTTATTTGAGAGAGAGAGTACAAGCAGGGGGGAGGAGCAGAGGGAGGAGAGCAGAGAGCCCGATGTGGGTCTTGATCCCAGGACCCTGAGATCGCAACACCGAGCTGAAGGCAGACGCTTAATCGACTGAGCCACCCAGGCGCCCCAACACTCTAGTGCATTTACATCAAACTCAGCATCCCCCAAATTCTACCTAGCACTTAGGCATAAAGCCCCTGATCCAGTCCAGTCCTCTCATGTTCCTGACGTGAAACCTGTGGCCTAGAAATGTTAAGTGATGTGGCTCAAAGACAGATTTAGTGATGCGCCCCAGGGGACCAGGAAAAACATGCTCCCTGAAACAGCTAAGCAAATCGGGAGGAGGGACAGGCTACATAAGTCAGCCTTTGGGTCCCTTACTTCTGTATGGATAGTGCAGCAGACTAACAGATACTCGAAGCAACTAAATGAAGTCACCGTAATTAAGTTTAAACGGCACTGCGGACCGCGGTAAGAAGGCAACGTCTAAGCGTATAGTACATTTTGAAAGGTTTCCGTCACAACACAGTTAAAATGAAAGGCTGGCACATGATGAGGTAATCCTGGGGTGGTCACAGAACCTGAATGCTGAACAGCCCCAGGCAGGGGTGGGGAACCCCCAGTTCCCCCCACCCCACCCCTCCCCATTCTGAGAAGGCAGACAGCAGGAAAGCCCCTCCCCTGCCCCAATCCCACACACGACCAATGTGCAGGGTCAAGTGCTGGCCAGTTTCCCTCCCTAGGCTGCAGAAAGGAGCCACTACTCAGGAGCCACCTCTGACCCTCTGCCCGCCGGCAAGATGCCTCTCTTCAAAGGTTCATCTAACTCCAATGGCTCTGTGCAAGGAAAAACTTGCACACACCGCCTACCTTAGGTTTTCCAACAGTCAGGATTTCACTGGATCCTATCCTTTAGGATTCACAAATAGCCCAATAGAGGGTGACATCTCGAACATCTTTTCACATAAACGAACAGGTCAATTAGAGACCAAATGTGAGACATGGGGCCTCTGGTTTGGAAGACTCACGGCTGTACCTGGGTGGGTCTAGCACTTGTAGGTGGGGGAGGGCGTGGAGGCAGGAGTGGGAAGGGCAGCAGAGGGAAGGCTCACACTGGCTTGGACTCCTTGTTTCTCATGGGAAAACTCACGTCCCTCCCACAGGACCCCCTCGACCCTCTAACTCTTTCAAGAGGAAAACCTGGTGCCACACGAAAGGTCCTGGTTTAACAGCTTTTCCTTGGAGCTGAAGTAACAGCTGCACTGCTTTCCTACAGCTGAGAAACAACTTTCTCACACTTCATTTCACCATCCCTCAGTCCGTCAAAACTTCAGGAAGCCTTATCAGTTCTGCTCTCCTTTCACCTTCCAAATTTATCTCCTTCTCCCACTTCTAGCTTAAAGAGGAAAGAAGACTAAGTGTGCCTTTCCCCCAGGCAAGTATGAACAGTTAATTGCCTTTTTATCTTTTTTAAATTCAGTATCATTTTTTAAAAAGATTTTATTTATTCATTTGAGAGAGAGAGAGAGAGAGCACACAAGCAAGGGGAGCAGAGGGAGAGGGAGAAGCAAGCTCTCTGCTGAGCAGGAAGCCTGATGTGGGACTTGATCCCACGACCCTGAGAGCCTGACCTGAGTGGACCGCAGACGCTGAACTGACTGAGCCCCCAGGTGCCCTGTAATTGCCTTTTTCAATTGAAGTGCTTGCTGTCCAGATGCCCAGTGGACCTCATCATCACCTCCTGCACCCTTCTGAACCTAGTCATGACAAAGCCACCCTCTACAAAAGCTCAGGCAGTGTTTATGAGGATGCTTTTATTCAAGTATGGCTGCCTTGATGGTACCAACTGGCAGAAAACTGTTATCACAGGCAACTCCCCTGGGCAGCCAATCCCCAACTTGAGAAACTTCCTGTTGATGTTCTTAACATAAATTTGCAAAAGGAACCAGGGCCAAACTTGGGAACCTATGAATCATATTTTTTCTATCAAAAGACCAACAGAAATGAAAATATTCTTACATAGGGGACCCCGATCTTTTCCTTCTTATTTTCTACTCATCAGGGCATTGGTTTTGTGAGCAAATGGGAGGTGGGGCAGAGGGAAATCTAAAATAGAAGTTTCCCCTGGGGCATTCTTTCAATGAAACAACTTACTTACTCATGTTGGGAGTGGTGTTCCCTCTGCTTTTTGAAAACTATAAAGACAGAGCTCTTGGGGCGCCTGGGTGGCTCAGGTGGTTAGGCATCTGCCTTTGGCTCAAGTCATGATCTCCCGGTCCTGGGATTGGGCCCCACATTGAGCCCAGTGGCAGGCTGCCAGCTCAGTGGGGAGTCTGCTTCTCCCTCTGCCTCTCCCCCCTGCTTGTACTCTCTCTCTCTGTCTCAAATGAATAAAAAAAAAAAAAAAAAAAAAACTATAAAGACAGAGCTCTTTTATCAGTCCTCGACTGTGAAGAACAGTACCCCAGCACTGAAAGCAAACACCATGGACCACAAGGCTAGGCTGACACACTCACACCAAATGATCGGTGATTGGGCTGCAAGGTAAACAGGCCTCAGGGGTAGGCAGCTCAGGAAATGGACCTTAATTACTGTTATTTGTTCTATCAAACCTAGAATTTCTCGAGTCTGCTGGGTAGAGTGGATGATGGAACAAATAGAGGGCTCTTTTGAAGATTTCTGGATCTGTCTCACCCTCCTTCCGTCCCTGGGGCAATCCAAGGCGTTGGTGTTTAGAGAGCCCCAAGGGGCGTGACAGGTTGGGGTTGGGGCAGGGCTGACTGACGGTACCTCTGAAGTGGGCACCCCCACCCTCCATGAAGACAGCACGTAGGTATCTGACAACACATAGGAAGCTGGGGGGCGTGGGAGGATGGCAATGAAGTATGAAGTAACTGAGAAACTTCTGGGGACCCAGACTTGGTGATGGTGGGAGGAGCAGCCTGGAGGACATTCACCTACCCTCACTTAGGTTGGCAGGTGGCAAACAGAACACAACACAAATATTAATGGAAAACCAGGAATCAGAAGGTGATATTTAGCTTGCTTTTTCATGAACACATTGGAATTTTATAAGACATAGACAATAATCACATTCTGCTGTCAAAACTGATCTAGTTCGTATCACTAACTTTCTCATGGTACTCAGTAAGGGAACATCATGCTTTACAAAGGATATCCCACTCCAAGAACAGTTTGAGAGGCAACTTTCTAATCAAATTAAAACTCATTTGACAGACTAAATTCCTGGTTACCCTTAGGCGTCCGGAATGTCTTGAAAGGAAGCATTCCAAAGCAGGAAAAACAAACCAAAACAAAAAGTAGTTGTCAGGCATAAATGGAAACCTGAAGATTTAACCTGTGATAATACAACTTCCCATTCACCAACTAGAAAGTGAGAAGGCTTGATGCACAGATAGATATTCTAGCCAATGTCCAGTCTTCCCAAAGAAGGTGAGGAAGAAATTAGGGAAATATAGAGAAAACAGGCTAAAATAGGCAACAGAAAAGATAACAGAAGCAACTGACAAGTTTCTATGAACACAATTTACTGAGCACCTACTACATGCATCATACACTTCACTCGATTCTTTACACACATTACAGAATTTATTGTTCATCACGACCCTATACTGTTATCCATCTCTATTAAGGGTGAAAAAGTTGATCAAATAAAGACACACATATAAATGAAAGAACCTGGATTTCTGTTTCAGTTGGGAGCCTCCTAAGTCCATTTCTTTCCACTGCTTTATAACGTTTAATTAACAGTGTGACAATTTGGGGTGGGGGAGGGTTAGAGGAACTAAACACTGCTCCTTGGTAGTCTACACAATGCCTTTCTGCAAATTAGAAAAAGGCACAGCATGAGCAAGCCAGCAGGGACTGCATCGCAGCTCTCACTTTTCCTCTCAGCTGGTTACCTTTGTGCAGTACACGAACTGTGCAACCTTATATGGCAGCAATAGTGCTAATGTTTCCCCTAACTGCCTCCTGACCTGCTTCATCCTACTGCCTGGATTAAGTTCTTTTTATAAAACTCATCTCACTGGAATTAGGTCTCTTGGGAATGATTTATTTAAAATCTGTTTCCACACTGGCCTCTATATTCCATCATAGCAAAGACTATCCATCTTGTTCTAGGCTCTCTTCAGTGCCTAGCCTGGTACCTTCATCAAAGCTGGTGCTCCCTAAATATCTGTTGATTATTTCAGAAGCTCACTGTCTATAAGGAGAGAGAGCACTCTTATTGAAGTAACTGGCATGAGAAGGACAGGCAGAGAGCTAAATTAACGGCGCAGCCCCCAAGAGGGAGATGTTACTTCTAGCTGAGGTCATCCAGGAGCGCTCACAACAGAGGTCGTGTTTTATTTTGCCTGCTTGTTTATTTTTTATTAGTGCCAAATGTTGGGCACAGACCAAAGTCAAATATAAAAATATCTCTACCATCTAAAAGGGAGCATTTGTTTCCTAACCTTTCTCTTTCCTTTTTTTTTTTTCCTTTTCTTCAAAGTAAGCTCTACACCCAATGTGGGGCTTGAACTCACAACCCTGAGATCGAGAGTCGCATGCTCTACCCACTGAGCCAGCCAGGCGCCCCTCTCTTTCCATTTTAAAGATTATAATGGCGGGGCGCCTGGGTGGCTCAGCCGTTAAGCATCTGCCTTCGGCTCAGGTCATGATCCCAGGGTCCTGGGATCAAGCCACGCATCAGGCTCCCTGCTCCTCGGGAAGCCTGTTCTCCCTCTCCCACTCCCCCTGCTTGTGTTCCCTCTCTATCCTGTCTCTCTCTGTCAAATAAATATATAACATCTTTTAAATAAATAAATAAATAATAATAAAATGAATAAAGATCATAATGGCAAGTAGGTGCATTATGGGATCAGAACTGTGTGAGTTCTATGTTCCAGGGGCCTGTACCCTAACTTCATTCACTTCCAAGGGCTGAGCTCTTGGCTGAGCCTACACTCTTCCATTCTCACACTTCCATCAAAGTGTAACACTTGGATCGTGGCTTTGCAAACCTCCTCGCATTCTATCCTGGTAACCACCCTACTGATGGGCAGAAAGGGCAGCATTACTCCCATCACAGAATTGAACGTAAAGCCTGGATGAGTTACGTCACTTTTCGAATGCGTTCTTCTTTCTAACATAGCACCGGGCAAGGATAAGGGTAGAGAGAGGAGACTGCTAGCAGGAGAAAGGACAGTTGAGCTAACCTGGATACTTCCATACCGCCTTGGGAGCACAGGGTCCCCCATGGGCAAGCGTAGGACGCAGTCACACAGACAGCTATGTTCGAGCATGCGTGCACGTGAATCCAAGGACAAGCAGAGCCCCAGCACTCCGGCACTACTTCCACGTGTCAAACTTTGCAGCAAGTTCCACAGTTTAAGAAGGCAGAGAATTATACGCTGCACTGCTATCAAAACACTGATAATTAAAGATGAGAGTGTCTTAGGCAACCAGGGCGATCCTTCTACTCAGTACTCATTGTAAATAATAGTTACCTACCCTTTCTTAAATGCTTCCTCTGTTATCAGGGCACTGCACTGCAGTGCTTCCGTGACATTCTTTCATTTAATCTTCAAACGAGCCCTGCAATGTAAGCATCGCAATCCCCATTTTACACCAGAGGAAACCGGACTTTCTGATTGCAGAGATCATTAGGATTCTAAAACCTGTTTTGATATATCGCCACATCTCCAGGGGACTTAGAGTACACGGTTTGGAAGCTTCCTCCACCCGCCCCCACAGAGATACATAACATTAAGACACTGTAAGGCAGGTCCGGGTATGCAAGGCCCAGGGCAGTGAGAAGAGCCCACTGGACCTGCGTCCTCCTCGCCCCACCCCCACTGAGCGGCATTCCAATGGCTTGCTGTCAGAACACGGCCATGGCCATGGGCATCCCAGAGTCTTTCTGAAGGGGCAGTTCTTCATCCCAAGTTCTAGCAGTGGGAGTGACACTAATTTTTTTGAATAACAAAAAATTAGAGTTGTCTATTTTCTAGGCGCCAGGCAGAGTCCTAAATTCTTGGCATAGATTCATTTCATCCTCACAACCCCGTGAGGTAAATACTCATGTATGCCACTTTTTCATTGGTAATTTTGCCATTTTTTTCACAAACGAGAAAGTATTACTGAGTTTTTTGGCATGAAAATGTACCACTTTTATAATCAGAAAAAAACTGTATAAGCTATACGGACTCAGAAAAGGTGCTGTAAAGACAAAATAAGCGTTAAAAAGAAAATCATAGGCCCAAAATGGTGTCACTTAGGTTAGCACCCCAAGTCAGTAAATAAGACTTACTACCTAACCTAACTACAGTGTCAACTCCCCAGTCAACATGGAATTTCCTGGTCAGCACCGGGAAGTTTACTGATAGACCCCTGCCACTCCCCTTAGGAGGCAACCGTGCCTAAAACAATGGATTCTCTGCTAGTAATTTCCTGACCGCCTCCCTCTTTAAAAACCTTTCCTTTTCTATAGCCAAATGGAGCTCGCCTCTACTTGCTGATATGAAACTGCCAGATTCACGGAATCGATGAATGAAGCCAAATCTTCAAAATTTACTTGGTTCAATTTGTGTTATTTAACAAAAGACACGGAGAAAAAGAAGGCTGTTTCCATTTTTTCACACATGGGAAAGCTGAGGTGGATAAAAAGGAAATAACTTTCCTAAGGTCCTGAGACACGTACTCAAGTCAGCTAGACCCTAAAACTTGCCCAGACTTCGGCGGCACCATCTCTAAAATGAAGGAACTGTCAAGAGCTGCTGACATACACACATGATAAGATTATGATCTACAGAAAGAGAGAGGATGTTTAGAAGTTTGAGCAATTATTTGCGGCTCCATTAAAAATGTGGACACTAAGCATAGAACAGAGTGAAACTGAGTCTGGTGCCTCTAGCGAGTCTAAAATCCTACCCGTAACCCAAATCTCCTTGTACCATTAGCTACCTTCTTTCAACTATTATACTAAGTAAACATTTTTAAACTTGCTTACATGTTCACTTTGATTCTGCACAAAATGTCCATTTCTAAAATGTCCCATGGTTCATTTTTCCCATTGCTAATATTAAAATTCCTCCCACTCTTTCTAAGACACATAAAAAAGATCATTCCAAACTCTTCAAACTTAACTATTACAAGAAGATACAAAAGCAAAAGACAGAAAACAAAAATTATACCTAGGCTTAAAGTAAATTTAGAAATTTACTCAGAAAACTCCCTTTCCCTCAAAATACCACCTTCTGTCACCTGAATACTTTACATACATAGAGGCAAATTTTTGCTAATTTAACATCTTGGAGTCATCCCCTTTCAGGCTATATAAAACAAAATAGTTTTGGGGCGCCTGGGTGGCTCAGCTGGTTAAGCATCTGCCTTCAGCTCGGGTCATGATCCCTGGGTCCTGGGATTGAGCCCCACATCAGGCTCCCTGCTCAGCATCTGGGCTGCTTCTCCCCGCCCCGCCCCTCCTCCCCCCAGCTTGTGCTCTCCCTCACTCACTCTCAAATAAGATCTTTTAAAAAAAATTGTCTTGTGACCAATTTTGAAGTTATCAAATAATTGAAAAATGATCAACAGAAACAAGAATTTGAACCCCTCCCACATTAAACACTTGTACTTTAAGTCAACACTACAAAAGCGTGAAAGCCAACAAGTAACAGAAACTTGCTCCCTAATGCAAGCAGGAACTCCAGCCAGTGAAGCAACACAAAAGTACAGCTCCCACCCCCGGATCAGGGTTGTGATGATGAACACCTGTAAGGATTACAGGAGATCAGCCGTGCAAAGTGCTTCTTTATTAGCCCACGTGACTGGCACACAGAGCAGAGCTCCACGGTAGCTTGGATCAAATGCTCATCCCTTTCAATACGGTTACTTAACCACTCTGCGCCTTGGTAGCCTCATCTACAAAACAGAAATACTAGTAGTTCGCACATCATGGGATTATTAGGTTGGAAAAGGTATTCAAGCACTTACAATGTTAGGAAGAAGCTCGGAGACTCACAGAGGCTGGGATGTGAACCTAGTTACTACAAAGCAGGTATCACCTCATTTCCTCAAACTCCACCTGAAAGCTGATGCTTAGGGAGACTTAACTGGTTGCCAGCTTGCTTCCCAATGCTCAAGCAAACTCCCAAGGGCCCCCCCCCTTCCTCCTGGCTGCTCCAGGGACTTGCAGCTTACACCCCCTTAGCCCCATCACCCACACCTCACATCTGACCAAAAAGCTATTTACCTTTGTATTCTGATTTGCCAACTTTTTTCAAAGAGGGCTTGGAGTGGGCGGGGAGTGGAAGGTTATAACTATCTAAAAATTACAATGGGCACCTGGGCGGTGCAGTCCGTTAAGTGTCCAAACCTTGGTTTCAGCCGAGGTTATGATCTCAGGGTCGTGGGATGGAGCCCTGCATGGGGCTCCATGCTCTGCATGGAATCTGCTTGGGATTCTCTCCTCTCCCTCTGCCCCTCCCCCCTACTCTCTCTCTCCCTCTCTCAAATAAATCTTTTTTTAAAAAAATTACAGCAACAAAGGCAACCACACCCACCTGGGCAGCTGTCAGCTGTTGTGCTGTGATGGACTCCAGCACATATGGCCAATTTCTGCCAACCCACGAGGCAGTTATTTTCATTATCTCCGCAGTAGCAATGATGCACTTGGGCTCAAGAAAGTCACCCAAAGTCACAGCTCATTAGGGGCGTGGATAAGGGCTAGACCCAGGTGTGCGACTTCAAAGGCAGCGTTCTTCAACTAAAAAAAACTCAGCATTCTTAACCACCTCACCAAGCCAATACAGGAAAGATAAAGGGGGGGGTGCCACCGGGCCGGCTCAGTCAGGAGTCTGCAATTTTTTTTTTTTTAAGATTTGTTTTATTTATTTGAGAGAGAGATCACAAGTAGGCCGAGAGGCAGGCAGAGAGAGAGGGGGGAAGCAGGCTCCCTGCTGAGCAGAGAGCCCAATGCGGGGCTCGATCCCAGGACCCTGAGATCATGACCTGAGCCAAAGGCAGAGGCTTTAACCCACTGAGCCACCGAGGCACCCCAGGAGTTTGCAATTCTTGATGTGAGTCATGACTTTGAGTCCCACGCTGGGCACGGAGATGACTTAAAAAAAAAAAAAAAAAAAATTTAAAGAAAGATAAAAAGGAAAAAGGGAATAGCACTTAAAAAAAATAATTTTGGAAAATTGAATCAAAATTCATTTTCTGATCAACTTACTGCTTGATAAATGGAAATATTAAATAAAGAAGCGGTTACCGCTCCATACGGCAAGGAAGTGTACTTTAGTCCTGACAAACTCCACTACCGAGGAGTGGTTTAACTGTGATCTGTGGATGGCTCCAGTTTCTACTGCTACAGCATTTATAGTCTGTGATTTGTACAAACAAAATCATCTCTCGTCCCCCTAATGACATCAACCACAGACCTGTGTTACTTATAATTAAACCCCTGTAATATTTAATCTCATCATCACACCGAGATGAGTCAACCACCTAAGAATGACTAGTCACCAGTCACCAAACTGCAATTTCCAGCCCACTGACTGACTGTCCGACTGGGTCTATATCCCAGATGAATAATTCATCCAGCATATAGTCAATCTTTATTTTTTTTTTAAGATTTATTATTTATTTATTTGACAGAGAGAGAGGCAAGCACAAGCAGGGGGAGTGGCAGAGGGAGAGGGAAAAGCAGACTCCGCACTGAGCAAGGAGCCCCCTGCAGGACTCTGGGATCATGATCTGAGCCAAAGGCAGACACTTAACCAACTGAGCCACGCAGGCACCCCATTATAGTGAATTTTTAGAAATTAAGAATTGAGAGCCCAGAAATAAATCCTAACATTTATGGTCCAATTAATTTTTGACAAGTGGGCCAATTTAAGGGAGAAAGAGCAGTATTTTCAAAAAATGGTGTTGGAACCTGATATCCAAATGCAAAAGAATCCCCTTTCTTGGGGCACCTGGGTGGCTCAGTGGGTTAAAGCCTCTGCCTTCGGCTCAGGTCATGATCTCAGGGTCCTGGGATCGAGCCCCGCATTGGGCTCTCTGCTCAGTGGGGAGCCTGCTTCCCCCTCTCTCTCTGCCTACTTGTGATCTCTCTCTGTCAAATAAATAAATAAAATCTTTAAAAAAAAAAAAAAGAATCCCCTTTCTTATACCATACATAAAACTAACTCAAAATGGATCAAAGACCTAAACGTAGGAGCAAAAACTGTTAGAAGAAAACACAGCACTAAATCTTCATGACCTTGGGTTAGGCAAAAATTTCTTAGATCCAAAACCAAAAGCATAAGCAATAAAAGAAAAAATAGATAAAGTGAACTACATCAAGATTAAAAGCTTTTATGCTTCAAATGATACCACTGAGAAAGTGAAAAGACAACTCACAGAATAAGAGAAAATATCTGCAAATCACCTATCTTAGAAGGCTATCTAGAATACCTACATATCTATGGGGCACCCAGGGTGGCTCAGTGGGTTTAAGCTTCTGCCTTCAGCTCAGGTCATGATCTCAGGGTCCTGGAATTAAGCCCCACATTGAGCCCCACATTGGGCTCTCTGCTCAGCAAGGAGCCTGCTTCCTCCTCTCTCTCTGCCTGCCTCTCTGCCTACTTGTGATCTCTCTCTCTCTCTGTCAAATAAATAAAATCCTTAAAAAAAAATAGAATACCTAGATACCTAGAATCTATAAATCTAGGTATCTAGAACATAGAATAGAATATCTAGAATATATGAAGAAATTTTAAATTCTAGTAACAGGGGTGCATGGGTGGTGCAGCTAGTTTTGGCTCATGTCATTATCTCAAGGTTTTGAGATTGAGCCCCATGTCCAGCCCCGTGCTCAGTGGAGAGTCTGCTTCAGATGCTTTCTCCCTCTCCCTGTGCCCCTCCTGTTCATGCTCTCTCTCTAAAATAAATAAATTAATTAAATTTAATTTTTAAAAATTTAAAAATAAATTAATAAATTAAATTAAATAAAATTCAGTAATAAAAAACTACCCAATTTAGAAACGGGCAGGGGCCTGGGTGGCTCAGTCAGTTAGGTGACCAACTTCACTTCGGCTCAGGTCATGATTTCAGGGCCGTGAGATTGAGTCCTGTGTTGGGCTCCGCACTCAGCAGGGAGTCTGCTTGAGATTCTCTCTCTCCCTCTCCTTCTGCCCCTCTGCCTGCTCACACTCTCTCTCAAATAAATAAATAAAATCTGAAAAATGGGCAAAGGATCTGAACAGACATTCTCCAAAGAAGATACAGAAATGGTTAATAAGCACCTGAAAAAAGATGTTCTATATTATCAGTCGTTAGGAAAATGCGAATGAAAACCAAAATGAGATGCCACTTCACACCCACTAGGATGGCTGTAATTAAAAGGGAAAAAAAGGCAATAACGAGAGTCAGTGAGGATGTGGAGAAATCGAGAGCCCTCATACAGTACTGGTGGAACAGTAAGATGCAGCAGCCTCTTTGGAAAATGATTTGACAGTTCCTCAAAATGTTAAACATAGGTACCACATGATCCAGCAATTTTACAGATAGATACTGAAGAGAAATGAAAACATATGCACACAAAAACTTTGTACACAGATGGTGATAAAAGCATTATTAAAAGGCAAAAAGTAGAACCAACCCCAAACAACCATCAACTAACACACAGATGAGTAAGATGCGGGATATTCCATAAAAAAGAATGAAATACTGCTACATGCTACAACTTGAATGAATTCTGAACACATGCCCAGTGAGAGAAGACAGTCAAAAGACCACATACTGTTTGGTTCTATTCATAAAACATGCATAAGAGGCCAATCCAGAGAGTCAGCAAGCAGATTAGCCATTCCCAGGGTCTGAAGACATGTGGTGGGGGGGTGGGGTGGGAATGGGTGTTAAGGGCCAGGGAAGGTGACGAAATGTCCCACACTTAGACTGTAGTGATGGTTTCCCAACTCTGGGAATATCCTAAAAACCACTGATTCGTACAGTTTAAATGCGTGAGCTGTATGGTATGTGAACTGTGTATCTCAATAAAACTCTTTTAATTTTTATAAAGAATTTTTTAAATTAAAAAATAACCTAATAAAGTCTTTTTAAAAGAAATGGGGAAGTGTTAAAAAAAAAAAAAAGGAAAACCTCAAATCATGATTTTTTTAAAAGTTGGCTACTTTTCCTCAACAGAAAAGTAAAAGCTTAGGCATTTCTCCAACTCCGCTTCAAGAACAAAAAGGAAATCATGAGGTTTTTTTGAACACCTGTTAATTTAAACAGGAATCAAGTGTCCCCCAAGGACAAATTCCTAGCACTTAAGCTGAAATCTTTTCATGTGTTTAACTTATTGGTCAGCTATAAAATGCTTTGTAAAGTTTACATAAAGTTTTTCATGGATCTTTCCACATTCAGTTTTCTTAAGAGAGTGCACATTGGCAATGGCTGAATCCTGGTACCAGAGCTCTCATTTCTCCAAAAATTTTCTTGTCTTATACCAAAGCAGCCCTTTCAAATGTCTCCTAAAAATCCAGAGCCAGCTGGAGACCCTTACAGAAACTAATTTGACAGTTAACCGTAATCTTGGCATGCATTTTAATGGGTGGCATATTCTTTTTTTTCCAGTTCTATTCACCTGAGTACACTTTAGTTATGAAAAAGAAATATTTACATATGCAAATGCAGAATAATGCACATATACCCCATAACTGTACCAGCTGTGCAGCCAAATTAACCATCTCAGTTTCCTGTCTTAATGCAAAAATGGGTTAAATCTATTATGTCTAAACCCATTTCCTAAATATATAACACACATACCGTCACCACCATCATCTCCTTGAGGAGCAGGAGCAGTATCGAGAATGAAAACAGTGTCAGAAAATTCAATCATACATGTAGAAATTTTAAAAGTAACCAACACATGCTCATGACAAATTCAAACAGCACAGCATCACTCAACCTCTTAGTCTTACTCCAATGCAGTAACTACTTACAACAGTTTCTTTTTTTTTAAACACTTTTTAAAGATTTTATTTATTTATCTGACAGAGAGCAAGAGCAGGGGGAGCGGGAGAGGGAGAAGGAGGCTCCCCGCTGACCAGGAAGCCAGACATGGGATCATGTCCTGCGCCGGGACCCTGAGGATCATGACCCGTGCCGAAGGCAGACACTCAACCTACTGAGCCACCCAGGAGCCCCACAGCAGTTTCTACATATATCTTCTATATGACAGTATACAGTCTTCTATGTATGACAGTTTCTATATATTACGATGTATCTTAAATACTCTCAGAAATCTTTATGCATTTGCAAGCACTGATGTACATAAATACTTATGTGCCCATTCCTTTAGAAAACCATATACATTGGGTTCATCATATACATACTTTTCTTTAATCCCTATTTAACAGCACATCTTGGATTTCTCTCCCTCTCTGGACAAATTTACCTCATTTTTTTAGGGGCAACCTAATATCACGTTGTATGGGAGACTAATAAATTTTTACTTTAAAATTAGTTTTCACTACGAATGATGAATTAAGATGTTCCACATTTACTCCCAATACAAAAAAAACAGTAGAATTTATTCCTTCAGAGGTGAATAAACATGAACCCACAAAGGTTGGTTTCTCTATCACTTTATCAAGTCTGTGTATTATACTTTTTTTTGAGAGAGAGTGTACATGAGCAGGGTGGTGGGGGGGTACAGGGGGCAGAGGGGGAGGAAGAAGCAGACTCTCCACTGAGCAGGGAGCCTGACACAGGGCTTGATCCCAGGACCCTGAGATCATGACCTGAGCTGAAGGCAGATGCTTAACCGATTAAGTCACCCAGGAACCCCTGGGTATTATAGTTTTTAACTGCCAATCTGATTAATGAAAAAAATCTCCATTTTTAATTGTATTTTTAAATTATGAGTAAGACTGAACATCTTTTCACATATTTATCGGCAATTTTTTTTTTCCTAAAGTATCTGTTCCTAACCTTTGTGCATTTTTCTATTGTGTGTCTTTTCCACTGATTTATAAAAACTCCTTTGGTACACTAACGAAAACATATCTTTATCCTATGAATCACTGTGTATCATTTGTGTTTGACTTTGTTTACGTTTGCTCTGGACAAGTTCATTTTTATATAGTCATTCATCAATTTGTTTTATGTATCTTCCATCATAACTAGAAAAACCTTAGCCATTCCAAGATTACTATTTTAAAAGTTCACCAGTCTTTCCTCTTAATATTTTTTATGGACCTCTTTTAACCCATTTTAATATGGTTAAATATTAGGGCTACATATTATTTATTCTGATATAAAGGGCATGGATCAAACCTCAAAAAACACTTATTTACATCTTAAGATTTCGGTACTGTTATCCCAACAAAAAGTGCCAGTCCGTCCCGTAATGGAACATTTATGAACTCATATTCTGGGCCAGCTACTGTTCCAAGTGCAAAATCCTACAAAAATACTAGTGATTACCCCATATCACAGGTAAGTAAACTAAAGGACAGAGGAAAGGCACACCACCAGTAAGGGGCAGAGACTACACCTAAATTCAAGCATCAGAATCAGCTCTTAACTACCTAACCATACCACCTCTGAACAAACAACAAAAAAGCCTAAAATCACATCAGAAATAGATTTAGATGAATTCTCTTACTATAAAGCATGCTTTTCCTTCTCCTATCAAACATAGGTTCATTTCACTGGCTTACCTAAAGCACTAAATCTTAATATACTATTTCTGAGCAACATTTAAAGTAAATCACATCCAAAGTACAACCTATGTCCTTATGTCAAGCTTTTATTAAAAAAAAAAAGTTTTTATTGTATCTCATATATAGTACATATTGTATAGACTGTATCTCATATATGTCAAGGTGGAGCTGTGGTAGAATCATCTACTTTGCTTGTGTCCTTTTTCAACTCTACAGCTGTGCCACGTTTTGCAAGTAGGATTCAGTCTGTTTTCCAAGAACTCTAAACTGTATGAAAAAAATTATCAAGCCCAAAGCACTCAGTGGTTCTTATCTGGGCAGCGTCCCATCTCCCTGAGGCTTTGTGGGTCACAGATCATAAAGGTGGGGGCAGTGTTTTCACAAAGGCTGGTGAGTGCTACTACCATCTGGGGTTTATCGGCTCTGTGGGAGAGTCCCTCAAGAGAAAGCATTGTGGCACCCAAAAGACCAAGGGCACTGCCCTGGGACACCCTGGCTCACATCAGTCCTTCCAAATGCTACAGCTCACTTAACAAGTCCATAGCTTTTTCTTTATCTCTTCTAAGAAGAGCCTTACAGAATAGATAATTGGTGATCAAGAACTCCGGACTTTCTTTTCAGTACTAATTTTTTAATATTCTCAAAGTCTTGCAAACATCAGGAAGAGGGCATGGCAGGATAATGCCGACTGGAAGAGAGAAGGGACGTCTCCCAAATAAAATAATCTGGGAATACCCTCAGACTCTCCATAATGAGGAGCAAATGCAATGAGCATTAATTAGCCTTCTTCTCCAGCACTCCCAAGCCCTGCTTTCTTTCTGCCACACCACAGCTGGAAAAAGAAGTCAGAGACTCAGCTCTGCTGGACCTCTCGCTTCCAAGAAAAGGCAATCCCGTGACAACCCTCATCACTCTCCTCCCCCATCATAAGGAAATCATTTACTGCTTCATGCTTTTCAGAGCCTGCGAGGAGAAGCTACTGCTCAGCATAATAATTTGCATAGAGCGGCTCACTGGTTAACCAGCTCTTTCTAAATGACCTAATACTCTTATTCAGCAACCTGCAACTTTCACAAATGACATCACTTGGTAGGAAAGCATATTCTTAAAAACTGCTTTCTGTTAAATCCTACAATCCACGGACAGAGAGGAACTTTCTGGGGAAAAAATGGTAAACAATTATTTGGGAGTTTAGGGAAGAGAGAAGACAAAAGGCGTACATTGATTTTATTACAGCAAAACATGGTATCAAAAACCAAAATGGGACATCAACCGTAAGAAGTTTAAAATCTATAGCCATGAGCTCTTTGTTGAACTGCTCTGCAAAGACGGCAGATGCCTTCAAGATAAAAATAAATAAAAATCCACCCATTCACTCTCTTGTCATTTAAGAACTGTGTACTGGGCACTGATCACCACCAAGGCCTGGGGAGCAAGGTGGCTGCCCCTGGGCCCTGATTTGCTGTTGGTCGTGGAAGAGGCCCTGAGATCTGGGGGCCTCTCTCCTCTTCAAAAACATGAGAGGGTGGGTGTGTCACTCCCTTAAGGATCCTTCTAGCTCCAGAAGTCACCTGTGCCTTCCCAGATTCTCACAGGCCACAGGCCATTGGAAAACAGTAACCCGTGACCAGGAGTGACAGCTATCACACCCACCAGAAAGTCAGGAGTGAGATTTTGGGTGGCCTGCCGCCAACCAAAGACTTCCCAAGATGGTTCTCATTTCAAACTGCCTGACCGTTATTCTTAAAAACTATCTGAGTTGCTAAAAGTTCCAAATATTTTGGCATCCAACTGAAATTTCTCATGCCCAGAGGCCCAATTCCCCTTTGTCAGCATGTCCCAATTTACAGTTTATGGTTTGGGAGGATACTGGGGATTCCCATAACCAGCAGGATCAACCCAACTGTGGTCCTCTTATGGCCCAGAAGCCACAGCACATGCCCACCTTCAACTCCGCCTGCCTTTTCTGACTTATACAAAACTATCACCTCCCTCTCCAAGGTCCTAGCTGGCAGGTCCTAGCTGGAGGTCTCCTCCCAAAAGTGGAGGAGAGTAGCTTCCAAAGATAGGAAGTTCCTGTCTCTGGAGCTATTTGCTTATTATGGTACAAGAAATCTGAGCACAATTGGGTAGGAGGAGGAGCAGAAGACCCTTCCAGCCACTTCCAGCACCAACTTTCTGGGAGTTGGTCCAAAGAGAGGCAAGGGGGGCCAGCTCCTCCCTCACGCAGCTAACAGGAGTCCAAATTGGTTGGTTAGTCTTAGTGAAGAAGGTCTCCAACATCCAGGGCTTCTGAGCTATTCATCCTATAGTTGGTCCTGCTATACTTGCTTTAAAAACACAAATTTGTTCCAGGAGAATTGATATATTTTTTATTTAAAGATTTTATTTATTTATTTAATTTGATAGAGAGAGAGACAGTGAGAGAGGGAACACAAGCAGGAGGAGTGGGAGAGGGAGAAGCAGGCTTCCCGCTGAGCAGGGAGACATGCAGGGCTCAATCTCAGGACCCTGGCATCATGACCTGAGCTGAAGGCAGACGCTTAACCATCTGAGCCACCCAGGCGTCCTGGAGAATTGATATATTTTTAAAAGATTTTATTTATTTATTTGAGAGAGAGAGAGAGAGAGAGAGAGAGCACTCGAATGAGCAGGTACGGGTAGAGAGAGAGGGAGAAAGAATCTGAAGTAGATTCCTCACTGAGCACAGAGCCTGACGTGGGACTCAGTCCCACAACCATGAAATCGTGACCTGAGCTGAAACCAAGAGTCAGACGCTTAACCAACTGAACCACCCAGGCGCCCCCCAACAGGATTGATATTAAGAGTTCAGAGCACGTCATCCTAAAATATGACACTTTGGCATATCGAGTACTTTGAGTTAAAGGCACTTAGAAACGGCAGGTCCAAGAAGGACTTTAACCTTCCTTTTTCTTCCTAAAAAAAGGAGATAAATTCCCACAAGAAAGGTGTCCTCCCTGTACGGGGAGGAAGACATTCTTACGAAAGACCAGAACTTGAGATGGAGAGAATCCTATTAAAACAGACCTTATTAAAATAATTCTTATTTTTCTAGTAAGTCTCCCCATAAAGTTAAATCACTTTTCCACACAACTGCCTCTCTTTGTTCAACCTAATATAAAAGCAAGTAGGTTTCACCATTTCTTTACGTCTTCATTACGAGGGCTCCCAAGTCACATAAACCTTACATTAAATAGATGTGTATGGGTTTCTCCTATTAATCTGTGTCCACCAGAGATGCTAGGAGGGTCATAGAAAACTTTTTTCTCCCCTGCCATGTGAGGAAGCAATTTGAACATAACAGGACATGTAATTCTGTCTGTGAGAGATACCCACTGAAGGCAGAAAACTATACTCAGCTGCACTGAACTGCATAGGAATACATGAAATGCACACACCTCAGTTCAATGAGCACTTATGAGTTTCCAGAACACATGTGGTGTTACACCTTTTTATCCAATTTCAGATAACCTTCCTTCCGTGACTTCACAGCAACTCACAAGCTGCAACTCTTCCAACACCCATTTCCACAAGCATATTTCAGACCTTTTCAAAATCAAGTGCCAAACTTTTCATAATGTTTATGTATTTCTTCTTAATCATTTTTTTTTTTTTTTTAAGATTTTATCTACTTATCTGAGAAAGAGACAGAGAGCACACAAGCAGGGGGAGCAGCAGGCTCCCTGCTGAGCAAGGAGCCCAATGCAGGACTCCATCCCAGGACCCTGAGATCATGACCTGAGCCGGAGGCAGACGCCTAACTGAACTGTGCCACCCAGGCGCCCCTCTTCTTAACCATTTAACATTTGTAGAACTGTAATACCACTTTAACAAGTTTCCTTTTTTTCAGTGTATCACTGACAAAGTTTAGAATGCTATGCCCCAACCTCATTTTCCCCTTGGCCTGTGGTTTTGTTTTTTGTTTGTTTTTTTTAATTTTATTTATTTCCTTGAGAGAGAGACGGACAGACCAGGCACGGGGAAGAGGCAGAGGAAGGGGGAGAAGCAGACTCCTCGCTGAGCAGGGAGCCCAACGGAGGGCTCGATCCTGGGACCCTGAGATCATGACCTGAGCCAAAGGCAGACACTTAACTGACTGAGCCACCCAGGTGCCCCTGGGCCTTTGATTTTTATTGTGCAATTTTGCATAGTATGATTTTTAGGAATGCATATTCACAATGTGTTACAGTAGCACTGTTTCCAGTGTTCTAACCTAAAGAGGCACGGGCATAGAGAAAAATTATATAAGACTTATTTATAATAGTTTGGGGATTTTTTTAAAGAAATACACTAGGGGCACCTGGCTGGCTCAGTTGGTGAAGCATGAGACTCTTCTTCTCAAGATTGTAAGTTTAAGCCCCACGTTGGGTATACAGATTACTTTAAAAAATAAAACCTTAAAAAGAAAAAGAAAAAAGGAAGGAAGGAGGAAGGAAGGTAGGTAGGAGGGAGGGAGGGGAGAGAGGGAGGCAGGCAAGCAATAAATGTCTAAAAAAAGGAAAATAGTGAAATAAATGCTGATATGATCAATTAAATGTGATACAGTGATTACAGTGTTTGCTTTTAAGAATTCCTACAATATGTAAAAAGAATTCCTATGATATGTAAAAATGTTCATAGTATGTGATAAGTTAGGACATAAAATAGTACATAAAGTACAGTCTAATTTATTGTATTTTTTTAAAGATTTTATTTATTTATTTGACAGAGAGAGAGATCACAAGTAGGCAGAGAGGCAGGCAGAGAGAGAGGGGGAAGCAAGTCTCCCTGCTGAGCAGAGAGCCCAATGCGGGGCTGGATCCCAAGACCCTGAAATCTTGATCTGAGCCAAAGGCAGAGGCTTTAATCCACTGAGCCACCCAGGTGCCCCTAATTTATTGTATTTTAATACTAGAATTAAAAAACCAAGGGGCGCCTGGGTGGCTCAGTCGTTGAGCGTCTGCCTTCGGCTCGGTTGTGATCCCAGGGTCCTGGGATGGAGCCCCGTGTCAGGCTCCCTGCTCAGCGGGAAGCCTGCTTCTCCCTCTCCCACTCCCCTTGCTTGAGTTCCCTCTCTCACTATGTCTCTCTCTGTCAAATAGATAAAATCTTAAAAAAAAAAAAAAATACTAACAGGGTTTATTCTCTCTGGGATTATAAATGATTTTTACTTTCTTCTTTATTCTTTCCTGTATTTCCCAGATTTTCTATAACTATGTATTATTTTTATAAAGCAGAAAATACAGTTTTAAAATTTCATGAATTACAGTTTTAAAATTTTATGAATGTTACTTAATTCATCATTTGCTAAAAATATTCAGTAAGTATCTAGTACATCACGAATGTAGCATCTTTAAGATGCTACAACACTATAATCCTTAAAACAACATTTTAAGAAGTAAAAAGGTAACAGAGGACGATAGAATGATTAAAAATATTCAACTAATATTCCCCCCCAAAAAAAGATTAAAAAGATAGAAAGGGAAATGAAAACGGCCTTACGTAGTCTTACGTTCAAATATGAATAATTACATTAAATGTAAATGATCTAAACATTCCATTAAAAGACAAAGATTGTCAGACTGGATCAAAAAGCAATTCCCAACTACACGTTGTTTATAAGACACACACTTTTAAATATAAGACACAAATGAGTTGATGAGGCACCTGGATGACTCAACTCGGTAGAACATGTGACTCTTGATCTTCGGGTTGTGAATTCAAGCCCCACATAGAGCAGAGAGCTTACTTAAAAAAAAAAAGACAAAAGACACAAATGGGTTGAAAGTTAAAAGGGTGATACAGCCTTTTAGAGATCAGACAAAGACTTGAAGGTAAAGAGCATTTCCAGAAATAAAAGAGATCATTTTATTAAAGGATCCATTCAGGGGCCCTGAGTGACTCAATCAGTTAGCATCTGATTCTTGATTTTGGGTCAGATCATGATCTCAGGGTCCTTGGATGGAGCCCCGCATCTGACTCCTTGCCCAGTAGGGTATCTGCTTGAGATTCTCGCTCTTCTCTGCCCCTCCCCCACTTGCATGCATGCACCCACACACGCGAACTCTAAAATAATTAAATAAATCTTAAAAAAAAAAAAAAAGGATCAATTCCTTAAGGAAACATAACAATCCTAAATGTGTGTACACCTAATACAGCTTCAAAATATATTAAACAAAAAACATGACAAAACCAATGGGAAAGACAAAAACACAATCATTTTAGAAAATACCCTTCTCCCAATAACTGATAGAATTAGATGATCACCACCACCACCACCACCACTAAAAAATCAGTAAAGGAGATTTGGGCAACATGAGCAATCAACTTGAACACTATACGCGATAACTGTAGAATATTTGTTCTTTTCAAGGGCACATGGGGTAGTCACCAAGATATATCATTTCTGGGCCACAAAACAATAACTTCAAAGGAATTAATATGTACAGAATATGTTCTTTGATCACCATAAAAGTAAATTTGAAATCAATAGCAAAAATACTCCTGAAATATCCTCAAATATTGGAAAATAACAACAAACTTCTAAATAACCCAGAGGTCAAAGAATAAATCATAAGAGAAATTAGAAAATACTTTAAACAGAATACCAAAAACACAATATCAAAATATGTGGGATGTAAATTATGGCTTTAAATACGTATTTTCAAGAAAAATGAGAGTTTTAAAACAATGGTCTAAATAAATAAATAAATAAAATAAAAAAATAAAACAATGGTCTAACCTTCTGCCTTAAAAAAAAAATCGATGAAAGGGCAGATTAAACTCAAGGCAATTATTAAGACAGAAATAAAGAGCAGAAATCAATAAAATAGAAAACAACTGACAATGAAAAACATTATTTCTTTACAAGGTGTTTTTCTGTTTTGTTTTGGGTTGGGTTTTTTTAGAGAGGGACAGAGAGAGAGACAGAAAGAGAATCTCAAGCAGGCTCCACATCCAGCTCAGAGACTGACACAGGGCTCCATCTCACCACCCTGAGATCATGACCTGAGCCGAAATCAAGAGTTGGACGCTTAACAGACTGAGCCACCCAGGCAAGCCTCTTTCCTAAGTTTAATAATAAAGTTGATAACCTCCTAGCTGAAGTCATTAAAAAAAGAATAAAGGGAATGCCTGATGGCTCCGTCAGTTAAGTGTCTGTCTTAGGCTCTGGTCATGATCTCAGGGTCCTGGGATCAAGCCCTGCATCGGGCTCCCTGCTCAGCAGTGAGTCAGCTTCTCCCTCTTCCTCTCCCTCTGCGATCTCTCTCACTCTCACTCTATTAAATAAATAAATAAAACCTTTAAAAAATATTAAAAAATAAAAACAAAAAAATAAAAAACACAAATTGCTCATATCCACAATATTAACTGTTAGTCATATCAAGATTAATATATTCTAAGTAACAGATTTCTACAAAGGACTCACATTTAGAAAACCCACTGCATTAACCCCAATCAGGACTGGAAAAATCAAGCAGGGGATGACAAGATTACAATGATACTTTAGTAGAAAGATCAACCTGCTGGTAGTGTGAAAGAAATGACCGTGCAATGCAATGAAGGGACTAGAGGGAGGAAAACCTATTTATACAACTCACATTTCCACCTTCCTGCCCCTAAGTCAACCCCCTCGACACTCCGGTCTCACTTCAGAGGGTGTCGTCTGCCCTTCGGTCAAATCACGATGTGTGGGAAGTACAGTGCTCACTGGGGTAGAGCTGATCACGCTAGTTCCTCACACCATGTACTCCACATGGACTGCCTCACTCAGTCTCCATTCCTACCTTCTCTTATGGGTCTTCCAGTACTGCAGAATCTGGGAAGTAAAGCCACATTTCTCAGACTCCTTTGCTGTTAGGGGCCTGACAACTGGTAACACTTACACAACTGGAAGGAAAACAAAACAGGGGCCACCCTCCTGCAGTGGTGTCTGCGGTCAAGCAAGGTCCCGGGACAGGAGAGGCAGTTGCCTTGGCTAGACTCGGAGGTCCTGTGTTGAGCCACCAGCTTCGTGGGTGTCAAGAAGCAGTCACAGTGGTAAGAGCAGCTTCAGCTTCCAGACTTCTGGAATACAGCTATAGCAGTACGTTCTCAAATCAAGAACTTAAAGGCTGGTCCCTGATTCTTGCTCCTCTACTTCTTCTACTTCTTAAACAGCTAATTCCCCATATTAAATCCCCTTCTGCTTAAAATGATCTTAGTTTCTTGCATTGTAAATGACACCCCTGCATCACCACTTCACAGAGAACAAAGAGGCAAGGATGTCTAGTTAGGATCCTTTTCAGCAATTATATAAGGGAAGCAAGACACAAATTTCCTCCATTTGATGAAAAAAGAAACCAAGGTTCAGAAAACTTAAGAACTGGTAACAGTAGTGAGCCCCCAACACCAGGGGGGTTTAGATGTACACTTAGAAGGGACATTTAAAAAAAGACACCTAAGCTTTTGGGATTCCTGCATGGCTCAATCAGTTAAGCATCTGCCTTCATTCAGCTCGGGTGATGATCCCAGCATCCTGGGATCCAGTCCCACATCGGGCTCCCTGCTCAGTGGGGAGCCTGCTTCTCCCTCTGCCTCCTTCTCCCTCTGTTCATACTCTCTCTCTCTCTCTGACAAATAAATAAAATCTTAGGGAAAAAAAAGACATCTAAGCTTCAGATGGGGAATTGAAAAGGGGTCCCTTTTAAAGTCTCTTCCCGAAGTTTCTCTGATTCCATGATCTGCCTCAAAAATCACCCCAACAGCAAAACCTGATCTTTCCAGAACTAGACTCAAGGATTTTCCGAAGAACAAAATCCCAATGGATCAAACAAATTTAAACAGGAAAAACATGGGAGAAAAGGATTAAAGTAGGAGGAAGAGAAAAATCAAGGGGATGGAGGCTAACTCCAGACTAAATGTTGGCAGTTTCCAGAACTTAGAGTAAATGAACTTCAGCATCCTGCAGTCTGGAGACAGGAAGTGTCCAAGCCTCTTCACTACGCATACCAAGGGCCAGCCCCAGATCTGTTCAGGTTGTAACCCGCTCTTCCTTCACGAGGGCAATCTGTTCAGATCCCTCTCTAAAATCAACCACAGGCCTACAAAGGAGTCACAGACGCCAGGCCAAAAAACCAAACTAGGCCTTAATACCTACCACCTAACTTAACTGAAGCTCTATTCTCTCCCCGAAATGTAGTCCTCCCCACCCTCCACCCCCTCCGAAGAAATATAGTCTTAACCAGTCAGTCAACAATTTTGAGTCAGCACCAATGAGATTATCGGTCACATGGACCTTTCTCCATCCCTGCAAAGGAATATGAGGAAATCTGCCTATTAAGACCCCTTGTTCGGGATGCCTGGGTGACTCAGTCAGTTAAGCATTTGTCTTTAGCTCAGGTCATGATCCCAGGATCCTGGGATTGAGTCCCACATCGGGCTCCCTGGCCAGTGGGGAGCCTGCTTCAACCTCTGCCTGCCGCTCCCCCTGCTTGTGCGCTCTCTGACAAATAGAGCTCTTCCCACTAAGGGAAAGTGATCTTGCCTAAAACAATGCTTTTTTTTTTTTTTTTTTTTGCTAATAACGTCTTTGCCCACTCTCCTTCCTATAAAAACTTCCCATTTCTAAACTTCTTGAAGCTCCTTTCTATTTGCTAGATGGGATGCTGCCCAATTCATGAATTGCGTTTTTTCCAAAAAAATTTTTGGGGGCGCCTGGGTAGCTCAGTGGGTTAGGGCCTCTGCCTTCGGCTCAGGTCATGATCTCAGGATCCTGGGATCAAGCCCCACAACAGGCTCTCTGCTCAGCAGGGAGCCTGCTTCCCCCTCTCTCTCTCTGCCTGCCTCTCTGCCTACTTGTGATCTCTCACTTTGTCAAATAAATGAAATCTTAAAAAAAATTTTTTTTTTAATTTTTAAGTAATCTCTGCACCCTATGTGGGGCCTGAACCCACAACCCTGAGATCAAGAGTCACATGCTCCACTGACTGACCCCGCCAGGGACCCCCAATTCATGAATTGTTTAATAAGGCCAATTAGATCTTCAGTTTTACTCAGTTGAATTTTGTTTTTTAATACCCCCAAACCACATTCCACTGAAACTCTGTGTCTCCCACATCTAGCTACTAACCTCCCCTCCGCTGCCACAGGTCTTAAAAGATCATTACCTCCCCTCCCTGGCTTCAGTTCCTCAGCTCCCCAGTAGTCTCTAACCCACAGTGCCATAGCTGCTGCTCCTTGGAAACCATGGCTGTCAAAACCCCAGGAATCTTGGACTCTCCCTTACAAACTTCTAGGGTGTAGGGTGTCATCTGACAAAGCCAAAACATCTCCCACCCCAAACTCCCACACTCTTTCCTCTCCAGGCAGGCTATACCCTCCATCGCTTTATTCTCTTTCTATGTTTGCTACAGGAATGTCTGCCTTTTAAAGTTTTGGGTTTGGTTTTTGTTTTGTTTTGCTTTCAGATTTTACTTTTATGTAATCTCTACGTGCCCAACGTGGGGCTAGACCCCCAAGGGTCACTGGTTCCACTGACTGACCCAGCCAGGCGCCCGGAAAGCCTGCCTTTTTAATGGAGATGTCTCTACTGTTGGGTCTTTCCCTTATCATTCTACATTAGGTCTTTTTGAGGTCGTAAGATTCCTTTGAGAAGTTGAAAAATGGTAAGAACCCTCCCAGATGAAACACTATATAACTACAGGGCTGCAGACACCACCTGCACAGCTCCCCACCTGCTCCCCTGGGTTGGTTCATTTACTCCTAAGGAAGTGTCTCCCCCAGTGAACCTGCTGCGTCCTCCCCTTTCACAGGCATAAAAGCTCCAAAGCTGAGATACGCCAACCTTGATCCAGGTCTCTGAAGAAGTTCTGCCCAGGAGAGATTTTACACTAAGAAAATTCAGCATCGATTCACTAATTGCTCCCAAGCATGAAAGTAGGACTAGTTAACACTTTGAACTATATTATTCTAGGTTCCTAGTAATATTTATCAATTGACATATCGCTTTAGCTGTTGTAAGCTTTTTCTTTTTTTTTCCCAAACAGCGAAGAAGTCATCAGTGTCCTTAGGAACGTTAAAAAGAAAACCACAGGCCCAAAATGGTGTCACTTAGGTGAACTGAACTGCAGTTTCAACCCCTGAAAATGTAACTTTATCCAGTCAACATGGAATTTCCTGGTCAGCACTATGAAGTTTACTGATGACTCCTTCCCCTTCTGCTCCCCTTAGGAAGGCAACCTTGCCTGAAACAATGGATTCTGTACCGATAATTTCCTTTTTCCCTCTCCCTCCTACTTTTGAAAACCCTTCCCTTTTGGGGAGCCTGCGAGGTGTAGTCGGTTGGGTGTCCGACTCTTGATTTCTGCTCAGATCCTGGTCTCAGGGATGTGGGATTGAGCCCTGACTGGCCTCAGCGCTCGGCATGGAGACTGCTTGAGACTCTCTCTCTCTCTCTCTCCCTCTGCCCCTCCCCCTTACACTCCCCCCGCTCTCTCTCTCTAAAATAAATGAATAAATCTTAAAAAAAAAAGAAAGAAAGAAAAGAAAACCCTTCCTTTTCTGTAGACCTTTGAAGTTCCCTTCTACTTACCAGTTGGAATGCTGCCCAATTCATGAATCAATTAGTAAAGCCAATTAGGTCTTTAAAATTTACTTGGTCGAATCTTTTGTTATTTAACAGGACTAATGCTACCAAAGCCAAAGAAAATCGATACTGATCAAGAATCCTATTACAGAGACATTTTCCATTACTATGGTTGCAAAATACTGCCATTGTTTCTGAGAATACCACTGGAGGAGTTCAGTGAGCATGGAGTCAACAACAAAAGACTGAATTCTTCCTTGTATTGGTGAACCACACACACACTAAGGATCAGAGTATTAGGAGACTGAGCCCTCTGTGAAATTACTGAGATATAATGCAAGAACAAAAAACTGGAAAATAAATCCTATGAAGACCTCGTGGGCTTTGTTTCAAAGTGTGGTTGGCCCGTTTATAAAAACAATACTGAAACAGAAGTCTGATTTTCCAGCTCTCCTACTTATCTCTGCATAAATAAGATTTAAGGGGTTGTGTGCATGTGTTTTTCCTACTTTTGTTTTGACTAGACAGTTTTCATGAGGGAGGAAAATGCTGTTTAATCACTGTATACTGCAACCTTACTTCAAACCTGCAAGTTGTTTCAAAATTTAATCTGTGCTAAAAAATCCACTCTAACTTTTTCCATAACAGCTGCTTTCCTTAAACATCAGCTCAGCTTTAATCTCAGACGGCAAACTACAGAAGAAAAGCCAAAGTAAAATCCTGTTTCCTTTAAAATTCAAACAGATGTTTTATGTAATCAAATCAATCCACTACTTGAATTTCCTTACACACACGCTACACTGACTCCCACACTGTGTTCAAAAATCTTGCAAAGGTTCACTTTAGACTACTTGGAAAACCTGATCATTAAGGATTATCACAGATCAGTGACTTGATCAATATTGCTCTCAGGATCCAGTCTCAACCCTAAATTCAACTGACAATGACAAAATGTAATGAAACTTCACTAACTCTGCTGCTTGACTGGATGCACAGAACACAGGATCTCTACATTGTTAAAAAGAAAACCACACACCCAAAATGGTGTCACTTAGGTTAAGACCCCAAATCAGAAAATGAAGACCTAATACCTAACAAAACTGCAGTTTCCACCCTCCAAAGATGTAACCTTTAACCAGCTGACCTGGGAATATCCTGGTCAGCACTAGGAAATTTATGGACACATTAATTCCCCTTCCCTTAAGAGGGCGACCTTGCCTAAAACAATGAATTCTTTGCTAATAATTTTCTTTTTTCCACCCTTCACCCTTTAAAAAACCATTCCTTTTTTACCCTCTATCTTTATTTTTAATTTTTTATATTTTTTAAAGGATTTTATCTATTTATTTGAAAGAGAGAGAGCATGCACACAAGCAGGGACGGAGAGGGGGTAGTGGCAGGCAGAGGGAGAGGCAGGCTTCCCGAGGAGCAGGGAGGTGACCCAGGATTCAATCCCAGCTGGGATCATGACTTGAGCAGAAGGCAGACGCTTAACTGACTGAGCCACCCAGGTGCCCCTTTAAAAACCATTCTACTTGCTAGATGGGATGCTGCTGGATTCATGAATCATTAAATAAAATCAATTAGATCTTTAGAATTTACTCAGGTGAATTTTTTCTTAAACAATAGGTATAATTACAGCTACTGAAAGCAATTCAAGAGATAAAATGGAACTGTGTCAGTGGCTAGTTCTGCATACCATCTTATATGAGGACTTCCTTTATTTTATTATTATTTTTTTTTTTTGGTAGGCTCCACACCCAATGTGGATGAGCTGAGATCAAGTGTTGGACGCTTAACTGACAGAGCCCTCCAGCCACCCCGAGGACTTCGAGGTCAAACTATCATAGATGAACTGAAATATAAGTGGACAATGCCGTCCTTACTCTTCTACCCTTGCAGTTCACATTGAAACACCTGGGACACTGAAAGGTAAGCTTCCAAGTCTCATACTTGACTCTCTTCCAGATCTTGAATAGCTGTGGGAAGCCTATAGGTGATATTTATACAGAAAACCAGAGGGAACCAAGCAATGGGGAAGAGATTATCTCATTAGCAGACACAGTCTGAGGCTGCCTTCCACTTCCCACAGGTCGGCCCTCTTCAGCCCTCCCAGCCAAGGCATCCCACGCAGCCCAAAGCTATTTGTCAGCTCGCCCAGGTCTATAAAGCACCCCAAGAAAACAAATCTGAGTGAACCCTCACGCTAACTCTCCAACCAACATGGCCACCTTCACTCTCTTTACTGCTTAAGATATGTGACAGACTTATCTCCCCAACGACCTAAACCTGCCTAACTACACAACATCTCCGAACACTCTTTCTGAATCAGCTCACCAGTGAGGTATATAAGCCAACAGTTCAACATGAGCCAATCACCACCCTTTGTCAGTGTGGGAGAGCGACTATGTGGGCACTTGAGTGCACTCTGCCTGCATTTTACAAAAATGAACAGACAAATAAAAGTGCTGATACTAGTGATAAGACAGGACTCAGACTTAATGTAACTGAAACAGAGGTGAGCACCTTCATACAGCAGGAAAATAATGACTCAGACACCATCTAGATAGGTAGTATCTATATAAATAAAAGTAAAGAAAAAGATCGATGTTAAAGAAAATGTTAGAAATGACAGAAATATATTGTCAATGATGGCATCGAAAAGGGGTGTAATTCAGATTTTCTTCATTATTTTTGGTCTTTTAGAAATAGAAAAACACCCAAACCAATTAACACTTATGCTTATTAACTAACTTTCACTCATTCAGCTTTATTTAACACCTCTGGAGAATTCATCATGTTTGAAGGCTTAAGAATACCTACACCTGAATGTCAGCCCAGAAAACATTAATGGCAACAAAGGAGTGGCTTGTGTCTGTTAAAAACTTCCCTGACCAAGGGGCACCTGCCTGACTCAGTCGGCAGAACCTGCAATTCTTGATCTCGGGATTGTGAGTTTGAGCCCCACGTTGGGAGTAGAGATTAAACAAACAAACAAACAAAAACTTCCTTGATCACCCCGTAATTCCACAAAAAGAGTAGGACAAATACAGCAGCTACAGCATAATCCTAATTTTGCAAAGTAAAATCATATATACTAAATATGGGTGGCTGGACTTTAAAATACCAAAATGTGGTTCTCTGGGTGATAAGTGTGATGTTTTTCCCCCTGTGTTTCACAAATACCCCTCACCCCGAAAGTTCAAAAACACACCAGTCGTGGATAGAATGAACTTTCACGCCTGGATCCCTTCCAGGGGTGGAAGGATCACATGATATAATGACGACCTAACTTTCCAATCACTATAAACAAAGAGCTGTAGGGAGAAAGAGTTTTGTAACCAAAAGCACTCAACAGGGGGTTCAGCGAGGTCATAGTATAAGCTTTGTCTAGGGGGAGACAGGAAGCCCATACGTGCAGTAACCAGGAAAGAATTCCGGTCCATCAGATGACAACATAGTAGGTGGTGTGGGCAGATCTAAGTGCATGTTGGGAGAGAACTCTCAAAGCAAGGGAAAGATCATTACTAAGGAAATGCTTCTTGAGCTTTTATTTACTTTTTGTACAAGTCTTCATGGGCTCTGTATGTGTGTGTGTGTGTGTGTGTGTGTGTGTGTGTGTGTGTTGTAAGCTCCAGTCTGGGGGTGATCAGGTGCCCTGATGAGGAAAACCCATGCCAGCTAACACTTCCTCAGAGGCCACACTCTAAGTCTCCCGTATGGGCTTCGATGACCTCTACCTCCGATGAACCCAGGTTTTGTTAACCAAAATAGTCATGGTGAGAAATGGTGAAAACTCCCCAGAAATCTCAACACAAAGCAACTCTGCAAAAACCGCTGTACAACAGACCCGACCAAACTCCAACAGGGCTTCCGGCAGCCTAAGGCTGCATCCCTGGGATGACCCAGCTGCCTTTTGCCTTTCAGTTTAGATTCCGGAGAAGCTCAGGGCTGTCAAAAGAAATTAACTGTCCTAGCCAACACTTGAAATAGGCCCTGGCCTCCCTTTCTTAGAGCACTGACCAAAGACGGTTTACAACTGAATCCTTCCTGTCCCTTTGAGATGTGTATGTATTTCCTATGACTCTGGAGTGTCTTTCTCAAGGACCTACATGCCATTGCTTAGAAATATAATCATCAGGAAGGACAGGATCTGTCTCCCCAGTCTCAGTGGAAGGATAATCTTAACTCGCCAACTAGGAGACACAGCTGGCCTAATCACATAATACACTCACCAACTCCTGTAACCGTTTTCACTTCCCTAGCTCTAATGGGCCCCACTCGTCCCTACTCCCTCATTCCCCCTTAAAAACTCTGGGCAAATGGCAATAGAGCTCAGCTCTTTACCCTACTGTCAGTGGCTATGGAATAAAAGGTTTCCACTGCTTTAACATCTAGCTTTATGTGTCTTTGACCATGGATGGTTCCTGGTGGCATTGGTAACTTCGTTAACCAATGTAACAGACATTAGAAATGGGCTTTCATTGGGGGCAAATCTCAACGATAATCTCAACGATTAATACAATCTGGCTGGAAATACCTTGGCCAGGGCATTGCTGCCCTTACACAAACTGACTTGACCACCACTGGAGAGTGAATGTGCAGCTCGGGAATGGCACCACGGCCTCGATCTATCCATGCGGTCGTGCTGGCTTGGCGGTCTTGGTAGGGTCCTGCGCACTAGAATACAGCTGCATCTGGTGATGCAGGGAACGTGTAAGTTCCATGGCAGTGCCCCCCAAGAAGGGTCAAGAGCTGGGACCTGATGAAGCCTCAGATCAGGCTGTGTGACCGTTGTGTACTTGCCTGCCAATACATGTTTGCGTGGGCGGCAGATATTCGTCTGGAAGAAGCTAACCCTTACCCACCCACAACCACTGGCAACTACCAATATCTATCAAAACAGTCCAGTAGCTGTGTATTCAAAACCACCTGAGGCCCATGATATGCAACGATAATGAGCAACCGTTACTGATTATTTATTCATAATCAGAATAATAAAGAATGCCAGGCTCGTAGTTAAAAGCCCCAACTTAGGTGGACCAGTGTTCAAGGCCTGGCTCCACCACCATGTAATATCAGTCAAGTTCATTTATTTCTCTGTCCTACAGTTGCCTCCCCTGCAAAAGGAGGTCAATTAGAACATTAATCGCCCCTTGAGGTTGTTGTGAAAAACGAACGCTACAGTGTAGGTAGAAACAGCGAGCACATTGTGGGCATGAAATAAACTTCAGTTACTGTTGCTACTGTCATTCATGCTTACACTTGCCTGGAGTTAACCCTGTCAAGCTTTATTCTCAAACTACCCTGAGAGCACTGTCTAGATTTTTCAATTACGCAACTCATTTCACCTCTGACAGAGTGTGTACTATCATTTTCTGTAGCTAGCTTTTCCCACATTTCCAACCCCAACTAGGCCTTAAGTTCCAGGAGAGCAAGGAAGCTTTGTTCATCATCCAGTCTTGGGGACCTGCCACAGCACTGGGTACCCACAAAGTGTTGAGTGACCACTCTCTCCTGTCATCTTTCCTTCCATTAGCATCCATTAGCAACAGCATAAGCAAAATCTAAGTGCATATCAGAGTCAGTGCAAACATAAGACGACCTGGACAATGTCCAGGTGCAGGTGGGTATTGGTCAGTAACAAATGAAGAGTTTTGGGGTTCCTTACTCAGCGCCAAGCCAAGTTTTAGAGACCATATGTCTAGATCACATACAATCCTCACAATAACCCTGGGAGGTACTATTACACCCATTCTACAGTCGAGGAAAACCAAGGTTAATAGAGGGTAGGTAAAACGCACACATTCACACCAGCCCTAGTTGTCCAGATTTCCCACTTCAAACCCAGACCTTAGCTCTTTTCTGGTTTACACATTTTTCCTAATGTGTAATGGTTCCTAATGGTCCTCAGTTAAAGTTCTCCAAATTTCTATCACCAACCTCAAACTTCTCCCAACTTTTTTTTAAGATTTTATTTTTAAGTAATCTCTACACCCAGTGTGGGGTTGGAATTCAACCCCGAGGTCAAGAGTCACATGCTCTGCCAACTGAGCCAGCCAGGTGCCCCAAACTTCTCCCAATTTAAATATCCAACTGGGGGTGCCTCCATGGCTCAATCAGTTGAGTGTCTGCCTTCAGCTCGGGTCTTGATCCTGAGATCCTTGGATCGAGCCCTGCATCGGGCTCCCTGCTCAGCAGGGGAGTCTGCTTCTCCCTTTCCCTCTGCCCCTGCTCGTGTTCTCTCTCTTGCTCACTTTGTATCAAATAAATAAAATCTTTAAAATGGATAAATAAATAAAATAAACATCCAACTGGTAACTTGCCATTTTCATTTAATTTATAACAGGCATCGCAAATGTAACAAAGCCAAAAGAAAACTATTGGGTTTTCCTTTCCAAACGTCCTCCTCCCTTCAAGCCTCCAATCTCACCTAGTAAACGGCACCATCATCAATCCAGTTGCCAGGGATGAATCCAGAATCGCTCTCATTCTCACATCCACTTCTAATCCACACGAAAGTCCAATTCTACCTCTAAAATTCGCCCAGAAGCCAACAACATGGCACTATAAATACTACAGCCTATGTTAGGGTAAAACACACTCTCCTCCTTGGACTAACAGCAGCAGTACAGTGTGAAGATTTAAGCTCCATCAGGAGGCATTTCTGCTCACTGCTACAGCCTGCTTGAACACGGAGGAGGCAGTTAAAAAATATTCACTGAATGAACAGCTCTGACTGCTCTCCCTGCCTCCACTCTGGTCCCTGATACGGTTGAGTCTTCACAGTGCCCCAAGTGATCTAAGCATAAGTTGAACCACAGCTCTCACTGGAACGGGAACAAAACCCCAACTCCAACCGTGGCTGACGGTCTCTGGCCACATCTGGACCCGCCTGCCTCTCTACCCCATTTGCTTCACTGATGATACCTCAGCCACCCTGGACTCTCTTCTGTTCCTCGAAAACCCTGAAAACCTCCTTACCCAGACCTTGACATGGATGCCTCTCCTTACTGATCAGTCTCAATTCCAGGAGCATCTTCTCAGACAGGCTTCCCCAGCAAGCTACCCAAGGAGCCCCTCGGCCATCAGGTCTGGTTACGGTACTAGTACTGACCGTTTCTCGGTTTACATGCATATGGGATGCCACCCACCCACAACAGGACGACCCGCGGACGGTAGAGATGTCTGCCTGGCTCACTGCCGTATCTCTAGCTCCTGGCACATAGTAGGTGCTGTGACATTATGATACAACCATAAACAGAGATTTGGTTTTCCTTCCAGGTGTGGGAGGCCCAGGAGACTTGTGACTGGCATCTGAAATGTGGGGCGAGAGGCAGTCTTATCCCAC
>CM052895.1:49612952-49656479 GCA_028534135.1 Potos flavus
TCACGACCTGAGCCGAAGGCAGAGGCTTTAACCCATGGAGCCACCCAGGCGCATAACCTGAGCCGACTCTTAACCAACTGAGCCACCAGGTACCCTAAGGCAAACTGGTTTTATTTATTTATTTATTATTTTTTTTTTATTAAAGATTTTTATTTATTTATTTGACACAGAGAGAAATCACAAGTAGGCAGAGAGGCAGGCAGAGGGAGAGGGGGAAGCAGGCTCCCCGCTGAGCAGAGAGCTGGATGCGGGGCTCTATCCCAGGACCCCGAGATCACGACCTGAGCCAAAGGCAGAGGCTCAACCCACTGAGCCACCTAGGTGCCCCGGCAAACTGGTTTTAAAGAGAGAGAAAATTCTATACAAGTTTTCTTTTAATATTTTAGGAACAGCTTTTTGCATTTTAAAAAAATGTTTTACTTTAATTCCAGTAGAGTTAACATACATGTAATATTAGCTTCAGGGATACGTTACGGTGATTCAACGCTTCCATACAACACCCAGTGCTCATCACAGCAAGCGTACTCTCTAATCCCCATCACCTGTTTCACCCATGCCCCCACTCACATCCCCTCTGGTAATAATTTATTTGTCTCTGTAGTTAAGAATCTGTTTCTTGGCTTGTCTCTCTCTCTCTCTCTTATTTTTTTTCCTCCTTGCTCATTTGTTTTGTTTCTTAAATTCCACATATAAGTGAAATCATATGGTTTTGGTCTTTCTCTGACTGACTCATTTCAGCATTTCTTTTTTATAAGTCATTAAGCTATTGGAAACTTAGTGGACAACAATTGTAAGACAATCTAAATCTGTTTAATTTTCAGAGTTACCCACTGAGAATATTGGTCAATAAAAAAAGAAAAAGAAAAAAGAAACTACTCCGGATATCTTTTTTTTAAAGGTTTTATTTATTTATTTGTCAGAGAGGCAGGGAGGGTGAGAGAGAGACAGCACAAGCTGGAGGGAGAGGGAGAAGAAGGCTCCCCACTGAGCAAGGAGCCAAAGAGGGGGGCTCAATCCCAGGACCCTAGGATCATGATCTGAGCTGAAGGCAGATGCTTTACTGACTGAGCCACCCAGGCATCCCACTCCAGATATCTTTTAGCATCTATAGTAAATTCAAATTTCAGTAAAATTAACAGAAACATTATTTGAAATTCATTTTACTTGTAAGGAGGAAGGAAATATTTAAATCCTTTTTTTTTTTAAGATTTTATTTATTTATTTGACAGAGAGAGAGACACAGCAAAAGAAGGAACACAAGCAGGTGGAGTGGGAGAGGGAGAAGCAGGCCTCCCGCCAAGCAAGGAGCCCGATGTGGGGCTCGATCCCAGGACCCCAGGACCACGACCCGAGCCGAAGGCAGACTTCTAACAACTGAGCCACCCAGGCGCCCCTTAAATCCTTTTTTTAAAGAGATTTATTTATTTATTTATTTATTTGACAGAGAGAAAGAGATCACAAGTAGGCAGAGAGACAGACAGAGGGAGAGGGGGAAGCAGACTCCCTGCTGAGCAGAGAGCCTGATGTGGGGCTTGATCCCAGGACCCTGAGATCATGACCTGAGCTGAAGGCAGAGGCTTTAACCCACTGAGCCACCCAGGCACCCCCCCTTAAATCCTCTTTCGACGAAAAAAAATTATCTCGGTATCTTGAGCAAGCCATCTTTAAACCAGTTTCCATAAAAATTAAAAACAAAGGTAATTTCAGATTTATGTCCAAAAGCATCAAAAGCCACAAGCACAATAATAAAGAATACATTGATTTTCAAGTAGCCATGAAACACAAATGAACAGTGATAATTAAGCTAAAGAAAAAATATCAATTTCAAAAGGTAGAAACACTTTATCTTCAGATTACAATGCAATAAAGCTGGAAATTAATTACCAAATCAGGAAAAAAAAAACAAACAAACCTTCCCTTGTTTTGAAGGTTAAAACATTATCTTAAAGGATGGTTTGAGTCAAAGGGGAAATAGCAACAAAAGTTGGAACTTAAGACATAGAATGAAAGTATAAGGGCAATTGCTAGTCTCTATGGTATCATTGCATGAATTAGGAAATGTGCTTCTACTTCAAGTAGAAAAGAAAGACCAGCACTACTCTCTCCGTGGCTCTGAGCCCAGCTGGCTGGAAGATGAGCATGAAGCTCAGGGAAATTAAAGGCAGAGTGAGTTGGTAGCTATAAAAGAAAAAAGCATACATTTCTTTTCTTTAAGGCAAAAAACCCCCCAAAAACCTACTGGAGTATGAGTTTTCTCTTAAGATTGGAAGCAAACTTGTAGTTAGTGAAGTGCTTGCTAGCAAGATTTTGAAGGCCAAGAAAAAGTCTCACTGAAGGAATGTTTTCTTTGAATTTAATATTCTCAAGGTCCTGACTCTTTTTTTTTTTTTAAAGATTTTTATGTATTTATTTGACATAGAGAGAGAGATCACAAGTAGGCAGAGAGGCAGGCAGAGAGAGAAGGGGAAGCAGGCTCCCCGCTGAGCAGAGAGCTGGATGCGGGGCTCAATCCCAGGACCCTGAGATCATGACCTGAGCTGAAGGCAGAGGCTTAACCCACTGAGCCACCCAGGCACCCCTCAAGGTCCTGACTCTTAAGGCTAAAAAGACATAGGCCACTATAGGGTTTAGTTGTTTCAAATGTTTTGGATAAATGACGCTATCTTTAGCAAATTCTTGTAAAAAGTAATGATTAAAATTTTATAGCACCTGTAAATGAGTCAGGAGGAAGTTTATAAGTCTGTCTTCAAAGATGCCTCTATTTGAAGCCAAGAAAAGCCCCAGTTTGTGTTAAGGAAGCATTCAGATACTCTCTTTTTACTGCAGTGAAATATTTTTGAATGGAGTGATTTCTGACATTATTTCTCTAAACTCATAAAAACATGAAGCGCTTTTTGGGTTCTATTTTGTAAGGACAACTTCCTTTTATGGCAACATGTATTCTAGAATGGGAGCAATAAGGTTTCAGCTGCTTTGGAAAGTCCGGGGAGGATTTCTCACACTGTGCACTTAGGTGGAAGAAAGAACATTGAGTTTGAGGTTTTAAGTAGTGGAGATGTAGGGAAGTCACCGAATACAGTTAGAATGAGTTGAATAAAAACCTAGAAAAGTAGGGAGGGAAAGGACTGGCATAAAGATCTTTCTGGGGTGAAGAGTAGGAGTCGCTCAAAGTTGGTTTTGAATCATGAGTCACTGGGCAGGGGGTTAAGAGGCTTCTATTGTGACAAAAAGAAACAGAAGCTGGAGATAGGCTGCAAGAGTGCAGTGACAAAATAAAGACCTGGTTGCTAGGGTCAGGAATAAACACCAGAAGCTTGGAGAAGGAGAGATGAAGTCCTAGCTTCTGTTCCCCTTTCTCACCCCCCCACCCCCCTAGGTCATCTGAGATGTCACCTTCCACCTAAACATCATCTCCTTGGTTTCAGACCTTAACTGTGGTCTCTGGCTTCTGCTTAGATCCACATTCTCTACTCGTTTGCACAGAGGACCACCACCTTCTCTTCTTGGAATCTCTGAGGTGTTTCTGCTTGCCACATGCTCTAATCACCAGTCCTACTAACTCAGCTGAGATGGACGTGTCCACCCTCTCCAAAACCTTTAAGCCTACTCCTGATTCCAATCAAGAGTCTATGAACCCTAGGATTATCATTGCCTTATTTGAGATTGGATCACCTTCCCTTGCCTCCTGGGGTTCTTTCCCTTCCCTAAACAATAGTGGCTGTCAAGCTGCTCAACAACAGACTACACAGAAGTTTGAAAATCTCTTAAGAGAAATTAAAGATATTATTAAAAACGTGACAAGTTGTGAAGAGAAGATCACAGAAGCAAAAGATTCTTCTGAGGAAACCAGTATTTCTGAGGATGTGTCAGAACTGAAAGAACAAATCAGAGAGCTTGAGAAGGTAAATAAAGTATTATTGAGCAACCTGCTTGGTAGTTCAGACCTAGAGAAAGAACAGAATGCAAAAAACGAGGAGATGATACTAGAAAACCAGAACTGCAGGGATGTGGTACCAGTTTTTAGGAGGGATTGGGTAAATTGTCCAGAAGAAAATAGAGCCCTTAAAGAAACTCAACTAAGTGAGGAAAAAGCAACATACAGATTCCCTCCTGTTCAAGAAGAAAACGTCAAACTTAGGAACAACATGGAGCAGTTACTGCAGGAAGCAGAACACTGGAATGTGCAACACACTGAGCTCAGTGAACTGATAAGATCCTATCAGAAATCTCAGAAAGATATACTAGAAACTCTTACAGATAATGGAATGCATTTCCAAACTCAACCAAATCACGACATGTCAGCTAAGCATGAACTGGAGGAACAGGTAAAGAAACTGGAACATGACACGTATTCATTGCATTTGATTGCAGCTTTGCTGGAAAATGAATGTCAGATCTTGCAGCAGAGAATAGAGCTTCTCAAGGAACTCCATGATCAGAAAGAGGGAACTCTGCAAGAGAAGCCAATTCAGATAAACTCTGAACAGGACAAGAAAAACCAGACGTTATCAGAAGTAGAGCAGAAGCCAAAAATGCAAGAAAGAGAGGGTACGTTGCCGAAAAAAGACAAATTCTACAGAGGCCTGGGTGCTTCTAGTAAGAAAGCACTTAACGACCACTTCAATACTCATATTGCAAGAGGAGCGCTTATGGAAAAAAAGAGACCAGCCAGCAGCCTATCTTAGAAAATACCAAAGGTAGAAGAAAAGGCAAGTCTTCAAAAACTGTAATACATCAACTCCAGGCATACTCAATCATCAAAACTATGACAGCTATTGGTTCAACCAAGAGCGAGCTACAGAGCAAGAAGATTAACACTTAACGTTATTCATTACCTCAGTAGTTATGTAAGTTTGGTGTTTCATGACTATTAGTGTCAATATCCACTTTAGAACCTGTCATACAATTCGCTTGTTTTTTGTAGTTATTAGAGATCCTATGACACTGTAACCAAGAGGGAGAAGTTACAGGTCCAATTAATAAAAATCTAAGTAAAAACTAGAATGAACAATGAAAATTGTTTTTTCTTTAATCATTTACTGCGTAAGGGGAGTTCTGGGAGGAAAATGTACATAACACGTTAATTGTGAACCTTTAAAGCTCATGTTTTAAATGCATGTTTCTTTTTCCTATTTTTTTTTAAGATTTTATTTATTTATTTGGGAGAGAGAGCACCAGTGAGGGCAGAGGCAGAGGGAGAGGGAGAGGGAGAAGCGGACTTCCCACTGAGCAGGGTCAGGGCTCGATCCCAGGACCCTGAGATCATGACCTGAGCCGAAGCCAGATGCTTAATGACTGAGCCACCCAGGCGCCCCTCCTTTTCCTATTATTTACTGAAGTGTGGGAAGTAGTGATGTAAAGAAGTAAAAAAAAAAAAAAAAAAAAATGCTGATAAACCACTGCAGAACAGTTTTTCTCTTCTCATAAATGTCCCCATTCCTTAGTACTATTCGTAATACTCGTCCCTTGCTCCTCTAGTGAACAGTGGGCATACCAAGCAGCAGAGGCCCTTGGGGAAGGATACTTCTGCTGGTTTAGAAGAAGAGATGTATATCTAGATTTTGTTCTGTTGGCAAAATTCCTCCCTTTCCTCCGGGTGGGGGCAGTAGATTTACCCAAGGGAAAGAGCAGTATCTTCCATTAAAAACTGGACTCCTGATTCCAGAAAAAATACGGCAGGTGCATTTCTTCCTATTCCTCCCATTAGGTATGCTTAAGACCCTGGACATTATGTATAAAATGAGTATACAAAGACCCTGAAAGAGAGAATGAGATAGACCTATCCAGAGAGCCTGAGATTTAAGGAACAGCATGGTGTCGAGTTCCCTGGGTTTTCTTTTCTTCCTTTTTTTAAGACTTTAGTTATTTATTTGACAGAGAGAGAGAGACAGTGAGACAGGGAACACAAGCAGGGGGAGTGGGAGAAGGAGAGGGAGAAGCAGGTATTCCGCTGAGCAGGGAGCCCAATGTAGGGCTCGATCCTCGGACCCTGGGATCATGACCCAAGCCAAAGGCAGACGCCCAATGACTGAACCACCCAGGTGCACTTTCCTGGGTTTTCTTTTTGTCTCATGTATCCTGGATGGAATATTGGAGGAGCCCACAACCCACAAATGCCAATGCACTTAGACAAAAAAATGTTTCCCTCCCTTGCTCTCCCTTGGCAAAGGATGAGCAAAGAGATAGACGGGAAAACGACAGGAAGGGGACAACTCTAGCCAAACTGCATGGAAAATGCCAAGCCTCCACCCTCACCCCACCAGCAAACACTGAGTGTCAAGCCTAGATTTTCGCCTTTGCATGGTGGTAATGAGGCACTCCTCCCCCTTTCTTCTGGGTTGGTACAGAAGAAGCAGAGTGGGGACTCCGAAGTCCCACTCCCACCTGATGGTAACAAGGTGATCCTCCCTGACCCCCTCCTCCAGTGGATTGTAATGACTTGGAAGCCACCTAGACTTTTATACCCTTCTCCAGCTGGCACAGCATCAGAGGAGGTCTGAGAAAACAGAAGATTTATTAAGATCCAGCGTCTCATAACATAATGCTAAAATATCCAGGATACATAGAAAAATCATACATCATACCAATAACTTTCCTCTTGAATGAGAAAAGACAACAGCTGTCAATAATGGGATGACATAGATGTTAGAATTATCAGATAAGGATTTTAAAGCTGTCATTATAAAAATATGTCACTGAGCAATTACAAACACATTTAAAACAAATGAAAAAATAGAAAGTCTCAGGAAATAAATAGAAAATATTAAGAAGAAACAGAAATAGTTGTAAAATAAACCACTGGGTGTGCTCAAAAGTAGAATGTTGATGTCAGAGGAAGAATTCCATGAAATTGAGGATAAAACAATAGAAATTACCCATTCTGAACAATAGAAAAAATAGGCTGGGGAAAAAAGTCTCAAGAACCTGTGGAACAGTAACAGAAGATCTAACATTGGTGTCATCGGAGATATCCCCCAAAAAGGGTAGAATGTGGCCTGAAAAAGTAGTCAATGAACATAAGATGGAAAAATCTCCAAATTTAGTGAAAGGCATAAAGATACAGATTCAAGAAACTGAGTGAATTCCAGATGTATAAACTTAAATAAGTTTGAGGCACTCAAATCAAATTTATAAAACCTGGGGCACCTGGATGGCTCAGTCGGTAAAGCGTCTGCCTTTTCCTCAGGTCATGATCTCAGGGGCCTGGAATTGAGCCCTGCATCAGGCTCTCTGCTCAGCAGGGAGCTTGCTTCTCCCTCTCGCTCTGCCTGCTGCTCCCCCTGTTTGAACTTTCTCTCTCTGTCAAATGAATAAAATCTTTAAAAAAAATTTTCTGAAACCTAAAGACAAAGTATAAATCTTGAAAATAGAAAAAACTCATTAGACATAAGGGAACAATTATCCAAATGGCAGTGAATCTCTCATCAGAAACCATTGAGGCCAGGGGCACCTGGGTGGCTCAGTCGGTTAATCGGTTAATCGTCTGCCTTCAGCTCTGGTCGTGATCCTGGTGTCCTGGGATCAAGCGCCACAGCGGGCTCCCTGCTCAGCGGGCAGTCTGCTCCTCCCTCGGTCCCTCACCCTCCTCATGCGCTCTCTCTCAAATACATAAAATTTTAAAAAATATTAAAAAAAAAAAAAGGGAGAGGTGCCTGGGTGGCTCAGTTGTTAAGCATCTGCCTTCGGCTCAGGTCATGATCCCAGGGTCATGGGATCAAGCCTTACAGTGGGCTCCCTGCTTGGTGGGAAGCCTGTTTCTCCTTCTCCGACTCCCTCTGCTTATGTTCCCTCTCTCGCTGTGTCTCTCTCTGTCAAATAAATAAAATCTTAAAAAAAAAAAAAAAGGAAAAAAGAAACCATGGAGGCCAGAAGGAAATAACCATTTGTCAAGAACTGAAAAAAATGTGAACCTAGAATTATTTACCCAGTGAAAATATCCTTTAGGAATAAAGGTGAAATCAATACATTCTCAGCTAGAGAATAACTGAAAGAATTTGCCCCAAGGCCACATGTATCTGAAAGCAATTGGGAAATGAGATTTTTAGTTGGGCAGCCATGTTGCCAGGCAGAAGGAAGAATTAATTTTGGAACACTGTGAGGTGTTGAGAAAATATTTTTGTGTTTCTGTACAGTTAGGGCTTCCTCACCAAGTTCTATGGAACCTTGAGATCTTGGACTAAAAGCAAGCTACGGAGATAATTTAGAACTGCATAGATAATTAGAACTCAAAAGATAAACCCAACTTTGGAGATGTGTGTTTTCATTTCAATTTGGTGTGAGGCCCGGGACTCTGGAGATGTCCCTAAGTTATAAACCTGGAGATATGGGCTTCTCTGGCCCCTGGAGAGATTTATTTACATTAGAAAAGAGCCAGAGAAAGAACAAGGATTCTTTACAACTTGTCTTCAAGGAGCGAAGTATTTTTTTCTCCCTGCTTTTATTTTATTTTATTTTATTTTATATTTTTAAGTAGTTTTTGGTTTTGTTTTTGTTTATTAAAGATTTTATTTATTTATTTGACAGAGAGAGATCACAAGTAGGCAGAGAGACAGGCAGAGGGAGAGGGGGAAGCAGGCTCCCTGTTGAGCAGAGAGCCCGATGTGGGGCTCGATCCCAGGACCCTGAGATCACGACCTGAGCCGAAGGCAGAGGCTTCAACCCACTGAGCCACCCAGGCACCCCTCTCCCTGCTTTTAGAAGGGGAGGAGGACAGCTACCTTTCTTTCCTACAAAAATGCCTAGACTCATTTTCTCACTTACAGTACGACACTGTTGTATGTAGGGTTCTCATCGCATCTCTCCAGGGATAGGAATTGAAGCAAGGGGAACCAGCACAATTATTATGATGTAAGTAATAATAATCTGTCTCTGATCCAAAAATCTCATGTGTGTGTTCAGGATAAAATAAAGATGAATATGAAAAACCCACAGAGACAATCACAATCTCTACCACATATTCTATTATGAATGAAGCATAAGGCATAAGAATTTTTCATATGTTGGAAGTACTGAATATACAATCTGAAATACTGCTTCCTACTCCAAAATTTATGGTGAAACATAGAAACTAAAAGAATCATATTTCTTTTCATTTTACTTTCCTTTGAATGGAAACTACCATGTACACTATTCTATTTTCCAGCCATCTTGATTAATAAAACATGCAGTTCCTTTTTATACTTTACCAGATATATGGTTCATATTGCCAAGAAAGAAATTATTGCTAAAATAAATTATAGCTTTTTAATTAAGCTTCAAATACAGCAAGCAAACTCTGCTATCCCAGACCCTCTAGATTTGGCATTACCTTTAACATTCTGTATGTGTAAATACAATTGTTTTCCTACCACAAGGCCATATATATATATATATTTTTTTTTTTTTGGTCTAATTTCAAAACATTCAAGTGAGAATTTCTAAAAGCAAGGCATTAGTAAAGGTGTTTCATGTGGGTTCCAGTGGGTAATTATCTATTATATTCCTTCAGTCAATGTTAAATGTATTCGCAGAAGTATCATGGTGTTTTATGTGTGGAAAGAACTTTAAGGCATCACTTGTTGGCAGTGAAAAAGCCAAGATGTGACATCAGTGAAAATCTGGAACATGAATCAGTACTGATCTAGTTCAGGGTTATTTAACACTATATTTTCTCATACCTGAGATTCAAATTCCAATAAACATCAAACTACATTTTCAGAACTTTCAGATGTCCACTCCTATCATCAGTATATTTACATTCAATGGCAATTTTAAAGATATATTTTATATATCTTATATATAATTTTATATAACACATTTTATGTATCTTATAATTTTATGTAATTTTTGATATATTTTTGGATAATCTTTCTTAGGAGGAAGGGAAAATCCTTTGTCAAATAAATTTCTCCCAATAGTTTAATGAGCCTAGAGATTCTTGATTTTGAACTATCTCTATAAAGTTTTTCCCATCAAGCCATAGCAGTTCCACAGATTAAAAAACAGAACAAAACTGTTCTTGATAATATTAGTATTTTAGCAGGAATGAGCATCCTGTTTGCCCCTTAAAATAGATTTCATGAACTAAAAATTTTTTAAATTTTAGGTCAGGGGCACCTGGATGGCTCAGTTGATTAAACATCCAGTTCTTGATTTCAGCTCAGGTTATGATCTCATTGTCATGGGTTTGAGTCCTGAGTCAGGCTCCCCACTCAGCGCAGAGTCTGCTTGAGATTCTCCCTCGGCCTCTCCCTCTGCCCCTCACCCCTACCTGCTCACTCTCTCTCTCTCAAATAAATAAATCTTAAAAAAGAAATTTAGGTCAAAGTAAGGGTTTCCATTTAGGTCAAAGTAAAGGTTTATTTAGTACTTTTTTTTTTTTTTTTAAAGATTTTATTTATTTATTTGTCAGAGAGAGAGAGCACGCACAAGCAGGCAGAGTGGCAGGCAGAGGCAGAGGGAGAAGCGGGCCCCCCGCTCGGCAGGGAGCCCGATGTGGGACTCGATCCCAGGACCCTGGGATCATGACCCGAGCCGAAGGCAGCCACTTAACCAACTGAGCCACCCAGGCGTCCCTATTTAGTACCTTTTTAATTAAAATAAATTATGAGGGTCCCCTGGGTGCTGCAGTCGGTTAAGCCTCCGACTTGTGGTTTCAGCTCAGGTCGTGATCTCGGAATCATGAGATCAAGTCCCACCTTGGGCTCCACACTAAGTGTACAGTCTGCTCACTGTCCCTCTGCCCCTTTCCACTCTTGTTCTCTCTTGTGCCCTATCTCTCTCTCTAAAATAAATAAATCTTTTAAAAATTTATGAAAGATAACAGGTAGACAGTAAAATGCATAAAACTTATATGTACAATTTAACGAATAATTAAAAACCCATTTAACCACCACTTGGGTCATGTCAAACCAATTTACAGCCACCCATCACTGTAAGAGTGTTTCTATTGCCCTACATTGTCGCTAAAATTTGGTACTGTCAGATTTTGTGTGTGTGTGTGTGTATCTTCTATTGTGCCTGTCTGGTTCAGTCCATACGGCATGCAACTCTTGATCTCAGGGTCATGAGTTCAAGCCCCACGTTGGATATAGAGCCTACTTTAAAAATATCTTTCTAATTTTTTTATTATTATTTTTTGGGACACATTCTTGGGGGGTGGTCAGACTGTTTAATTTGGTGGTTGTGTAATAATATCTCATGGTAGCTTTAATTTGTATTTCCTTAATCATATACTATTTTTTTTAAAGATTTTTATTTATTCGAGGGATTGATACAGAGAGAGAGACAGAGAGCACAAGAGTGAGGAGGAGAGGGAGAAGCAGGCTCCCTGCTGAGCAAGGACCCCCAATGCGGGACTCCATCCCAAGACCCTGGGATCATGACCTGAGCTGAAGGTAGATGCTTAACCAACTGAGCCACCCAGGTGCCCAGATTATATACTATTTTATATTACTATTTATAATTTTTCATTTTTTTAAAATATTTCCTTCAACAGTATAATATTATACATTTTTTTATATACATATTTTTAAGTCAGGTTTTTTTTTTTTTGTTTAAGAGAGAGGAAGAGCATGAGGTGGGGGAGGAGCAGAGGGAGAGGGAGAAAATCTTAAGCTGACTCTTCGCTGAGCATGGAGCCCCACTCCGGGCTCAATCCCAAGACCCCAAGACAATGACTTGAGCCAAAATCAAGAGTCAGATGCTTAACTGACTGAGCCACGCAGGTGCCCCAAGTCAGTTTTTTGTTTGGTTTTGTTTTTGTTTGTTTGTTTTTTAAGGATTTTATTTATTTATTTGACAGAGTCAGAGACAGCAGGAGAGGGAACACAAGCAGGGGCAGTGGGAGAGGGAGAAGTAGGCTTCCCACTGAGCAAGGAGCCCAATGTGGCGCTCGATGTGGGGCTCAATCCCAGGACCCTGGCATCATGACCTGAGCTGAAGGCAGATGCTTAACGACTGAGCCACCCAAGTGCCTCAAGTCAGTTTTTTTTTTTAAGGGGTACTGCTCTAAGGAAGAAAAGAGAATGGCAACTTTCACCACTCACTCTATACCCGGTGTGTTGATATCACTTACAGCCATATTTAGATTTTCCAATAGTATCTTCCAAACATCAGGTTTATTGGTGAAAATTATTGTATTTTATTATTATTTGTTAAGACTTTGATTTATTTGAGAGAGAGAGAGAACATGAGCAAGGGAGGGAGGAGGGGCAGAGGGAAAGGGAGAAGCAGACTACTCACTGAGCAGGAAGCCTGATTCAGGGCTTGATCCCAGGACCCCAAGAAGGCAGACACATAAGAGACTGAGCCTACCCAGGCACTCCTATAGTTTTCTTTTTTCACTGTCTTTTTTTTTTTTTTTAAGTAGACTTTTGCCCAACTTGGGGCTCAAGTTTATGACTCTGAGATTGAGAGTTAAATGTCAAGTGCTCTACCAGCTGAGCCAGCCAGTTGCCCCTTTTTTGCACTGTCTTTGTCTGGTTTCAGTATTAAGGTAATACTGGCTTTATAAAATTATTTGGAAAGTGTTCCTTTTTCTTCTAATTTTTGGAAGAGACTGTGTACAATTGATGTTGATTCTACCTTAAATGTTTGGCAAAATTCTTCAGCAAAATTATTTGAGCCTGGAGTTTTTCAGAGGCAGATTTTATTTTATCTTTTTATTTTTTAAAGATTTTATTTATTTACTTGAGAGAGAGAGAACAAGCGAGAGGGGCGGGAGGGGCAGAGGCAGACGGAGAAACAGACTCCCCACTGAGCAGGGAGCCTGATGTGGGACTAGATCCCAGGACCCCGGGATTATGACATGAGCCAAAGGCAGACACCTAACTGACTTAGCCACCTAGGCACCCCTCAGAGGCAGATTTTAAATTATGAATCAATTTCCTTAATAGTTATAAAGCTATTAAAATGCTCTATTTCATATTGGGTCAATGGCGATAGTTCATGTTTTTTTGAGGAATTGATCCATTTCATCTAAGTTGTCAAATTTATGTGTAGAGCTGTCAAAGAACCAGTTTTTTGTTTCATTGATTTTTTTTCTCTTTTCAATTTTATTGATTTCTGCTTTTCATTATTTCCTTCACTTCTGCTTGCTTTGGCTTTATTCTTGCTCTTCTTTTTCTAGTTTTTGAGGGGGAATTCTTTATTTGAAACTTTAAAAATTCCCTATAATATCAAAATCATAACCTAAATATATGATTGTTGTACAGCAATTGGTAAACTTTTCCCTTATTAAGTTTTGAAGGATATTATTTTTCAAAATGTTTTTCTAATACTTAAAGAACTTTAGGGAATAATAGTAAGTTATAATTTTATTATACTCAATATTCCATTTGTGATTATTATCCTGTTATCTAATTTTATCAACTTGATTCAATAAAAATATCAGTATGGCAGGATCTTGTGAGTATAAGAATGTAACAAGAATAACTCTTGTATGAAAGCTACCAAGTCTTCTTGTACTGCACTGCAGATACAAATCTGGGGAAACTTTTTAAAGTTTCATAATGTGGAAGACCACAGAAAATAGATATTGGGGAAAATAGAGATAGGATCAAAATCCACATGAAAAAAATAAGAATTCTTATTCAGGAAATAAGAATTGTAAATTAAAGGATTCTAAACAAAGTCCATTTGTATACAGTACTTTGCGATATGTTTTAAGGCCTACTCTTTATTTCATAGGTGGTACTTGAATATCTGTGCAGAATTCCAGAAGATTCAAGAAGAATGTATAGTGAAATACCCTTCTCACCTCACTATTATGCTAAGCCCTAAAGTTAGAAAGATGAATAAAACATAGTCCCTAATCTCATAATCTCATATCCCTGAGAATTTTGTCCTCAGGCCTCAAGCTTGCCCTTCCAGACAAAAGTCTCAGGGACCTTGTCAATTAGCTCCTCTCTCTTACATCTTCGCCTTTTTTTTTTTTTTTTTTGCTATTAGGTTCCTTATCTATCTATCTATCTATCTATCTATCTATCTATCTATCTATTTAAAGTAGGCTCCACACCCAGTGTGGGGCTTAAACTCATGACCCGGATATCAAGAGTTGGATGCTCTACCAATGGAGCCACCCAGGCACCCCCCCCAGCCTTCCATCTATAAGCAAATGCGATAGTCTCTAATCTTAAAACAAAATGGAGCTACAGCTCCTTTATCCCATCTCCCACTTCAGCTAGAGTCTAGAGAAAGCAATTCACATTCAGCATCTCTAATTCCTCAGTTTAAAATTTTTTTTATCAAACCAAAATATACAAAGGCTTACAAATTATTGCATAAATTGAATGTTTACTATGTGCCTAGTGCTATTTTTAGCCTTTTCCATGTATTATCCCAGTTAATCCTGACACCAGTCTGTAAGGCAGATAATAAGTATTATCTCCATTTTAGAGATAAAGAAACCAATGTACAAATGAGTTTATGAAGAAAAGCACTAGTTTCCCTCATACCCCATTTTTTCCCCCACATCAGTTCTGCAGTCCACGGGCCCCTAGTTAAAACTGTTTTTGTAATTTGTTCTTCTTTTGGTTACCTCCATTTTTGTAAATATGTTCACATTGCTATTTAATGAGTGAACAAATTTAGACATTTTCCTTTGACTTCCCAATGTAAAAGATGAAGATTTAACTCCATTATGTATAGTCCCCTGGAAGAAATTTACATCGCTGTTCTCAGTTCCTTCTCTGATCAACCGCTATAGCTCTAAGCATCACACTTAGCTCTCCTTTGTTTCGTTAGTTATAAACAATAGTTCTTGACTTGACTTTGTTAGATGAAAACATCAGTTCACCCCACCTTACAGACTCCTTATCTACTACTTCCCAGTGTCGTCTCTCTTCCTTGCACTGGAATTCTTGCTGGTGTGACCTTCTTATTCTTGAATCCATTGGCATTTTGCAATAATTTTCTCATTTGATCTCCCTGTGCTGTTTGACACCTTTGACCCTATTCCTTCAGCGTACTTTTTCCATAGCATTTTGTTCTTAGTTCTCATCTCTTCTTAGGTGATCTCATTAGTACATGTCTGCAGTAATCTAGACACTCCACCATATTTCCCCTCAAAAAACTGCCTAAAGAATAGACAGACTGGGACTGAAAAATAGGATTGGATATGAACCCCATATCTCACGGGCTGTCTATTCTGTGTGACTTGGTGAGGGAGCAAATGTGTACCCCTGGAAGAGTGAGTCGAAGGAAAAAGGAGGATTGAAGATAAGACCTAAGTCTCCAACTTCAGCACTGGGTTCCATTCACCACAATAGAAGGTGAAACAGGTGATGTGGTTTGGAAGGAAATATAATAAAATCAATTTTGGGGTATGGAATTTCTATGCATTTATTGTTTTCCACAGTGTACAAAAGCATATATTTGAAAACAAAATAGTTCTATAAATGTGGGGTGCCTGGCTGACTCAGTTGGTAGATCATGTGGCTCTTGATCTCGGGATTGTGAGGTCAAACCCTATGTTGGGCCTGGAGCTTACTTCATATTAGTCAACAAAATTTTATTAAGCACCTATTTTATACTAGGCCTTGGGCAGGTTGATGTTAAAGAAACAGAGAAACACATCACTTGGGAGACAGTTCTTTATGGATTTTTTGAAGTCTTGTGACAACTTTTTCCAAATTACCTTTTCAAGGATATTTGTATAACAAATAGCCTTAGAAGACTAAGATAATGTCTTCCTCAAGGTCACAGAGCCAATATATTCGCTGTTTAGGGTAATAAAGATAATATTTCCCTTCATGGCAAAGGTTGGGTAGGTTTGCTATCAGTAACTTCTAAATGTTGGGATTTCCTGGGAGCTCCTGGGTGACTCAGTGGGTTAAGTTTCCAATTCTTGCTTTTGGCTCAGGTCGTGATCTCAGGATCATGAGACTGAGCCCTGTGTTGGGCTCTGTGCCTGGTGTGGAGTCTGCTTGAGATCCTCTCGCTCCCTCTCCCTCTGCCCCTCCCCCTTCTCATGCTTAAACTCTCTCTTTCAACTAAATAAATTAAATCTTAAAAAAAAAAAGGTTGGGATTTCCTAAATTCAGAGCTTCTCAGCAGGGATATAAACCATTACATGCATAGCATCCTTCAGGGCCCTTTTCTCTGTCACTCCCGTGGGATCTCGAGGGGCAAGGAAACAGACGCAAGCCTGAATCTCATGCTGTCTCTGCTATGAGTATTAAGGCCTTTTTTTTTTCTGACCTAGGAGTCACGTGTCTTTAGTCAGCACCTCTAAAACTGGCAGGCTAACTAGCTACCTTAGAAGTAGGGCAAATTTCAAACCATTTATAGTTCTTGTGGCCGGCAGATAGCTGGGTACATGATCTTGAGTTCAGAAGAAAAATCTGGGCTAAAGATGGCTTTGGGTGTCATCGGCACATAAGTGGTAATTAAACCATGGTAGTGGATATTACCATTTGGCTTGTTTTATCTGGAAAGAGGACTTCTTTCAGAGCTTTGAGGAATTCCAGCATTTAATAATCTCCTAAAAGAGGGGAAGTTCAAAGGGGACTTGAAGAAGCCTTCAGGTCAGTGTGGTGCCACAGAGCCAAGGGGGGAGAGGGCTTGAAGGAGAAGGAAATGGATAAGCAGGTCAATGCTGAGACCGTATGAGAACTGGAAATGTCTATTGAACTTAGCAATTTAGAAGTCACTGTGACTTAGCAAGTAGTAATAGAAGTTTAGTGGACTAATTGGGTAGTGTCTAATTGGAGATGGTCGAAGTGAGGAAATGGAGGCAGTGAGGGGGGGCCCTCAAGGATGGCTCTTATCTACAGAAGAGGAAGAGAAAGAAAGAGGGGTCAAGGAAGAGCTTTGGCTTTCGATTTTATCGGCAAAGAGTATGCAAAATAACACTATCAATGCTCTTCATGGGTGACTGAAAATATTTTCTCTGCTTTCAAAAACATGTTGATTTAAACAAAGTCCTTTGGTTTGGGGATGAATAGCTACCAAGTCTGCTCGGCCTGTGTGTACCAAATCAAAAGAGTAATTCTTATTCCACAAGATCTACTGATGCCTTTAGTGTCAAATTAGAGACAATAAGAAAAACTCAGAAACAGGCTTAATGGAGATATAGGCCGTCAACAAAACAGATAAAAACCTAAGAATGAAAGTTCCATTTGGGAAAAATCGCATGAGAAAATTTATTGTCATCAAGATAACTGAAGCCCAGAGGGCCTGCTTAGGAGCTCTTAACCTTAATAGGACACCTATAAAGAGATGATCATAAATAAGGAGAAAATGCTGTGGAGGGAATGAAATCCCAAATGAGCCAAATCCCTCAGTTCCCTCTGTGAACTGAGCACCCATTGCAATCACCCTGTAAGGAGCTTTTTTTTTTTTAAAGATTTTATTTATTTATTTGACAGAGAGAGATCACAAGTAGGCAGAGAGGCAGGCAAAGAGAGAGGAGGAAGCAGGCTCCCCACTGAGCACAGAGCCCGATGCGGGGCTCGATTCCAGGACCCTGAGATCATGACCTGGGCCGAAGGCAGAGGCTTTAACCAACAGGCGCCCCCACCCTGTAAGGAGCTTTATCTAAGGAGAAGTCTGGCACAAAGTTTCTTTTTTTCCATTTAGCGCATACTTTTCTTTAACTTGTCTGTTGTATATTTTTGTTTAATTTATATAATAAGGGCCTGAAAAGCCAGGTGCTTCTGTTCATATTTATTCATTCAATGAAGGTATGGTAAAATCAATATTAAGTTAAATGATACAAAATGGAGGGAAAAAATATATCTGTGTCCTTTAGAATCTATTCTTGATCCAGAAGAATAAATCGAAGATTTACTGACTACTACACCCCAGGAATGGAAAATACTACTAAAGGTTGTTGGAAATGCTCTTAGAGAGGTTAGGATTCCTACTTGATTCCAATCTTCTTTACTGAGAGATTAAAAGCCATACTTAATGTATACTAAACAGCCGGATACAAAAAGTCACAGACCCTTCATTCCCTAGATCACATTTAATCTGCTTTGCATTGTTGAGGGGGGTAGTCAACCTCAGTAATTTGAGGGCTCCTTCTTCCCCTCCATGGGATTTCACAAGAATTCTGGATTCCTATGTCTCAGAAACCAGAGGTTAGGCCTGGCACTTTGCCTTTGGCAGGTTGCATCTTTGCCATTGCTTTGAAGACTTCACAGCCTGGTCCCAGCTACCGCCTTTTGGGGTCTGAGGTTCCAAGACATCTTCAGGCATGGGTTTTGCCTGATTCTTCCCCTATTGACTACAGATCGTGCCCATGTTCTCTGGTTCTCTACTACCAGATGGTCTCTGTAGTTTCCTGTTGCCTTCCCAGGCCTCAAAGAAGCTTAAAAACTCTCAAAAGTTTTAGAAACATGATTGATCTTTGCAATAGTGAGGATGAGTAAACAATAGGCTAACTCCAGTTGATTTTTTTCTTTTCTTTTGTTTTTAGGGAGCCATACATCAAGTATGGGACTTGAACTCATGACCCTGAGATCAAGAGTTGCATGCTCTACCGACTGAGCCAGCCAGGTGCCCCATCCAGTTGATTTTTTAAAAATAAACAATCCAGTATAATTTGTATAACTCAAAATTTAATTATTTGTTGCATCATTTTCTCTCACAAAATAAATTTTTTTTAAAGATTTTATTTATTTATTTGACAGAGAGAGATCACAAGTAGGCAGACAGGCAGGCAGAGAGAGAGGGGGAAGCAGGCTCCCCACTGAGCAGAGAGCCCAATGCGGGGCTGGATCCCAGGACCCTGTGATCATGACCTGAGCTGAAGGCAGAGGCTTTAACCCACTGAGCCACCCAGGCGTCCCACAAAATAAATTTTCAAGAAAAAAATAACTGAGGGGCATCTGGCTGGCTCGGTCAGAAGAGCATGGGATTCTTGATCTCAGGATGGTGCTTTTGTTGGGTGCAGAGATTAGTGGCGGGAAGGGGAGGTGGAGGGACAGGGTGGAATAACTGATTTGAATTTCACTTCTCTTCCTGGTCCCATTGTAAGTGATGACTGGCAGGAAAATTCATTCACCAACATTTGGCTGTGCTCTCTATAGATTTGTTCTAGGGCTGGTAGAATCTGTGCCCTTTTGAGCCCTACTGTGAGTTTCTTGGAACTCAGCTTTCAAGCATTCAGTTCAGATACTCCATAAAATAGTACATATTTGCTTGATAGTGTATGTTTTTGCATATGTGTTAAGTATAGTATTATATGAAGTATATATATTTGTGCATGGAAGGGTATATATAGAGATAGATTTGAAGATATGTCTGTATTGCATCCAGCCTTAAATGTGAAAACAAACTTACATTTTTTTGTTTGTTTTGAGTAATCTCCACACCGAACATGGTGCTCGAACTCATGACCCTGAGATCAAGAGTTATAGTTACTCCCAATGAGCTAGCCAGGTGCCCCACAAGCTTAAATTTTTGAAAAAGTTTTAATATTGAGCACTTTGTGTTGATGAATGGAAAAAAAATAGAAACCTGACAAATTTATAATTAGACTCTATAGAGATTTGAATTTTATTGACTTCATTGTTTACTTATGGTAATCACAACTTTGAATTGGGATCATGGCAATGGATACTCCTTGTAATTATTATAGGCAATAGACGTTTGGACGAAGACTTGTGAAAATGCCTAGATATACTAAAGATGCAAAATTAGGTCAGATATCTGATACCCTGGAGAACTGAATTAGAATTCAGTGTGACCCTAAAAAATGGTACAAGTGGGGAGAAATTTACGTAAAATATACTTACCTAAAAAACTGTAACAGGAATAATTTAATTTACTTGAGAATGCTTTAGAGAAAGATGATGAGGAAGGATGTTATTTCATCATGTCACTTGAAATACATTATGGGTGACTCACAGAACTTACATAATGATGTTGAAGTAGTATGTATAAAAAATCTGCTAGAAATATAGCTATCTCCCATTCCAGATTCTATAAACTTAAGCCCAGCAATATATTCATCATTCAGGGCAACTATATTTAATAATACAGGGTATTTTTCCCCCAGTCTTTTCATTTGTTGATTTTATTTTATATAGTGTAATCATACTATATATTCAACTTTTGGTTACCTATGTATGATTTGTGTAATTTATGGATTATCTACAGGAAAATTCTTTATCACAGTTTAGCTTTTCTTTTATAACAAGCCATAGTCTTAGCCTCTAGCATTAATATTTGTCAAGAAATAGAAATAGTTTTAATATAAGGAAGTAACTAGGCTACCAAAAATTTAAATGTCCTTCACAAAACAAGTGAAATTGCTCTTTAAATTGTTCATTCATTACTTTACCACTTCATGAGTACCTGCTATGTAAAAGACACTGTGATTGAGTCAGTGAGAATCAGAAAGATAATCAACAGATATTTTTGCCCTGAAGGAATAAAGGATTCAGTGAGTTATCATATCATGGCAATCGTTTAGAATTAATGATTATTTTTCTCACCCACATGCATAGGTTGACTTCGGAAATGATTTCAGATTCTTTGGGAGAGATTTGGAAGAATTTCTCTTCTGTGGAAGAAATTAAAATTTCTATTATTTCACGCGGTGATTGAAATGAAATTTGTACATCAGATATAGTACTAACTCAAATATTAATGAAAAAGAATTCATTGGTATAATTTGAGAAATAACCACTAACAATCATTCCAGGGAGGATCTCATATATTTCTAACTGAATATTTGGAGGATTTGAGGAATTCCTGCTAGTTCTAAAGCATTTGACCAATTTATTCTCTCTCAAAACTAGTGATCACTTTATTCACCAACAGCTTCATTATTTTGACTGGTGATCAAATCTTGTCGATGGTTTTAAGAAGTTTAAATTACATAGAGGCGTGTTTTTTCCAAATTTCCAATTATTTTACATTGAACACCATATTATTTATGAACAAACTATTTCTCTCACTCATATGTAACTTGCATGGAGAAAATACCCGAAGCATGTAACAGTGATTTATTTGTAGTTTTCCTCTCAGTGTTTATTGTTTCTTTCTCTCTTTTTTTTAAAGTTTTAAGTAATCTCCTCACCCAATGTGGAACTCGAACTCATAATCTTGAGATCAAGAGTCACATGCTCTACCAACCAAGCCATTCAGGCACCCCTGTTTAGAGTTTCTTAATTGATCTTACTATAATAAACACTTTTTATTTTTTTAATTTTAAAAAAGATTTTATTTATTTATTTGACAGAGAGAGAGGGAGATCACAAGTAGGCAGAGAGGAAGGCAGAAAGAGAGGGGGAAGCAGGCTCCCCGCTGAGCAGAGAGCCTGATGCGGGGCTCGATCCCAGGACCCTGAGATCATGACCTGAGCCGAAGGCAGGGGCTTTAACCCATTGAGCCACTCAGGCGCCCCAATAAACACTTTTTAAAAAGTAAACTCTATGTCCAATATGGGGCTTGAACTCACCCCCCAAGATCAAGAGTCGCATGCTCTACTGACTGAGCCAGCCAGACACCCCTATGGTAAACATTTTTAAACTAGGAATTCAAAACCCTAAAAAATAAAATATAATTTGTACTTCTTAGGTTTGTAGTTAAACATAGGTTTCAATAGTATTTTTGTGTAAGTAGTATGTGTTTCTTTTCTTTTCTTTTTTAAAAGATTGATTAATTTATTTATGAGAGATAGAGAGCACACATGCAGGCAGGGGGAGGGGCAGAGGGAGAAAGAATCTTCGAGCAGATTCCCCCATGAGTGTGGAGCCTGACTCAGGGCTCAATCCCAGGACCCTGAGATCATGACCTGAGCTGAAATCAAGAGTCAGTCATTTAGCCAACTGAACTACCCAGGCACCCCTCGTGGTTCTCTTAAAACAGCTATCTTTCAAGAAAAAGAGCTAAAATTATTTTCTTAGAAGAAAGCGCCTTTGTTACAAATTATCTTCTGGCCAAGAACCAGTTCTGTTGGTTAGAACAGAGATACTAAGGAAAAATAGCCATGGTTCTAATGACCATAAGAACTTGTTGATTAACTTTGCTCAGTCTCAAAGCAACAGACTGTAATTCTAACTACATTTTCTGAAACAAGTATGTTACAAGGTAATACAAGATAAATGAAAAAGCCACTATTTATTTATAACTAAAGTCTACATTTTGTTCATATTTTCTTGTTTTGTTTTGTTTTTAAGATTTTATTTATTTATTTGTCAGAGAGAGAGAGAGCACAAGCAGGCAGAGTGGCAGTCGGAGGCAGAGAGAGAAGCAGGCTCCCGCTGAGTAAGGAGCTGGATGCGGCACTGGATCCCAGGACTCTGGGATCATGACCTGAGTTGAAGGCAGCCGCTTAACTGACTGAGCCACCCAGGTGTCCCTATTTTTTTGGTTTTTAAGCTAACTTCCTTTTTTCTGTTCCAGGGTTCCACATTACATTTAGTTGTCCTGTCTCCTTTGGCTCCTCTTGTGACAATTTCTTGGTCTTTGTATGTTTTTGATGACTGACAGTTTTAAGGGGTACTGGTCAGTTATAATATACGGTGCCCCACTCATGATTGGACTCCCTCTTCTGGTGTTCCCATGATTAGACTGGGTTATGGGTTTATGAGAGGAAGATCACAGAGGTAAATTGCCTTTTTTCATCACATCATATCAAGGGTACATTCTATCAACATAATTTGTGGCTGTTGATATGAACCTTGATCTCCTGGCTTGAGTAGTTTTCTCAGGTTTCTCCACTGGAAAGTTATTCTCCTCTGCCCCCTTCCCATACTATGCTCTTTAGGAGGAAGTCACTATGCACAGCCCATACTTATCACCATTTACTTTTGGAAAACAATTTAGCATGCAAGCCTTTCTAACTATTGATTAGTAACAGCCTTCTGTTTTCAGTTGTCAAATTAGGTGCAATTCAGTTTGTTAGAACATTATAACAATACTAAAGTGGATTTTTTTTTAAAGATATATTCACTTATTTTAGAGAGAGAGCACAAGTGGGAGGGGCAGAGGGAGTGGAAGGAGGAGAGAGTATTTTGAGCAGACACCATGCTGAGCATGGAGCCTGCCACAGGGCTCGAACCCACAACCACCAAATCAAGATCTGAGCCAAAACCAACTGCGCCACGCAGTTGCCACAATACTAGAGTGGATTTAGGGAAAGTTTCTAATTTATCTAGAATATCTGAGAAGTGAGTCACAACATATAATTTGTATGAACTACAAATTTTCAAAAGTAAAATATAATAAAATACCTTTGCCCCTAAAATTGCCCACGCAGCTTATCTATTTCTTTGTTTTTATGATTTACAAGATACTTCAGGAACTTATAGTGCATGTACCAGGATCATCAACAGAAACAATTAGATTCAGCTCAATGAACAATAGATATTTGTTGACTTGGAAAACAGATATTCCCACATTTTACTGAACATGTAGGAAGTATAAAAGTTTTGGGGCGCCTGGGTGGCTCAGTCATTAAGCATCTGCCTTCAGCTCAGGTCATGATCCCAGGGTCCTGGGACGGAATCAAGCATAGGACTGCCTGGTCAGTGGGAAGCCTGCTTCTCTCTCTCCCACTCCCCCTGCTTATGTTCCCTCTCTCATTATGTCTGTCTTTGTCCGATAAATAAAATTTTTAGGAAACAACAAAAAAAGGAAGTATGAAAGTTTTGCATAACATTTGTACTAAATTTTATAACCAGGAAGCCAATAAAATAATTAGCTTATCTTATGTTATCTTATTTATTGCCCCCAACCCCTGGTTATTTGCCTTTTTGATCTTTGGAATGTTGCATGTATAAGGGCTTTATCACTCTTCCCAAGGATCTTCAGTGATTGTATTGTGGACATTACAAATGTGACTGTCGTCAGAGCTTGAAAAGGCTCTTACAAGAACCAGTACTAAATAACAGTGGTATAAGGGGACGATGGACTATCAGCTATGTGTTCTTGCATGACTATTTTTATACTTAACCAAGAACTAAACACCATGAAAAATTAGTGATATGTAGGTTTGGGTTACAGCTAAAGACCAAGATTGTTCACAGTCAGGAAGAAGTGCAATGAATTTTCTCTTGGTATGAGCAATTTTGCATATAAAGCTGATGACTGTAATAAATGGGTAGGAATTGCTTTAGCTCTATTTTGTAACATTGCTGTTCTCAGAGATTTATAGTTTGTGATTAAACTTTATGTGAGATAACTTGGAAGAAAGGCCTATTTGACTGCCATAGAATTGTCATTTTATTTGTATGAAGGGACTAAAAGTCAAAATCTGAGTTCCTGAATATATCTTTTTCTGCTTGTTTTGTGAAAGCCAAAGTGAAATGTATATTAGAAATTAGTAAATATATTTTAAATATAACTATGTTGATTTCATAGCCAAAACCACCAAGCCACCAGGAATTCACTTATAGTTGGATTTATTGCTCATTGCTGTGGGGGAGAACAGATATGACAGGAAACTATGGGATGTCACAGGAAAGGGATATTAGAAAAAACTTACAGGATCTGGGCTTATGTTTAGTGATATGAGGGGTTGCAGGGATAAGGAAGCCAGGATTTATTCTGAATTGAAGACTGTTAGGAAGGAGGGTAATTCAATGACTACGTATCTTTTTTTTTTTTTAAGATTTTATTTGTTTATTTGTCAGAGAGAGAGAGCACAAGCAGGGGGAGCGGCAGGCAGAGGGAGAAGCAGGCTCCCCACTGAGCAAGGAGCCCAATGTGGGACTCCATCCCAGGACCCTGGGATCATGACCTGGGCCTAAGGCAGACACTTAACAGACTGAGCCACCCAGGCATCCCTCAATGATTAGGTATCTTAACAATTCTTATCTAGGAGAAGGGAACATTAGACCCATGCTAAAGCTTTTATTGCTAAAGAAGCAGCAGTCACTCATATTAGCCAGGATAGGAGATGTTTGGAATTTTGAGGTTTGGACAATTTCATGTTTTTGTTGATGTTCAGACATGATCAAGGAAAGGTCTTGTTTTTGTCTAGATCCATCACAGTCACAGGGTGGCCTTATACGATGTTGATGTTCTGTGAAATTGTTTATGTTCAAGAAGAGAACAAGACCATGGTCTGAGTACCAAGTCGGATCCCGTATGTAAGGGGCTGCTTGTTTCTTTCTCAACTATTATGCCATTAATTAAATAATAATTATTGATTTCAAAGATTTTTTCCCCATTATTCTACATGTTTAATGAAATTCAAATATAACTCCTACTCAAAATATGAAGCAGATGTCATTACACTTCTAAAGATCTACTAAACTGTTGTAGGTTTTTTTTTGTTTTGTTTTGTTTTGTTTTGTTTTTGTCAACTTCTGAATTAAATCCTTGTCATTAAGATCTTTGGCACTAAATTTAAGAATGGAGGAGTGGAGCACCTGGGTGGTTAAGTCGACTGAGCATCCAACTACTGATTTTAGCTCAAGTCATGATCTCAGCACCATGAGATGAAGCCCCATATCAGGCTCTGGCTGAACTTGGAGTCTGCTTGGGATTCTCTCTCCCTCTGTCCCCACCCACCCCCTCTCCCTGCCTCTCTCTAAAAAAAAAAAAAAATACAGGAGTGTAAATTTTGTATTTGCTAATTTTTTGTTTCTCATTTTATAAAATTTTGATTTGCAATATGGCCCAGTATATTGTCCTTAGTATTATAAACTCAGAAATTCAGTATATTAGAATATTCAGATGAGATTAGGTTGTAGGGAACCAATGCACACTTACTAGAATCACAAGAGATTAATGTATCTGTAGGAATGCCAATGCGTTCAGTCACAATAAGAAATACAACCATCAATAGTAATAATAGTTAATTCTTATTGAGTGTCTAGTACAGTAAGCATGTGATGTGAGTAAATTCATAAAAACTTCATAACAGCCTTATGCGGTAGTCACTGGTCATTTGGAAAACACTGGACTCGCCAACTGTTTGCCCTTCCCCTTCCAACAGGAGCCTCCCAACTTTTTTTTTTTAAGTTTATTTATTTATCCAAGTAATCTCTACACCTAACCTGGGGCTCAAAATCATGACCCTGAAATCAAGAGTCATACACTCCTTGGACTGAGCCAGACAGGCAACCCTAACTTTTCTAACTCCTCTCTCTCTTACTCCCAACTCTCATTCCCAAGAGTTCTTGCATCAGTACTACTGTCACCTTCCATGTTCCTGCAATGCATACTCCCTTTTCCCACTGGTGTATTTTCTCATCATTTAGACCAACTGAAGTGGTGGTCTCAAAAACTGAGAGGTCTCCTCCCATCCCTTTTTTTTTTTTTAAGATTTTATTTATTTATTTGACAGAGAGAGAGATCACAAGTAGGCAGAGAGGCAGGCGGGGCGGGGGGGGGGGTGGCGAAGCGGGCTCCCTGCTGAGCAGAGAGCCCAATGCGGGGCTCAATCCCAGACCCTGAAATCTTGATCTGAGCCGAAGGCAGAGGCTTTAACCCACTGAGCCACCCAGGCACCCCCATCCTTTTTCTTTAAAAAAATCCGAGATCGCCAGAATTTGACAAATATATAATGAGATGTATCTATCATGCCATTATTATCCATTCTATAATATCTTATAGAGTACTTTCACTTACAGAGTATAGAATTCTCTGTACTCTGCCTCTTCATTGTTCCTCCCCCACTCCCCCACAAATCCTGGCAACCAGTGATCTTTTGATTGTCTTCATAGTTTTGCTCTTTCCAGAATGTCATATAGTTGTATTCATACAGTTTGTAGCTTTTTTCAGATTGGCTTCTTTTACTTAGTAATATGCATTTAAGATTTCTCCATGTCCTGTCATGGTTTGCTAGTTCATTTCTTTTTGGCACTGAATAGTATTCCATTGTTTTGATGTACCACTATTTGTTTATCTATTCATCTGCTGAAGCACATCTTGGTTGCTTCTGAGTTTTGGCAATTACGAATAAAGGTGCTATAAATATTTATGTGAAGGTTTTTGTTTGTTTGTTTGTTTTGTTTTGTTTTGTTTTTGTGGACATGGATTTTCAACTCCTTCAAGTAAATACCAAGGAGCACAATTGCTGCATTGTATGGTAAGGGTTTGTTTATTTTTGTAAGAAAACACCAAAATGCCTTCCAAAGGGGCTGTACCATTTTGTATTTCTGTTTTTTTTTTTTTAAGATTTTATTTATTTATTTGACAGAGAGAGAGATCATAAGCGCAGAGAGGCAGGCAGAGAGAGAGGGGAAAGCAGGCTCCTCATTGAGCAGAGAGCCCAATATGGGACTCGATCCCAAGACCCTGAGATCATGACCTGAGCCACCCAGGTGCCCCTCCATTTTGTATTTCTATCAGCAATGGATGAGGGTTCCTGTTGCTCCACATTCTCAACAGCACTTGATATTGTCAGTGTTCTGGATTTTGGCGTCATTATTGCTTTAATTTGCATTTTCCTGATAACCTGTGAAGTGGAGCATCTTTTCATATGCTTATTTACCACCTGTATATCTTCTTTGGCAAGGTGTCTGTTTGGGTCTTTGGCCCATTTTTCAATCATGTTGTTTGTTTTCCTCCTGTTGAGTTTCAAGTGTTCTTTGTATGTTTCAGATGACCCTCTTATACCAGATATGTCTTTTACAAACATGTTCTTCCAGCCTGTGGCTTGTTTTCTCATTCTTGGGACGTTGTCTTTTGTAGAGCAGAAGTTTTTAATTTTTCAATTTAATTTTGAACACCATTCCCGATTAGAGTATTCCCCATGTGAAAATACCACTGTTTGTTTAGTCCCATTTGCAAGGAGGACCAATCTTAAATGATGCATATAACACTTCTGACACATGTGTGCCGTATAGTTACTTAAACATTTCAATTTAAACTGTACATTTAAGTGATGAGCTAGTGACTGCTGCTCTCCCTTTTGTTTCCATTTTCACATATATTTTTTTAAACCACTGACGCTAGACTACTTGAGAGGTTTTGGGATTCATACTAATTTTTATTCAAAAGAATGTTTCTTATAACATAGCTATGTTATAAGAATGTTTCTTATAGCTAAATTTTTAGAAATATGGCTTTTTATGCATGCATTTTGAGTTTGGACTAGTATATATCAATAATCGTTAAACTGAATTAAAATGTTGATAAAGAGAATAGGCACATAAAATATTCATAAGCCTCATTTCTTGTGCTAATTTTTTCTCAAAGAAAGTAAATGAGTATTTATGATCATATAGAAGTATATTTAAACACTAATTTAAAATTTCAGTATCTCATTCTTTCTAAGAGCACTAAAAATATGAAATATTATACTTTGTGTTCTAATGATGGAAGTGAAATATTTTTATTCAATCAGAATAGATTATTAGCAAAAAAGAAATTTCTACTTATAAAATATACAGTGAATACACTGTATCGGCAGTGGGGAAAAAAGTTCTCTCATTTATTATTGGCAGGTGTGTAAATTAGTCTGACCCTTAAGGAAGGTGAAATTACCAATGCATTCTACCATTTGACCCAGTAATTCTATTTCTGACAATTTATACTATAGATATATTTGTATGCTTGAGAAATGAAGTATGTATGAAATTTTTCACTGTGGAACTCTTTTAGGGGAAAAATATTGGGAACAACCCAAATATCCAATAGTTGGGGATTGATTAAATAAATTATGGGTTTTAAATCTATAGAATGGAATCCTATTCCGCTGTTAAAAAAAAAAAGGAACATTGGAACTCTTCTATACTGAGACAGAAAGACCTTCAAAATAAATTACAAAGTAAAAAAAAAAAAAGGATGATACAATGTGTATATAGTGTGTTATATTCGTATAAGAAATGGAAGTGTGGTTGCTTCTGTTTGTATATATTAGCACCAGAAGGACACACAAAACTCCTGAAAGTGGTTATTTGTACACAGTGGTGTTAAAGTCAACGTGATGAGGAGAGGTGTGGGGGTAAGACTTTTTGAGGCATATATATTTATATATATATATATATATTTTAGATTTTATTTATTTATTTATTTGAAAGAGAGAGAGAACAAGTGAGCTAGAGAGAGCACGAGCAGGGGAGAGGGGCAGATGAAGAAGCAGACTCCCCATTAAGCAGGGAGCCCACCCAACACAGGGGCTCGATCCCAGGACTCTGGGATCACAGGCATATATATGTTTTTAAACATTTATTTATTTTAAGTAATCTCTACACCCAATTTGGGGCTCAAATTAATGACTCAGAGATCAAGAGTCACATGCTCTACTGACTGAGCCAGATACACACCCCTCGAGGCATGTCTTTTTATTGTTTTGTTTTTAAATCCTGCATTAATATGCAAAAATCTTTAAAAATACCGTATTATGAATGTATTGTCTTTAAAAAACCTTGAATCAGGTTCTCTGCTCAGCAGGGAGTCTGCTTCCCCCTCTCTCTCTGCCTGCCTACTTGGGATCTCTCTCTCTCTGTCAAATAAATAAAATCTTTAAAAAAAAAAAAGAAACTTGAAATTAAGGAGTGCTAAATCCTGAAAATGCAAGTAAGCGGAAAGAATGTGTATGTAAAATAATTTTTAAAATAATAGTATTTTTAAAACTTGGTTTTATGTGCAATGTCAGAATGCACATAAACAATTTTAGACAACGTCTAAAAGATGTTGGGAACACTTACAAATAGAGGCAGTGTTAGAATTTTGTAATAATGTAAAATGATGGAAGATTAAAATGGATCATTTAGTTTTGTACAAAATGTAAAGCTACCGGGCAGAGGAAGTGATGTTTAAAAAACATGGGGTGCCTGGGTGACTCAGTCGGTTAAGCATCTGCCTTTGACTCAGGTCATGATCCCAGGTCCTGGGATCGAGTCCTTTATCGGGCTCACAGCTGGGTGGGGAGCCTGCTTCTCTCTCTGCCTGCGCTCTGCCTGCTTGTGCTCTCTCTCTCTCTCTCTCAAATAAATCTTTAAAAAAAAAAACAGAAATATATTGACCAAAGGAGCATTTATTCTAGGGCTAATTATTCCCCACCACTGAGGCAAGTTTCCCCCCCCCCCTTTTTTTTTAAAGATTTTATTTATTTATTTGACAGAGAGAGAGAGATCACAAGTAGGCAGAGAGGCAGGCAGAGAGAGGGAAGCAGGCTCCCCGCTGAGCAGAGAGCCCAATGCGGGGCTCGATCCCAGGACCCTGAGATCACGACCTGAGCCCAAAGCAGAGGCCTTAACCCATTGAACCACCCAGGCACCCCGAGGCAAGTCCCTTTTAAGTACTCTTTCTAATGTTCAGTAAATTAGGAGGTTTTCCAGTTTAGCTGGTAGGAATAGGCCCTACTCCTGGCCCTGTGTCAGCTCTGGCTTCTGTTCTGTCAAATCCTAACGATCTGCCCACCACAGGTAGTTTCATTAAATACCTACTCTTACCAGTCTTCAGCTGACTCTCTGAGGGGGCCCTTCTACCAATCTCTAGGGTTCTCTTCCATGCAGCTCTGTCCTTTCTGGTATTCTGACCTACATGCTCTGGCTGCCTTGTACTCCCCGCACTCTCAGCTCTCTCTGTAACTTGGGGATTCCACCAGCTCTGTCTGGGTGCTCCCTGTCTGCACTGTGGCCTGGAAACTCCCTTAAGTCAGGGGACTGGGAAAACATAGGGCTCGCTTTATCATTTGCCATCTCTGAGGGATCACTGGCTTTTATCACCTGATATCCAATGTCTTGAACATTGTTTTGTCATTGACAACTACTTTTTGCTAGACTTTTCAGTGATTTCGGATAAGAGACTAAATCTAGTCCTTTATACTGCATCTCAGAAACTTTGAGCATTAATCCTCTCTCCTTTTCTTTACTTTCTTACTCTCCTTAAAAAGAGTGAAGTGTTTGCTATCCAAAAGATAGCAATTTGCCTCAAGAATTAAAAGCTTGGTTTGAGGAATCCCTGTAAAGTTTCTTAGTTATTAGTTTTCCATCATCTCGAAATTCTCTAAATAACTTGTCCTTTTTTTCTTGAGAGAGACAGCAGGAATGAGCAGTAGGGGAGGGGCAGAGAATTCCAAGCAGACTCTGGGCTGAATGTGAAGCCTGACGCAGGGCTCGATCCCATGACCCCAAGATCATGACCTGAGCAGAAATCAAGAGTCGTACATCCAACTGATTGAGCCATCTAGGTGCCCCAATAACTTGTCTTTTAATATTTCCCCTTTTATTTTTAAAATCCAGCATTTCACATTGTTTCTTTTGACACAACTTTAAAACAAAACAAAAAACAAAACAAAAGCCTTAATTCCAGTATAGTGATCATATAGTGTTATATCAGTTTCAGGTATACGATGTAGTGATTCAACAATTCTACACATTACTTAGCATTCTCATTTGATACAACTTTTAAGATGTAATTCTGGGGTGCCAGACCTGGTTGATGATAAATGTGTGCATCGCCTATCAGAAATTATTCTTCATTGGAGCAACTAGGCTAGATAACACCACTTAGAAACTATTTAGCTGGGGTGCCTGGGTGGCTCATTCAGTTAAGTGACTGACTCTTGATTTTGGCTCAGGTCATGATCTCAGGGTCGTGAAATTGAGCCCTGCATTAGGCTCCACACTCACTGTGAGGTCTGCTTGAGATTCTTTCTCCCTCTCCCTCTGCTCCCCCACCCCGCTTGTGTGTGTGCTTTCTCTCTTTCTCTCTCTCTCTCAAATAAAGAAGTAAATCTTAAAAAGCAAGAAAGAAAGAAAACGAGAAAGCAAGAAAGCAAGAAAGCAAGAAAGCAAGAAAGCAAGAAAGCAAGAAAGCAAGAAAGAAAGAAAGAAAGAAAGAAAGAAAGAAAGAAAGAGAAAAAGAAATTTCGGACTGAGGGCATCGGTGAGTACTTCCTGCTTCGCTGGTGCGTGTTAGCCATGCATAAGGTTCTCAAGGAGTAGAGAATGGGCAGATTCTGTAAGTACTCTAATATACATTTCATTATTTCACATGAAGCCTGTGAATGACATGTAGCTGTGATCATTATTCTATTGTACAGATGTGGAAACTTAAGCTCAGAGAAGTTAAAACACTTTCCCAAGGTGACGTGTCTTAGTTAGTGGTAGAGCCAGATCTTAAACTTATGTCTGTTGACTTCTGACCAAATGCTGGATCTTTAAAGGATGCATTGTTAACTCCTGCCCGGAAAGCTAAGTGCCTTAACACTATGGCCTTTGAAAAGAAAGTAAATCTCAGCAAAATAGTCCTAGAGTAAATAAAACAGGTTTAGCTACTCTCTTAGAGGCAATGCTAAATCATGAGAAGTTATGGAAAGTATTTCCTAGAAGTATCTAAAAATAAAATATAAGATAAGTCCATCTATCTTGTAACAAATATATTTTACAGCCACTGGAAGTCTGGAAAATAATTTTATAATAAGTTCCACATGAAAATATTTGAAACTTCATAAGCATAGCCTAAAATGATGAACAGGATGTCCCCCATTAAATGGTAGAAATCAGAATTTCTTTCAAGTAAAAATGTAGTATGGGTTGTTAAATGAGTATCAAATGAAGGATCCTTTTTTTTTTTTTTTTAAGGATCCTTTATGTTTATCACAGTTTTGGTGAGTTAGTCAGAACTAAACTCTATGTACCTTTATTTTGCATTGGGATAAATAATACTATAGAATTAACTTCTGACCTCCTGTGTTAATATAAGGGATTAGGGGCACAAGCATTTTTAGAAGAGGAGATCATCCAAGAAATCTTTTCTTTTTATCTTAAAAACGTATGGTAAGACTATGGACTGTAAGGTGTTTTCTTACCCCCAGGTAAGTGGAATCATAGGGAGCTTGTGTTTTACTCAACTGTGTATTATAATTAATTTGTCATTTCTTTTTTTTTATTATTTATTTATTTGTTTATTTATTTATTTCACAGAGAGAGAGAGAGAGAGAGAGAAAGATTACGAGTAGGCAGAGAGGCAGGCAGAGAGAGGGGGAAGCAGGCTCCACTGAGCAGAGAGCCCGATGCAGGGCTTGATCCCAGGACCCTGAGATCATGACCTGAGCCGAAGGCAGAGGCTTTAACTCACTGAGCCACTCAGGCGCCCCGTCATTTCTTAACATACAGCAGCCAGTACTGGAAGGAATTGGCAACAGTGAATGCCAGGCAGCAGCAAGAAACTGGTATGGAATGTTAATTTGTCACAGAAAATCCTGCAAAGTACAAATCTACATGCAGATTATACCCAAATGTCATCTGTGAAATTAGGCCAAATTCTCTCTGAGGATTTGTAACTACTGAAGGTGAATGCCAGGGCTCAAGAACTTGAGATTTAACAGGAAAAAGAGGAAAGGTAAGATTGTGTTTCACCTTCTCTCTCTTTCCTTCTTTCTTTTTTCCTTCCTTCCTTTCTTGCTTTCCTTAAGATTTTATTTATTTATTTATGAAAGAGAGAGCACACAAGCAGGGAGGAGAGAGAGAAGCAGGCTCTCTACTGAGCAGGGAGCCCCATGTGGGGCTTGATCCCAGGACCTGGAGATCATGACCTGAGCCAAAGGCAGCCACTTAACCAGTTAAGCCACCCAGGTGCCCCTTTTTAAAGATTTTATTTATTTGAGAGAGAGAGAGAGAGCAAAGAGAGAGCATGAGTGGGGGAGGGGGATGTTGGGGGACAGAGGGAGAGGAAGAAGCAGACTCCTCATTGAGCAGGGAGCCTGGGATCATGACCTGAGTCAAAGGCAGTTGTTTAACTGACTGAGCCACCTAGGCACCCCTCACTTTCTATTTCAAGTAAAATCTATTCTTTCATCAGTTGTTAATTCTTGCTTGAAATCCTGGCCTCACCACTTCTTTGTGTCATACTTTCCTTTCTAGTTTCTTTGGACATGATGCTTGAAAAATATTGTACAGACGTGTGTGCATGCCCTCAAGATTGTAAGCAAATAAAGAAATAGGATTTTTTTTTATTTAAATCTTGCAGTGCTTAAGAACTGGCTCCATTATATCCTCTGTTTCTTTGCCAAATGTGGCAGCTTCTCTTAGGAAGTAGCTTCCTCCATTCAAAACTGGGGTTCAGTAATTAGGTAGAACAGATGTTTTGGTTTTGTTTCTCCATTTTTCGTGAAATAAATGAAAGCACCTGTTCTGGGCTAACTTCATTATGGAGCTCAATGGATCCTGAAACATATGATTAGTTTTACATGATAGAATTAACTCATTGATTGGATATTATTTCCATGGTTCAAGGGAAAAATAGTAGCTGGAATGATGTTTGAAGCCATGTACAATTGTTGACCTAATCAAGACACTATTAGTTTCCTATGCTTGTACTTGATATTTCCTAAATTCATGTATCTTTCATGTGGCCCTAAAATTACTATATAAGTATATAATAAAACCTATTTGTGCTTTAACATCACAAGGATGAGCAAACACTGATTAACTTGAAGGTGGGCATGGAGCATATTGGAAAAGCAGAGTGGGATAGTTTTTGTTTCTATTAGGCAGATATGTGTGAAGTCAACCTTCACTGTGTATGAGCTACATAATCTAGATCAAGTAACTTTACTTCTCTTCCTCTGCACCTCAGTTTTCTCCTTTGATAAACAGGGAGTAGTAACTACCTTGTAGGTGATCATGAAGATCTGAGAAAACATTTGTGAAGTCTCTAGCTCAATATCCAACATGTGATAGGGATTTACCAAAATGGACGCTGCTGTCTCTGCTCTTGAGAACTAACACTTAGACTGTGATTCTAAACATATTTCAATTTTATAGAAGGTAGACAATTTTGTTTTAAATCTTCAGAATAGTTATGAAAGCAAACAAATATTAGCAATGCATTGTGGGGGGTCTGGTTATAAATATAAAACTCGACCAGGTATTAGCAAAATATGGCGAGAATTTGAAAGGTGGAGGTATTAGTCAGGGCCCAGGCAGAAAAACAGAACCAAAGTATTTTAGCAAAGAAAATTTAATGTGGGGAACTAGTCACAAAAGTGATGGGAGAACTGAGAAGGCAATAAGAGGTTGGTGAGGCGATACTTTGGAATTTACCAATGGCAGGAAACTGCTATTGCCCCCACAACCAGAGGGACAAAGGGAGAAGGAGGTAGAAGCAGAACTTAAGGAGCCTGGAGAGAGATGGAACCATGGTGGAAATGGAGCCCTGCCTGAGATATTATACAGAGCAGACAGAGAAAGGAGAAATACCCCGTTTTTCCAACTTGTCACCCTCCAATCTCTAGTCACTATCTCCTCAGTGGTTCATCTTAACTCAAAATCAGTTGACCAAGAGCCTGGGAACGGAAGTTTGCAGGGGTCAGGACCCGGCAATACAGACTGGAATGGGGAAAGGGAAGGGAAAAAAATCAGAGGACAAATAGACAAATGACCAGCACAGTGACAGTCACAGCTATTTCCTGAGAAATTGTTTGCGTGGCCTGCAACAGAGTTACAAGGCATATACTTTATTGCTTTTGCTTTTTTCCTTATCTCACCATCAGTGCCCTCCCTAGATTTGGTGTAGGGTAGGCCTAAGGTAGTGAGCTCCAAAACTGTGGTTAGATTGGAAGGAGTCTCACAATCAGAGTATCAGTGGTCATGCCCAGAGTAGAAAGCTATAGCAGGAAAAAACAAAGGCAAGTGGGACTTATTCATCTGAGAAGAAAACATACATTCTTTGTTGGCAACAGACCAAAAATAAATGTTAGTAGAACAATCTGTGGTAGACTAGAGATTGTGGTGGCTTGCATCGGATCGTGAGACAGGGGTATATTTTGAGGGTGGAGCCGAGGGGACTCACTGACTGATAAATGTAAATGTGAGGGAAAAGAAAAAAAAAATGAGTTAATGATGACACCCAAGTTCAGTCTGAACAACCAGGAGGATAAAGTCGCCATTTGTCAAAATGGGCAAACTGTGAGAAGAGAAGTTTTGGGTAGAATAGCCGGAATTTGTGGGGGTGGTTTTGTTTTGTTTTGCTTTTAAAGATTTATTTGTTTATTTTAGAGAGAGAATGAGAAAGCGTGGGGGAGGGAGGGACAGAGGGAAAGGAAGAGAGAGAACTTTCAGCAGACTCTCCACTGAACGCAGAGACTGATCCCATAGCCTGAGCCAAAATCAAGAGTCTGTTGCTTAACTGACTCAGCCACCCAGGTGCCCCTCAGAATTTGGTTTTTATTATTTTTTAATTTATTTTTCATTTTTTTATTTTCAGAATTTGGTTTTTAATATGCTGAATTTCAGAACTTTTTTGTTTTCTTTTGTTTTCTTTTGTTTTCTTTTTTTCCCTGAAGATTTTATTTATTTGAGAGAGAGAGAGTGGGAGCAGGGAGAGCAGGTGAGGGAAGGGCAGAGGGCGAGGGAGAAGCAGACTCCCTTCCTTCTGAGCAGGGAGCCTGATGTGGTGCTCAATCCCAGGACTCTGGGATCATGACCTGAGCTGAAGGCAGATGCTTAACTGACTAAGACACCCAGGCACCCCAACATTTTCTTTTCAAAAGGTCCTTTTAAAAAAACTGCCCTTTTTGTTATTTTTTACACAATGCAGGAGGCCCAGGACTGAAACTAGGAAAATTATTAAGTGAAAGTCCACACATCTAATAGTGAAACCCCATCTTTCTTCCCCCCTTTGATTCTGAGAAAGCTGGCAGCAAAGATTTATCCCTTCCCTGTCCCTCAATCTTTCCCCCAACCCCAAGAAATTGGTATATTACTCTTTGGGATAAATGAGTAGCTCAAAAGAAAATCCTTGCAGATACCAATAATTAGAGATTTCCCACAGGAATTTCTGAGTCCACAATTACCCCAAAGTAATTCCTCATAAATCCCAAGCTCTGATGTCCTTCATATTATTAATTTCACACATTATATATGAATGGACAAAGATCACAGACTTCCCTAAGCACAATGTTAGGCCCTGAGACTGGAGGACAGGAGACCACATCTGCTCATCAGTCTCAGAATTTAGGTAAGGATTATTCTGGGTTTGTCCCTGACACCTGATAATCATTCTTTCAAAAACAGTTGGAGTACACTCATGTTTATGGCAACATTATTTACAATAGCTAAAACATGGAAACAATACCATGTCCATCGATAGATGAATGGATAAGCAAAATGTGGAACATTCATACAATGGAATATTATTCAACCTTAAAAAGGAAGGAAATGCTGACATAAATACAACAATATAGATTAAACTTGAGGACATCATGCTAAGTAAAATAAGCCAGTCATACGAAAACAAATACTTGGGGGGCTCAGTCAGTTAAGCGTCTGCTTCCTGCTCAGGTCGTGATCCCGGGGTTCTGGGATCCAGCCCTGCATCAGGCTCCCTGTGCTCCCTGCTCACTGGGGAGTCTGCTTCTCTCTCTGCCCCTCACCCTACTCATGTCTTCTCTCACTCTCTCTCTCAAATGAATAAATAAAATCTTTTTTAAGAGTTAAAAACGGAAGACAAATACTGCATGATTCTATTTAAATGAAAAGCTTAGAATAGTTAAACTTGTAAAGACACAAAGTATAATGGTGGTTGCCAGGAGCTGGGAGAGGGAAGGATGGGGAGTTAGGGTTTAATGGATAGAGTTTCGGTTTTACAAGATGAAAAGAGTTATGGTAATGGATAGTGGTGATGGTGGCACAACAATGCAAATATACTTAGTACCACTAAATTGTATACTTAGACATGGTTACGATGGTAGAAAACATAGTTGGGAAAAATAAAACACTCTGAAGTAGAGTAAAGAGGAGTTAATATAATGGCAGATATTCTCCAAATTGCCTTTGAGCAACAATTCATCAAGAAAAAGAACTAGGGGTGCACCCGAATGGCTCAGTTAGTAGATCATGAAACTCTTGATTTCCAGGTTGTGAGTTCTAGCCCCATGTTGGGTGTAGAGGTTACTTTAAAATAAAATCTTAAAAAAAGAGAGAGAGAGAGAGAGAGAGAGAGAGAGAGAGAGAGAATTCTCCAGAAGGAAATAAAATTGATAATGTTGAGGAAACCCATGGCTGAATTTATCTGTTTAATTCATTTAGCCAATACTGAATGTACATGACTGTGGAGGGAACATTTAAGGGAAAGATAAAGTAATCTTGGCTTAAATTCTTTTTAACTCTTCTTACTAAAAGTGAAATATTGCTGTGGGTGAGAGAAGAGGGAGTATATAGGAATATATATAGGAAATCTGTACTTTTCCTCAATTTTTCTGTAAATCTAAAAACTGCTTTAAAATATATAGTCTAATTAATTTAAGAATTTTTAATGAAATAACCCCTTAAAAAATACTTTTAGCTTTATAAGCCCATGAAAATTTTATGGGAATTTGAGCTTTTTTGGATTTCTTAAGAAAAATATAAAACAGCATGGGAGAAGAAAATTATAGTTGAAGAGATCTTGCGATTTAAACAAAGCAGTTCATATTCTTTAGAGATTGTGTCTTTGCTAAGTCTTCAATATACAAAACCATTCTAATCTACCCTATTCAACAGAATTGATGATGTGTAAATTAGTAATGGAAATCAAATCACAATTTAAATCTATTTGTTGATCATTTTCAAAGAAGATTAAATGGAAATTTAGAATACTTTAAATATTTGTTATTGCAGTATTCAAATTCTGAGAGAATAATTTTAAGTATCTTATTGAATTTCTTAAACCTTTTATCCTCATTCCAATATTTCTTACGTATTTACAATGACTCTCTGAAATGAGAAATTTCCATTAACATCAAAAAACATATATAACACAACAGAAGAAAAGAAAATCTTTCCTTAACAGATTTTTTATGTGGCTTATCCTAAGAGAGATCTGTCTGTTATCTATCTATCATCTATCTGTTTATATACAATAAAATAGAAACAGAATCGATCATGAAAGAAAGTAGAAAGTGATCATAATGGTGACGGACTTAGTGTGATTGATCATTTGATAAATTCATTTTAACTTCCTGGAAGCCAGTATCAAACCAAAACAGGACCAAAATAAGTCAGATTTCATAAGTTTCAGATAGGAAGAAGCATACCTATTCCTCAAAACATACATCACTCAGGTTTTAAATTCCTAATAGCAATTTCTGACAAAAACATAAAGAACAATAAAATGACCTAATTGAGCAATGAAATGGCCTAGTTTTGCTTAATAACAAAAACAAGACCAAATTTTATATGACTATTTGCTATAATAACTTTGATAAAAGCTGGGAATATGAAATTAAAACTCAATGTCATATTAGTGATTTTGCAAGGGGCTAAGTAATTTAGTGGAAGCGTGCCTTCTCAGAATGTAATTTAATCCAAGGAAAAAAAACATTACCATAGATGATTTCTCAAGAACTACTTCTGTCAACTAAACTTAAGATATGAGGAGTTCACCAGCAGAAAATTCAAAATATAAAATCTGAGGAAGACCCAGGAATGCAGGTATTCTGTAGCTGATGATGGGTTCCGATTGGGAGTGGGCATGGTAGCATAGAAGATCTTCAACTCTGCATGTAAGTAGGTCATATGACTAGGTATCAGTAGACAAAACCAGTGATATTCTTTTCCTTAAGAAGTAGATTTGGATTTCCTCTAACACTTGAATAGCTACTCACTTGCTATGCCTAGTATTCCACAGCAGAACATCCACAACAATCATTTTGGTCTTAAAAAAAATTTCAAAACAAGTGTAAACAACCTTTAATAATGTCTCATGAATGAAACTCTGAGAGGCATAGCTCAAAAATATCTCTGTTTTATTAAGATATCTATGGTATGTTGACTTCTTCTTAAAGCTTTTGAGACACTCCTATGTACACTGGTCATTTAATCTTTACAACGATCTTGTGAGGTAGGTATTGTTATCTTTATTTTACAAATGACTGAACTAAGGCACAAACTCATTGTATGAATTTATACTTATCCCTAGAAGGGCTTAACATTGCTTTCTGTGTATGTATAATTATGTATATGTTGCAAATACCTGTGTATATTTGTACATTTAATGCATATATTCATTCTCAATTATATTTTAAAATTCCCAATAAAAAAGACATTGTCTTTAGTATTTGTTCTTAAATCCTCAATATTATATAGGGAATGTGTCTGAGAAAAAGCAGATACCTAATTATTTATATTGGTTGACAGTTTAACAAATGGAAGACTAAACATTATGATGATAAGCTAGCTAAAATATTTTATATGGCCATAGAGTTCATGGTTTATTAACAAGCTCATACATTTTATCTTTTTTATTTTTTATTTTAAAGATTTTTAAAATTTATTTGACAGAGAGAGAGCAAGCACAAGTAGGGGGAGCAGGCAGGGGGAAAGGGAGATGCAGGCTCCCCACCAAGCAGGGAGCCCGATGTGGGGCTCCATCCCAGGGTCCTGGGATCATGACCTCAGCTGAAGGCAGACACTTAATGACTGAGCCACCCAGGAGACCCAAACTCATACATTTTAAAAAATTACTGTGCATTCAGATGGATAATAAAGCAGCTTTGGCTAATCAAAGACAAATTAGGCACTTGCTCATTGAAAGAAAAAAAAGATACTGCAAATCAGAATAAGGATCAAATTATAAACATAGTTTTGGGAATCCTCAACACACAGTGATAACTGAAGCCTGCAGTAGATAAATTCATTTATGTGTAATGGCAGAGAAGAGAAGAACTTGGAACTGGACTTTGGAAATCCATCATTTTGTGTTCTGATCAAGGAAAAGCTCACAAAGGGTATTTATAAGGAGCCTCTGGAAGAGATTTGTGTCACGGAATCCAATGGAAGAGAGGATTTCAAGAAAGAGAAAGCTCCAGCATTGCTAGATGCTGAGAAGCCAACGAAGACGACAGAAAAACACCTGATTAATTTAGTTTTATGGGTTAACTGTTGGCCTTATCAAGAATAGTGGAGTAATTAGGGAGAATCCACTCTGAATAAGGTTGAAGATAAATAAAGGAGGTGAGGAAGTGAGTCAGCAAGAGCAGATACTCCTAAACATGTGATGAGAAGAAGAAAGAGAAGGGTGGAGGAAAGCTTTTTGTATTTAACATTGCAGGTGAAGATTAAACTCTGACAATGTAATCATTAATAATGTGCTCCAGTGTGACTGAAAAGTTAACCTTTATTCTGGAGTTACAATAATCATTCCAAGCCTGCTCGGATCCATGCTGTTTGATAAAATATTACTGTGTTCTCGCAGCAAGGGAGCTCTCAATGGCACCGTGGTTCAAATAGAGGGTGGCAGAACCTGCTAATTCCTTCCAATAGCCATTCTTCCATTAGATTTTCCATCTGGGCACAGGGGTTCCAAAAATGAAGACAATTCCCCATTCTTCCCTTGCAATCGTATGTGGCCAAGAGTAAGTTCTAATCAATGGATCTAAATAAGAGTATCCTGTAGCAGCTTCAGAGACCCTTCCTTAAGAAACAGTTTACATGAACCCTTGACCCACTATGTCTTTTTCCTTCTTCTTACTGGAGCTGAAGATCCATTTTGGACCAGGAGATGACCTTGAGAATAGCAGCCACAGATGATAGAGTAAAAAACTAGAAGTATCCAAGGTCTGCATTGACTTTATGGAAGAGAATTCCATGGCAGCTCTAGACCACTTATATCTGAAAGTTAATGCAAAAGAGAAATAAGCATCTAGTTGCTGCTGATATGTTGAAGGCTACTAATATCCTTAGCCAAATCTAAATCTAACTATATATAGAAGGACAGCAAGACAAGCCCAGACTGTAATAGAAATTACAAACAATCATCGAGATGGATTGGAAGTCACTGAAGAAAAAAATAATAGGGTTAATTTAAGACCGGGTATCCTGTCCAGGAGTCCTTGAGGTTAAGAAGGAAATGGGCATGGAAATGACCATAATAGGGAGAAAATGCCACATGAGGAAATGTGGTCCTGTATTATCCAGTCTCCTTGTGTATCACTGGTCAATCATAGCAGACAATCTTGCAAAACCTTACTTTAAGAGGGAAAATGAGGCCGATGATGATTCCCTCTTCATATTTAATGCATACTTTCAAACTTTGTTTTAAGCTATTTAACTGTGTATATATATTTTAACCTGTTTAACTGTACATACATATATATATATATATAACTTGCTTAACTATATATATAAACACACATTATATGTGTTTATATGCATGCAGAGTTTAATTTGTGTTGTAAAAGTCTGCATTCATAATTTTATTTTTTTTTTTGAGGGGGGTGCAGAAGGAGAGTAAGAGAATCTTAAACAAGCTCCACACCCCATGCAGAGCCTGACACAGGGCTTGATCTTACAACCCTGAGATGACTTGAGCCGAAATCAAGAGTTGGACGCTTAACTGAGCCACCCACACACCCCATAATTCTTTTTTTTTTTTAATAGTAAGGCACATTGCAAAGTGTTGAGAAGAGATCCTTCTGGTTATCACTATTTCTCTTTCTTGATTTGAAGAAGTCAAAAAAAGTGTATATAAAAAATTCACTTTGGACTGACTACCCAATCTGTTAGCAAAAAAAGAGGAAAAAAGCCTGAAGAAAACACTATTACCTCTCATAATAAAGGACAGGATTTCCATTCTGTTTATACACTTTTTTTTTTTTTTTAATCAAGAGATCACTATTAGTGGGGCATCTGGCTGGGTCAGTCAGTACAGCATGCGATTCTTGATCTCGGGGTTGTGAGTTTGAGCCCCATAATGGGTGTAAGTTCACTTAAAAAAAAAAAAAAAGGACAGAGAGAGAGAGAGAGAGAGAGAGAGAGATCGCTATTATAAAATTACATACAATGGGCATGAATTTTATTCCACAATGCCCGGATAAGAGAAATATCACATTCCCTTATTTCCTAAATCAAATATAATCTGTTCTGAAGTTGGAAGGAAAATTCAACCAGTCATTTTTGAAACTCCCTTCCCTTTCTTGGGGTGGTCTTGCAATAATCCTGGACTCTGTATCGTCAAAATAAGGCGGTTGTGCTTCCTTTTTATTCATAGTTCAGCCATCTTTGCCATTGCTCTGTTGCCTGCGAGATGCTGCCATAGAGTCCCGGAGCCTGCCTCTTGGCTCAGAGATGCATCTCACAGGGGATTTCTCATTGACTTCAGATCCTTCTTCCCATTACCAAGTTCCTGAGAGCTCACTACATGCCTGCAAGGCTTGTTCTCAGCTACCCAGGAGTGGGTTCCTTGTCTTCTCTCCAGCTTAAGGAAGGTAAAATTCTCCCAATGTTTGGAAATGTGATCTCTTTTCTCAAATATTCATAAGGAGAGAAGATGATAACCGCAGTTCATTTTTCCCTCCTCATTATGGCACAGTGTTAAACTTATAAAACTCAGAAAGCACATTAACAATTGTTTTGAGCTTATTCTCAAAAAATATTGTTCAAGCAACTGGCAAGGAGAATAATAATTTCACTTCTCTGATTTGAATTTCAGTTCTCTTTCTGCCTCCAGTTTACACGCTAACTGGCGGTAGATTTGGATCAACAGTTATTTCTTCTCTCTTTAGAGGGCCTGAAATTGTTGATTCCATCTGAACACATTTGAACTCTGGCGAGTTTCCTTATGCCAGCTTCAAAATATAAAATTAGTGTAACTGTGTACTAATAATAATATGCCTGTATATTTGAAATGTTTGCAGATGAATTCAGATGTGACTATCCTTAGATACATAAAAGCAACTAATAGTTTTGAAGACCTTTTCTTATTGAC
>CM052895.1:49656579-49828592 GCA_028534135.1 Potos flavus
ATTTAACTTCCATTTCCTACATGAATTGTATTCCAGGAAAACTAAATAGTTGTTGAGGGAATTTTTATTCTAGAAGAATTCCAATCAATGAATAAAAAAGAAATAATAAGGGAGACAAACCATATGAGACTTTTAATCTTAGGAAACAAACTGAGGGTTGCTGGGGGGGGGTGTGGGGGATGGGGTAACTGGGGGATGGATGATGGGGAGAGCATGTGTTTTAATGAGCACTGGGTATTATATAAGACTGATGAATTATAAACCTGTACCCCTGAAACAAATAATACACCATATGTTAATTTTAAAAAAAAGAAATAATAGAATGTTACCATTTTGCAAGCCCAAATGAAAGAATGGATCCAAGTAGTGATTATCAATGGTTGCTAACAACAATGAAAGAGAGCCAACAAGATGTCTCCTGATGAAAGTGCATAACACCTCTCATGGGGCAGCCTTGCCAAAAATCTAAACCCATATCAAAGCAAACCTCCAGATCTAGCTACAAGCTTACAGGAAACATAGGGGCAAAAGGAACACGTTAAAACATACTGTGGGAAATGAGATGCTGAAAAATCCTAATCCTGATAATTCTACAGGCCAAAAGACAAGGCTTTTTCAAAAAATAAAGTGCAAGAACAAAAAAGAGAGAACATTAGACATCAATCTCAAAATGTTGACTTTATTTGGATTTCGCTTCACACAAACTATTTAAAAATTATAACATCTATGAAACAATTAGAAATATTAACACCAGTACCTAAGTATCTGGCATTATTGAAGAATTATTGTTAAATCTTTAGATGTGAAAATACTATTATTATGTTCTTGTAAAGAGCAATTTTATTTTAGAAGTACATAGTGAAATATTTATGGATGAAATGTTATGACATATGGTATTTGCTTCAAAATAAAATAAGTGGCTAAGGGTATACATGAGACAGTTTTGTCCATACTGGAATTAGATGGCAGTATTGGATATGAGAGAGTTCATTGCATTATTATTTCTACTTCGTAAAATACTTACTTTTAAATATACATGTAGAAACATTTAGAGGTGAAAAGACATGATAAATGAGAGTTGCCTCAAAATAATCCAGCTGAGGGGAAAGGACTAGAGTGGGTGAATTTATAGATGAAATAAGATGTGGCCATGAGGGGTGCCTGGGTGACTCAGTGGGTTAAAACCTCTGCCTTCGGCTCAGGTCATGGTCTCAGGGTCCTGGGATCTAGCCCCGCATAGGGCTCTCTGCTCAGCAGGGAGCCTGCCTCCCCCCCTCTCTCTCTGCCTGCCTCTCTGCCTGCTTGTAATCTCTCTCTCTGTCAAATAAATAAAATCTTAAAAAAAAAAAAAAGATGTGACCATGAGTTGTTGATACTAAAGCTGAGAGGTTTATTGCACTATTCTCTCTGCTTTTACATTTGATTGACATTTTCCATAACAACAACAATAAAAAAAATTAAAAGCAAAAAAATTCACTGTCACTCTAAGAAGTAGTAGAGGTAAGTATTCATTTACAACAAAATGTATTTAGCTAGTATATCATAATAATTATGGGTAGTAATTCATATGTGAAGGAAAAAGTTTAGCAAACAACACTGCCACAGACAGTCTCATTGAGGTACCCAGTGTATCATTCAGAAGAGCCACCTCCAAATCTCAGAGGCATTAAACAAAGTTTATGTGCCATGACAGGCTAAGCTATGCTGCAGTAACAAATCACCCCCAAAATCTCAGTGGCATATAACAACAAAGTTTATTTCTTATTCTAGAAGTGATCTGTTCATTGGACTCTCTCAAGCACTCACACTGATGGAGAAGCCACAGTATCAAGTCTTGTCTGTTGCTGTGCCAGAGGGAAAGCAGGCTCTAGAATATCTTACATTGGTGGGTAAAAAGAATCCAGTCTAGAAAGACACGTGTCACTCACTTTTCACAGTTCACTTGCCTGAATCAGTCACATGGCCCTATTCAACCATAAGAGGCCCGGAAATACATTGCCATCATATGCCCAGAGACAACAACTGGAAATACTTGGCAAAGAATTCTGACTTCCTCGCTAAGAGAACCTGTGTCATTACGCTGAAGCTGTATCATATATGAGCCCTGGGGATAACTGTACCTTGTTGCCACCCCTAAGACAGTATCTAGACACTTAAACATCCTTTTGGGTTATTTCACTCTTACTGACCCACAGTCATGCAGTAGATTGTATGCAGTATGCAAAGTATTGAATGCATAAGGAATGTAAAGTAATTGGTTGACTTAATTATAAATTTAGAAATACTTTTTTAAAGTGTTCTAGTTTCCCCTTGGATTACTAAAGTAATATGTTCTCCTTGTAAACACTTGGAAAATATAAAAAACTATAAAGAGGAAAATCACTCATAATTTCACCTTCCAAAGATAATCGGTATTTTGGATTTCCTTCCAAACTTTTTCTATGCATTTAAAAAATTGATTCTCTGGGGTGCCTTGGTGGCTCAGTCGTTAAGCGTCTGCCTTTGGCTCTGGTCATGGTCCCAGGGTCCTTGAATCGAGCCCTGCATCTGGGCTCCCTGCTCAGCAGGAAGCTTGCTTCTCCCTCTCCCACTTCCCCTGCTTGTGTTCTCTCTCTTGCTGTCTCTCTCTGTCAAATAAATAAATAAAATCTTAAAAAAATAAAGTTGGTTCTCATAGTCACCAAAACTATAACCATTTCTTCATTAGTGACATTGCTTCAGATAGCTGATCTAAGTGGCCCTAAGCAGATAATTTTTAAAAAATTAGCTCTTTTCCTTTTAACATAGGTATTCTAACACGGTTAGATAGCATTAAATACTAATGGTTAACAGTTCCATGTCACTTTCTGTGTTTGGGAGCAATGAACCCCTAGTTCTAAGATTGCTTGTTAGTGTAAGACCAGCCATGAAACAAATGAATAATTGTAATTTTTATTCTCATTTGCTTCTGGTATTTTCTCCATGTAGATTACTAATGAAAAGGGAACAGCTTTGTAAGTTCGTATTACTGTGGAATTTAAGCCTCTTAAAATAATCAAGATTCTGGTTACCTTTCAAAATAATAAAAAATGTTATGGTCCAAGCAATGATTAGTTAGTCTAAAGAATAAATTGGCCAAATAAGTTACAATTGGGATGATTTCCTGAAGTTGAAACCATTTAGTTATAAATTGGGATCTTTAGAGGTCAAATATGATACATAGAGTTTTTCAATAAGTATTACTCAAACTTTGCAAGGACTCTTTTTCATTAATATTATTATTTCACATTGCATTCCATGTGCAGATTTCTTCTTCATTTCAATTAACAAAAGAAATCATAGGAAATTTACTTGACAAAGAAGCTCCAAAAACAGCTTGCAATTTTATTATATTGTAGCAACCTCTCAACTTTTATGTTAGTAAATAAGAGAATGACACAGGGAATTGTGAACTTCTTAGGGCAAATTTCATGAATTTTCCATTTTTGTAATCCTTACAATTCCAAGCACAATGCACTGCACAGAGGAAATACCCATAAACAAATGTGATACAAAGTATAATTGCATTTGTATATGAAAGGCATTCCAGTTTTGGGGAGTTTGCTTACTTTATTGTTATTTCATATAAGTCTTTGTATTCCGCAATATGTCCTTAAAATTTCTAGAAGGGAAATTATTAATTTAGATCACGTGAACATTTCTTGATCTATTTGACAAGTAACTTTCCAAAATCTTTGTCCTAATTTATATCCTCAAAAGGATGAGTGCTCATTTCACTCTACCTTTACCAATGGAATTTATTCATGTTTTAAATGAACTGGCTAATTAGATCCACTGGAAATAATATCTTTTTTGTCTTCATTTCATTATTAATGAGTTTGAACATTAGTGAAATATACAGTAGGCACTGAAATTTCCTATTTTGTGAACTGACCATTCATGTGTATCCTTTTCCTATTTATCTCTAAGTTCTCAGTGTTTTCTGTTTCTATTCTTTGTCCTCGCACTATATATATAAATATGTATTATACTATATGAATAGTTCTATATAAATACTTCTATCCCAAATATACATTTGTATATATGAGTCCCTGCTATTAGATGGTGGTTCCACAAGGGCAGTTACCCTATTTTATTTAACTGTAAATAACGCCTAACACATAGAGAAAATGCATACTGTACTTTGTAGTTGCTTAGGATTAAATGAGATAATGTAAGCAAAGCATCTAATGCAGTGACTGTCACATAGTAGATGCTCAATAAATTATTTTACGCTATCAATAAAAGTTTTACTGTTGGACTAAAACCACACAATTTCTTTTCAGTTTAGTAAAATCACGGCTAGAGAAAAAAAATCAAGATTCATTATTTTTGAAAGATCACGAACTGTAGTTACAAATTGCAGAGTTAGAATTTGAACTGATTCGCAAATCCTTCACCATAAACCACATCTGATTGAAATACTACTGCTATAACTGGAATTTTTTTAAAGATCTGAGAGAGAGACTGTGCAAGCACAAGCAGGAGGAGCCGAGGGAGAGGGAGAGAAAATGTCAAGGGGACTCTGCACAGAGCTAGGAGCCCCACACGGGGCTCCATCTCAGGACCCTGGGGATCAGGTCCCTGAAATCATGACCTACCCTGAATTAACCCACTGGGCCACCCAGGTGCCCCTAACTCTTGAAATTTTTCAAAGACCAGTAGGAATTATGAGCTGGTAAAAGTTTTTGGCAACAGATAGATTATTCTCCCCATACAGATTATCTCTTCTCCTCTCACTTAAATTTATAGAAAACTTGTGGTAAAAATAGTAAAGCTCAACAAGCACAAACATACATCACATGAGTAGCATTTATTTCTCCAGTTGGTTAGCTTTTGTTCTTAAACGCGGGGAGGCAGCTGTCCTTGTGGTCACTGTTAGAAAAAGCAGAACTAAAGCAAACGAGAGGGAAGGGCAGCAGCGCTGGGAACAGGCAGTCAGCTGGAGGGGTTGAAGCTCGGGGGTGGGAGGGAGCATTTTTGTTGCTGCCGGGAGAAAGAGGAGGGTGGCAACACGAGTGTGAAATAAAAAGGCTTTCTGGGAGAACAGCAGCACCGGGAGCAGGCCTGGTCAACTTCCCGGAGGCGGGCGGGTCCGGTACAAGCCAGTGCGCCGCGCCGGCTGCGGAGGCTGCGGCTGGGGGCGGGGGAAGCTGAGTGTAGGTCAACGAAGGGCAGAGGAAGCCGGACACTGACGCAGCTCGCCTCCCGATTCCGGCTTCCAGGCTCTAGTGGGAAACCGAGTCCCCATCTAAAGCCGGTCTCCAAGCTTGCCTCATCACCCCACAACCTTCCCAGCCACTTCCGGTAAGAAGCCCGGCACCCACAGCCTAGACCCCGCAGAGCAGCGCGCACGCGCTTCGGGACTTGGCTGAGGCCGTGGACGCAGAGGGAGGCAGTGCTGTGAACCGTAGGAAAGCCTCTTGTGCGCCTGCGCTCCCTGCCCCCCCAACAGGTCCGGGGGGGGGGGAAACAAACCCTGAGCCGACTTAGCGCACCCCCTGGGTTCCCGGCCGGGGTCGCTCTTCGCTCTCCTGCTCGGCGTCGCATCGAGGCCCCAGAGAGCTCTTCAGGGGTGTGGGGAGGTAAGAGCCCCATTAACAGGCAACTTGGCCTCTCCTCACTCCTGCTGCACTCACGGAGGGGGCGGGGTGGCCGCTGGACCCGCCGACCTGGGTGCCGGGTCTGGCCCTCCTTTAGCTGCAAAGGCCGAGCCTGGGCCCCCGACTTGTTCTCTTTCCGAGCCCCCAGAGTTGAACAAGGAATCACGACCCTTAAACCTCGCGTCCCCTCTGTAGAGCTTGGAGGGCCGGACCCGGCAGGGAGGGCAATCTCGGCGGCTTTTTGCCGGGTCCCACCCATCCGGACCGCCTCGAGTCGCCCGGAGTGGTCTGGGCTGCGGAGGAGCGCCCAGGGGGCCGCGGCGGGTGCAGGGAGAAGCGCCCCAGGGCTGCCTGTCCCGCCAGGGGAGGGGCTGTGCCTGCCTGAGGGGACTGTGGTTTCCGCGGAGAGGTAGTCTCTGCGATGGGAGGGCTCGCTCGGGCAGAATCTGTCATCGCCGCCCTTGCTCTTTCGCAAACCCCATTCTCGCACCGATGCATTTTCTCATCATTTTGGACAGAAGGACGCAGTGGTGTTCCTTTTCTCTACCTTTTCTTTGGTACCTCTGAAAAATTCTGAAAGATGACCTAACTTTTAAACTATTAACTTACTTGTACTACCGTGATTGCAAATTATACCAGACTGACTGTTCTTGTTAGTTTCACTCGTATGGAAACCAGTCCATACATTTGATAAGTTCATCTTTTTCATTTAACAAAATAGGAAATTGGTTGGTCGATATAGGTTCCTTAAATTATTATTTTGAGCTTAACTGTCTTCTGAATTGGCAGAAGTGTAATGGTTTTTGATCTAAGAAAACTATATGCTTTTTTCACCCAATTTCTCCCTCTTTTTTCTTCCGTGGATATTAAACTGCATACTTCGTGTCAAAACAAAATCTTAAATACAATAAAGATTAAGAAAAAATAATAAGCTATAATTCCACCATTTAAAGGTAATCAACCACAGTTAATATTTTGACTTTTTACCTTCCAGTCTTTTTTCTCGTGGGATTTTCTTAGTTATGATGATGAGATTTTATAGAGTTGGATTGCCTGCTTTTCTCGCTTAAATTTAAGTGTTTCCTATGTTTTTAAAAATCTTCATAAGTAACTTGATGATGTTTGATTATACAAGAAATGCATGAACAAAATATCTTTTGAAACACTTACATTACAAATAAAGTTCCGTTCCCATTTAATTATAATCCCAATGTTACATAATATGATAGTATCACAGTTTTTTAACCCAGTGGGTCTCAGGATCCCTTTACAAATTTAAAAATTATTGAGGACTAAAAGAGTTTTTCTCTAATGTAATATATTTAGTATTTTAGAAATTAAAACTCAGAAAATTTCTTAAAATTATGCATTAAAAACCCTTCATATGTTGAATTAAATAATATTTTTGAAAAATACTTTTTCTTCAAAAAATTTAGTGAGAAGGGTGGCATTGTTTTTTATTTTTGCAGGTCACTAATGTCTGGCTTTATAGAAGACAGCTGGATTCTCTTATTTGCTTCTCCTTTCAGTCTGGTGTGTGCTATCTTGTACTTTATAAAGCACATTAGGAAAATCCAGCCTTGCATAGAATGAAGGACCCCACTGCCCCCCTAAAAAGTTCTTGGATCTTCCAGGGGTCCTTAGACCAGTTTTAGAAAGATGACTTAACTATTCTTGTTTTGATGCGCTGTTAGGTTCTTTGAAATTTTGAACTATTACGAACATTGCAAGTTGAAAGTTCTTTGTGATGTGTTCCCCCACACAAGTGCTAATGTTTGTCTAAAAGTAGAATTATTTTGGATGCCTGGGTAATTTTCTTTTGTGTCCTAATGTTGGGGTTTAGATGGTTTCAATTAATGATTTGGTGAAATATCTTTGCATGTTTTCAGTTATTTTGGATTATTTTCTTAAAATTTTAAAAAGAATTGTTACATCAAATGGAATCTCTTTGGGATTATTGATACATGTTGTCACATTGTTTTTCTGAGAGGGTATACCAGTTTACTTCCTAGCAGCAGTATCTGAGATGCTCTTTTTGTCATACTCTTAAAAACATTGAGCACTTTTATTATTAAAAAATTATGGGAGTGGCTGACTGCCTCATTTGGTAGATCATGCAACTTGATTGTGAGTTTGAGCCTCATGTTGGGTGCAGAGATTGTTGAAAAGAAAAATTGTATTCTGATTTAGTAAACAACAAATGGTATGTGTTCTAATTCATATTACATTGATAGTACAGATGTGCTTTGAATATTTTTTCATAATTTTATTAGTTGTTTGTATTATTTGCCCATTTATAGTCCAGTGTTAATGTGTTTTTCTAACAGATTTTCATTATCTTTTTTTTTATATTTTAAGGATATGCACTGTAGTTTTTTTTAGGAAAGGAACAAAATTATCTTTTCTCCTGTTTACAGAAGTACTGCATTTTTGTAAAAAAACAAAACAAAACTAAACTAAAATACTATAGAGATAGATAATGTGGATATGAAAGATATGCATCATCACAGATACCATTATTAACAGTTTGGTGTTGGCCCTCCATATTTTTCTTCTGTGCCTTTGCTAATACTTTTTTTTTTTTAAGAACTTATTTGTAAAAATGGGTTTGTACTGTGCATGTTTTGCAATTTAAGTTTTTGTCATTTAGCATTATATATGGGCTATTTTCCTATAGAAGTACATATAACTCTGGGAAAAGTTTTAACCAGAGGGGCTTTAGGAACATTAATTGTGATCTTTAGTTATCCGATGTCAGGCTCCTGTCCTTTTCTATATTCTCTTCCTAGGTGATCTCATCCATTAACAGGTATGTGCTGCCAATTCCCAAATCTTTTATCTATCTCAGACTTCTCTCCTGCATTCCAGATCCTTATATTCAACTGCCTATTGGACATCTCCCCCAGGATGTTCTCAAGGTACTGCAAACAACAGTCCAAATGTGAACTCATGTTTTCCCTCAGTCCTGCTCTTCTCTGTATCGCCTGTCATGGTCAGTGGTACCACCGTCTACCCAGTCATCCATGACCATGATGGAAACCTGGCAGTAATCCTAGCTTTCTCCCTTGCTTTCACTCTCCAGAATTTCCTATTCTTTAGCCACTTTTCTATAAATCTCCTTTCCTTCTGCTCTGCCCTCATCATCTCTCATCTGAACCATTTTAGCAATCTCCTTACTATTGGTTTTGTTGGTTTTCTGGTTAATCTTGTATGTTGCTGCCACTTTATTTAAAATCATGAAGGGATACTTTAAAACCATTTTTTGTAAAATGTTTTAAATCTTTGATTGTAAATCTTAGAGTACATAAATGGTTAGGTGAGTAGAAATATTACCTAAATAAAATAGGTTATCATATGTACACATATATAAACTAATTCAGAATAGGGAGTATATCTTATTTTTGTCTTCTTACTGTATGTGGTAGATTATTGGCACAGTAAGTACATCTTAGTTGAATGAAATGGGAAGTATGTGCAGCTTCAAATTTCATGTTAAAAGGTTTCAGGTACAGTATTTGTATTATATCTTATATAAATTGTTGGATTCTATTATTATTTGTCTTACCTTTTCTGTACCTTTTTAGGCACCTCAGATGATATAAAGCTTAGTAGTACAGTGCTGTATAGAGAGAACTCTGTAAATAGGTATTTCATGAACTCCATACTTTTTTAGAAAAAATTTTTTTTTCTAATGGGACTATTCCTAGATTCCTGTGTTTCTGATTTCTGTGCTTTATGTTTTTAATATGTTCTATATTCAGAATTCCTTTACTACTTTTTGCTATTATATTTTTTAATGTAATGTTAATGTTTATCAAAGGGATACTTGTACGTAATTTAAAGAGTAAAATAAGACTACAGGGCTTAAAATGAAAAGCAATAATCTTTTGCCCCAGTCCTCTCTCCTGAATCCCACTCTGCAGAAGCAGCCTTTTTAAATCAGTGTTCCTCATCCTTAATTCCCCACTGGATGGTTTAAAACTAGTAACACTTAAGAAGCATGGGAAAGAAGGTAATTCATTACATAAAGTGGATGCCTTAGGGCATTAAGGCTTCATTCTCTTATAGACCCCTTGCTGAGAAAGGCTTTTGCAGTGAATAGACTATTCAGCTCTTTATTTATTTTTTGTTCAACTCTTTTTCACCTCTAGGTTTTTAAATAACCTGCTTACTTATACAGCTATCTCCCCATCCTACCATAGTTTTAGAGTTTAGATTTGTTATACAAGCCTCCACCTTTAAACACTGTACTTTTGATCACCTCTTATTTGCATATTAGTTCTATGCTAATTTTTAGTTAAATCATTATTTAGTGTTTACCTCATTTAATCATGTGCAAAATGTGTACACGTGAGCCAGGTATATTGTGCTATTTCTTTGTAATACAATTTCTTGTTTTTTTCCTAGAGTTTATAATTACCTTAGTTCTTTTTTTTTTTAAGATTTTATTTATTTATTTGTCAGAGAGAGAGCGTACAAGCAGGGGGAGGAGTAGGCAGAGGGAGAAGCAGGCTCCCTGCCCAGCAAGGAGCCTATGTTGGACTCCATCCCAGAACCCTGGGATCATGACCTGAGCCGAAGGCAGATGCTTAACCGACTGAGCCACCCAGGCGTCCCTACCTTAGTTCTTCTATATATCTACCTTTTATGTATCTTTATGAATGTATGTTTTATATCTCTTTAATGTATCTTATATATTTTAAGATGTTATTTAAGTAATCTCTACCCTCAACAAGAGGCTCGAACCTGCAACTCTGAGATCAAGAGCTGCACACTCTACTGACTGAGCCAGCCAGGCACCCTGCCCTTTATAACTTTAATCTATTAACAATCCTTCAGACAAGATATGTAAATCTCCTTTTGGTAGATTCAAAATGTCTATTGTTTGTTTTGTAACATCTTTCCTGTAATTGCCTGCCACCCTGCATCCATCTTCTTGCATTGCTCTCTAGGCCTGTTGTTGTACAGCTGTCTTTGAGGTATGTCCTTTTATGATCATCTGTGCATTGCATTTGTCTCTCCCTGTGTTGAATAGCCTGTTTCGGACTTCAGCCCTTCCTCTTTCTTGTTGTCTCCCTCACGTTGGTAGAATACATATTCAAGTAGGCCCCTGAGAAGGACTAAAGGGGAGGCAGCATTTTTGGATTCTTGTCTATCTAAACGTGTTTTTTAAAATTCTGCCCTCATACTAGCTGAATATAGAATTCTAGGTTGTAAATAATTTACGTTTAGAATTTTGGAGGCATGGTTCCATTGTTTTCTACCTTCTGGTGTTGCTACTGAGAAGTTCAATGCCAGATACGATAACCAGTCCTTTATATGTGACCTGCTATTGCTCCCTGGAAGCTTTTGTATTTATTCACTAAGTCTGTAGTAAGCATAGTTTTTGTGGCAGGCATTGCTCAAGATACTTTGAATATATTGGTGAACAAAAATACAAGATATCTAGCCTCATGAAGCTTAATTTCTTGGAGGGAGGAGTTGTTCCAGATGGTAAACAATATAATACATACATTATACAAAAAGTTAGAAGGTAGTAATGTAAATGAATGCTTTAGTATAGAGAACGGAGAGCAGGATGGGAAGGGGAGGTCAGCAGTGCAGGGGAAAGGTGGGGGATACTGTTACAGCCTGAAATGGGTTGATCTTTCTGTAAACCACTCTGGTATTCTGAAATTTCACAATGATGGGGCTTGATAAGGATTTTTCATTTATCGTGTTGGGCTTTGACTTGGCCCTTTCCACCTGGAGATCATCATATCCTTTGGTTCCAAGGTATTTTATTTGACAATTTCTTCCTTTTTTTTCTTCCTTTAATTTTTTTCTGGACTTCTTGTTACTTGAGTATCAGACCTCATTAGATTAAAATTTTTTTATTTTAAAATTTTATTTATTTATTTGACAGAGAGAGATCACAAGTAGGCAGAGAGGCAGGCAGAGGGAGAGGAGGAAGCAGGCTCCCCGCTGAGCAGAGAGCCTGATGCGGGGCTCGATCCGAGGACCCTGAGATCATGACCTGAGCTGAAGGCAGAGGTTTTAACCCACTGAGCCACCCAGGCGCCCCAGACCTCATTAGATTAAATTTCTAATCTTTCCTCTTATTTTCTTTCCTTTCTTTTTGTTTTACTTTCTAGGATATTTTCTCGTTTATTTTCCAATGCCTTCACTTCATTTAAAAAGAATCTTTTTACTTTAGAACAGTTTTAGATTTATAGGATTATTGGAAAGATAGTCCAGAGAGTTCCCATTTACACCCTCCCAATTTCCCTATTATTACATCTTACATTAATATGGTACACTTATCATGATTAACGAAGCAGTATTGATACCTTCGTATTAACCAAAGTCCATACTTTATGCACATTTATTCAATTTTTCCCTATAATGTTCTGATCTAGGAATCCATCCAGGATACCACATTACCCTGATTAGTCTTGTCTCCTTTGGTTCCTCTTTGTTGTGACAGTTTCTCAGATATTCTGTTTTTGATCTTCTTGAGAGTTTTGAGAATTACTAGTCCACTATTGAGTAGAATGTCAGTTGTGGTTTTTCTCATGTTTTTCTCATAATTAGATTGGGGTATTGTGTTTTAGGAAGAAGACAGCAAGATAAAATGCTGTTGTCATCACATCATATCAAGGGTACATACTATCAACATGACTTAACACCGTTGTTCTTTGATCCACTGGCTTCAGGTAGAGTTGGACAGGTTTCTCCACTGTGGCGTTATTTTTTTCTCTCTTTCTATCCTGTACTCTTAAGAAGAGCACACTTAAGGAGCAGGGAGTTATGTTCCACTTCCTTGAAAACAAAGTATCTACGAAATTATTCAGAATTTTTCTGTGTGGGAGATTTGTCTTGTTCCCTGTTTATTTATTTTTCCCAATATGAGCTCATTTTTTTAATGCTTTGGGTTATAAGCCAGTACTGGTTTATATATTTTATTGTTGAAATTGTTCTAGCTTTAGCCTTTAGGAGCTCTTTCAGTTGACTCCTGTATCCTTTTGATGTACCTCCTTCATTGTATGTGTGTATACATCCATGCACACATGTGTACATGCACTTTATTTCTGGGATTACAAGATGCTCCATGCTCATCTTGTATATTTTGTGCCCCAGTCTTAGAATCAGCCATTTCTCCAAGGAGCCTTGGTTCCTTTTGTTGGAGAAACCATGTTCTGGGTGCTAAGTATGATTGTTGCCCCTGGGATATCTTGCTTCTAGGTCCTATCAGCTAACAGAACAAGATATATACATGTTTATACTAATATCTATAACTATTTCAAGTAAAAAATTAGCACAGGTGTGTAACCATCTCTATCCATATTAAACTAGCCATGAGCTTATACCCATGTCTCCAATTCAAATGTGGATCATTTTGGCTCCCTTCCCTTTTGCTTATCTAACCTTCCCTTCCAACAACGAGAAACCTGGCTCCTATCATCAGCCATCCATTTACTTTTTAATTCTAATTTAATCCAATATACATGTATAATGGTTTCAGAATTGTTAACCCATACCCCTACGGGAAACAGCTTTATCAACTATAGCACAATGCTTGTGTTCCTTGTGCCTTCAGCCTTACAGATTCATTTCCAAAGGTAGCACTGTATTTTGTAATAAATTTAGCTTTATATATTTGTAATATATATTTTTATATATTTGTAATAAATATATTTCTTTTATATATTTGTAATAAATTTAGCCCTTTTCTCACATTCTGCATTCCACTCTGAGATCACCCAGCCTTCTAATTTCTTAAAATTTGCATACATTAAGGTTTATTCTTTGTGCTATAACCTGACAAATGCTTAACGTCTTGTATTCATCACTATAGTATCATACAAAATAGTTTCACCACCCTAAAAAAATCTACTATGCTTTACCTGTTCATCCATCCCTACCCTAAACCACTAGCAATCACTTATGTGTTTACTCTCTTTGTAGTTTTGCCTTTTCCAGAATGTCATACAATTAGAATGGTATGGTATGCAGATGTTTTTTGGTCTTTGGTTTTTGTTTTTGTTTTAGATAGAGAACAAGCATGCAGCTGGGGAACGGCTAAGAGAATCTTAAGCAGGCTCCACACCCAGCATGGCACCCAATGCAGGGGTCAAGCTCATGACCCTGAGATCATGACCTGAGCCAAAATTCAGAGTTGGATGCTTAACGACTGAGCCACTCAGGCGTCCCATGTACAGTGTGTAGATTTAAAAAAAAATTTTTTTTTAATTTTTTTTTTTTAGAGATTTTACTTATTTATTTGACAGAGAGAGAGAGATCACAAGTAGGCAGAGAGGCAGGCAGAGAGAGAGGGGGAAGCAGGCTCCCCGCTGAGCAGAGAGCCCTATGCGGGGCTCGATCCCAGGACCCTGAGATCATGACCTGAGCTGAAGGCAGAGGCTTAACCCACTGAGCCACCCAGGTGCCCCGATTTAAAAAATTTTTTTTAAATATTTTTATTTATTTATTTGAGAGAGAGCAAGCATAAGCAGTGGGGGAAGGGCAGAGAGAAAAGCAGACTCTCCTTAGTAGGGAGCCAACTCGGGGCTCAATTCCAGGACCCTGAGATCATGACCTGAGCCAAAGGCAGACGCTTAACCAACTAAGCCACGCAGGTGGCTCCAGTGTGTAGATTTTAAAAATGGGCTTCTTTTACCTAGCAATACATATTTAAGACTATCCATGTCTTTCTGTGGCTTGTTAGCTCATTTCTTTATATCATTGAATAGTATTCCATTGCATGAATGTAACACAGTTTATTTATCCATTCACTTACTGAAGGTCATTTTGGCCCTTATAAATAAAGCCATTATAAACATTCACATTTAAGTTCATGTGTGGACATAAATCTTTAAAAATCAGTTGGGTAAATAGTAGTATGATTGCTGGATCATATAGTAAGACTATAGTTTTGTAACAGACAAACCGTTTTCCAAATTGGGCGTACCATTTTGCATTCCCACCAGGAGTAAATAGAGTTCCTGCTGATCGGCACCCTTGCAGCATTTGGTATTGTCAGTTGTTTGGATTTTAGCCATTGTAGTTGATGTAAAATGGTATCTCGTTGTTTTAATCTGTAGTCCCTAAAGACAAATGATGTGGAGCATTTTATCATATGTTTATTTGATAACTGTGTATCTAATTTGCTGAGGTGTCTGTTTGGAACTTTTGCCCATTTAATTGGATCATTGGTTTTCTAATTATTTAACGTTAGGAGTTTTTTGTAGACTTTGGATACAAGTCCTTTATCAGATACGTGTTTTGCAAATACTATCTTCCAGGATATGGCTTGTCCTCTCATTCTTTTAACAGTGCACTTTTGAGAGCAGATGTTTTTAATTTTAATAAGGTACAACTTAATCATTTTTTTTTCATGGATCATGTCATTGTTATATTTAAAAACTCATCACCAAACCTAAGATTATGTAGATTTTCTCTTATGTTTTCCTCAAGAAGTGTTACAATATTGCATTTTACATTTAGATCTATTACCTATTTTAAATACATTTAGGTCTATTATCCATTTTAAAAACATTCAGGTGTAAGACCCATAGCTAGGTTCACATTTTTGCATAGGGATGTCCAGTTTTCTCAGCATCAGTTGTTGAAAAGACTAATCTTTCTCCTTTGAATTGCCTTTGCCGCTTTGTCAAAGATACATTGACTGTATTTGTGTGGGTCTATTTCCAGGCTCTCTGTTCTTTTTCCATTGATCTATATGTCTGTTCTTTTGCCAGTACTATATTACCTTGATTATTGTAGCCTTCTAAATCTTAAAATCAGAGTGAGTTGTTGTCCCAATTTGCTCTTCTTTTTCAGCATTATGTTGGCTATTCTATGTCCTCTTCCTTTCAATATATACTTGAGAATTTTGAGTATCCTGAGTCCTACGAAATAGCTTGGTGGCATCTTGCTTGGGTTGCACTGAGAACTGACATCTTAACAATATTGAGTCTACCTATCCCTGAAAATGGAATATATCTCCATTTATTTAGATCTTTTTTTATTTTTTTATCAGTATTTTGTAGCTTTCCACATATAGGTCCTATATATATGTTATTAAATTTATACCTAAGTATTTAATTTTTTGAGGTGCTATCATAAATGGCATTTTTAAAAATTCCAAATTCCAGTTGTTCCTTGCTCATATATAGGACTGCATTTGATTTTTGTTTACTAACCTTGTATCCTATGTCCATGCTATAATCATTACTCTATTTTGGGGGGTTAGTTTTTGGGGATTTTCTACATTGAAAATCATGTCATTGCAAATAGAGACAATTTTATTTCTTCCTTTCCAAATGGTGTACTTTTTATTCCCTTTTCCTGTTGCACTAGGGGGGTTTTCAGTACTATGTTGAATAGGAGTTGTGAGAGAAAATACCCTTTCCTAGATCCCAGTCTTTGGTGGGAAGGCATCCAGTTTCTCATCATAAAGCATAATGTTAGCTGTAGATATTTTGTAAATACTCTTCATCAAATTGAAAAAATTCCCCTCTGCTCATAATTTGCTGAGAGTCTTTATCATGAGTAGGTGTTGGGTTTTGTCAGATGCTTTTTTTTTTTTTTGCATCAATCAATATGGTTATATGATAATTCTTTAGCCTGTTGATATGGTAGATTATATTAATTAATTTTCAAGGGTTGAACCAACCTTGCATACTTGGATAAATGCCACTTGGTTGTTGTTTATAATTCTTTTTGTACATTGTTGGATTCTACTTGCTAATATTTTGTTGCAGATTTTTATGTCTGTATTCATGAGCAGTATTGGTTTGCAGTTTGCCTGTCTTGTAATGTCTTTATTTGGTTTTGGTATTAGAGTAATGCTGGTGTTATAAAATTAATTAGGAAGGGTTCCCTCTGCTTCTTTTTTCTGAAAGAGATTATGAAATATCATTTCTTCCTTCCTTAAATGTTTGGTAAAATTCACCAGTGAAGCCACCTGAATCTGGTGATTTGTTTTTTGGAAGCTTACTAATTATTGGTTCCATTTCATTAATAGCTACAGGGCTGTTTGAGCTATGTTTCTTCTTCTTTTTTTTTTTTTTAAGATTTTATTTATTTGTCAGAGAGAGCCACAAGCAGGGAGAGCAACAGGCAGAGGGAGAGGGAGAAGCAGGCCCCTTTGCAGAGCAGGATCATGACCCGAGCCGAAGGCAGACATTTAACTGACCGAGCCACCCAGGCACCCCATGGGTTATCTGTTTCTTCTTATGTGAGTTTTGGTAGCTTGTGTCTTCCAAGGAATTGGTTCATTTCATCTGATTATCAAGTTGTGGGCATAGAGTTGTTAATAATATTCCTTTATTTTCCTTTAAGTGTCCATAGCATCAGTAGTTATATTCCCCCTTTCTTTCTGATATTGGTAATTAGTGTTTCTCTCTTTTCTTGATTAGCCTAGTTTATTAATTTTACTGATTTTTTTTCAAAGAAAAGAGCTTTTGGTTTCAATGTTTTTTTTGTCTATTGGCTTATGTCCTATTCTGTGTCGTCTTTGCTTCTACTTGTTTAGTTCTTCTTGTTCTCCTTTTTCTAGTTTCCCAAGGAGGAAACTAGATGATTGATTTTTAGATCTTTCTTTTTTTAACCTATGCACTTAAGTTATAAATGCTCCTCTAAGTACTGCATCCAACAAGCTTCACTTGAATTTTAAGATTTTTGCTATCACTTTCCATGATCACCTTTTCCCCCTCCATATGTTCTTTGTGACTTACCATCCTTGTGTCATAGTTGCATTGTTGTTTTTCTGAGAATATTAATTAGTTTCTTTGAAGTTTTCTTCTGTTTCCTGCATTGTCTCTTTCTCCAAGTTCCTTTTGTTTGTTTTGGTGTCTATGTTTTTGTATACTATTGTATATGTATTGTATAACCACATTTTAAAAATGTAAATAAAAGAAGTAATTTACTTTGTTAAATTAGGATGACGTACCACTGTTACTGAAAATTGTTCTGAAGTTTACCTGTTGCCAGCATAATTATTGTTCCTTTTAAGATGATCTTTTCCTAAGGGTACTCAGTCTTTGGAGTATAAAAGTTTCACTGGAGTGGGCACTTGTGAATTTCTCCTTATTTAAATTGCTTGGTATAATGAGTTACCCGTATCTGTTGAGTTGTGTTTTTCATCAATTCTAGAAAAATTCTTAGCATTATTTTTTCAAGCATACTTGTTTCATGTTCTGTAGCTTCCGTATGGGACTCCATTCCCATGATGGATGATTTCTGCCATCCATGTCTGTTAACCTGTTATAATTTCCTCTTTCTTGTCTCTCTGGGCTGCATTTTAGGTCATTTCTTCAGTTAGGTTTTCCAGCTCATTCAGTTCTCTCTTAAGCTATGTCTGATCTATTTAACTCATCTTCAAAGTATCCTTATTTTTTTCCGGACCTCAAGTGTTTTCAGTTCATGGCAACTATCTTGTAAAACCCTCTCATTTGTTCGTTCTCTTATTTCTCACTTCCTACTCCGATTCCTCACCCCAGGCAACTGTTCACATGTACTTCATAATGTATATCTTTTTGTTTGCATGTATTATTGAAAAATTTGTATTGTTTTATTGAGTTTTACAAAGGTAACACTATGGAACAGAAAGGAATTTTTTTTTTTTTTTTAAAAGAGCATTCACCAAAGACAGTGTGAGGAATATTGCTGTAGTGTTTCACTTTCCGGGTTTAGCTGATTGCTTTATTTTGGTATCACCTAACTTGTCCCTCTATGCTTGAATTTCCTGTAAATACACAGTTCTAAATGCTCGATTAGATTCAGGTTTCAGTTTTTTGGAAGGAATACATTATATGTGATGTTGTATCTACCACACCAGGCATATAATGTTTGGGTCTTCTGCATTTATTGATGGTAAAATTGATCAGTGGAAGTCAGATGTGTTTGCCTGTTCCCACCATTATAAAGTTACCCCCAACTTTTCATTTAACACTTTTAGAATATATTGATAACCACTGCCTAGTCCATTAATTGCATTAAGGATTTCCAAGAGATAATTTAAAAAATTTTAATACCCATCTATATTTATTAATTGGAATTCTTATCTAAAGAACTTTCCCTCAGTAGCTACTTTATTATTCCAAAGTACATTTTGTAAAAAAGGAGAGGATAAATTATTGGCTCTTTTCCCTTAACATATCAACTTTCAGAGTAATGAGTTTTTGCCCTGGCAACCCTCTAATGAGTGGTGTTATTTGTTTTTGTTTTTAGTATCATTATGATCTCTTGGTTTTTTATCTATTTTATTTGTGTTCAGTACTTTGCAGCCTTCATTCATTTGATGTTTGGTTGTCCCATTTAGGACAGTAGAAACCCCCCATCAAGTAGGCTCCTCTGTCCTTTTGATTTTATCCTTTTAGTCACTGATAGATTCCTTTAAGGTGTCTCAGGCTCATTTGTGGAGTTGGTTTATCTACTTTATTCATAAAACTAAATTATTTGTACCTCTTTCGTATGTTCATTTTCTATTTCTTTAACTCCTGCTCTTAGATTATTAGTCTTTAATCTCTCTTCTGTTCTGATATAAGCACCTAAAACTCTGAGCATTTGAAGTACCACTTCTGCTGAATCCCACAAGTTGTTATATTAAGTATTTTATTTGTATGTAGTATGTTTTATATTTTTGTCTTATATTTGGTATATGGTACTTATAACTATTTTTAGCTTTCAATTATGAATTCTTCTTTGACTTATGTAACTTAAGTAACATAAGTTACTTAAGATAAGTCTTTTAAAATTTACAATAGTGTATGTATGTATGTTATGTTGTTAGAGTTGGTTTTCATGTCATTTTGTATATAAGGAGGCAATTTCCCCAACTAACCTGTAGATTCCTCAAAGCAGTTTGTGTCTTTTTCCTATGTTTCTTGTTATTCAGTAGATGGCATAATATTTATATGTTAGAGAATTAAATGAGCTATCATAACTTTTTATTTTCTAGGCATATAAGGATTAAATTCTGAATAAGTTTCCAAGTAGGATGGACAGTTATTTTAAAGCAGCAGTCAGTGACCTGGACAAACTCCTTGATGATTTTGAACAGAATCCAGGTTTGTTGGTTTTTAATTTTTGATACTAATGAAATTTTTAAGTGTCTGTGATTCAGTTATGCCAGATACAGAGTACTCTTAGGAAAATTTGGTTTCATTTTGGTCACATGGTTATATTGTGTAAGTTCATATTTTATTATAACATCCTAGTTTTATTCTTATACTGAATTAGAACCAATAGCCAGAAATAGAAGTAAGGAAAGTAGTTTTCTCTACAGATACAAATTTAACTAAAAGAAAGACCTTTAAAATCAACATATGAGCCAGCTAAAAGCAGCTTGAAAACTTTACATAAATTGGTATTTCATTAATATGAGAGATGTTTTACTCATCTGATAATGAAGACTGGGAAACTAGAGAGAGAACCAAGAGTTTAGATTGTTTTTCAGCTCTTCCTCAGTCCAGTTTTTATAGTGCAACTGAGTTATTTTGAGTGGAACTTCTATCACATTGTGACATCTACACTGAAAAGTAAAAACCCGGAGTAGTTTAAATCTAAATAAAACTACTTTTGGAGGTTATTATCATTTTGGAAGAGAGTAATCTATTTCTGATCTAAACAAAAGTTTAGTCAGTTTAGGAGTCTTAAAAAACATATTCGTGATAATTTTGCTTTGGCTTTCCTGAATAACATTATATCTCTATTTTAATTAGATGAACAAGATTATCTCCAAGATGAGCAAAACACATATGATTCTAACCACTGTTCAGTTTCTTCAGAGTTGGCTTCCTCACAACTGACTTCACTGCTACCAAAGGATCAACAATGCATTAATTGTTGTGCCTCATCAGAAACATGCTATGAAACAAATCAGATTTCTCTTAACAAAACGCTTGAGGGAGTAACTTCCATACAAAATGAAAAAAATGTAACAGGACTTGATCTCCTTTCTTCTGTGGATGGTGGCACTTCATATGAAATCCAGCCTCTCTATATGAGACAATGTAGTAAACCTGTCTGTGATCTGATAAGCGACATGGGTAACTTAGTTCATGTAACTAATAGTGAAGAAGATATTAAACAGTTATTGTCAGATGATTCTAAGTCTAGTGCAGATTCTTTGATTGGATTGGATTTATATTCAGTGTCAGAAACTCTTTGTGCTTCATCAACGGACCATGATAATAATACCGTCAGAGAGGAACAGGATGATGTCAACTCTGAATTACAAAACAGAGAAATTAGTGGAGCTGAAGAATTGGGTATAAAAGTAGATGTAACACCTTCAGATTCATGTAATTACAGTGTAAAAGAGAATTTAAAGGATAAAAAGATCTTTAATCAGTTAGAACCAGTTGTTAATTTTAACATACCATCTGCTTTGATTCAACAAAGTTCCAAAACGTTTGATGCCAAAGACAGCCTACAACACAAGGACCAGCCATGTGAATTACTGAAAGCCGATAACTGTTTGGTAAAAGAGGAAGTAGATGTGGCAGTCATAGCTGCCACAGAATGTTTAGAAGACGGAGACCGCACAAGTGCTTTGACTTGCAGTTTTCTAAAAGATGAAGATTTATACTTAAGTGATTCAAATGCAAAAGATGAAAATTTCAAATTACCAGACTTTTCCTTTCAGGAAGATAGGACTGCTATAGTTATAAAACAATCTGCAAAAGAAGGCTCAAGAGATGTAGATCTTAAAGATAATCAAGATGTAATTCAAGATTCCTCTCCAACTCTACATGTTTCAGGTGAAGAGATAGACTCCTCACTGACCTGTCTTCCAATACCTGGGTCTTTGTGTGGATCATTAATAGAAAGTAAAGCGCATGGTGATTGTTTACCACAGAATGAACATAAAGATAACATACAAGATGCAGTGCCAGTGCATGAAGAAGTACAGAAGAGTGTTATTCTGGGTGGGGAACCATTGGAGGAGACTGATCTTTTGAAACAAGAAAAATGTAAAAACATAATTGAACAGGTAGGAAATAGAAAGGTAGAATCCAACCAGGTGGCAATTAGAGTTGAGTCTTTGGATCACCCTGGTAACACAAATTCTTCTACCGCTACAGAATCTCAGATGGAGCTTTCTGGTGCTAATGCCCCAGAGTTTCCTGATCATTGTGATGGTCTCCCTTTTTCAAGCAATGATATCGGTGGGCAGGACTTAGATTACTTTAATATTGATGAAGGCATGAAAAGTGGTGCACTAATTAGTGATGCTGAACTTGATGCCTTTCTGACTGAACAGTATCTTCAGACCACTAACGTAAAATCGTTTGAAGAAAGTGTAAATGACTCAAAATCTCAAATGAATCAGATAGACATGAAAGGCCCAGATGATGGGAACGTCAGTAATACCTATTTCAATGCTGAAACAGGCACTACTGGAGAAAGTCCTGGCATTAATAAGATTTGTGAAACAGTTGATAAACAGAATACGACAGAAAATAGTGGCCTTTCTTTAGGGGAAAAAAATACAATTCCAGTTGAACAAGGGTTATCAAACAGTAAATCTGAGATTATGAATGAATTATCAGTCTCTGATATTAACAGTCAATCTGTTCCTGTTGGAGGGGCCAGACCAAAGCAATTGTTTAGCATTCCATCAAGACCAAGGGGTTCAAAGGAACCAAATAAACCAGATATTCCAAATATGCCTGAAAGTGAGCCCAGCATAGCAAATACGATTGTTCCAGCTACTTGTACTACCGATTCTACAACTGATCCTCAGGTTAGCTTTAACTCTAATTATATCGATATAGAAAGTAATTTTGAAGGTGGATCCACTTTAGTAACTGTGAATGAAGAATCTCTACCTGTAAACACTTGCAAAGAAGGCCTGGTTTTGGGCCAGAAACAACCTACTTGGGTTCCTGATTCAGAAGCTCCAAATTGTATGAACTGTCAAGTCAAATTTACTTTTACAAAACGGCGACACCACTGCCGAGCATGTGGGAAAGTAAGTTATAAAAACCTTTGTCTTTTATTCTTTTCAGACATTTTAAATGAAATTTAATGTGACAGAAAAGCTGATTAATAGATGATTAAAAGTTTTGGCTAGTTTAAAATCATTTTTCACCTACATGGAAATATATAAAGCACTATCATTTTATAGATTGCCTGAGGGCGAATAAATGTCACCTTGTCATGAGTATGATGTACTGGGAAATGAGGAATGCTAATTAATATTTTTGTGAAATCTAAGAATATGTCTTTATCCCTCTAACATTAACACATAAGATGTCCCAAATTCAGTCATATCCCTCTGTGTCATTGAATTAATTTCATGACCAATCTGCAGTTAGTGTTATAGTCTATATCTAGGGCAACATTGTGGGGAGGAAATAGCAAATTGGCTGCCACAAGGTTCAGAATACTGAAGTTGACCTTGTTTGCATTCTGACTGCCTTTTCTATAAACTCTAAGGGTTGCCTATAGAAGTAACATTAAATTTTTTATTCAGCAATTTTCAGTATTACGTTGGTCTCAGATCAACCCTTCTCTCTTTTAGAATTAATAATAATATTCTGCCTTTAAAAGTTTTAAATAAAGGACCACAGAAAACTTTTTAAATTATAAACTTATTCATTAAAGAAGATTTTTGTTCTTTTCTAATTAACAGAATTGATTTAAAGGAATTCTTCTTGTCAGAGACACGATTTTAAATTGCAGAAATTTCATTGAAGTAAAACAAATAAAAAAGAATCATTTTAATAACCACCTATGATTATAGTGATTAGAAAAATTATTTATGTAATCAGAAAAATGGTATTTGGTTAATTAGATTTTGGGCTTCCTCTCCCCCTGCCTTCCATAGGTATAAATATGCTTGACACAAAACCAAATTTGATATTTTATCCTTTATAGGTATTTTGTGGTGTCTGTTGTAATAGGAAGTGTAAACTACAATATCTAGAAAAGGAAGCAAGAGTATGTGTAGTCTGCTTTGAGACTATTAGTAAAGGTGAGTATTAACCTGACATATTTTCTTCCAGTAATTGAATATATCTTAAAAACAATTGGATTGTGACAAAGATAAACTTCTTTATTTTCTTAAGGCGAGGACCTAGTGTTGACTTATCTGGCTTAGGTGGGACATCCCATGGCTTGGTTTCTCTTCTTTTTGTTCTACTCTCACAATTAATACTACCAATCTGGAAAGGAAGCATTCAGTTTCTGGAGTGGCAGTTCATTAACTTTTAACAGGTACCAAGTCCCTAAATGCTGCATTTCATCTGCCTCTTTGTTTTGTCATCATCATTGTCATCTTTATCATCTTAATCTAAATATTTACGGAATACTTCACAATAAGTAGAATTCAGTGTTATAAATTAATAGCATAAAGCAAGATAATAGTTCCCACCTTTTTGAAAATTATACCTTAAGATGGGAATACAAAATAAGGTAATAATATTTATGATTTTATAGATAAGTTCATAGGACCGTCACAGTATTGGCACATTTTTGTCTCATATTTTTTTTCCCTTCTCAATTTTAGAATTTTGTATGTATTTCCCATGTTTCTGGCTCCCTAGCTTAGCTACTATTATCAGCAATAATCTTGGTGGTCTTATTTGTGTTCTCACAGAGAGAGAGAGAGAGAGAGAGAGAGAGTGTGTGTGTGTGTGTGTGTGTGTGTGCATTGTATTGTGTTTTTTTTTTCCCTCAAATACACATTTGCTCTTTGGAGTACTTGGCATTTTCAAAGATTTGTTGACAGTTTATTTCCCGGCAAGTAGTACTTGGGACATTTCAATACCAGACCTGTATACTAGCTCAGGTACTGCTTCCTGTTAGCCAGGAGAATAAATACCTGATAATAATTTGTTTTTCTCTTTTGAATGAAGATAAATTTTTTCAGCAATTCACCAAAAAGCTCTGATGTGAGTCTGTTAGCCTGAGGTAAGCTGCTTTTCTCCCTGCTGTTGACCTCTGCTCTGGAAGATAATAGAGTGTAAACTTTTTATATTTACATCTTACCAACATTGCTTATGAAGAGATTAGTTTAAGACTTTATAGTTTTGTTTTTTCCTGTGCTATTTCAGTAGCCTAGAAGCCTGCTGGGGCTGTTAGCCAGACAACCTGCTGGAATTCAGAAATATGAGAGCAAGTTCCCACATAATTCTCTCTCCCCACTTGAAAATAAATAGCCATGAAGATTTGAAACATTATTTGAGTTGACAGGTCAGATTTTTGGGTGAACATTAAAACATTTTGACTGTAAGTTTCCAGGAGAGGAGAAGATAGAGGCATTAAAGAGACTCAGTAGGATACTGAGATCATGCTTTGGTTTATCAAAGAAAATATCTTGGAATGAATTTGGTTATCTAGTTATCTGTTTTATTTATTGTGTTATGATATCTTATAGCATGTATTTTCACTTATGGTTCTATTTAACACTGATTTATATACCACAAAGAAACAAATACAAGTTATTTTAATATCAGCCTTAGGTTGAAGATGGTAGAAGTGATCATTTAAAATAATATTAAATAAGATGAGAAAGATGGCTCAAGGTTTGTAAGACAAATTCCATGAAGGACTAAAAAAAGATAGTTTAATTAGAGATTATGGATAATGAGGAAGTTGTGCTGAGACTGTATAAGTTTCAGGGAATCCTGCATGTAAGTGCCGTTAGGTAGATTTGGGGGAAGTTGGACATTACTCAAAACCCAGAGTAAGGTGTATGGATTTTATTTGGTGAGTTGAAGCCATTTTATGACGGTGCTATCATTCAGTGGCACTTGAGGAAGATTATTTTAGCAGTAGTGACATTTATAGCAGATTGGTTTGGAGAAATGATGAGGGGAGAGCTACCAGTGCTGTTCCATGTCATTTGGATGAAAAATCATTCAGCAGTATTCAAGCACTATTTTGCATTTTGGAGTTCCAGCTGTGAACAGAATATACTCCTATTCTCATGGAGCTTATTATTTCATGGAGCTTAGGAATGTGGGGAGAGGTGGACAGTAAGCAAAGAGAATATCAGATGGTGACAATATCCTAAATTAAAGTAAGAGAGTATAAGAGGGATAGATAGTAACAGATTGGTGCTAAGAGGTAGTATTTTTTAATAGTAGGTAGAGTTAGGCTTTATGATAATATGACATGTGAGCAGACTTGAAGTTAGAGAATAAAGCTATGTGAGTTTTTATGGGAAGAACAGTCCAAACAGAGAGAACAGTAAGAGCAAAGACTGCGCTGGGTGAGTGCTTGCTTGACTTGTTGAAGAACCAGGAGGCCTGGAAGGCTGGATCATAATGAACAAGTGGGATAGTAGTGAGAGATGAGGTCAGAGAGAGAGGTAAGTGGGAAGGCAGAGGAGATATGGATATAGACTATTTAGGGTATTGGATCCACTGTAGCAACTGAAATCTTCACTCCACCTGGGAAGCCATTAAAAGATTTTAGAGGAATGATGTGATAGGATTTATGTTTTAAAGGAATCACTCTGAGCTGTGTTGAAAATAGACTATAGGGGTACAAGGCCAAAAACAGGGACAGTCATATTAAATAACCGTTACTTTCTTTAGTAGATAAACATATGCCAAATATAATATTGAAGTAACTAATCGGTAGCTTATACTGAAGTGGAGTGCTGCCGACTGGAGAAAGGACATTATCTTTGCCAAGTGCCACTTCTTTTTCTTGCTTAGCCATTGATTTCTTTCTCCTTACAACTTGAAAAATAAATAATTTATCATAATTTACTTCAAACTTCAAAAGTATTTTAATATTTTAATATCTTTCCTCTTCCTAGCTCAGGCATTTGAAAGGATGATGAGTCCAACTGGTTCTAATCTTAAATCTAATCATTCTGATGAAAGGGCCACCATTCAGCCTCTTCAGGAGACCGAAACATCCAATATACCTTCACCTACAACTTTACCGATCTCCGCACTTAAACAACCAAATGTTGAAGGTAACTAGAAGAAAATGCTGTGTCCTAGACTAAAGATAAATTTTTTAATGGAATTTCTAGTTCGATAAGGTTTAGTGAGGACAGAGAGACAAGACTAGATATCAGAAAGAATTTGGTACAGGGAACTGGTATGTATGGGTGTTAGAAGGTTGGAAGAGCAACTCAGAGAGTGAGTTAGAGATTACTAATTACAGGAAGCAACCAGTGCTCCTAGGGTTGAGTAATGAAGGCAAAAGGCAATATTCTAGAACTCCATTCCAGAGTACTAAGAGGTGTTTAGTTCTCAGACCTGGGATTCAGGGTGTGACTGGTGTTATGATTTCTGGAAGAACACCAAATAGCAAATGCCGGAACCATCAAGGGGCTTCATGGGATTGGTGTTCAGTTGAATGAAGGAGTATTCCAGGCTTGACGTTGGGAGTACTGCAAATCACAGGGCATGTACGTATATCTGGTGGTACTGCTGCTGCAAGGCTCCTGGCAGGAACTAGAAACAGAATTCTTTCTCTTCCCACCTTCCAGTCTCCCACCAGTGCTACTGGCAGAACGTGACCAGAGCCAGCCAGCAAGGGGGTCTGGGAGTTGTACTTTTCCCACCTGGCATCAAGGAGCACCTTATAGAAGGGTGGGCTTGGGTTTAAGAGACAATAGGTAAATAACTGGCATATCTCCCTTTCCTTAAAAATCTGTTTTTAAATGTATATTTTACCACAAAAAAATATGTTTTTTAAATCTATTTAAAATTTTTTGAGCTCTCTGTTCTTTTTTATAATCTGTTGTAGTCTAGGACCTTGAGTAAAACCTATATACATTTTTTTTAAGATTTATTTATTTTAGAGAACGAGACAATGAGCAAGCAGGGGGAGGGCCAGAGGGAGAGAGAGAATCCTGAAGCAAATGCCCTGCTGAGTGTGGAGCCCGAAGTGGGCTCAGTCTCAGGACCCCGAGATCGTGACCTGAGTTAAAACCAAGAGTTGGCTGCTTAAGTGACTGAGCCACCCAGGTGCCCCAAGCCTGTGTACATTTTTAAATATAAACTATTAGTCTCTGACTTGCCAGAAAATAACTGTACATGTCAGTTAAAAACAAATTCAGATACTTCTGATCTTTACTTTGGATTTCAGTTTCTCTCTTAATATAGCTACTTTCTGTCATTATAACTTAGATAAGGAGATTCAGCATGTATGGTTATATGTTACAGCTCTAAAATGAATAAATATGCTTTAAAAATATTTACATGTTCTTGGGACATGTGAGTGGCTCAGTCAGTTAAGCTTCTGCCTTCGGCTCAGGTCATGATCCCAGAGTCCTGGGATCGAGTCCTGCGTTGGGCTCCTTGTTCAGTGGGGAGCCTGCTTCTCCCTCTGCCTCTGCCTGCCGCTCCCCCCACCTGTGCTCTCTCTCTGTCTCTCTGACAAATAAATAAATAAAATCTTAAAAAAATAAAACAAAACAAAAAAATTTACATGTTCTCTCATATTGGCATCCTAAATTACTAAATTTTAAAATGTTTGCAAATATATGAAAGATACCTTATTTAGTATGTCTACCTGTATTGCAAAACTTGTATGAAATTCCAATTTTCTCAGTATTATCTGTTATCTGTTCTGGAAGGTAGATGTTGATCCTTTGATTTTTATATTCCTAAGACCATGTGGCCACTATTTTCATAACTTTCCTCTGTGGATGGATGCTTAGTAACAAAAGAGAACACATATTTATGCTGATATCTAGTTACTTCCTCCAAATTTGGGAGGAAAATATTAATATTAATAAAGTTTAATATCCACATTATGAAAACAAAAAATATGCTTCTCTTATTAAGTACATTAAAAATAAGAAATGACCTATTTTAAATAAAGAATTTTAAGAAAATGACGTCTGATTCCCAAGTGATCCTGTCTCCTTTTTTAGACTTTTTATACTTTTTTCTGTTCTTCCCATGTTTTTCTTTGCTTATCTGTCATCTCCCGGTCTACATTTTGCCACCTTGTGCCTTAGTCTTTAAATTTTATTCATTCTTCACTCACTATCTAATAATATGGGTTTTAAACTGCCCCCAGTGTCTTAAAGATACAATCTTTCCTGTCCACTCTTTTTCTGAATATGTGATTCCTAGGGTTACTCCTACCTTTGTATAAATACGGAAAAGAGTTACACTCCAGCTAGATGAATCACAAAAGGCCACTTCTCTAGGCCTTTGCAGCCCTGAGAAGGCAGGTCTTGCTAATGGATAGCAAAAAGGTTTTGAAAACATTTCCCAATTAATTTAGTATTAAATCATTGCAATATGCCAAATTCAGGTGCTTTACTTTTTAAACTGATTCTAGGATTATGCTCCAAAGAACAGAAGAGAGTATGGTTCGCAGATGGTATACTGCCCAATGGTGAAGTTGCAGATACAACAAAATTATCATCTGGAAGTAAAAGATGTTCTGAAGACACGAGCCCTCTCTTACCTGATATGCCCTTGGTAAGGAATCTAAAGAATGACTTGTTAATTTAATAACATTTCTTTTTTTTCTTTTTAAAGATTTTATTTATTTATTTGACAGACAGAGATCATAAGTAGGCAGAGAGGCAGGCAGAGAGAGGGGGAAGCAGGCTCCCTGCTGAGCAGAGAGCCCGATGCGGGGCTTGATCCCAGGACCCTGAGATCATGACCTGAGCTAAAGGCAGAGGCTTAGCCCACTGAGCCACCCAGGCGCCCCAATAACATTTCATTTTAAATATATTTCGTAGTGTAATTATTAGTTATTTTTTTTAATGCTGTGAGCTTCCTAAAATGACAAACATATGATGTAGTGAGTATATTTTAGATTTTACCTTTTTTAATGTCAGTTTAAGGTAATGATTCTCTAACTTACTGATCTCAAGATTCCTTTATGCTCTTAGAAGTTATTGAGAACTTCAGAGAGCTATAGATTATGTGGGTTATACCTAGTAATAATTACTGTATTAAAATTAAAATTGTGTGGGGCGCCTAGGTGGCTCAGTCGGTTGTGTCCAACTCTTGATCTCAGCTCAGGTCTTGATCTCAGGGTCGCGAGTTCAAGCCCTGCATTGGGCTCCATGCTAAGCATAGAGCCTACTTAAAAAAAAAAAAAAAAAAAAAATTATCTAATTAAATTAAAATTGGGGGAAAATTTAAAAATTAATTTAAAAATTAATTTGTTGTATTAGTAGAAATAATATTTTTACAAGCCATATTTTAAAACAAAGTTTAGTGAGAGGAATAACACTGTTTTACATTTTTGCAAAATTCTTTGATGTCTGGCTTAATAAAGACAGATTTTCACATCTGCTTCTACACTCAGTCTGTTATGATATGTTGTTTTTGGTTAAATTATATGAAGAAAATCCTAGGACTTCACTGACTCCCTGAAAGGGTCTTGGGGACCTCAGAGAACCCTGACCCACATTTTAAGAACCTCTGGTATAGGGAAATAGAACTGATATTTAGTAATTTAATTTAGACTAATATTTGGGTTTTTTTTTTAAATTTTTAAGATTTTATTTATTTGAGAGAGAGTGAACACAAGTAGGGGGATCAGCAGAGGGAGCAGGAGAAGCAGGGACCCCCCCCAACGGGGACACGGGGCTCAATCCCAGAACGCTGGGATCATGACCTGAGCTGAAGACAGACGCTTTAACCAACTGAGCCACCCAGGTGCTCCAGACTAATGTTTGTTTAATGATTTTCAAACATTCAGTAAAGTATCTGATAGTGGTATTTATGTTTGCATTTACACAAATGTGCTAGGTGTTAAATAAAAGATATGTAATACAGAATCCCAGCCCACTAAGAAACTTTCATTGTAAAGTAACAAAATATTCATAGAAGCAAGTTTTCATACGTGAAATAGAAATGCTTTTATTCAGTAAACAGATATTTATTGAGCATCTACTCAGCGCCAGTTAACCTGGTTTATCCTGGGTGTATACATTAGACAAGATCGGTATGTATCCTGCTCTGTTTCACATACCATATAAACGTAGGCTGTTTGTCAGGCTTCATGAGCTAGAATTTACAAATAGCCCTAATTACCACAAGCACCTATCCTCAATTGATATTTTAACAAAATGAAAGTTCTAAACAGCCTAATAAGTTTTCCTTGAGTTCATAAATCCTTTTCATTTAATACTAACTCAGGTTTGGCCAGTTTAAAAAGAAAGGGGCTTTACTGAAGCCGGCGTGAAGTGTTTATTTGTGGTTACTATTGAGGAATACACCTACCACTTTGCTTCCTAACCATTCCCCTTCTTGCCTTCCCCCGGATCTGTCCCTTGACACCTTTCCCCACTCAAGGCTTTTTGGCTGTTGTTGGAAGGAGAGTTGGGTTAAACTAAGTTTGCTTACTGTGTGATACAGTACAGGATACTGAAGTTCTCCTTGCCTCCTTTTTCTAGTCTATAAAATTAAAGTCATTAATATGTACCCAAGTATATGATATGGTAAAGCTAAACCTTACTCTTCTGAATTTAAAGGAGCAAAATGGTAATGTTTCTTGGCAAAGTTGGCTTTTGAAGAGTTTCTGAGCCCATTTTGATTTTATTTATTCATATTAAAAAGGTATCTTTGGCTATAAAGATCAACATTTCATAGATGAATACAGAATATGAACTGATGGTTTTTTTTTTAATTCCATATTTTACAGACAGTAAACACAGTGGATCATGCCCATTCTACTACAGTGGAAAAAGCAAACATTGAAATAGGAGATATTACAAGAAATGAGATAATTCGGAGTCCTATTTCTCAGGTTCCATCTGTGGAAAAACTGCCTATAAACACAGGAACTGAAGGGTTACCTACTTCTTGTTCTTTTACACTAAATGATGATGTTTTTGTAGAAGTCGAGGGACCACCTAGTCCTACTGGTGTCTTAGTTCACAGCAGTTTACCTGTTACTAGTACTTCAGATTATAGGTTACTGTGTGGTATTGAGAAGAATGTTTGCAATAAGATTAGTCTTCTTCCTAATGATGAGGACAGTTTGCCCCCTCTTCTGGTTGCATCTGAAGAAAAGGGATCAGGTAGGATAATAGTTATTTAAATTTTAAAAAGAGGGTTTTCTTTCTTTTTTTTTTTTTTAAAGAGTGTACTGGTAAATTTTGTGATGTATGAAATGCATTTTTTTTTTTCGAAATGCATTTTTTTAAGCTGAGACAATTTGGTTGAAATGTGTACTATAGCTTGGTATCTTTAGTTTACAAAAAATCTTATGTGAGACCAAATTCTAAAAAGATCTGAACTTTTGAGTTGAATGAATATGACTCATTTATCTCATTTTGAGTCTCTAATTTAGAATGAAGCAAAAGTTTAGTTTGACAGGAAAACTCCTACACTTTTAAACCTGAAAATATTTCCATTGTATTAGAGTTTTAACTCCATATCATTTCTTTCTCAAACTCCCCCCACATACCATTTTTTTTTTTTAAGGAGCAAAATTCCTAAAGAAGAGAGTACTGGATTGAACAGCAAAGCTAGGAATTTTAGTTTCTCATCTGCTAATTACTACAGCTGTGACATGAAGCATGTTAATCTCTTTGGGCTTCAGTTTCCTATGTAAAAGATGAGAACATACTTGATCTTTAAGGTCCTTTCCAAGCTGGAGATTCTGTGACTAGCTCCCACCTGAGTAGTTCCCTAGGGATACATCCTTGTCACCCCAGGCATTATGCTGCATCGTGCAACCTGAAATGATTGTGTTCTGTGCATGATAATATAGGGGAATAGTGTTTAGGATCTCTGTTCTGTCACTGGGAGCTATTTCATGAACCTAGCTACAGTGATAGAAATACCTTCAGCCCTATACTTTGCATGCTATACATATTTTCCTGTTGATTGTCAAGATCCTTTTTGACACTTGGTCAGCGACAGAGGGCATATGGCAGCAAGCAGTATGTACAACCTGAGTCTAGACTACTTTAAGAGTTGTAAATTTCAGAATTTATAATTGGAGTGGCTGGCAGCCTCGAATCCACTTTACAAAAATGTTTGTTTTAAAATTGTACAGGGGCTAAAATTGTATAAATATTGCTATTTAATTAACATATTTGCATATATACCATATATAATTTATCAGGATTTATATGTATTACAGTGTTAATATCTTTATGTAGAAAAGTAAAAATGAGTATTTAATAGTTGTCTATGGTATTAACTGAATTTTATGAAATGGATTTGCTTTTGTTATTAAGTTTGATCAAGCCATTGGTAGAATTATAAATTGTTTTTTTATTGCAAGCATATTTAACAGGAAGTCATATTCTAACATATTAATATGTTACTTTCATGATTTAGTGCCTGTAGTAGAGGAACACCCATCTCATGAGCAGATCATTTTGCTTCTTGAAGGCAAAAGTTTTCGTCCTGTTACATTTGTCCTAAATGCTAATCTACTGGTGAATGTCAAGTTAGTATTTTGTAAGTAATGATTAATCTTTCTTTGCCTAATTGGTGTGTAGGATTTCTGAAATTAATTAAATTTTGACTGGCAACCATGAAAAGTAATCAGCATTGGATATTGGTTTGTCAGCCACATATGAATATAGATTTTGCAAATTTACATTCAGTGGGACTTGAAACCTTAAAGATTTTTACTAGTGTCCTTCATTTAGTCCTAGGTTAAGGATATGGGCGCTTAGCTGTACCTGGTGCTCATAATACAATTGACTATATTTCATATAGCTTTTAGATAAATTGAAACTTAGTTAAGCAAGAGTCTTGATTTAGTAGCAATAATGACAGTTTTAAAGTAAGTGACATGTGACCTAATTAAAGGTAAGGAAGTAAATAATCCTCAGTACTCATCAATGAATCTCTCAGCTTTTCATTCTCTGAAACAAACTTGATTCTTACCCACTATATTTCCGCATATTAGTGCATCTTTTATTTTATTTTTATTTTAGTGTTATTTATTAATTGACTCCAAAGATCCTTTCTCTTTTTTACATTAATCTTAAACAATTCAATTGTAAAGTTTTTTTGTGAGGAGAACTTTGGGAAAATAAGGAGTTTGAAAAGTTGTCCTTCATGCAAAGGACAACTATATTAGTTTCTTTGGTTAACAGAAGTTGACATTTATAGTTGTATGCTTTTATTGCTTAAGATTCCTCAGACAAATATTGGTACTTCTCGACCAATGGACTGCATGGCTTGGGACAGGCGGAAATTATGATTCTGTTACTGTGTTTGCCAAATGAAGATACTATTCCAAAGGACATCTTCAGACTATTTATCACCATCTATAAGGATGCTCTAAAAGGTATAGCATTTTATTTTGAACTGTTCTGAATGGGGGGATGGATAAATTAATTACAGGCATTTATGTTTTGGGCTAAGCTAACTGTACAAAAGATTTATTTTGTGAAGAGACAGCTGATTTCTTAAAAGATCTTAGTTATCATTTTCAGTCTCCTTAAATCTAGCATATTATGATTAGTGTCTTTACACTTTTTTTTATTTTAAAAATGGAAATATATTTGCCTTCTTGATTTTTTCATATGTTCTATATACTGATTTGTGTAAGACTGGAGGAGACATGATGCATTTTCACATGGTCACGCAGTAAAGAGAAAAATTTAAAACCACCTATGATTAGAAACATTTTCACATTTTTGTTCACAATTCCCAACCTCCAGGAATAACTGAGCTTTGTTATTCAATAGATGCTTCTTCATGTATGTATGTATGTAAATAAGAAAAAAAAATCCACATTGCTGTTATTTAAGAAAGTTTATACTGCAATATTCAAATCAGAATGCCTTTTAAAACAACTTAAAGTGTTTTTATTAATGATTTTATTTCCAGGAAAGTACATAGAAAACTTGGACAATATTACTTTTACTGAGAGTTTTCTCAGTAGTAAGGATCATGGAGGATTTCTGTTTATTACACCTACTTTTCAGAAACTTGATGATCTCCTATTACCAAGTAATCCTTTTCTTTGTGGAATTCTTATTCAGAAGCTAGAGATTCCCTGGGCAAAGGTGTTTCCTATGCGCTTAATGTTGAGACTGGGTGCAGAATATAAAGGTAAGTTTAAGAATACTAAGTTAAATTACATAGGTTCAAATGTAATAAATGAAAATAAGAATTTCAGGGATATCATTAAAATAAATTTTTTAATGAATTTAAGGGGACTATTTTTGTTTTGATATAGTTTTAAAATTCCAAGACAACCTTCTTCTACTTCCATGTGAGTTTTTTAGACAACCATGGTATGTCATGAAGTTTCTGGATGTTCATAATTATATTAACTTACCTTAAAAAAAATTTTTTTTTAATCTCAGAACAAAATTCAGAAAACACTGAAAAGTTTTCTTAAAAGCATGTACTATAGGGAGCTCATTTTGTTATGTTTCCTATATTTTAAGAAGGTAAATGATTTCCCCTCTTAATTTGTGTACATCATAAAGCCAAACATGAAGGATTATGAAATAATGGTCCCAGTTTATGTATATGTTTATTTCTAAGTCAAAATCATTTTTAGTGTTAAAATTTTTGAATTCCCACCCTTTATTCTTGACTTTTTTCAAGAAATTATTATTTATTGCATGTAAAGTATATCTAATGACGTTTTAGGCATTTGATTCTAATATAATTAAATAGGTATTTTCTTGGAGGAAAATTAAATGGAAGGGATTTTAAAATTTATAAAATATTTCAAAATGGACAAATTCAGTGAAAGAGATACAAATCTCTTTGGCAAATTTATTAAACTCTTTAATTTTATGGGAGAGGTCTTTACCATTTAGGATTTTTTTTTTAAGATTTGTTTATTATAGAGACAGAGAGAGAGGAGAGAGGGGTTCATGGGAGTCAGGGGAGGGTTAAAGGGAGAGACAGAATCTTAAGCAGACTCCCCACTAAGCATGGAGCCCAGCTCCCAGCTTGATTTCACAACCCTGACATCATGACCTGAGCTGAAACCAAGAGTCAGATGCTTAACCAACTGAGCCACCCAGGCAGCCCACCATTTAGGATTTAAATATGAGACGCTGTTGTGTAAAAAGCATCAAAATTTAAATTTCATCTCAGGTTTTTTACTGTGTAAACTACAGAACTTATGAAAGTTTATTTTGCATCAAGTATTTCATTCATTCAGCCTGGTATTTTGTCTCTGCTATAAATATTTGAATGCTATTTTTATGGAAAGTTAGGTTGATATATAATCTTAAGTCATATTATATCAACATATAATTTATAAGTTTGGCCAGTATTTTGGTCAGTATCACTTCTAGATACTAAATCTGTTTTTCTCACACACAAAGAAGGAAAACCATGGAGCAACTTGTGGGACTTCTCAAAGGATTACAGGGTTTGGAGCTGCAAAGCTATGATAGCTGTTTAGTGATGATGAAGATAAAAATCACCTGTCATACAGGTTTTTCCCACTATCTGAAAGTAGAACATTACTGTGAAACCTTGGCATAAAGCCATTTCGTTGTTGTTTAAAGATTTATTTATATATTTGAGGAGGCAAGGGACAGGAGAGAGGAACACAAGCCGATTCCGCACTGAGCGTGGAGTCAGATGCAGGACTACATCTCATGACCCATGAGATCATGACCTGAGCCGAAAACAAGAGCCGAATGCTCAACCAACTGCACCACCCAGGCACTCCAGCCAGTACCACTTCACAAACACAAAAATCTGTTTCATATTTCTTTCGGTTAGTGAAAACAGGTTCTAACATAGGTCTTTTATAAAAGCAAAGTGGTGTAAAGCAAACTTTTGGATGGGAGGAAATTTGTACGTAGAAATTAATTAGTCTTAGCTATTTTTTGAGTTCATTGTGTACTGCTGGATTTTAGATATACTGACATTTTGATGTTACTGGTGCCCATGCCTCTAGATATGAACTTGCAAATGTGATGTATGTGTGTATATGTGTTTGTTAGAGATAATGGATGTATGGAAATTTTAATGGCAAAAATTAGAGTCCCAATATTAAAGACTGAAAATAATGGTCTGAAGTTAGTAATTTTCAAATGGGGATTATTTACACTTACATTGAGACCATCTGGAATACCATTCACTGTTGGGTTAGGTGATTTATGAGGTCCTTTATAATTCTGACAGAATATCTAAGTCATAACTTTGAAAATACTGTTTCAAATAAAATTACCTCAATCAAGTTGTAAAGCATGTTCCCTTATTCATAAAAGTTGGAGTAAAAAGGCATCATTTATCTTAATCATATCTTATTTTAACGTCTTTTACCACTAACGTCCTGTGTTTTTTTCCATTCTGCACCCTCTGTCCTCTAAATAATGTAGTTGTCCTTTTAAAAACTAAAAAATAGGGGCACCTGGGTGACTCAGTCATTTAAGTGTCTGACTTAAGCTCCAGTTGTAATCTCGGGGTCCTACAGTCGAGCCCCATGTTGGACTCCTTGCTCAGCCGGGAGTCTGCCTGTCCCTCTGCTCCCCACTGCTTGTGCTCTCTCTCTCTCTCTCTCTCTCAAATAAATAAATAATCTTCAAAAAAACAAAACAACACACTAAAAGATATGTTGGTAGTAAGTAACAGATTTGAGTTACTCTGACTTAAATTTTAAAAACAGATGTCAGGTAATGTGTTTTCTTAGAATTTTAAGGACATATATTCATATAAAAAGTATGAGAGAGGTTTGTTTGCTTAATGACCTAGGCTGAGAACTGAAAGTTAAAAAGGTTTCTGCTTTTTATCATTATAGAAATTGTCTTACCTTCCTTTTTTCACCTTCCTTTTCTTCCAGAAGCCCTGCTGCATTGCTAACCAAATACCTTTTCCTTTATGGTGAATAATATTTATAGTCCCCTAAAGAAAGAGAAAAGTAGTTAGGTGGTAGATTTCATGTTCCTTCTATTTCTCCGCACTGACTTCTCTGACTCTGTGTGCCCCTTTTATCACGCTGACCCAAGAACTGTAAAAGTTTACTACCGAATATAAATTCGCATAATTGAACATTGATTATACATGCTTTAAAAAATCTTGAGTTCTTCATATTTCTCTTTAAATTATCAGAACTTTATAGGGTTCTGTCCATTACTGTAATTTTCCTGTCATTATCCTTTTGTGGAAACATGTATAATGAAAAGATGAAATGCTTTGGAATCAGGCAAGCCTAAATTTTAAATCTGTTTCACTGGTTATTAACTTAGTCACCATAAGCAAGTTTATTAATCTCTATGTCTCTACTTTCCCATTAGTAAAGTAGGAGTAGACATACTTGCCTCACTGAGTTGTTTTAGGGCTTAAATAAGATGGTGTAATAAAGTTCCCAGTTCAGTGTAGCATCCAACAGATACACACTATGGGTTGATTTATCTCTCACTTTCCCCAAAGAACTGATTGGGTGGTATTTATCCATAAAGTTCGAGAAATGAGAATTAAAAGTAATAAATTCAAAACTTTTTTTGGGTTTTTTTTTTTGACAGTAACTAGTTTTCCTTTCTTGTGTATAGCATATCCTGCTCCTCTAACGAGTATTAGAGGCCGAAAACCTCTTTTCGGAGAAATAGGACACACTATTATGAACTTACTTGTTGTGAGTAATCAAACTATGAAGTGTCTTTACGTTATTATTTTAAAATTTTATTTAGCATATTTTACATATTTATATTTTCTTATTTTAATTTGGCATATTTGGTATAATGAAAGTTCATTTATAATATATCTTAATTTATTTAGCATAAATGGGCTCTGTTTTTAATGAACTGCTTTTTGGAACACATCTCCTAATACATGTGTACCTGACTGTAATTGTATTTTGGTTCGTTCTGCTGCAGTGCTTTCACATGTAAGTAATGTGAGATCTACACAGTTGTTGAAGCATTAGCAAAAGTGTTAGTGTACTAAGTCAGTCAGTTTGGGGATTTTGAGCAAATTGTGGCCCAGGTTTCCTCATTTGTAATAGGAAGATTTGGGTGATAATCTCAGGTTCCGTTCCACCTCTTTTTTCTGTAATTGTTTTATCTATAACCATAGAAAAGTATTTCAGTGGACTTACTTTTATTTATACATGTTTACTTTGAAGTCCTAGTTTAGAAGATCTGTAATTAGAAAGCGAGTTCACCCCCAAACACTACAGAATTCTTCCTGAGAATGATATTCTTTATTACTGTTGTGGAGTAGTTGGAAGAATTAGTTGGTTTTTTTCAGTTGGTAGTGCTTTCTGCATGGCATTTTGATAGTATCACAAGTCTTAAAATGATGGACACTCTTAAAAAAGGATTTAATGAATGGGTAAAATGCTCATGGATAGTTTAAGGTTTATGGAAATGTCATTATTTTATATGTAGGACCTTCGAAATTACCAGTATACCTTGCATAATATAGATCAGCTATTGATTCATATGGAAATGGGGAAGAGCTGCATAAAAATACCTCGGAAAAAATACAATGATGTAAGTCTAATTTCTTCATGCAGATTTTGAAGATAATTACTGAACATTAGATTTCTTTAAAAGTTAATTTGTTTTGAATCAGACTGTCTAATACATAATGGCAAAAAAATACTATTTTCGAAATTTTCGATTTGTTTTCTTATTTATAAGGGATTTGTTTGATCTTGTTTTTTTAAGACTTTTTTCTTTACTGTTTTATCTATTAATTGAGGTAATTTTATCTTAAAACATTTGTTTCCATCACATTCTGAGGGAGGGAGTTGTCCACACCAAAGCTTGATAATTATGAAGCTGGTCAGAAATGTGGCCCTTTGAATGACTGTAACTAATAAAGACATAACATGTTAGTAGTGTTTCTAAATGAGTGTTGTTTTTCTCCAGGTAATGAAGGTTATAAATTCTTCTAATGAGCATGTCATTAGCATTGGAGCTAGTTTTAGTACTGAAGCAGATTCTCACCTAGTCTGTATACAAAACAATGGCATTTATCAAACACAGGCCAACAGTGCCACTGGCCATCCTAGAAAAGGTAAGTGTTGCTTCCTAGTATTGATCTATAAAACTACCTCAATAAATGGAATTCCTTTTAAAGGGGCAATCTATATATTTTACTTTTTGCTGAATTGATGGTAATAATACAATATCATTTAAAATTTGAGCTGCGCAAACATTAAAAATTTCTTCTAATTTGTGTTTTTTTCTTGGGCTATATTAGGTTTTTTAAAGACTTGGAACACTATTTATTTTGATATCTTCAGGTTTAATTTATTCCATATGGTATGAATCTTATTTTCAGTAATTTCTCTCTGGAATGAGGTGTTTGTCACCTTTGTTTGCTCTCTGCTCCAACTCCTCTTAGGGGAGTACAGTCTGGATAAGGATGAAGAATGATTTATAAAACTGTAAGTGGCTGGGGATATAGAAATGGTAAAGATGGTGGAGTAGCATATGTGAGTGACATTACTCTTAATTCTGGCTGAATGGCCTCAGTGACTACTGTGATTGCCAAATCCTTGCAGTAGAGGGCCTAAGTTAAGTGGAAGTGAGTATTTCAGAAAATTAATAAATTTTAAAATAGCATACTTAAAACAGTCTGACATTCTGGCTACTAGTAGAATTAGCAGCCTCTGATTATAAAGGTAATGTATACTTATTCGGAAAGTTTGAAAAATATGTTTTAAAAAGTAGTAAAAGAAAAAAATGCCAAGATATGGCCATTATGGACATTTTAATATATTTCCTTCTTATATTAGTATATATCAAATAGATGGTTTTATATTGGATATTCACACTTTTGTATTTTTTTTACTTAATATGTCATTAATTCTTTTGTTATTAAAATGTAACAACTATTTAATAGTTGTTTGTTGAATAGGTAGTTATAAAATTTGAAGGTATAGGTATCTACAGTGTGAAATATCCTTTCTTCCCTTGACTCCAAGTCTACCCTCTCCTCTTCCCCACAGGCAACCAAACCAATGTTACCAGTTTTTTATATATCCCTTCAGCAACATTTTTGTTTGCATGCATATTTAAGCAAACACACACACATCCTTCTTCCACTTTTTAATTCTCATTTTTAAAATTTTTTTAAATTTTTAGCAAATTTCTTCCACTTTTTTAAACAAATCATAACATGTGTTCCATTCTGCAGCTTGCTTTTTTTAACACACCTTGGAGATGATTCTGTTAGTATAAAAAAAACTTTTGCATTTTCCATAACTTTTCACTTTATACGTGTACATCATTTAATTGTCTCATTAATGGACATAGTTGTTACCAATTCTTGGTTATTTATAAAAATGTACTATTTATAACCTTGTGTATGTGCAATTCCTGGTTGTGGAATTGGTGTGTCAAAGGACATATGTATTTATAATTTTAATAAGTAATTATTAAGTTGTCTTCCATAGAGATTGCTCTGATTTATGCTCTTACCAGTGGTGTATATTTGATTTCCCATATTCCTACTGACACAGACACAAACATTTTAAGTAGTACAATAGCTATCAGTTATTACATATAAATATTCCATAACCTTTATGCAATATTTTATCTTAATTTGGTTTAGTTTGTTTTTTATTAGCTTTCTAATATAAGTGGTATGGGCATAGCATTTATCAAGTACTTAAATGTGCCATGCTCCACATTATACATTTAACAAATATAGCATTAAAAAAAGGCAAGTTAAAACATAAATGTATTTTTCTTAACAGTGACAGGTGCAAGTTTTGTGGTATTCAATGGAGCTTTAAAAACATCTTCAGGATTTCTTGCTAAGTCCAGCATAGTTGAAGGTAAGAGTTTCACCTTTAGGACTGTTTTATTGTAAAATGTTTTCCATTTCCTTTTAAAATGAATTTGATACTTATAAGAGAACATATGGGGGTGCCTGGGTAGCTCAGTCAGTTAAGCGTCTGCCTTCAGCTCAGGTCATGATCCCAGAGACCTGGGATCGAGCCCTGCATCAGGCTCCCTGCTCAGCAGTGGGGAGCCTGCTTCTCCCTCTCCCTCTGCCTGCTGCTCTGCCTACTTGTGATCTTTATCTCTCTGCCAAATAAATAAATCTTTGGGGGAAAAAAAAAAGAACATGTGTCAGTTATAACACAGTACCACAAATTTACATGAAATCATTACCCAGCTCAAGAAGTAGAGCATGGTCAGCATTTGGGTTTACGTGAAGCATAACAACTCTGCCATAACCTGCACTTTCTGCCTGTACAGAGCTTAAAAGTCAGTCTGACATGAGAGCTTAGGGCATTTCTTTACAGGCAGACATTTTGAGTATGCATACAGTATTGTACATGTGTGTGGCCTTCTAAATTCCCAGAAATATGTTAAGAGCTTTTCAGAACCCTTATGGATCTCTCATTCACCAGCTTTTCCTTTTTTAAGTGTTTGGTTGGCCTATTGTTTGCCTCTGCTATTATCTGCTGCTACAGGTAGCTGAGATGTTTATCATTGGCTTCTAACTGTTTTTCACAGATGCTCCCTGAGAAAAAACTTTTTGCACTGGGCAAAATACTCAACATTCACAAAAATGGTAATTCTCTGATAATGAGGCTTTGAAGGAGCTCCAACCTCCTTTTGCTCTTTCCAGTGGCTACCAGGCTGTTGGTTTTCACTATGATTCCAGCCTATTGGTTTCTAAGGCTTCCACTGAGCTAGAGAGGAGGGGATGGGAATAGGAAAGTTAAAATGACAAAAAGAACAAAGCTTGCTGTTCTTATGAAGATCCAGCCATTTTTCTTAAATACTGTGCAGATTGCTGCAAGCCTTTGGTTACTTTCCAGAGTTCTGAAAAAGTTTCTTCTGACCTTTTATTAGTTTCATTGTTCTTTAGGAGGAGAGTATTTTTGGAGATTGTTAAGTCTGCTTTTTCACTAATGTCATCATACTGTCTCAAACATAGATTTATAGGAAGTCCTCCCATCTCTGATGCCACACACATAGTTTATTCCTTTTTTCAGTAGTGCCTCTAAGCCTTTTGATTTTCCATATTAATTTTAGGATCACCTTGCCAGGTTCTAAATGGTCCACTGGAATTTTTTTTTTTAAAGATTTTATTTATTTATTTGACAGAGAGGGATCACAAGTAGGCAGAGAGGCAGGCAGAGAGAGAGGGGGAAGCAGGCTCCCTGCTGAGCAGAGAGCCCAACGTGGGGCTCGATCCCAGGACCCTGAGATCATGACCTGAGCCAAAGGCAGAGGCTTCAACCCACTGAGCCACCCAGGCGCCCCTGGAATTTTTATTGGAATTGCATTAGATCACTAGTTTAATTTTGAGAAAAACTGGTATATTTTCCATTCTCAGTGTTCCTATCCATAAAAAGGCTATCCTCAATTTAGAAAATGTTCATTGTCTTTCAATAAAATTTTATAGGGGTGCCTGGCTGGCTTAGTCAGTAGAGCATGCCACTCTTGATCTCAGGGTTGTGGGTTCGAGCCCCATGCTGGGTGTAGAGATTACTTAAAAATAAAATATTTAAAAAAATAAAATTTTATAGTTTTTGTATAGGTCTTACAAATCTCTTATTATATATATTTATATATTTATTCCTTGGGTCCTTGATGCTCTGTTTATTTTTCTTTAATCATTTTTCTCTAGGTTCTTTATTTATTTTTTTAGATTTTATTTATTTATTTATTTGTCAGAGAGAGAGAGCATAAGCAGGGGGAGGGGAAGGCAGAGGGAGAAGCTGGCTCCCCACTGAGCAAGGAGCCCGATGTGGGACTCGATCCCAAGAGCATGGGATCATGACCTGAGCCGAAGGCAGACGCTTAACCAACTGAGCCACCCAAGTGTCCCCCTCTAGGTTCTTTAGATTGGAAAATTTTTATTGACCTTTCTTCATGTTCTCTGAGTCTTTTTTTTGCCATGTTCAGTCTACTGTTAAGCCTATCCATTGAGGTTTCAATTTCAGGTTACACTTTTCAGTTCTAGAATTTCCCTTTGGGTTTTTTCAGTTTCTATTTCTCTGTTTAGATTTTTAAAATCTGTTTATTCATTTAGCCCATGTTTGCTTTCCATTTTTTTTAATGTTTTGCTTTAGGTCTTTGAATATATTTTAGAATAGATGTTTTAAAGTATGTATGTATTTAGTCCACTGTCTTGTCTGTCTATATTTTAGAATAGATATTTTATTTCATTTTATTTTATTTATTTTTTTGGAATAGATGTATTAAAGTATGTATGTATTTAGTCCACTGTCTTGTCTGTCCACTGTCTTACAGTTGTATGGAGGCTTACATTTTCTTATAGTTCTCTCTGGTAATTTTTGATTATGTACTTGTCATTGTTAATATGTTTTAGAGACTTTAGATTCTATTAGCTTTTTCTGAAGAAGGCTTATTTATGTTTAAGCAGGCATTTTCATAGCATATCATGTTGAGCTTATGTAGTCTATATTTTTCACTTTGTTAACAGAGGATCTGTGGAACTCCTAAGGTGTTTACAATCTGGCAGGACTCATTCTTTGAATCCATTTTGCCTACAGATTTTGTAAGGGCTTTGTTTTTGCTTTGCCACAGTGTAAGTTAATGAAGTGCTCATAAGGTCTCTCTATTGTGGTTGGTCCAGACTGTCAAAATCTCCAGCACTGCTTGATTTTTACTATCTCTGTTCTGTTCCCAACCCTAATAGCTGTTCTCTTTTAGGACTCATCTAGTCTCACCCTATTAACGTGTCCCCAGTTCTAGTCCAAGACTCTAAGGGACCCTTATACACAGTCTTCTGGAGCCTTCTTCTTTAATGTCTTGACGCCATATTCCAAGCTTCCCCAAACTTATCTCTGATTTCTCAGGCCAGTGTGGCCATTGTAGGTTTAATGGGTCACCAGGTAGAAATTGTCTTGAGCGAGGAGCCTGGGCAGTTGTAGGCTTACCTGTTGAGTTTTCCTGTAGGAATCACAGTATTGCACTTCCTCTTGTTCAGTACCTGAAAACAATTGCCTCATACATTTTGTCTAGTTTTATGGCTGGTTGTTATGAAAGGACAGTTTGGCATCAGTAATCTCATTACAGTTGGTAATGAAAAATCTCACCATTATTTATTTAACTGTTTTTTAAAAAAAGAATCCTTAACTTTGAAATATTTTTTTCACATTTCCTAGTAGAAAACAATCATTAAGATTATTTAACAGATGATGTAAAACTTGTATCTTATGCAGAACATATTTTGATAGCAAATTTTATGGATTAGATATATAAATTGATATTTAATAAAAGGAATGTGAAACATACCTCATTAATAGATGGCTTGATGGTACAAATAACGCCAGAGACTATGGATGGCTTGCGGCTTGCTCTACGAGAACAAAAAGATTTTAAAATTACATGTGGGAAAGTTGATGCTGTAGACCTAAGAGAATATGTGGATATCTGCTGGGTAGATTCTGAAGAAAAAGGAAACAAAGGGTAAGAACTTTTTGTTACTAAATGTAATTGATTTGATGGAGGGGGAAAGATAAAAATATCCTAACAAATTAAACATTTTATGAGTAAATATAGAATTATACCATTAATGTAAATGCTTACACACTAATGAACGTAGTCTGTTTTTTTAAATGTGTACCTAACCAGCCTCATGTGTATTTTATTGGCCAGAATGCTATAAACTACTAAAGGGTGGTCCATTGGGGTGGGGACAGTGATAAAATGTGCATTGTGTAGCAATATGATCTTGGTGCCAAGGTTGTGAAAGGCAGTATACTTTCTCTGTTGTTTTGTACCTATTTTTGTGAAGTAAGTAAAGGATTCCCTTTGAATGTTTAGTCTGTATTTTATTCACTGTAAATACAACAACTGAATTAAATAATATACACATTAGAGGCCTCATAGAATATTACTGCCACTTCTTCTTTTCAATTACTATTTTCTTTCTTTTTTGGAGATTGGTTAAAAGGTCTGGAGTAAATAAGGAAAAAGAGGGCTAATGCTGAGGGATTTCAAGATAAAGTTTTTAAAATTAATGAGACCGCTTCTCTGTTAGGAAACTAAGGCATTTTAAACCTCAGGTCTGAATTGGGCATATGAAAAGAGTAGATATAATTTGCTACACAATCAAGAAATCTTGGTAAATGAATGGACTGTAGTTTTAATTATTTTGTATGTAATTAAGTTATCTTAGTGCTATAAATACATAGTTTTCATATATTATCTCATTTGTTCAAATCTAATTACTCATTTCATAGAAAGCAATTTGGTACTAATAACACTACCAAATTATGTTTTATTCTATAGTGTTATTAGCTCAGTGGATGGAATATCATTACAAGGATTTCCAAGTGAAAAAATAAAACTGGAAGCAGATTTTGAAACCGATGAGAAAACTGTAAAGTGTACTGAGGTAACTGAGAAAGAAGATTCCTTCCCTTTACATGTCGTGTTTGGATATGGCTTTTTTTTTTTGAACTTGAGAGATTTCTCATTGCAGCTTATTAGTAGTTTTTACATTACATCTTGAAACACACATTTATTTTCACCCCAGACTGCCTTTTTTATACCAGATTTGGATTTCCAAAAGATTATTTCAGGCTGTTGTATGGTGATTCTCCCTGCCAGCTCAAGTTAAGTTTTGGCAGCATTGCCATCTTTGTACAGTACATGTTATTTGACCATAGTATTTTCATTTTGCTCTTATTTTATAAAAAAATATATATGTAAATTAAAACAAACTTATTTATTTACTTATTGATTTACTTATTGATTTACTTATGTATTTACTTATTTACTTACATATTTACTTATTTACTTTCGTATTTACTTATTTACTTACGTATTTACTTATTTACTTACGTATTTACTTATGTATTTACTTATGTATTTACTTATGTATTTACTTATTTACTTACTTTATTTATTTACTTATTTATTTACTTATTTACTTACTTATTTACTTCTTTCTTTCTCTCTCTCTCACTTTCTTTCTAGTAGGCTCCATGCTGGGCCTATTTAATGCAGGGCTTGAACTCATGGCCCCAAGATCAAAACCTGAGCTGAGATCAAGAGTCAGTTGCTTAGCTGACTGAGCCACCCAGACACCCCCCAAAATAAAATATTTTATAGATAAGTTTATAGTCAGCATTCACATATGAAAATTATTTTTGCATGTTCCTACTTTTTTTAAACTAAGAGGATATGAAATTTAGACTCCCAACCCCTTAGTGTACTTCCGTACTCCTACTCACTCTGCCTCCTGGGTCAGGCAATCTGCTACTAATTTCTTTTATATTCTCTCTGATTTTATGCATTACAAGATAGATAGAAACTATAAAGGATATAGAAATTATAGAACATCGGGGCGCCTCAGTGGCTCAGTTGGCTGAGCATCTGCCTTTGGCTCAGGTCATGATCCTGGGGCCCTGGGATCGAGCCCCTTGTCAAGCTCTCTGCTCAGTGGGGGAGCCTGTTTCTCCTCCCTCTGCCTGCCACTCCCTGTTTGTGCCTTCTCTCTCTGTCAAATGAATGAATAAAATCTTTAACAAAAAGAAAGAAAGAAAGAAAGAAAGAAAGAAAGAAAGAAAGAAAGAAAGAAAGAAAGAAAGAAAGAAAGAAAGAAAGAAAGAAAAAAAGAAAGAAAGAAAGAAAGAAGGAAGGAAGGAAGGAAGGAAGGAAGGAAGGAAGGAAGGAGAAAGAAAGAGAAAGAAAGAAATTATAGAACATTATTTCTTTGTTTGATCTTAACTTCATTAAGATGTTCTTACAGGAAGGTGATATTATAGGGTGGACTCATTAGTACACTTCTCTAAACTGAATTAATAGGCCTTTTGTTGCTACAGGTTAATTTTAGGTAAAAATAGCTAAGTCCTGCCATAGTCCATAATCATTGGTTTTAGGCTTTTACTACTTACAGATCAAGATATATATTTACACACATACTGTTTTTTTGTTTTGTTTTGTTTTAAAGGTTTTATTTATTTGAGAGAGAGGAAGAGTGAGCACCAGCAGGGGGAGAGGTAGAGGAAGAGGGAGAAGCAACCCCCGCCCCCTGCTAAGCAGGGAGCCTGACACAGGGCTGGATCCCAGGACCCTGAGATCATGACCTGAGCCAAAGGCTGATGCTTAACTGACTGAGCCATCCAGGTGTCCCACACAAAATGCTTTTCACTAATGAATTTCATGGCATTAACATTGGAATTTTATTAATAAAGTTGAATTGAAAGTAGCAATTGTATTTTTAAAGCTGCTTTTAATCTTAATCATGACTTGTTTCCTAATTAAATACATTTCAGGTGTTCTACTTTCTAAAGGATCAGGATTTATCTGTTTCAGCAACTCGTTATCAGTTTGCAAAAGAAATAGCCATGGCTTGTAGTGCTGCGCTGTGCCCTCACCTGAAAACTCTAAAGAGTGATGGGATGAATAAAATTGGCCTCAGAGTTTCCATTGACACTGATATGGTGAGACATGTTTTTGTGGTGTATTTTTGGAATGAATGTATCATATATTAAAATAATCCAAAGTTTCTTCTTTAACCTTTTATTTGGGATGAATGAAGAAAAAATTAAAATTTGTCGAACATCAGTGTGTGCTACATACTTCCTCTACATTATCACCTTTGTTCTCCACAACAGGGGTCAGCAAACTTTTCTGTAAAAGGCCAGACAGTACATATTTTAGGCACTGTGGGCTGTATGATGTCTTTTACAACTATCCAGTCCTGCCATTACAGTGCACGAGTGGCCATAGACAGTATATAAACTAATGAGCTCACTGTGTTCACTGTGTTCCAGTGAAACTTTGTTTACAAAAATAATTGGTGAGCCACATTGGCCCACAGGCCATAGTTTGCTGATCTCTACACTATAGCAATCCTGCTTGATAAGTAGGTTTTTAATTTTTTCATTCTGACTTTATTCTATATTCACATGATTTAAAATTACAAAAGTCCTGAAGTGTTAAAAAGGGAAAAACAGTCTTTTCTTTCCCATGTAAGGAAAAACCAGTTCTTCCCTACTGTGTCTTTCCTTCCTTCCTTCTCTTTTACTACTCACACAAAATACTTCATTTCTGACACTTCTGGTCACCAAATATATATAGGGTTTCCCCCTTCCAACAAGCAGTTCTTGGACACTAGCAGGATATCCAGTAATTCAACTCAATTTTGACACTCTCTACCCAGATATCATCAGATCTCACAGGTTAAGGGTTCAGTCCTTTACGACTATGCCCTCACATGCCTTCAGATGCTGATCATAAGCCCGGGTTATTGGCTGTGCTTCTGACCAACGAGCTATAGATCAGAAGTTCTAACAACCCCCTCCTTGGGTTTAATTACTTTGCTAGAGCAGTTCACAGAACTCAGGGACACACTTACGTTAACCAGCTTATTAAAGGATATACAGATGAAGACATATACATAGGGTGAGGTTTGGGAGGTTCTGAAGCATAGGCACTTCTGTCCTAGTGGAGTTGGGGTGTGTCATCCTCCTGGTATAGATGTATTAGCTGGCCTAAAGCTCTCTAAAACCCCCTCTATAGGTATTTTATGGAGACTTCCTCATGTAGGCATGATTTAACTCCATTTTATAATCCCTCTCCCCTCTCTGGATGATGAGGGGTAGGACTGACAAATCTAAAACTTCTAATTATGGTGTGGTCTTTCTGGTGACCAGTCCCCATCCAGGAGCCCACCCAGAGTCACCTCATTAGAACAAAAGGTACTCCTAGTGCTCTTATCACTTAGGAATGTACAAAGCGTTTTAGGAGCCCTATGCAAATATTAGAACAAGAGGTATTTAGAGTGTTCTTATCACTTAAGAAATTTTAAGGGTTTCAAGAGCTGAGTACCAGGAATCAGAGGTAGAGAACAATATATTATTTTCTGTTATCTCACAAGTGTGTATATAATAGGACCATCTTTTTTTAAATTTTTTTTATAATTTTTTTTAAAGATTTTATTTATTTATTTGACAGAGAGAGAGCACAAGTAGGCAGAGAGGCAGGCAGAGAGAGAGGAGGAAGCAGGCTCCCTGCTGAGCAGAGAGCCCGATGTGGGGCTCGATCCCAGGACTCTGAGATCATGACCTGAGCCTAAGGCAGAGGCTTTAACCCACTGAGCCACCCAGGCGCCCCTATAATAGGACCATCTTATCCAACATTTCCAGAGAGCAACACTCATGTTGTCATCTATGTAGTGGGTAGCCCCAAGAGATACTAACCCCAGGCTACAAGGTACATGGTTCCCAGTAGAGTTATATAAGGTAATAGCCCTGGAAAGATCTCCTTCCCACTTTTGACTCCCAACCCTGTAGTCTGTCTCCATACTCCTCCTCATCCTCCCTTCCTGGTCAGGCAATCAGATGTTACCCATTTCTCTGTAGTCTCTGATTTTTTTGCATGTACAGCCAAATAAATATAATAAGTCCTTTTCATTTCCCCTTTACTCTTAATTTTTTTGACTTGCTTCTTTGAGATGTTATATTTTAGAGATATTTCATATTATTACATATTCTTTTTTAATAGTTGCATAGTAGTTGTTGATTATATAAATGTACCATAATTTATTTAACTAGTTTTTATATAAATTTAGTATGCACTGATATTTAGGTTATCTACAATATTTTGCTTCTGCATTAAGTATGAGTATAACAAACATTCTAAGAAGTAGAATTGCCAGCTCTAAGAATGTACTCACTAGATATTACCATATTGTCTCAAATAGGGGTTTCTACCACAATTTGTATGAGAAAGTTCTTTTCCCTACATCTTTATTAAAGCAATATATAATCAAACTTCTGAACTTTGTGAATTTTATAGGTGAAAAATGGTACTCTAGTAATTACTTTAATGTGCATTTCTGTTTCCAACATCCAATATAATAAATTTCAAAGCAAGTTTTTCATTAGAATGATTAAACATGAATGAGGTCATATACTGAGGGTTTGCTTTTCTTCAATCAGGATGTGTTACACTCATAGTTCTTTTGTAAAGAAGAACTTATATTTTAATCTCACTGTTAAATGTTCCTTTTTCAAGGAGGTAATAATTTGTTATTGCAGCACCCCTGTTAATTTTTTTAGTCAAATGCATTAAAATGTAATTTTCACCAGCAACATTAAATTCAAATATTAAATATTTTTGCTTAATACTTAAACTTCAAAATAGTTTAAGTAGATTTTTTAATACTATAGGTTATTTAAATCATGTTGGTAATTATTTAAAACCTTGGTTCTCTAGTGTGTTTATGTGTGTGTTGAAAAGAAACCTAAAGTATGAAGTAGTGGCATTTAAACAATTTTTATGATATCTTGGGAGAGACTGATAATTTATGTAGAAGATAAAAGAAATATAGGAGAATGTGAAACATTTTATGAGTAAAATATCAAGTATTAACATGCTTAAAATAAATGATATTTCAAAATAGTTCATATTCATCTGCTGAGCTAAAGAAGATTGCTTACTTTCTAGAGTTGACTTATCAAGATTTTTTTTTCTCCCCAGGTTGAATTTCAGGCAGGATCTGAAGGCCAGCTTCTTCCTCAGCATTATTTAAACGATCTTGATAGTGCTCTAATCCCTGTGATCCATGGTGGGACCTCCAACTCTACTAGTTTACCATTAGAAATAGAATTAGTATTTTTCATTATAGAAAATCTTTTTTAGTGAAAGATATGAGTCATATATTGCAAACTAATTTGTTAAAACTAAATTCACTAAAGCTGAAATGCCACAAACACTAAAAGTAAATGTTTGCTGTTTGAAACATGTAAGGTTTGCTTTTTAGGCAGGAAATGATCTTTTTAAATCATTAGCACAATATTTAAATCTCTAAAACTTTAAGAGACCCACAGTTTTTGAAGCTTTGACTTAATACAAGTACTAAAAAGACAAGAATTTCTTCTGTCTTTAATAAATTTGTAGCATTTACTGTGTTATTTAAATGCAAAGCCAAAGTATCTGCACTTATGTATACCTCGTTATGCCAAGAATGATTTTAATGAAGGGTCTTTTCAGGTGTAACCTTATGAGGGAAATAGCTGTTACATATGCCAGTTAAGTTGCTGGTTTCTCAAGTCTGTTACAAATCAATTTCAGTGACACAGTTTTCAGATCTTAGTCTTATATGATGATTCTTTGAGTAAGACAGATAACTTATTTGTATAATTGGAGTGGAGACCTACCTCCATGATTAGATAAACTCTGATTATTTGGATTAAAGTCAGAATTTTGCCTTTTTTCTTCTCAAATTATTATATATATGTTTTTTTCTTGATTAAATGGGTATTCTTAAAATAATTGTGGGTGCTTCAGAATTTTGTGCTTCTATATTTAAGTACATTGTTTTTATAGCAAGAACATGTGAATCAGTATGTTTTATAAGTCTAATAATTTATAAATAGGTAATATTTTTGTATTGCAGTGCATTATTTTTCCTCCTTTCTTTCAAAATACACCCCACTTTATTTACCACTTCTAAGAGGGATTGACAACAGGCCATATGACCCTTGAAGTAGTCATTATGTAGCAATAAGTAAAGCCTAAAACAGGTCTTTTTTTAACTTCTCCTTTAAACCCTAGAACTTTCTTAGCAAGTCTGCATATTTTCATTGACACCAATGTATTAAATACACATTTTAATGAACTAATTACTTTTGCATATTTTAAATTCTTTATATGGTAGTTATTTTTTATAACAGGATATTAACATAAGTTAAATTCTGTGTATTTGAAACTGTTACAGAACTTTCCTCTTCAAACAGCAAACTTTTAAGAAGTATGTTGTGTTAAAAAAAAGTAAAGGGGATATTTTAGTTCTGTCATTTACATTATATAAAATACAATCATTATTTTGACGCTTTTTTAATTCTTATATGGTATATGTTTTTGTATCAAAAACACTCACTGTATATCTCAAGAAAAAGAAACTACACTAAATAACCCTGATGTAAGAAAAATACTTATGAAGCATTTCAACTTGAAGACCAAGTCAGGGTTATAACTCAGGATCTGAGGTCTTAGGCTAGGAGAGACTGAGAATTTTACTCCACTGGTCACATGGTTTGTACTGAATCACATCTGTAGTACTAATCAAAGATACCCTGTAAAGGAGATTATCAGTCTTCTGGAAGTAGCTACTTCATAAGCAATGTAAAATGTTGCGGCTATTAAATAAAATGGCAACACAAAGTAACCTGTGAAATGTATTGAAATGGTGTAAGATTATTTTTATCAGTTAGTTTATGTTTTCTTTATATAGTGTGTGTTTATTTTGCAGTATAAGTAGTTACACAGTCTATGAATACTGAAATTATTTTATTTATTATTTTTTTTTAGCAATCTCTACACATGGGGCTCGAACTCACAACCCCAAGATCAAGAGTCACATGCTCTTCTGACTGAGCCAGCCAGGCACCTCTGAAATTAGTTTAAAATAACCAAATGGTGGAGACCTCTTCCCATGATAGGATAGCTTTAGATTTGTTTCCATAAAGTCTCTACATTTAATGAAAATCGGAATAATGTGCCTTTGGAGGCACATTTTAAAGTATTCTTTGTAGATGTAGGTTTCTGAATGCAGTTGTTACTTATTTGGTCATGTTCTTCACATTGGTACTTCTTTTGAAATTTTAATTTTTTTTAAACGTAAAGCAATAGAATAGTTCTTTGTATTCAGTCTGCAGTGATCTGTTTTTGTTATTAGGACTTTTAATACTGGTCTCTTTCTCTGAAATATGAAATAAAATATAGCTCACTTGCTCTATGCAGCCTCCCAGCAAACTTTATCTATATACTTGCTATGTGCAGAGCATTTTGTTAGGCTTCATTGGTTGAAAAATGAATAAAATAGTTCTTTCCCTATTGGAGCTGAATCTATGAAGCTGATAATTAACAAAGTAAAAGTAACTCCGTAATAGAGATATGAATCTTGGCTATGTGGTTGGAAAACAACCCAGAAGGCAACCCTCTCAGGTCCCCTCCCTCTTCAGGAGCTTTATACTATCACTCAATAAACTTTGCTTTGCTGCCCACCAAACAAAACAAAACAAAACAAAGGAAAACAACTCAGAAGGCTAGCTGTACCAATAAGAAGATGGCTACCTGAGAACCTGTTAGATAGTAGGGATTAAACTTGGCTAGGTAAGAGAGAAAAATCTGAAAAGTAGGTAATATGTAAAAAGACTGAACTTTATCTTTTAAGGCAATTTACTTTAGAGTCTTCTGTGTTGTATCAATATCTTACCCTATGATTTAATCATAAAAGCAAAAGCTTGACTATGGTGTCTCAACTGCCTAATTTTATAATAGCCTACATTCAGATAATTGTTTTTATAAGTAAAGAATAGATTTTTCTTTTTTTAGTCATAAGCATAGCTTTGATAACTTGACTCACATAATGGAATATAACCTGAAATAAACCAGAAACCTATAAACCCATCTAAGGTTTTAATTTTTTCTTCATAATTAAAAAAATGTTATATATAGGTTCAATCATATATATATATGATTCAGAAATCAGAAAAATATAAAAAACTTATCAATATAAGTTTTACCTTCTACCTTGTATGTGTCTACCTTGTTCTTCCTATCCTCCAATTTCAACCAAGTAATCATTTTTATTAGTTTATTCATCTTCCCATGGTTTAGGTGTTTTAGCAACAAATACAAATAGATACATGTATTTTTTTCTCTTCTCATTTATACCAAATGTAGCATGGTGTTTACACGGAAGAACACACTGACTCCCTCAATTACTTTGAGTTATGAGGTTTATATTTAGAATCTTAAAGGTTTCATTCCTTCTCAAACCACTTTTGATTGATAAAAGCATGTTACTGGAATTATGACCATATGTTTCAGTAGGAGGACTATTTTTCTCATTACAAATATTTTATTACTAAGACACAAGTTTAAAAAAAAAAAAAGACACAAGTTTTTTATTTAGCTATATCTAAAACCTTTATTTTTTTTTCCTACCAGACACTAAGCTTTGCCATCTAAATTTATCTTTTACCATTTAACTGAGTTTTTTTCACATCAGATTTTTAATTTTAAATCTTTATATTCTTTTGGATTTAGCTTGGACAAATTTAATATATATTTATATATAAATATATATTATATATATATTTCATTTTGGGAAATATTTTGCACCTCTGCACTGATAACATTACAACCGTATTTTCATGCTTTATACAAATGAAGAAGTGGGTTTAACTCAAGTGCTTTGTTATGAACCTCTGAATATAATAAAATTTTTCTTTTTTCTTTCTTTTTTTTCTTTTGGTAAAATACAGTGCTTCCTAACCTCCTAGTGATCCCTACCTCCTGGTATTCATACCCTTGTATAGTCCCTTCCCACATAACATTATTGGTCTTTGTTACCAAAAAATATGGCAGAAGAGTTGGGATGTCATTTCTAAAATTATGTTGTAAAAAGCTACCACTTCCATCTTTGCTGCATTTCTCCCCACTTTCTATCTTTTGTCCCTTTCTTCCTATCCTTTCCTCTTCCTTCTGTCCCTCACTCCCTATTAGATCACTCACACTTGGGGAAGCCAGCTGCCAGGCTATTGGGGAGGCCCATTTTGCAAGGAACTGAAGCCAGTAGCCACAGGAGTGGAAGTGGATCCTCCCCCTAATAGCTGCCACCATCAAAAGTTTGGAACTCATGAGAACCACCAAACTAAGCCATTCTCAGATTCCTGAATCTCAGAAACTGTGTAAGATAATAAATGTTGTTTTAAGCTGCTAAATTTTCTGGTGATTTATTATATGCAGCAAGTAATATTAGAGAACTAATATAAGATACTTACGTTTTTTGAGTACCTATACATAAAAATTGCTAAAAGTAATTACTTGCTGACAGAATTAAGCATGTTTCCTATCAACATTTATGGTTTATATGCCACAAGTAGCATGTGCTAAGTGCAGAGAATACCAATTAAAAGAGTAGGGTTTGCCCATGTAGGAACAAAGATGCAGCTGTGGGAAACTTCTTGTTTCTGGGAATTGTATGCTAGGATACTTAGATCCATACTCCTGCTGAAAACCAAAAGTCATTAAAATATAAAAATCATCTTAAAGAGGGCGCTTGGGTGGCTCAGTTGGTTAAGCAACTGCCTTCTGCTCAGGTCATGATCCTGGAGTCCCGGGATCGAGTCCCACATCGGGCTCCCGGCTCTGCTGGGAGTCTGCTTCTCCCTCTGACCTTCTCCCCTCTCATGCTCTCTTTCTCTCTCTCTCTCAAATAGATAAATAAAATCTTTAAAAAAAAAAAAATCATCTTAAAGCATCAAGATAATAAGACAGTAAGGAATGTTCAATCCAAAAGGAAAGAGAAAGAAGGGAAGTACGCATGGGGTTCTATTGAGACAACCTTATGGGGTGAGGGGACCAAAATTCAAGGCCCACACAATGTTGTAAATCTAATCAGAATCATGAACCTAATGGGTACTTCCCCATGGCCACCCCCACCCTGCCAAAGGGTTTTTAGCCTTTGGATGAGGATGAACCCAAAGTGTAAAGTATTATAAAACTAGCCAAATTTAGAATTGCCTACATCACCCAAAGAATTTTAAACATTTAACTTGCTTTAGGGTGGTTCCACATGTGATCCCTCTAGGCGCTAGGAGGAATTAAAACATAGATCCTCCCTATAGAAAGGTAACTTCAAAGCAGGCCACAAATTACTTTAGAAATATAAATTTACCAACACAGTTAAAATAGAAATAGTCACATAAGGAAATTACTCCAGAGCCAAGAATTAGTAGAAATAATGAAAAGCTCCTTTAGACAAGTACTAGATTTTCACTTTCTATGTTTCAAGAAATAGTCAAGTATGAAGTACCTGTAGGCAATGGGAAACCATACAAAGTCAATGAAAGACCTTACTCCACAGACTTAAGAAGTTAGACAAATCCCAAACAGAACAAATAAAAAGGAACTATTATAGATACCTAACAGGAAAATGAACTACCAGCTAGCACAGAGTCCAAGGAACAGTTTGCTCTCTCTAGTCAAGGGAAGGGGTTGGGGACTGTGAGACAGACTCTGGAATTTATTTGACTTACTCCAGGGGAGCTGCAGAAAGGCAGCAGCCCCTCCTCACCATGTGCAAACCCTGTGAGGTGGAACCTTGCCGTACACCAAGCTAACGACAGTATCGCTCCTCTCTACCTACTGATGCAGTGGGGGCAATGAGACGCTGCAGGGTGGAATACTGGGAATGGTGAAGGGAGGCTTAAAGCCCTGACTTTCTACCAGAAGACCAAGGAGGAAGAACTTGGAACCAGAGAGTGTGGGGGAAGATCATAGGAAGCAACTAAAGAAAGTGAACCTCCAAATTTGTGTATAAAATCCTGGGGTCACTCCCAACCTCTGCATGTGTGAAACTGACCAGAAGCAGGTGAGCAAGTGTTTTAAACACCGAACTACACTGTAGGTCCCTATCGGCATAACTTAGAAGATACTGTGTATCCCATTGTAGAGTATAAAGTGAGTATCGCAATAAAGCAAGTCAACTTTGAATTTTTTGGCTTTCCAGTGCATATAAAAGTTATATTTATGCTATACTGTAATCCATTAAATGTATGATTATGTCTAAAAAACAAAGTACATACCTTAATTTTAAAATATTTTATTAGTGAAAAATGCTAACCATTGTATGAGCTTTCAGTACATCATAATCTTTTTGCTGGTAGAGGGTCTTGCCTGAATGTTGATGGCTACTGACTGATCAGGATGGTAGTTACTAAAGGTTGAGGGGGCTATGCCAATTTCTTAAAATAAGACAATGAAGAAGTTTGCTGTTTTGACTCTTCCTTTCACAATCAATTTCCCTGTAGTGTGTGATGCTGTTTGATAGCATTTTACCCACAAAACTTTCAAAATGGGAGTCAACACTCTCAAATCCACTGCCGTATCTACTGAGTTTACACAATCTAAATCTTTGGTATCATTTCAGTGATCTTTGCAGCTCCCCACCAGGAGTAGATTCCATTTAAAAAAACCACTTTCTTTGCTCATCCTTAAGAAACAACTTAAGAAACAACTCCTCATCCATTCAGGTTTTATCATGAGATGGTAGCAATTCAGTCACATCTTCAAGATCCGCTACTAATTCTAGTTCTCTTGCTATTTCCACCACATCTGCAGTTACTTATTCTACTGAAGTCTTGAACCCCTCCAAGTCATTCATGAGGGCTGGAATTAACTTCTTCCAGACTTGTTACTGTTGATATTGTGAACTCTTTCCATGAGTCACAAATGTCCATAATGGCATCTACACCAGAGAATCCCTTCCAGAAGCTTTTCAGTTGACTTGCCCAGATCCATCCCAGGAATCACTATCTAAGGCAGCCATAGCCTTACAAAATGTATTTCTTAAATAAGACTTGAAAATTGAAAGGACTCCTTGATCTATGGGCTGCTGAATGTATGCAGTGTTAGCAGGCATGAAAACAACATTAATTTCATTGTACATCTCCATCAGAGCTCTTGGGTGACCAGGTGCATTATCAGTGAGCAGTCATATTTTGAAAGAAATCTTTTTTTCTGAGCAATAGTTCTCAGCAGTGAGCTTAAGATATTCAGTAAACCATAGTGAGCAAACCAAGCGAGCAAATACTATTAGAAAAATGGCATTGATAGACTTGCTTGACCCAGGGTTGCCATAAACCTTCAATTAGTAAAAAAAAAAAACACAGTATCTGTGAAGTACAATACAATGAGGTATGCCTGTATGCAGGTTTCAGGGTGGCCACTGGGTGGTGCACAATCAGGGCAGATTAGAACTGCACTGTAATGGTATTGAAAATTAAATTATTGAAAGCTCAACCGACATAAAGCTGTCCAGGATACGTGGTCTGAACTAATTGGATGGACTGAAAGCTAAAACCAAAACAAAACAAAAGCATTCTTCTAAAGACTTAAACAGGACTTAAGCTGACTTAAACAGTTTCATAATATTCAAAATATCTAGGAAATAATTCAAAATTACTCAACATGTAAAACAAAAGGGAAATCTAAACAACTCTCAAGGGAAAAGATAAGGAACAAAAGCTAATTCTGGGGTTACTCAAATTTCAGAATTATCAGAAAAAGACTTAACATGTTATTTTAATTATGCTCCATAAAGCAAGGGTAAACACTATTTAAATGAATGGAAAGGAAGAAGTCTTCACCAAAGAAATAGAAGCTATAAAAAGAACCAAATTGAGGGGTACCTGGTGGCTCAGTACGTTAAGCATCTGCTTTTAGCTCAGGTCATGATCCTGGGGTCCTGGGATCAAGCCCCTCATCGGGCTCCCTGCTCAGCGAGGCATCAGCTTCTTCTTCTCTTCTCTTCCCCACTTGTGCTCTCTCTCTAGCTTGCTCTCTCTCTCTCAAGTAAATAAATAAAACCGAACTGAAATTTTGTAAGTGAAAAATACAAATAAAAAAATGTCCTAGAGGGTCTTAATGGGATGGAGACAACCAAGGGAAGAGTCAGCAAATTTAAAGATATTTTGGTAGAAAGTATCCTGCCTGAATAACATAGAGAAAAAAGTAGAAAAAAAAGAAAAAGAAAAGCTTTGAGGACTTATGGGAAAATATCAAAATATTTAATATTCATGTTATAGGAGTTGCAAAAAAAGAGAAAGATTAGGGGGGCCTGGGTGGCTCAGTGGGTTAAAGCCTCTGCCTTTGGCTCAGGTCATGATCTCAGGGTCCGGGGATCAAGCACCGCATCGGGCTCTCTGCTCGGCAGGGAGCCTGCTTCCCCCCCCCTCTCTGCCTACTTGTGATCTCTCTCTCTCTCTGTCAAATAAATAAATAAATAAAATAGTAAAAAAAAAAAGATTGGAAGAAAAAACATTTTAAGAAATAGTAGCTGAAAACGTCCAAAATTTGGTGAAAGACATAAATTTATATGTGTTTACATAAAATTATATTTACAGCAGTTAATACTGGCACAGCAAATTGCTAAAAAGTTAAAAACCATACCCAGGCACATCATAACCACACAGATGAAATTAAACATATAGAAAAGATCTTGAAAACAGCCAAAGGAATATGACACTATTTACTTTTTGAAGAACAAAGATTTGAATTATGTTGTATTTCTCACCAGAAACCAGAGACAGTGGAACATTACTTCTAAAGTGCTTTAAAAAAATACTAATAATTATCAACCCAGAATCCTTTAACCAGCAAATGCATCCTTTAGGAATCAAAGTGAAATAAAGATATTTCCAGAAAAAGGAAAACTAAGATAATTCACTGCCAGTAGAACTGCTGTAAAAGCAAGGCTAAAGAAAGTTCATAGACAAGTAAAATGATATCAAAGGGAATACTGGAATGCCAAGAAAGAAGAACAATAGAAATGGTAATATTTGAATAAATATAATAGACTATTTTTTCACCTTTAAGTTTGTTAAAATATGTATAACTACTAAAATAAAAAATTTATAACACTGTCTGATGGGATGTTTAACATATATAGATCTAATATATATGAGAACAACATCCTAATGGGAGGAGAGTAAAGGGACCTATATGGTAGTAAGGTTTCTATATTTTACTTGAAGTGGTAAAAAAATTCTGAGTAGACTGCAAAAAGTTTGGAATGCAATAATCTCTAGAGGGACACCTGGCTGCCTCAGTCCTTTAAGTGTCTGCCTTCCACTGCTTCTCCTTCTCCCTGCCCGCCCCCCACTTGCACTTTCTCGCTCGCTCTCTCAAATAAATAAATAAAATCTTTAAAAAAACTCTATAGTAATCACTAAAAAATATATGCATGGAGAAGATATTTTTAAAAAGCCAATATATAAATTAAAATGAAATTCTGTAAAATAATAAAAAGATTCAAAAGGAGGCCAGAAAGGAAAACAGGAGTGAAAAGCAGAGAGACAGACAATTAAACAGTAGACCTAAACCCAACAATATAAAAAATTAAATTTAAATGGTGTAGTATAGTAATCAAAACACATAGATTGGCTAAAAAAACAAGACTTGATTATATACTATTTATAAGAAACTTTCTGAAACGTAATGGAATATATAGGCTAAAAAGTAAAAAGAAGGGAAAAAAAATACACCATGCAGGCACTTAAAATTTTTTTTAAAAAACCTGGAGTGGCTTTGGTAATTACCAGACAGAACAGACTTCAGTAAAAGGAAATTTACCTTGTGGTTTATTATTGCATTTCATAGATGAGGTAATAAGAGAATGACTTGCTTAAAGTCACACATCTAGGAACTAACTATTGGAATTTAAGGAGAAACTTTTTAGCAATTAGGACTCTCCAAACTAAAGTAATCTCTATTAAATTTATGCGGATATTTGATAGCTCTGCTTATAATTTCAGAACCAGAAAAAAAGCATTAAGGTCATCTAATAAAATGTCCCTACTTTTACTAACTAAATGAAATCCTAGTTCAAGGGCGCAAAGACTACTTATATAGCTAGAGGTCACATAGCTGAAACTAGAACCCAAGTCTCCTTCTGACCATTGCCCTTCTCACTATAACCAGTGCTCATATTCTACATGATGTCTGAGGTTTATTTTTAATCCCATGAATATATATGTTTTCATGAATTTTTTAACACTAAGTAAACATAGCTAATTGGGTGAACCGGCAAAAAAACTAAAAAAAAAAAAAAAAATTTAAGCAGCTAAAGGGAACCAAGGTATATAATATTTAATTTCTCAATTCTCAAAAATTGAATTACATTGAATTACACTGAATTACATTGGATTACATTAGTTTTTTGTTTTTAATCACAACTTAGAGAATTTATAATTAGTGGGATCCTCAGATTTTAGCATTAAGTTATGTAGAAGAGAGAATACATTGCAAAGACTCCAAATTTGGCAGATGACATTAAGCATCATTTACTTTTCAAAAGTCTTCTGCAGAATAGGCATGAGAAAAGGACATCAAAGTAAGTGGAAGCCATCAATGTACGCATATCTAAAAAGTAATTAGAGGCAACCAGAGAGTGAAAATAGACTGCTTTATACCTAAAAGAATAAGCAATTGGGCTGGCAGAAAATTTGTAAAGAAAAAGAGACTAGAAAACTATAAAAAATATATTTAATATAGTAAACAAATTAATATTAACATTTATAAATATTATATATATATATACATACATACACACACACACAGTTGACCCTTGAAGAACATAGGTTTGAACTATGCAGGTCTACTTATACATAGATTTCTTTGATTCAGTACAGTACTGTAAATGTTATTTTCTCGTATGATTTTTTTAATGATTGTCTTAATTTTCTTTTCTCTAGCTTACTGTCATGTAAGAGTACAATATACAATACATATGACATACAAAATGTGTGTTAATCAACTGTTTATATTATTGGTGAGGCTTTGGGTCAACAGTAGGCTATCAGTAGCTAAGGTTTGGGGGAGTCAAAAGTTATACACAGATTTTCAACTGTGCAGGGGGTCAGTGCTCCTAACCCTCCATGTCTCCATATTGTTCAGGGTCAACCATACATGTAAAAAATTTTTTTACATATACATATATGCACATACACACAAATAAACAAAGAAACAGACACACATAGTGCTGACTGGAAAATAACTAAATTCTAAGGCCAGCTATACTTACTTAAGAGTGAGTTATGTATACTAAATCAAAGGTCATACTTCCACAAATGGCTTCACCTTATTCCATTCCTCTAATATGTATAAAGTCACCACTTCTACCCAGATTGGGTTACTCAGAACTAACAATACACTCTTTATTCCTATTTATACATGCATATCATCAAAAGTATCTCCAAACTCTCAGGTCAATGCTTAATTTTCACATTCTAACCTCATAAGGCTCTGTAATCTGCTATTCTTCCCTCAATGTACCATATACCCTTAACATATGAAACCTTTCCCTTGTGCCAAAAAAAAGTAATCAGATATGTATTTGATATAAATATGTACTTTCTCCTACTCAAAAGTAGAGAAAATAGTGTGGTATGTACCCATCCTACAATAAATTTCAGATGCAACAATTTTCAAGATTTTCTACTTTTGTTTCATCTATCCCTTTATTTCTTCGCTGGAGTACCATCAACGAAATCTCAGACATCATCATTTCATGCCACATACTTCAGTGCACAGCTCTAACAAATGAACGATGAAGAGTAATTTTAATCGAATCAATTCGTAACTGTAAAATCTATGAAAATTGACCTAATACCATAACCAATAGGCCATAAAAACTTTTGAATTGCAGCTGATAGCATCAAGAAAGTGAAAAGACTACCTACAAAATGGGAGAAAATATTTGCAAATCATATATGTTAAGGGACTAGGAGTCAGACTTCATAAAGAATTTTTACATTTCAACAAAAACCCCACAAATGACCCACCTAAAAATGAGCAAAAAGGGGCCCATGGGTGGCTCAGTCGGTTAAGTGTCCAACTCTTGGTTTCAGCTCAGGTCATGATCTCAGGTCATGAGATTGAGCCCTGCATCAGGCTCTGCACTCAGCATGGAATATGCTTGGGGTTCTCTCTCTCTTTCCCTCTGCTCCTCCCCCAGCTTGCATGCTTTCTCTCTCTCTGTCTCTCTCTCTCAAATAAATAAGTAAATAAAATCTTTTTTAAAAATGGGCAAATGATTTGAATAAACATTTCTCCAAAGAAAATCATCAATAAGCACCTGAAAATATGATCAACATTATTAATCACTATGGAAATGCAAATCAAGACCAGAATGAGATACTACTTCATTATCCACTTGGATGGCTACAAGTTTTTAAAAATCAACAGATAATAACAATTATTCTTGAGGATATAGAGAAATTGGAACTCTCAAATCTTGCTGGAGAGAATGCAAAAAGGGAGTAGCTGCTTTTAAAAAGTGTTTGGCAGGGATGGCTGAGTGGTGCAGTCAGTTAAGCATCTGATTCTTGGTTTCCGCTCAGGTTATGATCTCAGGGTCATGAGATCGAGCCCTGTGTTGGGCCCCACACTCAGCGCAGAGTCAGCTTGAGATTCTCTGCCTCTCTCTGCCCCTCCCGCTCATGCTGTCTCTCTCTCTCTCAAATAAAGTAAAATAAAATAAAATAAACTGTCAGTTTCTCAAAAAGTTAAACATACCATATTAACCAGCAATTCTACTTCGAGAAATTCCTTCCACATACTTCCATATAGAATATATACATGAATGCTTATAAGCACTATTAGTTATTAGTAGCCAGAAAGCAGAAACAATACAAATGTCCATTAACTGAATGGACAAATAAAGTGTGGTATATACAAATAGTGGAATTTTACTTGGCCACAAAGAATAAAGTACTGATGCATGCTACAGTACTGAGAGACCTTACCAACTTATGCTAAGTGAAAGAAGCCAGTCACAAAAGACTATAACATTGTGTGATTTAACATATCATTTAACATGATATAACATTGTATGATTTCATTTATGTGAAGTGTCCAGCATAGGCAAATCCACAGAGACAAAAAGTAGATTTGTGGTTGCACAGCCTTGGGGAAGAAATGGAAAGTAACTGCTCTGGGGTGATGAAAATGTTAGGTTGATGTGGTGTGGTTGCAAAATTCTATGAATACCCTGACTTGGACACTTTAAATGGATAACATTTTTTTATGCAAATCAAACAGGAGTCAACCAACTGTATATCTCAAAGATTAAAAAAAAAAAAACTACTGAAATCATTAGAATTTAGTGTTTTCTGAAACTCTAGGAATCTTTTGACTCAGCTGGAGAACACCCAGAGAATACTAGAAGCCTGACTGAAGACAAATTGAAATAATTACAACCCAAGTGTGGAAAGTACATTAAAATACATTAAAATCTGAAGGGCTGCCATTTGCGTTATGTGTCTGGTGATGTGTCATCCTAATTTTACCACTGACTGAGCTGTATTAGAGTCACAGGACCAGGAAATGTCAGTGCTCTGACTCCCCCTGAGGTCTTTTTCTAGTTTCAGCTTGGCTGCGGAAAGTAAAGAGTTGTGGGCAAAAAAGGCAACGGGTGAGAGAATCCAGTGCTACAAGCGTTTCCTGAATGCACTCTGGTAGAGAGGAAGAAGGAGACAAAACTTTCAAGTTACCACTTTGGTACCCTTGTGAAGAAACACTCCTTTTATGGAGAAATGATTCCATGTCATTTTAGGATGTTACTAAAATAAAAAAGAAAAGATATATTCAACTTTGAAAAATCGTACCCCACATCAGTGACTTGTTTCAATCTCGGGGCTTCATCCTCTGCCTTCCCTGACGTAGAGTTCTTCAGAACCACCCGTTTTACTCGCTTTCAGAGAAGCAATTCGCGCGACACTTGGACGGCGGACACCAGCCTCGAGACTGCGCGCTGGTGAAACTCGAGCCTCCCCCTCTGCGCGTGCGCATCGCTTCTCTTTCCGCCTCCTCTTGGAAACCTCAGCTAGGAGGTCCGTGGCCCGAGGCAGGCGGCTCCTCTGTGTAGAGTGTGTCGTTTGTTGAGTCGGGTTTCCAGGGTTTCCACGACACCTGTGAAGGTCAGCCGCGGTGGCCCACGGCTCTGCGGACTGCGGTTGGCCGTCGCCATGACAGCGACCGCTGGGGGCCCTGGTAAGCGCGGATCCCGCCTCTGTGGGTCCCTGAAGGGCTGCCCACGATTGGCTCGCAGTCCTGCACTTTCTCTGGCCTCCGACCTATAGTTGGAGCGTTTTGAGAGACTGCTCTGGTAGCACCACTCCCGCTTCCTGATGGGGGTCCGCGTCAGTGCGCGCTTAGTGGACTGGCTTAGAATCTTGGTTCCTCGCGTGGGTCTTAAGAGAAAAGCCTATGAGGCGGCCAAGAATAGCAAGAATTTTGGGCCCCTTTTAAAAAAGGGATTCTTTTTTAGGGTAGTTTTGTATTCATAGGATAATTGAGCTGGAAGACACCAAGATTCTGAACACATGCAGAGCTTCTGCTTAATATCAACATTTCCCATTCTTGTGGATCTACATTGACACATCATAATTTAAGTCCATAGTTTACCTTTGGGTTCGCTGATTGGTGGTGTACGTTCTTTCGGTTTAGACAAGTATATAATGCTTTGTGTCCCTCATTATGGTATCATACAAAATCGTTCCACTGATCCTCAAAGCCTCTGTGCTCCACTTACACCCACCTCCTACAACCACTAATGGTTGTTTTGTCTTTTCTAGAATGTCACATAGTTGGAATCATACAGTATGTAGCCTTTTCAGATTGACTTCTTTCACTTAATAGTATGCATTTAAGGTTCTTTCATGACTTGAGAGCTCATTTCTTTTTAGCACTGAATAATATTCCGGTGGATTGTCTGGATGTACTAACGTTTATTTATCTATTCACCCATTGAAAGACACGTTGGTTGCTTCTAATTTTTTGGCACTTATGAATAAAGCCAATGTAAACATCCATGTGCAGGTTTTTGTAATTTGAAAACTTAAGTTTTCAACTCCTTTGGGTAAATACCAAGGAGCACAACTGCTGGATTGTATGGTAAGAATATGTTTAGTTTTGTAAGAAACTGCCTGTCTTTTAAAGTGTCCGTACCATTATGCATTCCCACCAACAGTGAATTTGGTTGCTCCAATTTCACCAGCATTTGGTGTTGTCAGTGTTCCAGATTTTGGCCATTGTAATAGGTGGGTTGTTGTACCTCATTGTTGTTTTGTGTTTCTCTGGTGACATATTATGTGGAGCACTTTTTCAAATGCTTGTCGTTTCTTCATATTTGGTGATAAAGTCCTTGGCCCATTTTATTCTTTTTTTTTTTCTTAAAGATTTTATTTATTTATTTGACAGAGAGAGATCACAAGTAGGCAGAGAGAGAGAGGGGGAAGCAGGCTCCTCGCTGAGCAGAGAGCCCAATGCGGGGCTCGATCCCAGGACCCTGAGATCACGACCTGAGCCAAAGGCAGAGGCTTTAACCCACTGAACCACCCAGGCGCCCCTGGCCCATTTTTAAAATCAAGTTATTTATCTTCTTACTGTTGAGTTTTAAGTGTTCTTTGTATATTTTAGATAATAGTCTAATGTTATCTAAAATGTGTCTTTTGCAAATATTTTCTGCCAGTCTGTGGCTTGTCTTCTCATTTTCTTGATATTATCTTTTGTAGAGCAAAAGTTTTTTTTCTTTTTAATGAAGTCCAGCTTACCTATTCTTTGTTTCATCGATGGTGCCTTTGGTGTTGTATCTAAAAAGTCATCACCATACCCAAGGTCATCTAGGTTTTCTCCTATATTATCTTATAGGAGTTTTGTAGTTTTGCATTTAATTTTTATGAAGGATGTAAGATCTGTTTCTAGATTCATTGTTTTCCAAGTGGATGTCCAGTTGTTCCAGCATCATTGTTACAAAGATTATCTTTACTCCATTGTATTTCCTTTGTTCCTTTGTCAAAGATCAGTTGGCTCTATATTTACAGGACATTTACTTCAGGACTCTCTGTTCTATTCCATTGATCTATGTGTCTGTTTTTTCACCAATATTGCCTTGCCTTGATTATTGTAGCTTTATAGCAAGTCTTGATGTTGGGTAGTGTCACCTCTTTGTTATTTTCCCTCAGGATTGTGTTGGATATTCTGGTTTTTAGGCCCTCCATATAAACTTTAGAATCAGTTTGTCAATATCTACAAAATAACTTAGTGGGATTTTTATTGTGATTGCTCAAATCTGTAGATCAAGTTGGAAGAATTGACATCTTGACAATATCGAGTCTTTCTATTCATGAACATGGAATATTTCCATTTAGTTCTTTTATTTCATTTATCACAGTTTTGTGGTTTTCCTTTTATAGACCTTGTACATATTTTGTTAGAGTTATACCTAAATATTTTTGGGTTTTGGGTGCTAATGTAAATGGTATTGTGTTTTTCATTTCAAATTCCACTTGTTTTTTACTGGTAAGTGGAAAAACAATTGACTTTTTTTATATTAACCTTGTATCCTTCAAGCTTGCAACAATCAGTTATTAATTCTGGGAGTTTTTGTGTTGATTCTTAGATTCTTTGCATATAAAGTCATGTCATCTGTAAACAAAGACTGTTTTATATTTTCTTCCCTAATCTGTATACTTTTTATTTACTTTTATTGTCTTAGGGCATAGCTAGTACTTCTAGTATGATGTTGAAAAGTAGTGGTGAGGGGATAGGAATGTTGCATCTTAAGGTCCTGGTTGAAAGTGACATTTACCTGATCTATAATTTCAGTAGATCAAATGGGGAGTAGTTTTGGCCAGTCTGATTTCTCCTAGAATTGGGCAAGAGTGAGAAATGAAGACAAAGGGATTGGCCAAATATTACTTGAGCTTTTTGTTATATGACTTTTGGAAGCTGATAATTAGTGTGTCCCTGTCACTTGTCCCTGTCACTAACTCTGCGGTCTCATAGTCAGAGGTGTTTTAAATAAACCAGGCAGTTCTACTCCAGAAGGTTACAGTATCTTTTTTATTTTTATTTTTTTTAAGATTTATTTATTTGAGAGAGATTGATGGGAGTGGAGAGGGAGAGGGAAAGAATCTTAAGCAGATTCCCTGGCGAGCAAGGAGCTGGATGCAATGCTGGATCCCAGGACCCTGAGGTCATGACCTGAGCTGAAATCAAGAGTCAGATGTTTGACTGAGTCACCCAGGGGCGCCCAGAAGTTTACAGTATCTTTTACATAATCCTAAGTAGTCACATTAGACAGGTTTGGTGACATTCTTTTTTCAGCTTAAGTTTTTTCCTGATTGTAAATATAATACATGATCATTAGAGAACATTTGTAGAATATATTGAAGTAGGAAAAAGAGTCCACACAATGCCAATAGTAACTTTTTGATGTATTTTCTAATGTGACTGGTAAAATAAAATGGAATAACTTATGTCAAGGGGTTTTAAAATGGAGCCAGAAGGCCATTAAGGAGGAGAGGCTTATGTACCTTCTCATCAGGTAGAACCTTGAACTTTTGAACTGGGCTAAACTGCAAATATTCCAAGGACTCTGCAGGAATACCTGCAACTTACTACAGTAACAGATTTTTTCTTAGTGATAGACTTAGCAACCAACTATGTTTAGCTAAGATTAATTTTCTGCTATCAACACCATATAACGTATAGAAGCATTCTTTGTCTTTAAAAACCGCTGACTTTGAATTTTTTAAAAACTCTCTAAATTGCAATTCTCAGACCTCGATTAAATGCTTTTATTTCAGGTCTGCCTCTTCTTTTGGTTGACATGAACAATCCTTAATTTTAAGAACATAGTATACATGCCACCATATACTATGTATCTCTTTTTTGGTTTTCTCCTACCTTTTTTTTATTATACAAACTACTTTTTTTAGAGCATTAGTTTTTGTTGCTAAAACAACACACATTTATTATCTTATAGTTCTGTAGGTCAGAAGTCTGAAATGGTCTCACTGACCTAAAATCAAAGTGGCAGCATGACTGCATTCCTTCTGGAGGCTCTAGGAGAGAATCCGTGTTTTTGCCTTCACCATCCTCTAGAGACCGCTTGAGTTCCTTGGCTCATGGTCTCTTCCTCCATTTCAGAGCCAGCAATGGCTAGTTAAGTCTTTTTCACTCTGACACTGACTCTCCTGCCTTTCTCTTTCACTTATAAGGATCTTCTGATTCAGTGGGCCCACCTGGATAATCCCAGCTAATCTCCACACCTCAAAGTCAGCTGAGTAGCAACCTTAATTCTGTTCACCTTAATTTCCCTTCCTATGTAATATAATATATTCACAGTTTACAGGAATTAGAACGTGGACATCTTTGGGGGGAGAGGGGTCATTATTCTTCATTATTCTTCCTGCCACAGTCCCATGCATATTGTTCTCCATTGTGTTTTTAATCCATTTAACATATCTTTGAGATCATATCAGTATATATGGATTTGCCTCATTCTTTTTAATGGATGCATAATGTTTCTTTGCACGGATATACCATAATTTATTTAATGAATCCACTGTTGATGGATATTTAGGTTATTTTCACTCTTGCTATTACATTTTTTTTTTAAGATTTTATTTATTTGACAGAGAGAGACACAGCAAGAGAGAGAACACAAGCAGGGGGAGTGGGAGAGGGAGAAGCAGGCTTTCCGCCAAGCAGGGAGCCTGATGCAGGGCTTGATCCCAGGACCCTGAGATCATGACCTGAGCCAAAAGCAGATACTTAACCAACTGAGCCACCCAGGCGCCCCTATCTCAAAAACTTTTTTAACAACTATATCAGTCACATATTTTATCATGAAGATATACTATGTTTTAATTATTTTTCCATTGCAGGACATTTCTGTTTTAGCCTATAATTAATGTGCCTTCTAAAAATGCCTAACTCAAATATTTAAAAAATTGCTATGTATTTTCATCTGAGTCTGAATAGTCTGTGACTGTTGCATATGCTAAATAGAGCCATGTATTTTGGGTTATAGTAGATGCTATAGCTAACTCTCGCCTTTATTCTGTAGCCCAATATACGGAGTGGTTGCTAAGTTCCATGCATATTAGTTAGAAGTTCTCTTTTTTATGTCCCTCCATTCTCTAATCAAAATTTACTTTTTCCTCAATGTCTTAATTGGCAGTTTCTGCTGGCCATTTGTAGGTTTTTAACAGTGATTAGGCAGAGTTAATAAAATAATTAACAGACATCATCTCATGTATAAGGAATTTGCAGCTCATCGGTAGGCACTAAAATGTTTAAGTGAATAAACAAGAATTAGGTAACTATTTTTCTCATTGTTATATTGGGATATGACATAGAATGGAGTAGACTTGGATTCAAGTATTTTAGTCTTAACTCACATATTTTAAGGCTTAATTAAGAGAAAATCTGGTGAACCAAAAAGTAGTTGATAGATATCAATTATGTATATTTTTACATGCTAGATAAATCTATAATTACTAATTCAGGAGTTTAGTCGCTCATATAAATGTTGTTGAGATTCATAATCCGAAGGTGAATATGCTTACATGTGTCGTTTAAGATTCTAAATTGTTAATATAAATATAGAATGGGGCCTTGGGTGAAAAAAACAAGTTGCACAAAATTTAAGAAGTTTTAATATAGCTTTTAATATGACCTCACATACATTTTACTTATTTCTAGTCCAGGATTGGAGACAATATCATGTGAAAATTCTTGCTTTAAAATACCTGCTTCTTACCATTTCTTTTTCTTCCTCCATACTTCCTCACGCTTCTGAGTTTCAGATACACTATCCTATATGCTTACTAATTATTACTTATATCCTATATAGCATGCTTATATATATAATATATACCTGCCACATCATAATGCTTGTTCTCAATTTTTAAAATCTTGTATTATTCCCAGGTTAATTTCTTTTTATTCTCCCCAAAAATATGCTCTGCCCAATATTACTAAAAAATGTTTGCCCCATAAAAAACAATCCATTCATTTTGATATAAGTGTTGTTTTAGGATCTTGGAGTGAAAATATACTCGAATATTTTCTGAGAAATAACCTGATCACAACAGAAGATGGCGCTGAGATCATCTGGTATCATGCAGCTAACCACAAGGCACACCTGAATGAGGCACTGAACAGTAAGTCAATAGTTTCTTGTATTTACACTGGATAATAAATTAATACAGCTCTTTTTTTGATATTGAGGCATATTTGTAGGTATCAAAGACTTAGATGATCAAAGTGCAAATTGTAGGCTGACATAAACACTTTTATAAAAGATCTTATTTTAATTACTAAAATCATGAATGAAAGAGGAGAAATCACAACCAACACCAAAGAAAAAGACTTCATTTTGTTTACAAAATGAACATATTTCCATAATGGAAGAATTTTCTTATTTTGCAGAAGTGATTTACTTTTTCTGTGTCTATTTGAAACTCTCAATATATTATTACACTTCTTATACACTGTAGTGATTTGAGCAAATTTTTAAGATCAGTGTTGTATGTCTTACATATTTTTGTGTCTTTCACAGTGTACTGAGGGGAAGTTCAATAAATATTTGTTGAATGGATGGATGAAACCATTGTGTACTAATTTATAATTAATTGCCTTGGGCAGTATTTATGCTTAGGCTAGAAACCAGGACTTTAGTTTACTAACTTAATCTATAATTGTGTGTGTGTATGTATATATGCATACACACATGTGTATATATCTATCTATATCTATATCTATCTTTATCTCTATCTCTATATGTCTATATAGGATATATAGATATATATATCCCTTCATTATAGATGAACACTATAGCAGTTTTTTTAGCTTTTTCCTATGAAGTACCCGTGTTGGCTGCAGCGGCACAAGAGACTGAAAGCATATCACCAGAGAGGTCTGGGGCATAGCTCAAAGTGACCTGGTACAACAAGGAAAACTCCTCAGTCCCAAGTTTCATTGTAAAGATCGATGCATCTTTTGCATCCTACTCAGTTATGTATCTGGATAATGTATCTGAATATATATTTCTTTTATTGTAAAGATATTTTTAAATTGTTATTCTTTCTCCTCAAAAGGAGGAACTTTGGTTTAATATGGAATCCTTGATACCTAAAACAGTGCCTAGCACATAATAACCACACAGTGATTGTGTAATAAATGAATTTTAGCAAAACCAAAATTCAGGAAAAAGTTGATTAGTGGTTGGCAGGAGCTGGCCAGAGTAGAGAATAGGGAATGAATGCTAATGGGTATAGGGTTTCTTTTTGGGATAATGAAATTTTTCTGGAATTAGGTACTGGTGGTGGTTGCACAGCCTTTTGAATATTCGAAAAAAAAAACACTGAATTGGGGCGCCTGGGAGGCTCAGTAGGTTAAGTGTCTACCTTTGGCTCAGGTCATGATCTCAAAGTCTTGAATGGAGCCAACATCAGGCTCCCTGCTCAGCGGGGATCTGCTTCTCCCTCTCCCTCTGCCTGCTGCTCCTCCTGCTTGTGCTCTCTCTGTCAAATAAATAAATTTTTAAAAAATCTAAAAAATAAAATACCATTGTATGATATACTTTAAAAGTATGAATTTTATGGTCTGTGAATTATATGTTAATTTTTTAAAGATTTTATTTATTTGAGAGAGAGAGAGAGAGAGTGACAGAGAGAGAGAACATGAGCAAGGGGGAGGGGCAGAGGGAGAAGCAGACTCCCTGCTGAGCAGGGAGTCCTTGGGACTGGATGCCAGAACCCTGGGATCATGACTCCAGCTAAAGGCTGACACCCAACCAACTGAGCCACCCAGGCAGCCCTATGTTAATTTTTAAAAATGGAAAAAGGGAAGAAATTAAAGTACTACTTATAGACATAATGGTTGTGTATATAGAAAATAAAAAAGTTGCTACAGATAAATGATTGCAGTTCATGGGTGAATTTAGAAAATCTCAGGATGCAAAGTCAAAACAGAAAATAAATTTTATTTCTACGTAACAACAACTAAAAATTTGGAAAAAATTGTTAAAAATTTACAATTCATAATAGTATATGCTGAAATCTTATACTAGAAATAATCTAATTAAATATGGATAGTTCACTTTTAACCTTGTTTTCTTTTTCTTTTTTAAGAAAAATTTATTTTTTATTTTTTTATTTTTTAATTTAAATTCAATTAATTAGCATATAATATATTCTTTGTTTCAAGTTTACAGATGTGTGATTCATCAATCTTACATAACACTCACTGCCCATTACAACAGATACCCTCCCCAATGTCCATCCCCCAGTTACCCTATCTCCTCCACCTTCCTCCCCTCCAGCAACCCTGTTTGTTTCCTAGGATTAAGAGTCTTTTATGGTTTGTCTCCCTCTCTGGTTTCGTCTTGTTTGGTTTTTCCCTCTCTTCCCCTATGATCCTCTGCCTTGTTTCTTAAATTCTACATATCAGTGAGATCATATGATAATTTTCTTTCTCTGATTGACTTATTTCGCTTAGCATAATACCCTCTAGTTCCATCCATTAACCTTGTTTTTAAAATTGCTAATGGAAAGTCATTTCCAGTTACTGACAGTCTGATGTAGATCCGGGAAGTTTTCATAGGTTATTTAGTCTTTAGATAATGTCCTTTTTACATTCTGTTAGGCAAAACCAGGGCCCCAGATTTTATAGTTTGGAAATGCTCTTCACAAATCCCTTTTTTCGGCCATGGTTAGTTTTGTGATTTCTTTTTAGTCTAAAGGAAAAGGGAGAGCATCCTAGAGACATGAAGGCTATATTTCAGTGGTTTATTTCATTTCTCCCAGAATATTTAAACTTAGTGTAACTATTACTAATAGAGCTGTTTCTGTTTGGTTAACATGTGAAACTGGATTTTCAACAATGGCTATGATTTTTAAAAAACAGAGTACAGGAGGAAAAATGTAAAAGTACCACTTGGTATTTATTGCACTGTCAACACATCCAGAACTCAGAATAGTCAAAGTTGTTACAGAAGTTATTACATATGATGTAATTTAATTTTATAGTTTCAGCGTTTAGATTTTATTTATTTATTTATCTATTAACTTAATAGCATTTAGATTTTAAACACATTCATATTAAAAATGTGCTGGTAAGAAAAATAGAAAACATTAAGTATTTTTGAGAATAAAATCTGTATTTAAAAAAGCTTTTGTAACATCTTCAGGGAAAGAGTTACTATAAGCAATAAATATAGTTTCTAACTTGAGGAGGGAGAAGAAAAAAGTACTATTTTTATTCTCAGAAACTTCAACAAACACTTATTAATCCTTCCATTGTATACTCACTTTGCTATGTACTAGGAAGAAATTAAATATTTTAACAACAGTTTAAGAGCTGTCTGATCTACGGAAAGGCATTTAACTCTTCACCCGTTTGCTCATCTGTGAAACAAACATGTGAAGGCCTAGTACAGTACCTGGTACTTAGTAGTTATTCAGTAAATGTTAGTTTTTATCTTCCTCAAAAGGCTACTGGACATGATAACTTCTTCAGTCCCTGTTTTATTAGCATTAACTTAAGTTCTTTTATTTGGACAGGTACTGCTCACATGATAGAGGCCGATGTCCTTCTTCCAAGTGATGGATCAGAATATAGCCAACCAATCATGGCCCATCCTCCTGAAACAAATAGTGATAATACTTTACAGGAATGGCTGACTGCAGTTACAAAAAGCAATAAAGGCATCAAGCTGGATTTCAAGAGGTATTTGTATAAACATTTTCAGTCTTTTAGTTGTTACAGAGTAACAATGAAAATAAAAGATTAATAGCTTCATATATCTGTGCTTGACTAACTAAGTTTATACTTTAAACTGAAAATGGAATTACAAACTAGTATGTTTCAAGAAGGGACCTAAGACCTATTGAGTTGTTCACTTAAATTGTTTCTTAGGAACCTTTGAAGCTAAAATTAAGTTCATTTTTACAAAGGAATTTATCACAAGTGACCGTTGTGATAATAGAATGGTAAATTTAAAATGCTGCTTTCATTGAAAGTGGTCTGAGGGGAACCTGGGTGGCTCAGTCAGTTAAGCATCCTACTCTTGATTTTGGCTCAGGTCATGCTCTCAGGGTTGTGAGATCAAGTCCTGCATTGCACTAAGTGCTGGGCATGGAGCCTGCTTAGGATTCTCTCTCTTCCTACCCCTCCAACTCCCCCTCTTAAAAAAAAAAAGTAGTCTGAGAGAGAGTTGGTAGTAGTTTGGGTAGTTAATGCATATCCTGCTTGATTTATATTATATTTGTATATGGGAAATTATCTAGAAGTCTTTCAATAACCCAGGAGTTCCATTATGTTTTAATAACATAAATTATGTTTTGGAAGCATTGACAGTAAAGAGCAAGATTAAGTGTTACTTCCTTTTCTATGGCTATCATGGAAAATTTTACTCTTGCAGTATTTTGGCAGTGTAAAATTATAGGTAAAGCCAGGAATATACTATGATATCACAAAAGCTCACCATAAGCCCCATGAAAGTGACTGCTATGAAAGTCTAGAATTTAGGGCACCTGGGTGGCTCAGTGGGTTAAGCGTCTGCCTTCCGCTCAGGTCATGATCCCAGGGTCCTGGGATCAAGCCCTGCATAGGGCTCCCTGCTCAGCGCTGAGTCTGCTTCTCCCTCTCACTCTGCCTCTCCCCCCAGCTTGTACTCTCTCTCACTCACTCTCTCTCTCAAATAAATAAAATCTAAAAAAAAAAAAAAATTTAGGATTTGTGGTAAACCTACCTTATCTATGAACAATACTTTAAAATTGCATTTTCTCAAGAAATTAATAAAAATTTGGAAATCTTACTTAGAGAATTATTAAGGTGACTCTGTTTCTTGTAGGACTAAATATACCAGTAAACCTCATTATACTCTTGGTGAATGAGAGAGCTATTTTTTTTTTTTTTAAGATTCTATTTATTTATTTGAGAGAGTGAGCAAGAGAGAGCATAAGCCAGGGGAAGAGGCAGAGGGAGAAGCAGACTCCCCACTGAGCCGGGAGCCCCAATGCGTGGCTTAATGCCAGGACCCTGGGATCATGACCTGAGCTGAAGGCAGGCGTTTAACCAACTGAGCCCCCAGGCTCCCAGAGAGAGCTATTTTAAGATCTTAAAGCTCTTAGAGTGGTGAATGGCCCAACTCTGTTTTATTGACAAAGAGACTTAGTCCCAGAGAAATTAAATTATTGACCCAGGAACAAGAGCTGAACTTGACAGCTGAGCTAGGACAAGAGCCAGGGTTTCTTGGAGCTAGTTCAGTTTTCACTGTACCATGAAATAAAGCATTTGATCTTTAATGTTTGGTGACTCAGAGTTTTAGCTCTCCTTGCCTTTTCGTGTGTATGTTTACTGTTGCCCATTGAATTGTTCTCTCTAATACATTTTTTGGCTCCTTACTAGTCAGATCAACTCATTCATTCTTAATGGCCCACACACACATGAGCTGAGCCGCTAAGAAAAGGATTTTGCAAATGTTTTGGTCATAACATATTTGAAGGGGAATGAATTTAACTAACAGTTGGACATGTATACCGTGTCAGACACTTTTCTAAGAGCACTGAATGTGTTAATTCATTTAATCCTCATAACAATCCTAGGAGGTAACTTAAACTGCTGTCATTCTCATTTTCAGATGAGGAAAGAGAGGCAGAGAGGAGTCAGTAGACTGCTTGTTGTCACATAGTTGGTAGGAAATCTGCCAGCCTGGCTGGAGAGTTCACACTGTGAAGCAGGACTCTGTACTCCCTCTGTAAAAGTAGCTGATGGACCTATTAGTCACATTTTACCGGTTCTTATTTTATGGCTCTAAGTTATTTTGTTGGGTATACAAATAATAACTAAGTATTAAAATTTTATCTGAAACATGGTATGTTATTCTTGGAAGTATACCTTATATGTTACTGTTGGGCAAAGTGCATCCTCAGTCTTTGTTTCCCCCAAAAATGTTATGGCTTTTCCTCGACATTTACTCTTCAAGAAGAATTTTATCATTGTTTTGTCAGTTTTCTGTTCCAGAAAAATAAAAACTACAACACAAAAGGTTTTATTTTCTTTAGTAAGGTTTTAGATTTTTCTTAATATAGGTTTTGTTTTTCTTATTTAAGTTACTGATAAGAGCAAGTAATATTAACATAATCTATATTAGCAATAATTAAAATATTTCCATATAAAATAGAATACATGTATTAAGTTCTTTTTCATTATGTTTTGTGTCATAACTCCTTAGGTTTAACTGCACGGTGCTTTGCACATAGTAGACCCTTCATATATGCTGGTGGAATTTCAATTTTGGGGGAATAGGCTGTCTGCTGATGTTATCCAGTAATAAACCATTATTGAATAGCCCTATATCACCTTACTAAATTGAGAAAGCCTAAGAATCTCCCCCCTGAATGTAAACTGGAAATTAGTGTTTAACCCAGCCTCCACAGACACCAGATTTCTTAAGAAATCAGAATTCTATTTTTTTTTTAAGATTTCATTTATGTATTTGACACAGAGAGAGAGAGACAGCTAGAGAGGGAACACAAGCAGGGGGAGTGGGAGAGGGAGAAGCAGGCTTCCCGCCGAGCAGGGAGCCTGATGTGGGGCTTGATCCCAGGACCCTGGGATCATGGCCTGAGCCAAAGGCAGATGCTTAACTACTGAGCCACCCAAGTGCCCCAAGAAATCAGAATTCTTTCTGGAAAAAGAGATGTTGGTGGCAGACATGCATGGATTATTTCAGGTTTTCCTCCTATTCCACCCATAAAGAGCAGAACCCCACTGGAACTTGGCTGCTGCTGTGGGACCTGCAGACAAGCAAGCTTTGGAGTCACAGGTACGAGTTGCTTGCTACCAAAAATGGGGGTGCCTGATCTCAGAATTGTGTTTTAACATGGCACTGATATTAATCAAAGCAGAAAGCATTTGAAACAGAGAAATGATAGCATCTGAATTAAAGTCTGCAAGGTCCAGCATTAGAGTTTAGTAATCCACTAACATCTAGGGCCTCCATTTCAGAGGGAGAAGAATGAACAAAAAGAAGTTCACTACATGGGAAAAAGAGGCTGGAGGCTAGCTTTCTCTGGTTTTAATGAACAGTATCTTCTCTCACTAATAAATATGACCTAATAAATAATGAGATTATTACTTACTACTATAAATAATGAGTTAAAGAGTGGTAGAAGCATAGGCAGGAGGACTTGAATCCACTAAAAAAGATGGAAATGTGAGGAGAGGCTCCTGAATGTTCTCCCCTCTGACAGCCATCTCCCCAAGTCTTAGCCTCCCACTGTAGTAGTCACTAAAACCTAATTTTCTCAGAAGCAACCTTAGGCCTTAAAGGTTCAGAAAAGATTCAGAATTATAAGTAGTGTAGTAGTCCAATAAAGTTTGTATATGTATTTTTTAAAAAAGTAAAATTTATGGGGGTGCCTGGGTGGCTCAGTTGGTTAAGCATCCAACTCTTTCTTCATTTCGGCTCAGATCATGATCTCAGGGTCCTGGGATGGAGCCCTGCATTGGGCTCTGCTCTCAGCAAGGAGTCTGCTTGAGGTTTCTGTCTCTTCCTCTTCCTCCATCCCTCACACTGCTCAGTCTCTCTAAAATAAATAAATATTGGGGCGCCTGGGTGGCTCAGTGGGTTAAAGCCTCTGCCTTCGGCTCAGGTCATGATCTCAGGGTCCTGGGATCGAGCCCTGCATCGGGCTCTCTGCTCAGCGGGGAGCCTGCTTCCCCCTCTCTCTCTGCCTACTTGTGATCTCTCTCTCACTATCAAATAAATAAATACAGTCTTTTAAATAAATACATATATCTTTAAAAATAAATAAAATTTATGTAGGCTGATTAAAACCTTATTGTTTCAAAATCTATAGATGTCAGTTAGAATAGATGTAGAGAAAAGAATAAAACTGCTTTTTTACTTAAGTAGTAACTAAAGGGGCACCTGGTGGCTCAGTTGGTTAAGTGTCTGCCTTCTGCTTGGGTCGTGATCCCAGGGTCCTAGGATCAGATCATGGAACAGAGCCCCACATCGGTCTCCCTGCTCAGTGGGGAGTCTGCTTCTCCCTCTCCCTCTGCCTGCCACTCCCCTTGCTTATGCTCTCTCCCTCTCTCTGTCAAGTGAATAAATAAAATATTTTAAAAAATAAATAAATAGTAACTAAAATATAGTTGTTTCTAGTCTCCAGAAAAGATGTTTATGAAATGAAAATAAAATTTATAAAAGCTTTAAGAGGATGTTATAATTTTATACTTTGCAGTCAGTTTTAGAAACATGTTTATGCATCCAAACTTAAAAGAATACATGAAGGAAAAGAGGCTTTTTTTCTCTGAGGTCATGAGCCAGTAATAGAGACACAGTGCCTAGGTATACTTTAGGTATTTTCATAAATGTGAATTTTCAGGTTATGAGTATATCTAATTTTTAAGTCTTATTTATACATTCTCTGATGAGTGAATATGTCTTTTCTTAAATTATTTTGTTTTATTTTATTTTAATTTTATTTTTTAACATTTTATTTATTTATTTGACAGAGAGAGATCACAAGTAGGCAAAGAGGCAGGCAGAGAGAGGGGGGGAAGCAGGCTCCCTGATGAGCAGACAGCCCGATGTGGGGCTCAATCCCAGGACCCTGAGATCATGACCTGAGTCGAAGGCAGAGGCTCTAACCCACTGAGCCACCCAGGCGCCCCTCTTAAATTATTTTATACTGAGTGTTCCTAATACAGAGTTTTGAAACTTCAGTCTGTCTACAAATAGTGGCATTCTTCATGTGTTTATAGAACCCTTAAGGTATCCTCATAAATAATAAGTATAAATCAACATTTTGAGATATGACATATGTTAACTTTCCCCTCTGGTGCTAATGTGATCTTTGATTTTATTTAATTCAGGCATTATTGTATTATACTTTTGTTATGAAGTTGAGAACATTGAAACTACAGGTCTAAAAGAACTTTTTACTTTTACTTTAGGAATGTATCTCATTGACAACAACTATGTTTTTAGTCTGGCAGCTGTGGAACCATCCATGATGCTCCTGGAAAATGTGAAGAGGCATCTGAAACGTCCTGTGTGGATTAATGCTGATATTCTTCCTGGTCCAAATGGAAATAGCAGGGTAGTGGATGCAAAACCTTTTATAGACACGGTGACAACCTTCTTTCCAGATGTGACATTTTCCCTGGGTTGGACAACAGGATGGCATCCTGAGAAAGTCAATGAAGGTAATAATTTTTAAAATGTATTTCTTATTGGTCAAATTAAAATCTGCTCAAAATATAAAAATAACAGGCTTAAATACAAAACCAAAAACTTATTCTACAATCTAAGAGCCTGATGGAGACAAAGGTCTGGCCCTAAAGGCATCTGTATGCCTCTTCTTTCTTTTCTTTCAGATAGACTACATTTGTTGGTGACATTGTGTCACCAAGCTTTGATGGGAAGTTTCCATGATCTAGATTAACCAAGCTGCCTCTACAAACTTTAAACAAATCCTGAATTGGTCTCTTCGAACTTGCAAATCATTCTATACTTTTTTTTTTTTTTTCTTTTTACTTTGGAGTAAACTTCCTATGTCAGATGGAAGATAAAGAAGTAGTAAGAAAAACTCTGGTGATGTGAGGCCAGAAGTAGGCGGAGTGTTGTTGAAGAGCCCAGGTTCTACTCCATGGACACTGAAAAGGGTTCTACAAGTAGTTTGCTAGTTTCCTCTCTTTGTCTGGACAGGGGAGTGGGAGGTCATGGGACTCTCCTCTAGGCTGGATCCCTTTTTCCCTTTTACCTGTTCACTTTAGGATGAACCTGAAATTCAGCCTCTTTTTCCTGGTTGAAACTGATTATGCTGTTTGGGTTCATCTTTCTATTTCTTCATACATCCTTAGACAGTGATTTATAGGTAAACAGCTCGTAAGCCATCAGATGCTCAGGAGCACCTGTCCACATGGTAAAAATAAATGAAGGAGGTATTTAGAGCCGATGGAGATGTTAGTCTTTATCCTGTGTTCAGGGAATTCATCTTTTACTTATTTTCAATTACTGGGTTTTGGTTTTTTTTTTAAGATTTTACTTATTTATTTGACACAGAGAGAGAGAGCATAAGCAGGGGGAGCGCCAGAAGGAGAAGCAGGCTCCCCGTTGAGCAGAGGGCCTGACGTGGGGTTGGATCCCAGGACCCTGGGATCATGACCGAGCCAAAGGCAAAGGCCCAACTGACTGAGCCACCCAGGCTCCCCTGTAATTTTATTGTTTTTAGATGTTAACTTTTTAGTCCAACATAAGATCAGAGTAACTGCTATCCAGTGAGTAGTAACATTTAGGTTCTAACCCTCTGGACCAACAATTGATGTGATTGAGACAAAGAATAATATGCTTTACCTTAATTCTAATTTTTTAAGCATTTTAATTTTTATTAGTTTCATTTAAGAATATTGCTTATAATTCAAAGTGTTTAAAGAAGGCAAACTAGAAGTAGTTTATTAACTTCCTTACTGATTCTAAACTCCTTTTGTCACTGTTTAGTACAATTCTGGCCTAACCTCAGGCTTTAACTAATTAGACTATATCTGGATTTTGAAGTCATTTTGGTGTTGAATGTGTCCAGGCTGCTTTTCTCCCACTGGCCTCTTGTCATTACCAACATATGCTTTATGCTTCCTTACTTATTATTTCACAGACATTTTTTTAAAGATTTATTTATTTACTTTATAGAGAGAGAGAGAGAGAGGGAGTGCACGTGAGTGGGGGACGGGCAGAGTGAGAGGGAGAGAGAGAATCCCAAGCAGACTGCAGTCTGAGCTTGGAGCCAGATCTCACAACCCCGAGATTGTGACCCAAGCGGATATCAAGAGTCGGATGCCCAACTGACTGAGCTACCTTCGCACCCCTTGTTTCACAGATTTAGAAAAGAGTTTATAAATGTATAGTCATGTAGATATAGCTTCTGGTAGCAACCCCTTTTTCTAATTACAGAGATGCAGTTTTTCAGATTTTCAAGGAAAACAGAACATTGTCCTTCTTTCATTAGGAATTTAGCTGCTAAACTAATATATTCACATAAGCTTTCTGTAAAATATTCCTTTATTTACCAATATTTTCTATAGCCTGTTTTTGATAGAGGCTGTTATTTATTTATTTATTTATTCTGTCGGGGGGAGGGGCAGAGGGACAGGGAGAGAGAGTCTCAAGTAGACTCATGCTGAGTGCGGAGCCCAACGTGGGGCTCACCCCTACAACTCTGAGATCACCACCTGAGCAGAAACCAAGAGTTGGGCATTTTAACCCACTGCGTTACCCAGGTGCCCCATAGAGGCTGTTATTTTGAAAATAAAATTTTTTTCTTTCTTTTTTTTTTTTTTTTTAGAGACAGAGAGAGAAAGGGGGAGAGGAGCAGAAGGAGAGGAAGAGAAAGAATCCCAAGCAGGCTCTACACCCAGTGCAGAGCCTGACAAGGGACTCAGTCTCACAACCCTGAGATCATGACCTGACCTTAAATCCAGAGTTGGTTGCTCAACCGAATGAGCTACCCAGGTGCCCCCCAAAATATAAATTTTTTTCCCAAAGCTTTTATAAACAGTCAAGGGTGTTTTCCACAATCTCTTAACATGATTTAAAACCCATATATAACAGTCGTTTTGGGCATACCTGGGTGGCTTAGTCAGTTAAGCATCCAACTCTTGATTTTGACTCAGGTCATCATCTCAGGACATGGAATCGAGCCCTGTGTCATGGTCTGCTTGGGATTCTCTCGCTCTCCCTCTGACCCTCCCCCCACTTGCACACATGCTCTCTCCCTAAATAAATAAATAAAATCATTTAAAAAAAATGAAAGTCATTTTTCTACTATTTCTACTTTAGGTAAAATGTATAAATAGTTTGGACGAGCCAAAAAATAATCATGAAGATAATTATTTCTTAAACATCTACTACCTAGCAGCCATCTTTCTGTTGGAAAAGAATACTTAAGTAACAAACACAATGGAAAATCTAAGTTTACTTATGTACCTTTTTTTTTTATTAACACATAATATATTATTTGCCCCAGGGGTACATGTCTGTGGATCCTCAGGCTTACACATTTCACAGCACTTACCATAGCACATACCCTCCCCAATGTCCATAACCCAGCCACCCTATCCCTACCTGCCCCTACCCCCCAGCCACCCTCAGTTTGTTTCATGAGTTTAGGAGTCTTTTATGGTTTTTCTCCTTCCTGATCCCATCTTGATTTTATTTATTTATTTGAGAGAGAGACAGAGCAAGCATGAACAGGGGGAGGGGCAGAGACAAGCAGACTCCCCGCCGAGTGCAGACTCTGACATGCTCGATCCCAGGATCCTGAGATCAGAACCTGAGCTGAAAGCAGATGCTTAGCCAAATGAGCCACCCAGTCACCACAGAAAATCTAAGTTTATAGAGAATATTAGTGAGGCAGATAGGGTCACCAGGGTGGCTCAGTCTGTTGGGCCTCTGTCTTTAGCTCAGGTCATGATCCCAGTGTCCTGGGATTGAGCCCCTCATCGGGCTCTCCCTGCTCAGCAAGGAGTCGGCTTCTCCCTCCTGCTGCTCTTGTGCTCTCACTCACTCTTTCTCTCTCCTTCTGAAAGAAATAAAATCTTAAAAAAAAAAAATGAAGCAGCTGTACCTAAGGGAAGTCTTCAAATCTTTAAGATCAATATAGTGTCAAAGTTTGAGTTTTTTGTCCTTGAGAGATTAGTAAAACCTTTGTAATATTTTAATGTTTTGTTAAATTTGCTCTAGGCCACTTGTGGTGTGATTTTTTGTGGATTGATTTTTGGTCTCTTTTTTCCATTCAAAATATTTTCATGTATTATGTGGTAATTTAATTCACTCTGAATCCAAATAGAACTTTTTATAAAATACCTATGAATTACCTACTCATAGGTAATTTAATTTAGTTTTTTATTTAACTGACTTTTAGAATTCCAGTTAGAAAAATTGAATTTCTTTCTTTCATTTCAGGTTACAGTTGGACAATGGTGAAAGAAATGGAGTATATATGTAAGGAGCTAAATCAGCCTGTAACATTTCCTGTCAGAGCAGCATTAGTCAGGCAGTCTTGTTCTCAGTTACTTTGGCTTTTAAAGAAATCAAACAGGTATGTGTAAGTTTAGCAAAATAGCATATGCGTGTGAATATGTGTGAGAAAGAGACAGAGGATGAAAGCTGATTATGTAAAGACAGTGCGTAGGGGCACTGGGGTGGCTCAGTTGGTTAAGCGTCTGCCTTCAGCTCACGTCATGATCCCAGGGTTGTGGAATCAAGCCCCACGTTATGCTTCCCTGCTCAGTGAGGAGTCTGCTTCTCCCTTTGCCTCTGCCCCCTCCCCGACTCGTGCACTCTCTCTCTCTCTCTCTCAAAAGTAAATGAATATAATCGTAAAAAAACAAAAAAAGACTGTGTGAGAAAAGATGGAGACAGAGAATAAGCACTGATCGTGTAAGTGAACAGACCCCCTCACTTGAAAGAAGCTCCTGATCAATCTTCACTTACATAACATCATGTCTTTCACCTCTATTCCTCACAAAAGTTTTTGAACATAGTAGGTGCCCAGTAAATGTCCTTTTTCTATTATGTTATACATTCTCAAAAAGTTTTAAGTTGATAAAATAGTTTCTCTTTGAATTCTATCTTAATTTCAGAAGTTTTTTTCATATAAAAATTTTATTATTTTAATATGTAATAAAAATTAGTTGGACCACCTATTAAATATCAAAAGAGATTATAAATGTACAGATATTGAAACAATTTTGAGACTATCTTTTTAATATACCAGTCAGTAGAACAACAGGAAAAATCCAGAAATAAACCCAAATCTATCATGGAAATTAGTTTAGGAAAAGCTAGCATTTCAAATCATTGGTGTGAAAGTTTAGTATGGGGTGTGAGAACAGGCCAACTGTGCAGAAAAAACAAAACTGGCACCTTTCATTAATCTTTCTTCCAAAATGAATTCCAGATTAATTAGAGACTTGAAAATCAAGCATTAAACACATAAAGAAAAAAATATGATATTTTATATAGTTTCAGAATGGAGAAGACCTTTCTTAGTAAGGCACAAAATTCAGAAGCTATTGTCACTGCAAAGTTACCAGAGAAAGAACTCTAATATTAAAAAAAAAAAAAAAAAAAAAGTTTGTTTTTTTTTTTACTTAAGCTCAAATTAAGATAGCTACCTGGGAAATGCAGGGAAGAAAGAGTTCCAGGGAATGAACGAATTTACCGGGTCATATACTCTTTTACATCTTGTAAAAACTCAAAAGATTATAGATTAGCATATAGGCAGGGATCAAGGAATGAAGGGAGCAGGAGCACTGATCAATATCTCAAGGAAAAGATGGTTTTCCTTTAGGCTACTCTTTCACAAACCAGATGTACAATGCATGCATGGCAGGCCATAAATCAGGCTTTTGGCTTGAACAAAATTTATATACAGTCGTGCTGACTTAGAAGGAAATCTAAAATGGCTTTGCTTGTATATCAGGCGTTTATAGAATTTTTATCTCACCACTATAAAAGGAAAGTTTGAGGGGCACCTGGGCTGCTCAGTCTGTTAAGCAGCTGACTTTTTTTGGGGGGGTGTCATTTACCTTTTTTTTTTAAATTAACATTTAATGTATTATTTGCTTCAGGGGTACAAGTCTGTGAATCATCAGTCTTACACAATTCATAGCACTCACCATAGCACATACCCTCCCCAATGTCCATCACCCAGCCACCCTATCCCTACCCTTCCTTCCCCTTCAGCAACCCTCAGTTTGTTTCCTGAGATTAAGAGTCTCTTATGGTTTGTCTCCCTCCCCAGTCCCATCATGTTTCATTTTTTGCCTCCCTACCCCCTACCACCCCCAAACCAGCCTCTCAAATTCCTCTTATCAGAGAGATCATGAGATAATTGTCTTTCTCTGATTAACTTATTTCTAAGCAGCTGACTCTTGATTTTGGCTCAAGTCATGATCTCAGGGTTGTGGGATTGAGTCCTGCCTTAGGCTCTGTACTGCTGAGTGTGGAACCTGCTTAGGACTTTTCTCTCTCTCTCCCTTTCCCTCTGTCTTCCCCTCTGTCCTCCCCTCAGGCTCTGACATACATGCTTTCTCTTAAAAAAAAAGAAAAAAAAAAAGGAGTCATTTGATATATTTCAACACATAAAAATGTAAAGATTCTAGGGGTGCCTGGGTGGCTCAGTTGGTTAAGTGTCTACCTTCGGCTCAGGTCATGATCCCAGGGTCCTGGGATGGGGCTCCCTGCTCAGCAGGGAGTGTGCTTCTCTCTCTTCCTCTTCCCCTTCCCCTCCCCCTGCTTGTGCTCTCTCTCTCTCTCTCTCTCTCTCTCTGTCAAATCAATAAATAAGTAAAATCTTCTTTTAAAAAAGTGAAGATCCTGGTAAAACTATCCTTAATATATATGTCAGACAAATGTAAAGAATTCTAATGAAGAATTTCCCCAAATCATCTAGGAAAAAACTCAGTTTGGTAATTCACTATATTGGAAAAAGTAAGGGAAGCAGATACGCATACATTAAGGAAGTATTCACATTCCTGTGGATATTGAATTTTTACTAAATACCTTTTCAGTTTCTGTGAAAATAATATTTTTTCCAATATCAATAAAATAAACTATGTTAATATTTCTTAATATGAAGTTATCTTCACATTTCCAGAATAAACCCCACTTAATCATGAAAAATATCATTCTTTTAATATACTGCCAAATTTTATTGCTAAATTTTAGTCAGGATTTTTGCATTTGGAAGTGAGATTGGTCTGTAGAATTTTTTTTTCCTCATTTTTAGGTAAAAATGTTATGTACATTCCATTAAAAAAGCTAGGGACCATTCCATCTTTTTATGTATTCTAGGATATTAAAAAAAATAATATCGAAATGGTCTGCAGCTGAGTTTTGGTAAACTATATCTAAACCAGATACTTTGAAGAAAGTTTAATTGTGGGACACCTGGGTGGCTCAGTTGGTTAAGCGGCTGCCTTCGGCTCAGGTCATGATCCCAGGGTCCTGGGATCGAGTCCCACGTAGGGCTCCTTGCTCGGCGGGGAGCCTGCTTCTCCCTCTGCCTCTGCCTGCCACTCTGCCTGCTTGTACTCTCTCTCTGACAAATAAATAAATAAAATCTTTAAAAAAAAAAAAAGAAAGTTTAATTGTACAGCCTTTTTATTATATGGTAAATGGTCTGTTTTGGTTTTCTATCTTTTGGGGAGGTAGTTTTGATACATTTTTCCTAAAAAATTGTTCAGTTTACCCAGGTTTTTCAGTTTATTTACACACAGATGGTTAAAACAGCTTCTCATTCTTTTAATTTCTTCTGTTGGAGAGGAAGTATTCCTCTTCCCTTCAAGGTCCTTCTAGCTGAACTAAATAAATATGACACGGATTAACAGGAGAAAAATTCAATTTAATAACATACGTACAGGGAATCCACACAGACGTGGAAATTCCAAATACTGTGAGGCAACATGAGCCTTCGAGGAACTGAGTAGGAAGGCTGGGTCTGAGGATACAAAGGGGAGAAAGACCATTAGCAGGAAGGTGAGAGATGTTTGGAAAACAAGCGTTGCCCTATTATGTAGGTAAGTTTCAGTTAAGAGCCATCTCCGTTAATAGCTCTCTTCCTGGTACAAGCTGGCTGTTGAGGGGGAGGTAAAGAGATTTTCCTGTATCTGCTAGGGTTTTGTTTGTTTTTAACTCAAAATAATGTTTGTGCCAAAATGGTCCATCTTGGGCGTGCTCTTGGCCCCCATATTTCTGTCTTTATTTCCTTTTTTGTTTATTTGAGGTTTCTGTCTTGTTTCTTGATTAAACTAGATGGGCAATAAACTAGAGAAGGCAATATCCTAAGGAAAGCAGAGCATCAGGATAGAAAGGTTCTGGGTCCTTGACGTGTCGAGACACAAAATCAGCCCTGAATTACTTGTGCTTTGCCAGCTGTGTGAGAGAGAGCTAGATTTGTTTAAGCTATTTTTAATTTAGGTTTCTATTATAACAGCCAAACTATATCCTCATACAACACATGAACTCATACAAATACCTATATATTAAGCCCTTAATAAAATCTGCAAAGTAAAATAAGATGTTTTCTGATTACAATACAGTAAACCTAGAAACTATAATAAACCCAAAATAAAAACATAATTCGACTACCTAGATGCCTAAAAAATTTCTCTTAAAACAACTTTTGAGGAAAAACTCACAATTGTGTAATACTTAGAAATCGATAATAACGAAAACCTACACGAAAGGAACAGTGGGACACTGCTAAAGCAGTGGTCAGAGAAAAAAGAAAAGTCTTAAATACTTGCATTAATAAATATAAATATGTTAATAAATATAAAAATGAAGGTAAAGCATCCAACTCAAGAAATTATAAGAAGCTATATAAAACATTATTTTAAAAGATAAAAGATAGAAATTAATGAGTCGTTAATCAAAAACATGAATAAATCCAAGAACTGGTTCCTAAAAAAAAAGAGAGAGATAAATCCATTATCTAGTTTTTGTTTTGTTTTGTTTTGTTTTGTTTTGTTTAAAGATTTTATTTATTTATTTGACAGAGAGAGAGACCACAAGCAGGGGGAATGGCAGAGGGAGAGGGAGAAGCAGGCTCCTCACTCAGCAGGGAGCCCGATGTAGGGCTCGATCCCAGGACCCCGAGATCATGACCGGAGCCGAAGGCAGACGCTTAAATGCCACCCAGGCACCCCCTAAGTAAAATCTTTTATCTATTGCTTAAATTTAAAATTTTGAGTTTCCACAGGAATAGTCTGATACCCACAACTATGGCTTTTCTGTGTTCACTCTTTCCTTATCTTCATAGCTTCTTGGGACCAAACCTAATTCAAGAAAGCTTCCACTTGTAGCTCAGGGATGCCATTCCCACTGTTGCAAAGTGTTTAGGTAGAATGTACCCCTCATCTAGAAATGTCTTTGGTAGGCTTTCTCTGTCATCTACAGACATGGGCAAATTCTCTTCACTTCTTTACATGCAGTTGATTAAGTATCTGCCTTCTGCTCGGATCAGATCTTGGGTCCTGGGATCAAGCCCTGTAGCAGGCTTCTTGTTCAGTGGAGAGTCTACTTCTCCCTCTGCCTCTCCCCCACTTGGTATGCGCGTGCTTTCTCTGTCTCTCTCCCTCTCCCAAATAGATAAAGTCTTAAAAAAACATAAGACCAAAGAAAATATTATCTATCATATATCATATGATTCCATTTATATAAAATTAAGTAACAGGCAAAAATTAAACTGTACTGGTTAGGGATGGATATATAGGTAGTAAATAAAGAAAGGAAGACTATGACTACCACAAAGGTCAAGGTTGTGAGCAGTCCAGGGTAGAGGAAAGGTTGTGATCACAGAGTGACATACAGGTACCTCCCAGTGTACTGGTGGTACTCCTTGATTTGTGTTTTGGTTACACTAGAGTTCATTTTATAATAATTCAATAAAATGCATATTTATGTTTTATGCATTTTTCCTATATATATTATTTCACAATAAAGAGGGCTTAAAAAATGAAACCTGAGAATTGATTTGATAAATAAAATTTAGGTACCCTGAGACCATTTTTTTTTCCTATTTCACTTTAAATATAATAGAGAGAGGATTAAAAGAGGCAGAGTAACACTGGAGAGCTCCTTTTTTTTTTTTTTTTTTAAGATTTTATTTATTTATTTGACATAGAGAGAGAGAGATCACAAGTAGGTGTAGAGGCAGGCAGAGAGAGGGGGAAGCAGGCTCCCCACTGAGCAGAGAGCCCGATGCAGGGCTTGACCCCAGGACCCCGAGATCATAACCTGAGTCGAAGGCAGAGGCTTTAACCCACTGAGCCACCCGGGTGCCCTGGAGAGCTCCTTTTTTAACCTAAATTTGTGTATCTGTTTTTTATAAGGTTTGTCACCATGGTGTTCAAATAAAATAATAAAGATGCCATTTTAGCCAAAAAATACAGGGTTTTTTTTAGTGTTTTTGTTTGTTTTTTTGAGAAATAAATGAAATTGCATCACTGTATAAGTCTTTTTCTAAGATTTATTTATTTATTTGAGAGAGAGAGAGAGTGACCCGGGGAGGGCGGGGGATAGAGGGAGAGGGAGAAAGAGTCCTAAGAAGACTCCATGCTGAGCATGGAGTCCAAAGTGGGGCTTTATTCCACGATCCTGAGATCATGACCTGAGCCAAAACCAGGCCTCTGACACCTAAACAATTGTGCCACCCAGGTGCCCTCATCATTGTATAAGTTTAAGGTATACAGTATCGTGGTTAGATTTATTTATATTGTAAAATGATTACCACCGCAGGTTTAGCTAACCTCTGTCTTCCCATATAAATACAATAAAAAGAAGAAGAAAAGGAAAAAGAGAAACGATTTCTCCTGATGAGAACTCAGGATTTACTCTCTAAAAAAAACTTTCCTATGTTATCATATAGCAGTGTTAGCTCTAGTCATCATGTTGTACATTACATCCTTAGTACTTATCTTGTAACTGTACGTTTGTACGTTTGACCACCTTCTGCCCATTTCTCCCTCCCCACCTCTGGTAACCGCAAGTGTAATCTCTTTGTTTATGAGGGTTTTTTCCTTTTAGATTCTACATGTAAGGGAGATTGTACAGTATTGTCTTTTTCTGTCTGACTTATTTTACTTACCTATTGCCTTTAAGGTCCATCCATGCTGTTGTAAATGGTAAGGTTTCCTCTTTTTTATGGCTGAATACTACTACATTGTATAAATGTATATACCACAACCTTTTTATCCATTCATCCACTGATGGACATTTAGGTTGTTTCCATGTCTTGGCTATTGTAAACAATGGTTCTATGAACATGAAGGTATGGATATTTTTTCAAGGTAATGTTTTTGTTTCCTTTGGATATATTCCCAGAAGTAAAATTGTTGGATCGTAAGGTAGTTTCGAGGATCCTCCATATTATTTTCTGTAGTGGCTGGACCAATTTATAATCCCACCAACAGCACACAAGAATTCCCTTTTCTTAACATCCACACCAGCATTTGTTATCTCTTGTCTTGTTGATGATGGCCATTCTGACATTCATGAGGTGATATGTCATTTTGCTTTAGATTTACATTTCCATAATGACTGATGATGTTGAGCATCTTTTTATGTACCTATTGGCCTTTCGTATATCTTCTTTGGAAAAATGTCTATTTAGGTCCTTTGCCCATTTTTAAAATGGGTTATTTGTTTTTTTTGTTATAATTTATTACTATTAGTTTTTTTCTCTGAGTTCTTTATGTATTTTGGATATTAACATCTTATCTATGGTTTGCAAATATTTTTTCCCATTCCCATTCCAGAGATTGTCTTTTCACTTTGTTGATGATTTTTTTGTTGTGCAGAAGCCTTTTAGTTTGATTTAGTCCCATCTGATTATTTTTTATTTGTTGCTTGTGCTTTAGGTGTCATATCCAAAAAATCATTACAAAGACCCATGTCAGGGAGCTTTATTCCTATGGTTTCTTCTTGGAGTTTAATGGTTTCAGATCCTACATTTAATTGTTTAACCCATTTCAAGTTAATTTTTGGGTCTGATGTAAGAATAGATTCAGTTTCATTGTTTTACATGTGATTATCTAATTATCCTAGCACCATTTATTGAAGAAACTTTTTTCCCCATTGAGTAATCTTGGCTCCTTTGTCAAATATTAGTTGACCATATATGCTTGGGATTATTTTTTGGCTCTTGATTCTGTTCTATTGGTCTGTTTGTCTGTTTTTATGCCACTACCCACACTGTTTTGATGACTATTTCTGTATAGTATAACTTGAAATCAGGAAGTATGATGCCTCCTGCTTTGTTCTTCTTTATTAAGATTTGTTTGGCTATTTAGGGTCTTTTGTGGTTCCATATAAATTTTAGGAGAGTTTTTTTCTACTTCTGTAAAAAATGCCATTGGAATCTTGATAGGGGTTGCATTGAATCTTTTGGTAGTATTGACATTTTAATATTAATTCTTCCAATATATGAAGACAGGATACTTTTCCATTTATTTATGTCCTCTTTGATTTCTTTCATCAGTGTCATAATTTTTGCATAAACATCTTTTACCTCTTGGTTAAATTTATTCTCATGTCTTTTACTGTTTTTGATGCTATTGTAAATGAGATCAATTTATTTCTTTTTAGAAATTTCACTGTTACTGTATAGAAATGCTACTGATTTTTGTAAGTTAATTTTGTATCCTGCAACTTTACTGAATTCATTGATTAGATCTAACAGGTTTTTGTTGAGTCTTTATCAAATTCTATGTACAGAATCATGTCATCTGCAAATAGAGGCAATTTGACTTCTTTCTAATTCTTATACTTTTTATTTCTTTTTCTTGCCTTATTGCTGTAACTAGGACTTTCAGTACTATGTTGAGTAAGAGTGATGAATGTAAGCACCCTAGTCTTGTTCCTGATCCTAGAGGAAAAGCTTACAACCTGTCATCATTGAGTATGATGTTAGCTGTAGACTTGTCATAAATGGCCTTTATTATGTTGAGATATGTTCCTTTTGAGCCTGGTTTATTGAGTTTTTTCATGAGTGGATATTGAATTTTGTCAGATGCTTTTTCTGCACCTACTAAAATGATCATATGATTCTACTCTTTCATTCTATTAAATGTGATGTATAACATTGATTGATTTGTGTGTGCTGAACTATCTTTGCATCACAGGGATAAATCCCACTTGATCATGGTGAATGATTCTTTTATTGTGCTGCAGACTTTGGTGTGGTAGTATTTTATTGAGAATTTTTACATCTATATTCATCAGGGATATTGACTTACAGTTTTCTTTACTAGTAGTGGCCTTTTCTGGATTTGGTATCAAGATAATGCTGGTCTTGTAAAATAAATTTGGGATTGTTTCTTGCTCTTCAGTTATTTGGAAGAGTTGGAGAAGAATTGGTGTTAATTCTTTACATGTTTGGAAATATTCACCAGTGAAGCCATCTGGTTCTGGGTTTTTCTTCATTGGGAGATTTTTAATTGCTGATTCAATTTCTTTACTAGTAATTAATCTATCCAGATTTTTAAATTCTTTCTGATTTAGTCTTGGTAAGTTGTAAAAATATGGATCTTAAAGAAATTCTCATTTGTCTGTGTGTCTGTGTGTCTGTATGTCTGTGTGTCCTCACCTATAGCTTAACATTTCTTTTGGTTTGCCACATAATTCTGCTGTGGAATAAAATCCAAAGTGCATCTCTAGAATGGTGTCACAATCCTTAAGGACAGGATTGTAGTCAACATAGCAAGAACACATACCTTGGTTAGACTTTCTTAGTAGTAGTAGAAGAAGGGCTTTGGAGATTTTTTTCCTGCATTCTGAAATGTTTATGGGGAAAATAAGTGTGAGACTACTTAGCAGCTTTGCATTTTCTTAGACTCTGATGCAATAGTATTGTAATAGAAGTAATGTCTACTGGAAGAAATGAAAATATATAATTTAAATAACTTTAAAATTCTGAGTATATTCTTAACATCCATAATAAATCTGCATATATTATTGTTGTTGTTTTAACGCCCAGAAATGGGATCTAAATTTATTCTGTTTGGCATCCTAAGTGACATCTCCTGGCAATTGTATATCTCATACAAACCCCCCCAGAAGGGAGAGTGGGGCCACTTCTAAGTGAATATGAATGTTGGTAATGTCAGTGACATTTGTGTCTCTTCATAGTCCCTTGCAGTCATGCCTTTGACTCTACCCAGCCTACTGAAAAAAAACCCAAGTTAGAGCTGTAGGTTTTGTGTAAGGAACAGATTCCTTGATCAGCAGTACAATCTCTTCAGTTTTTTTGTCCAAAATTTGGCCCATTTTCAGTGTTACCAGTCTGGGTTTCCAAAGCCATTTCACATTCCTGTAATTCAGATATAGCAGTTACCTAATTTAGATGATGGCAATGTGAATTTTTTTCTCTGTAGTCCTTTTGATGTTCATGAAGGAATGAAACAGGAACTATATGTTCCAGCACTGCTAATTAATTTTTTTGTCTGTGTGAATTTGGGTTAAATATAAATGAGAGTAACTATTTTTAGACTTATTGGAATTCCTCATCACTGTTTCTTATCTTTTACTTTTCACTATAAAATTCTGTTTTATTTTAATGCAGGTACAGCCTGACTATTTGGACTGGGAAAAATGATAACTATTCCATTGAAGATTTGCTTTGCATTAGAGACCATTTTGACAAAAAACAAGTTTTCTATGATATCTTGGAACCACAAAACCATGAATTTAAACAAGCCATTGGAGTCAAAGTTAATCTCTAAGAAGATTCTTCTAAATTATTTCATGTTTTGGTTTCATAACCCTCTGCTTTGGTCTGAATTAATTACCATATAAATTGTGATGATGACATGCTCTAATTCATCTAATCAAAGAACACTTAGTAGCTTACTTTATTAGGCCTATATCCTTATGATACTGTATGTATTTAAAAGATTTGGAAAGGAGATTTCAGTGGGCCTGGTCTAATAAAAATTTAGGACAATTATGCTTTAAACCCCTTTATAAAATGTAATTTTGATATATTGAAGGTAATTGAAAGAATTTACATGTCATAATCTGTAATCACATTACATGTGATACAGGTATAAATCACATTTTGGTTGGCTTTGCATTACAGAGATTCCACTATTTTATGCACCTTCTTTATTTTTTCCTGAGAAACTGGTTATTTCAGAGACTAAGGAAGAGTAAGAGGGCTTTAAAAATGTTTTAATTTTCACAGAGGTGAGCAGCTTTGTCAAACAGAATAAAATCCATTTACTGAAAACAATATAGATTAAATTAGATGGCTCTAGAATTTCCATATTGTTGAGTGCATGCTGACAACTATATATGTTTTTTATATTCTTTGTTTCAATCATAGAATTTTATCTATAGTAAGTACAATACTACTGGAGAGCAGAATTTTAATCCTAGTAACATATCATTTGATTTTCAGATTTATCACCAGGACCACCTTAGTTCAGGCCCTTGTTTTACTGGTAGAATTTTTAAAAGTTCTTCATAACTTCATTGTTCACATTCTACTCAGAAATGTGCTGAGTATTTCTGCTGAAGAAAACTTTTGTAAGCACCTCTTGCCAAATCAGAAAGCTCCAGGGGGTTCTTAAATGCCACTTTATTAAATTTAACTCTTTCAAGATCCTTCATAATGTAATCCCACTCTAAACATCACCTCAGTGACCTTTAGCACAGTCATCATTTCAAAAATGCCTACAACAATGGTCTCCAGATCTTACTTTAACAGTTAATTTTAACTATTTGATATTGTTCACTAATTAGGTCATACCTGTTAGTTTTATCTGCTCAGCTAGGTTATAAAAGTCCTTCATGGTAAGGGAACGTTCTTAACTGTCCTTTATAGTGTGTACTATAGTCTTGAGCAAGGTATTCAGAAAAACATGTTACTTCTTTCGTTATTGAAAAGAAACTTACCAATGAATGTTCTAAGATATATAATTTGTCTTTGTTTATCAACCATTTTCTCCCAGAGAATAGTAGTATATAGAGAAAAGAGCTTGGGTTTTGAATTCAGATAGACTTCCCGTACAGCCCCACTTCTTTCCCTTCCTAGCTACAGATTTTGGGAAATATTTAACCCCAATGAGTTTTGGTTTCCCTACCTATAAAATGGAGGGAAAATGAGGATTCTTTTGAAGAGTCGTTATAAAGATTGAGATTCATGGAATAGAGGCATCTAGCTCAATGCTCAACACACAGCAAGTACTCAACAAAGTTAGTTCCCTTCCTCTAGACCTATCACGTGATCATGTCCATTGTAGACAGAGATATCTACAGGTATAACATGAAACATTGTAGACATATATTTAAAGAAGACAATTATATTTCCACTTAAAATTTTAGCTCCAACTAACTGCAGTGCTATTTTGTCAAATAACACCTAGAACTTCACTTTCTATGGTTGTTTGCCAAAAGCAAAAATGCAATTTTGTAATTATAAAATGTTAACAATAGCAACAAAGAATAACTCTTAAAATTATAGTAAAAATCAGTGTTTACTTTATAATTTTCTAAAATGGCCACTCTTTTATAGAGTTGAATTTGTAAATGAACTGCATTTTAATGAAGTTTTAAATAAAAGTAATTTGTCCGGAAGATTATTTTTGCTACTTGATTATCTGACCCTTGATAACACACACACACACACACGTGTGTGTGTGTGTGTGTGTGTGTGTGTATTTTTTTAGAGAGGGGCTGGAGGGGCAGAAGGAGAGGGAGAGAGAGAATTTTAAGCAGGCTCTACGCCCATTGCGGAGCCAGACACAGGGCTTGATCTCATGACGGTGAAATCACAGCCTGAGACAAAATCAAGAGTCAAATGCTTAACCAACTGAGTCATCTAGGGAACACATGACCCTTGATAATATTTCTAAAAATATTAATCTTTAGGCAAAATGCTTCTATATTAAATTTATCAGTTGATTATTACTTAGGTTAAGATTTAAAGGTGTATTTTAAATCATTCTTGGGAACAAAAAATTCATAAGGTAATTATAAAATTATTCTAGTGGAGGGTGCCTGGGTGGCTCAGTTGGTTAAGCGACTGCCTTCAGCTCAGGTCATCCTGGAGTCCCAGGATCGAGTCCCACATTGGGCTCCCTGCTCCGCGGGGATCCTGCTTCTCCCTCTGACCTCTCCCCTCTCATGCTCTCTCTCTCTCTCTGTCTCAATTAAATAAAATAAATCTTTAAAAAAAATTATTCTAGTGGAAATTTTTGATGGATATTCATACGGAAAAAAATAACTGATCCCTACTTCACGCCATATGCAAATGATAAATTTGAGTTGGATCTTAGGCCCCAATGTGAAGGCTAAAACTAAAGCATTTAGAAGAGGGGCACCTGGGTGGCTCAGTCGTTAAGCATCTGCTTTCAGCTCAGGTCCTGATCCCAGGGTCCTGGGATGAGCCCCACATCGGGCTCCCTGCTCAGCGGAAAGCCTGCTTCTCCCTCTCCCACTCCCCTTGCTTATGTTCCCTCTCTCGCTGTGTCTCTCTCTCTGTCAAATAAATAAAATCTTAAAAAAAAGAAAAATTAAAGCATTTAGAAGAAAATAAAGGAGAATGTTTGCATGATTGAGAGTAGGCAACAATTTCTTTTTTAAATTTCAGCTTTATAGGGGTATAATTGACATATGAAAGTGTGAGATGTTTCCAATTTTTCCCTAATTCCACACCCAAGGCAATGATTTAAAAAAAAATTTTTTTTTTTAAGATTTTATTTATTTGACAGAAAGAGATCACAAGTAGGCAGAGGGGCAGGCAGAGGGAGAGAGGAAAGCAGGCTTCCTGCTGAGCAGAGAGCCTGATGCGGGGCTCGATCCCAGGACCCTGAGATCATGACCTGAGCCGAAGGCAGAGGCTTAACCCACTGAGCCACCCAGGTGCCCCCCCCAAAAAAATTTTTTGGGGGTGAGGAGAAGGGCAGAGGGAGAGGGAAAGAGAATCTTAAGCAAGCTCCACATCCAGTGTGGAGCCCGACCCAAGACTCATTCTCACAACCCGGAGATCATAACGCGAGCCAAAATCAAGAGTCTGATGCTTAACCAACTGAACCACCTAGGTGCCCTGGCAATGATTTCTTACAGCACAACACTAATCATAAAAGAAAAAAATTTATTAATGGGCTTTATCAAAATTTAACTCTTCCCATCAAAAGACACCATTAACACATATTTGATAAAGAGTTCATACTCAGGATCTATGGAGAACTCCTATAAACTGATTTTTAAAAAGCTAAACAACCCAGGCAAAAATAGGCAAAAGAACAGACACTTCATAACTTGGTTAATAAATAATAATGATATAAAGGCCTTAATGTGTAAGAATGCAATACAATAGTATATAAACACTGAGAATCTACATTTATTAATATGAAAAGATGTTATGTTGCAGCAAAACAAATATCTGGTATCATACTATTTATATAAAATTGTGTGTCTTTATGTGTATTTGTATACATAGGAAAATGTTTGGGAAGAAGTTCCCAGACATAAAATAAGTATAACCTATTTTTCCCCTCCAGGTTCTCAAGTCTAATGTATTGGTGTTGAGAACTGATAGCATCCAAGGGCTATTTCCCAAGTCTGGCAGAGCAATCCTGGTCCTAGAAGAGGCTTTGGTATGAGATCCAATTTTTTTTTTTTAAATCAGCTTTATAAAGTACAATAGTTTATGGCCCTGTAAAATTGATGTAATTATATTTAGTCAGATACGTACTCATTTATCGAGGGGGAAATTGTTAAAAGTTATTCAGAACAGGTTGTTTATTTGCTTGTTTGTTGGAATTAGGGTCTTAGGTTTTTTCCTTCTAATTATAAAAAGTAAGTACCTAGTGAATATATAAAAAATGCCCTATCTCTCTCCTTGAAATTTAAGATATGAGCTTGCCTAGTAGGAGCCTACAATCTGCTAATAATCATATATTCATCAATCAATGCAAGGAAAATAGTTGAATGATAGAAAGATGAAGATAGTAGTACTAAAGAACTGTTTTTATCTAGAAAACAGGAGTATAATGAATGAGCGAAACCATGAAGTTCTGATAACCACTTGGAAGAAGCGGGCAGGATTGAGGAGTTCTTGGGACCTCAGCAGCAGGAGCTCAGGGTCTTTGTTCTAGTGTCTAGTGTTCCCCATCAGTGTCATTTTTTTACTCGTGACTGTGGCTTCTCTCTCCTTTGTACCTGTCATCCATTTGTCTAGTCATTTGTATCTTCAAGCCTCACTGGGGAGTACTGCAGGGAGGGAAGGGGACAGGCATTTAATGGATGTCTTATGTGCTAAGGCAGTGCAAATAATTCAGAATGATTTCTCCCGCAAGGATCTTACGGTCTAAATGAGAGAGAGAGACCCGTAAGCTGTAAGTTGGATATTTGCCATAAGCCCTGTGATGGAGCTATGCACCAGGTTGCAGTGACAGCATTGTGTTCAAATTGAGAGAAAACACTTACGTTGTGTCTTGAATAATGAGTAAGATTCACCGGGTAGACCAAGAGGAGGAAGGCCTTTCAGACAGAGGAACATGAGCAAAGGAACTCTAAGTGGGAAAGAGACTGATCTGACCTATTCAAAAAGTATGTGGAGGCACTTTGCTTTGAGGCTGGGTATTTATGCAGGGGCCAGATTGATATTCTGAGCCACAGAGTTTGCTTCTTTTCTCGTAGGTCATAGGAATCATGTCACCATTTTAAGTAGGGGAGCCTTATTATCAGTATGAGAGTTAGAAATGTGTTTACAATGGCATGAGAAGGAGATTTGGAATTCTTTTTTTTAAGATTTTATTTATTTATTTGACAGAAAGAGACCACAAGTAGGCAGAGAGGCAGGCAGAGAGAGAGGGGGAAGCAGGCTCCCTGCCGAGCAGGGAGCCCGATGCGGGTCTCTATCCCAGGACCCTGAGATCATGACCTGAGCCAAAGGCAGAGGCTTTAACCCACGGAGCCACCCAGGCGCCTGAGGAGTCTTTTGTAACTTCCCCAGGCAGACCTGTGGGCTTTCTCCTGAGGCACCTCTTCTGCTAGAGTATAGTTATTCTACAGGCTTGTGTTTTGTCTCAGCTGTGTTTGTTTAGAGGAAGAAACTATTCATTTTAATATGATGACTGGTCAGAATAGGCCCTTAACAAATAGTGGGATGGATGGATGGATGGATGGATGGATGGATGGATGGATCCATCATATTAAAATGCTGTTATTTGTGAGCCATACTGAAAGACCAGTTGTTCTTACAGTATGGCTCACAAACCCCTCAGTCCCTCTGAGATGCTTTTAGGAGATTCATGAGGTCAGAACCATTTGTGAAATTGTTATTATTCACAAATAACAGCATTTGCCTATCTCATGTAGACATTTACACTGATATTGGAAAAATAATGGTAGATTAAATTGTTGATGCCTTAGTATAAATCAAGTTCATGGTATCAACTAGTAATTATATTCTTCACTGCCACCACTCACATTAAAAAGGAAAAAAAAAAGACTTAGTTCATCACTGATTCAGCAAAAATTATTAATTTTTGACGCTGAGACGAGATTAACATCCCTGAGTTAAGATTTTGGGGCACCCTCTCACACTGTTGGTGGGAATGCAAGCTGGTACAGCCACTCTGGAAAACAGTATGGAGGTTCCTCTAGACATTAAAAATAGAGCTACTCTATGACCCAGCAATTGCAATACTAGGGATTTACCCCAAAGATACAGACGTAGTGAAAAGAAGGGGCATATGCACCCCAGTGTTCATAGCAGCAATGTCCATGATAGCCAAACTGTGGAAGGAGCTGAGATGCCCTTCAACAGATGAATGGATAAAGAGGATGTGGTTCAAATATACAATAGAATATTACTCAGCCATCAGGAAGGATGAATACCCACCATTTGCATCGACATGGACGGAAGTGGAGGGATTATGCTAAGTGAAAGAAGTCAAGCAGAGAAAGACAATTATCATATGGCTTCACTCATATGTGGAACATAAGGAATAGCGTGGAGGACCACAGGCAAGAGAGGGAAAACTGAATGGGAAGAAATCAGAGAGGGAGACAAACCATGAGAGACTCTGGACTCCAGGAACCAAACTGGGTTCAGTACAGAAGGGAGGGGGTTAGGGGGATGGGGTAACCGGGTGATGGGTGTTAAGGAGGGCACGTGTGGTGATGAGCACTGGGTGTTATGCACAACTAATGAATTTTTGAACACTGTATCAAAAACTAATGATGGCTGGCTGGCTGATTGAACATAATAATTTAAAAATTAAGTTAAATTAAAAAAAAAGATCTTGGGGCACCTGGCTGGCAGTTGGTGGAGCATGTGACTCTTGGTCTTGGGGGTTATAAGCTTGAGCCCCACATTGGGTGTAGAGATTACTTAAAAATAAACTCTTAAAAGGGCGCCTGGGTGGCTCAGCTGGTTAAGCAGCTGCCTTTGGCACAGTTCATGATTCTGTGATCCTGGGACTGAGTCCTGTGTCAGGCTCCCTGCTCAGTGGGGAGTGTGCTTGTCCCTCTCCCTCTGCCCCTTCCCCTGCTTGTGCTCTCACTCACTCTCTCTCTTTCAAATAAATAAAATCTTAAAAAAAATTTTTTTAACCTAAAAAAAAGGATTAACATCTTGACTCTTTAATAGTCTGTGTGATGAAATGGGAGATAAACACAGAACAGTTCTGCTGTATACTGAAATTCAATGGTTGTCCTAAAGAAAAGCACTTGTTGCACACAGAACTAGTCATTTTTTTCATGGAAAAAATATCTACTTGAAAGAACAACTGACAGACTAATTATTTCATCTTGGGTATTTGGCAAATATTTTCTCAAAAATGAACAAAGCGACTTTGTCACTTAAAGGAAAACAATTAACAGTATCTGTTGCTAATGACAAAACCTAAACTTTTATAATGAAAAATTAGAATTTGAATAAATTTGAATCAATCATTATGATTGATTCCCAATTCTTAAGGACTTTTTTCTGCTATCAGTGGTAATATTAATAAAATGTGACAACATTTGGAAGATCTGCATAACTCAGAGTCTTTATTTTCCAAATAACTAGTGCATGATATTAAAAAACAGTGCATGAGTAAGGAATCCTTCAAATTGCAGGACAGAACAGTGAAATTTAGTGTAACAGAATATGGAAATTCATCAATATGATTTTAGATTCCACATTACAGCTAACCTTTTAAGAAACTACCACTTACCCAAGTTTGAGTATAGTATCAAAAAAGACTATCCACAATTATTTGAAAAGCCTATTAAGTTATTTCTTCCTTTTCCATTTACATATCTGTGTGAAGCCATATTTTCTTCATATGCTTCAACTAAAACAACATATTACAACAGATTGAATTCAGAAACAGGAGAATCCAGCTGTTTTCTATTAAGCCAAACGTTAAAGAGATTTGCAAAAACATAAACCAATACCACTTTTTTCACTAAATGTATTTTGGATAATATAGTTACTTTTCAAAAAATATTTATGCTAACATGTAATGGGTTTGTAAATTTTTCCTGATTTAATTTTTTTTTTTTAAGATTTTATTTATTTATTTGACAGAGAGAGACAGATCACAAGTAGGCAGAGAGGCAGGCAGAGGGAGAGGGGGAAGCAGGCTCCCCGCTGAGCAGAGAGCCCGATGCGGGTCTCGATCCCAGGACCCTGAGATCATGACCTGAGCCGAAGGCAGAACCTTTAACCCACTGAGCCACCCAGGCGCCCCTCAAAAAATATTTATGTTAACACATTAATGGGTTTGTAAAGTTTTCCAGATTTAAATTTTTTTAAAAGATGTATTTATTTGAGAGAGGGAGAGAGCATGAGTGAGGGGAGGCAGAGGGAGAGAATCTCAAGCAGACTCCACACTGAGCACAGAGCCCAGATGCATGGTTCAATCTCAGGACCCTGAGACTGTGACCTGAGTTGAAACCAAGAGTTGGACGCTTAATCCACTGAGACACCCAGGCACCCCTTTCCAGGTTTAATTTATAATGTAGCAAACTTTGAGATATATAACCTGGATTTTTTTTAAAGCCCTTAGGGTCCTTGGTTTTTAAGAGTGGAAAGGTCCTGAGACTGTAAGGTTTGAAAACCAAGGTCTCCAGATGTTTTGAGTGTTCAGAATGTATGGCTAAAAAGCTAATACCGTTTCTGCTTTAATCATTCTAAAATCAAGGCATTAAAAAATAATAATAAAATAAAATAAAGGCATTGTTTCTTTAACTACAAAATGTGTCATTTACATATAGTGTATTTAAAATTTAAGTACATTTGTGTCTAAATATATTTAATTCTTGAAAAGTAGTTTTATTGGTTTTTAAATTGAACAAAATACATATGGATGGTTTTTAAAAATTCAAACAGTACAAAGATATATTTAAAATTTTTTTTTAGTTAAAAGAGATGTATAAGGGATACCTGGGTGGCTCAGTTGGTTAAGTGTCTGCCTTCCACTAGGGTTATGATCCCAGGGTCCTGGGATTGAGTCCCACATCAGGCTCCCTGCTCAGCAGGGAGTCTGCTTCCCCCTCTGCCTGCCGCTCCCCCTGCTTGTGCTCTCTCTTTCTCTCTCTGGCAAGTAAATAAAATAAAATCTTAAAAAAAAAAAGGGATGTATAAAAGAAATGACCCTTTGGGGCCCCTGGGTGGCTCAGTCAGTTAAGTATCTGCCTTCAGCTCAGGTCATGATCCCAGGGTCCTGGGATCAAGCCCGGCATTGGGCTCTCTGCTCCGAGGGGAGCCTGCTTCTCCCTCTCCCTCTGCCTGCTGCTCCCCCTACTTCTGCTATTTCTCCTCTCAAATACATAAATAAAAAATTTAAAAAAAAAAAAAAAGAAGGGACCCTTTGGAAATTTGTAGGGGAAAGAATATAATCGTAACCATTGTTTTTACCAATTTATCAAATAAATTAATCTTTTCAGTTTTCTCAAATTCCTTATCCAGACATTTATGAGGACGATGAGAAGCAATAAAATTTCCGAATGTGTACTATAATGTCAGGCACCATTTTAAAATGCCTCAATGACAATGATGATGCCACTGATGAAAAACTGTCTCCTGGGCCACCTGGGTGGCTCAGTCAGTTAAGCAGGGTCCTTGCTAAGCAGGGAGCCTGATGCAGGTTTCAATTCCAGGACCCGGAGATCATGACCTGAGTCAAAGGCAGTTGGTTAACCAACTGAGCCACCCAGGCACCTAGTAACTGATTTTCAAAACCTAAATGTAGCCTACTCATGATCATTACACTTTGATCCAGTGTTCCAGCTAACTGAAAGTCTTTTAAATTGTTTTTGTTGTTATTAGTTGTGTTAGCTACTCCTGCCAGATTTTCCTTTCCTGGCTTTCCCTTTAAGAGTTGTAGACATTCAGGGGGCATGGCAGGCTTAGTCAGGGGGAGTGTGTTCAAGCCCCATACCAGGTGTAGAAATTACTTAAATACATACATATATGCCATTCATAAACTTTAAAGAAAAAGAATTATAGACATTCAAAGAAGCTACACAAGGAGTTAGGATGTCACCTTGGAAAGGCCAGTGGCCAGATGCACTAAATCTAGTAGATTTATCATGGTCCATGTTCTGGCCCTCTTGGTGACTTAGAAATCACTTAAAAATGTGACTTAGATCTAAGGAATATTGGCATTAAACAAGGCTATATAAACTCAAACATTATTTTATTAAGAATTATGACTTCCAAGAAGACTATGCCTTCTTGTTTAAAAATGTAGGTTTTATATTATTCACATATATTGAGGCCAACAGGAGACAGTTACATTGAAAATACCATCTGTTACTCACAGTTGCCAAGAGGAGGCAGGCATACCACGTCACACAAGGCCAGTGTGGGAAAGCACCAGGGTCTGGCTGGAGACAGAGTGCGGGGAAAACTGGGGCAAGACCCTTTATTACAGTTTCTGTAGGAAGGAATGGATGAGGCAAGGTAAACAGGTTTAGGATTGGCTAATTTGAATAATTTCAGTGGTTTCTGGGGCGTGGGAGCTGTCACTGGTTGTTTGGTACCTGACCCTGGGGTGACTAGGACAAGGGGGTAGTGGCCCTGAGAAGCCCTGTGAGAGCCTGATAAAGGAGGTTGTTGGAATATGGACTCTGAGTTGGTTGGTTTGCACATGAAAGATGCATTCTGGGGCAAATGGTTTTCTATCCCTAGGAATTAGCTAACCCTGGGAGGAGCAGTCTCTCTAGTGTTAGCAAGGCCCCAAGATATCAAAGCTTCAGAAAATATAAAAACAAGAAACAAAAAACAAAACCAGCCCAAAAACCCCCATGATTAATACAGTTGTCATCACCCTGACAAGTTCATTCCTTCCTTTAAACAAGCTGTATGGAAATCAAGTTATTTGAAGGCTACATAGTATTTAATCAGAATATGCGTTATCATTTGAGATTGTAAAAGGTCCAGGTACTGGATAACTGATGGGTTATTCGTCTGCCAAAGAATATGCCAGGCAGGTGTTCCTCACCTTCCCTGGTCACTGCTTGGATGAGACACTGTCAGCACTTGTCTCTGTAACTAGGACGGCCTTATGTCCTCCCTAAAATTATCCTTGCTGTGAATCGGTATTAGCTGTACTCTTTGGAAATCCTGGCCACAAGTAACTAAGAACGGTACCTGTAAAACTAATGAATGAAGTGTCATCATACCTTTAAATTAAAGTTAAATCATACTTTTACGTTATATTAAAATATAACACATATATACCTCTCTGACCCCTGTTGCAAACATCTGTGATTTACCTTTGGGATCCCAGTGATATATTCCACTTAATGGAGTGACAAGTCCCACAGGATGGTTTTACAACCTAACTCAAGCAACCTTAGCCCCTGAAATGTTTTCAGGATTGAGAGACTAAAAGCTCTTCCAAATACGGCCAACAAAGGTTTAGTCCTACTAAATATTTTTTGCATATTGGGATTAGAACAAACGTTATTCTCAGTTTTCTATTTACTCAAAGTAACACGTGGCACAATTTCTCTTGAGATTACATTGAAATATTTATCATTAGTATTTAGAAAAATAAAAATGATAATCAAAATAACATTTAAAATTTTTATTGATAGCATTTTGTTTCTGAACTAATCTATTTACATATTCTTCCAAACTGTATCCTTGCAACTTAAAGCCAAGCATTTTTCTCAATATTAAAACTTGCAAAAAGGGTTTAGCCACCTATAAACATCAGGTACAATTCTAAATTCTGAATCAAAAAATATTTCTAATGTAGTTTACAGTAATGTTCTTCAAAACATTAAATGGAAAACCTCCAATTTTTTCAAATAAAAGCCACAAAAAATTAAATAATTACCATGTACATTACAACTTGCTTATATCAAATTACCAAGAAAAGCATCATGCCAATTGTTAGGCTCTCCTCTACTAATAGGAGACGAAGAAATAAAGTTGTATATGTCAGTCATCAAATTAATACACTCCAGTTTTGTATAATTTGACTTACTCTTTGTTGTAAAACTGCTAGGTTGAAATAAGGATTCAAGAATTCTTTATATAAATACCACATTTGAAACCATATAGATAATATAGTCATTTTGTCACATTTCATGATAGTAACATGGTATTCATTTATTTTGTTAGAAGTTATTCACAGGTCCTAAATACTAGATGATTGTAATGTCACACTAAGGAAATTATCTTTATTATCCTTCTTATATAAATGTCTAATAATTATATGTTGGAAATTAAGAGATATTGCTTAATCTTGACCGAATATTTAGTGTATTTTGAATTAAGTTTCTATTGGCTTTCTTAATTTTAGCTAACCTAAGAGAATCTAATAATCAGCTTTTCTTTTTTAAAATGAAGTAAGCACATAGTTTCTATTTGTAATAAATCTCCAGTTTTTTTCTTGTCCTTTTTTTTTTTTTTGGTTGTCTGTAGAAAGACAAGAATAATTTGATATAAGTAAAGAGGAATGCTTTTAAACTTTTGCTTTTTCTTGTTATTGAGAACCTATGGATAGACTTCAAAAATAATATCAGGAATTAAAAGATATGAAGAAAGAATTTATGAAATAACATTAAAGACAAAATAAAACCAAGCAAAAAACAACACACCAACACTTAGCATAGATTATTACTAGCTTGTAAAACTCCGATCTGTTATTTGACGTTGATTAAGCTGACAACATGAGTATTAGCTGCCCGGTATACAATAATGGTTGGCCTTTAAAAATTTTAATTAGATTTCACACACTTGCAATCAACATTTTCAAGAATTAGTTCATTCTTTCCTTATACCTTATACCTTTCCTTATACCGTATAGGCTTATTGATCATAGAACTGTTTCGTGGTTTTTTTAACGCTTTCGGCATCATGGAAAATTACAGTTTTATTTATTGACTTGTAATGTAAAAAATGTTTATTGACTTGAATGCAGTGTTTCCTAATAAAATATTTGGAAAATCTGAAAAAAAATTTAAAGTCATCTCCAACGTATTTGACCTTCCTTTTTTTTACTGATTTTTGTTTAAATTAAAAACTTGGACCACATGAAGCTTGTTAAATATTAGAAGTTTTGAGAAATATAGCTTTAATTTTGTTTGAATTTCCTTAGTAGAAACTACATATTATTTGTATGTCCACAGTGCCTAGGGACGATACACAGTATATTTTGATACCCCTAACAATTATGGACTAACCAATTACAAGATTTAAAAGGATGAACATTTGAGATTTCTTCTCTGGTTCTATATTTCTCTGATGTAAGCATCTGGACAAAATGTGCTTTCTAGGCATCTCTTAAAAATTTACTAATTGCTTAATTTGTTCTGTTTGCAATGATTGTCTCCTTAACAACATTTTTTTACTTTTGAATTCTTTAGGGAACATAGGAACTGTTGGCATAAGCACTTTTTGACCACAAGAAAGGAGGCTGGAAATCTTGTTATTGGCATTGATATCTGAGATGGGAGGGTGAGGATTCACATTTAAGGGTGGCAGAAATCCTGGTCTGGCTTGAGTAATATTGTGATCTAAAGAGAAAGCTCCTGAACCACGCCTTTCTAAAAGTGCATGATTTCTTCTGCTCAAGGGACCTGGTGAGATATTCTCCAGCAATTCTCTGGGCCCTGACAGCAAGGAAGGAGATGGCGAGAAGATCTTTTTCTTTCCTATAAGTGCTTTGCCATCTTCTAAAGTTGTAGGGGTAAGACCAGCCGAGAGCTGGGAATCAGAGCTGTAGTGATTTGCCCCTGAGTTTCTTTTGTGAACTATACTTCTTAAGGTGGAAGCAAAGATTGTCTGGTTAGAGTCTGGATCTGGGTCAGCAGGGATTTCAATGCATTGCTGGCTTCCTTCTGAAAAAAATGCCTGATGATTTATTTCATCGTATGACATCTTTCTTGAGCTGGCCTGATCAAAGGCTCTTAACAAATGTGCCGTGTCTTTTACATCAATACTTTGGTGCCTAGTGATGAAGCGCTTGGAAAGTGCCAGCCCATTGGTTTTGTAGGATAATTCTTCCTCTGGAGTAATATCCTGGAGCTCCTCTTGCAAGGAGGCCACTCTGTTTTGGTGCATTAATAAGGGAGGACTCTTGATCCAGGTTGGAGGTTGGGGTAGCTTGGGCCCATTAGAGGCCATAGCAGCCTTCCTCATAGGGGAGTCTGGGTCCTGTGTATCATCACTACTTCCTGAGGGCTCCAGACCTTTAAGGCCAAAAAGGGTCATTTCAGTTTCAGAAGAATGTGAAAGTGGCAATGAGGCTGTTTTTATGTCTATTTCTGAAGGAGTGGCACAGGAGGCTGGGGAATGACCCCCATCTATATCTACAGGAGGCATATTTAAGTACTGTTTGGTAGTGTGCCTACCAGAGGGGGATTTCGCTGTTGTTATGATAATGACCTCTTTCCCTTTTGCCTTGCAAGCGCTAAGTAGAACTTTCAGGGTTTCTCTATCCTCTGAATTTATAGCATAAACAAGTGCTGAATAACTAGAATGGTCTTGCAAGCTGAGATCAGCCCCACTGTTTAGGAGCAAGGAAACAACTTCAGGACCAGCTTTTTCTAAGCAAGCGTGCATCAAAGCAGTTTTCCCAGATTTGTCCTGTATGTTGGGGTCAGCATTGTTTTCTAACAGGTATTTAACCATTTTGGCTTTACTGACACTCTGGTGATCAACATGTTTGGTCTTACAAGCTATCATTAAAGGTGTTTCCCCACGGTCATTGCTCTCGTTAATGTAGGCACCACCTTCTAGCAAGAGTCTGGTGAGGCGAAGCCGGCTCTGATGGACGGCTTTGATGAGGGAATTTCCATCACTTGAAATTTCTACACCTTCATCCATCTTCAAAAGTCAGAATCAATACCTGGTTATCAAAGAATATGAAGAACAAAAGATCAGCCAGAATCCCAGTTTTTATTCATGTTATTATTCATAATTTCTGAAATATGTATATATAGAGTAACAGGACATAAATGAGATTGTTATTAATAAATATAGAACAAAATAGTGAATTGCAAAATTAAAGAAATTTTAGAATAGTAACAGGCTTTAGGGAATCACATACTAAAATTTACTTTCAAAATCCTCATTGAATATTTATGATATAATGCCAACCTAGTACTTCCCTAAATTCCACATTAATTAAACAACAGTCCATTTACTTTCTACTTGTGAAAAATATTTTTAAAATAACACTAAAATGTAGATTTAAGCAAAAATTACAAAATTCTGTGTAACTGCAACTGAATCAATTAAAATATAGATATTTATGGCAGATAATCTAAAAATTTCTTAGGGCCAAATTATTTACATGTGCTCTTAAGTTAAATAATGCAACTATTATCTAGATTTTCAATTTGAGGAAATTTTTTAAAGATTTTATTTATTCATTTGAGAGAGAGAGAGCACGAGCAGAGGGGAGAGGCAGAGGGAGAAGCAGACTCCACTGAGCAGAGCCTGACGGGGGGCTCGATCCCAGGACCCTGAGATCATGACCTGAGCCAAAGGCAGACGCTTAACCGACAGAGCCACCCAGGCATCCTTGAGGAACATTTTTATGTTTCTTTGAATGGATGAGAAATCATTTGAACTACAAGACATTAAAATACCTGACACAATGTCTGGAATTCACACTGAGATGGGAATGGTGAACATGTGATTATGCATTTTCCTTGATTTCATTATTTAAATCATACACTAGATTATGGATGGGGTTGGCCACATACTGTTTGGTTAAATTTCGACAGAGTATCTTTGCCCTGAAAAAGGAGTTTTCTAGGCCAAAAATATGAATGAGGACATGTAGTGTTCATAAACATTTTGCTATCATTAAAACTAAAAATTATTTATGTTTAATTTATTTAAATAATTTAGATTCAAACTTCTTCAACAGATAATTCCATTAGTTGATAAGAATTATGTCTGTAGGGGTGCCTGGCTGGCTCAGGGAGTAGAATATCAAACAACTTTTGATCTCGGGGACATGATTTCGAGCCCCACGTTGGGTGTAGAGCTATTAAAAAAAAATTATGTCTTTATCTAGAGCTGAGGAAGTGTTTGTCTCTGAACAGTACTTAGAGCTGGGGAGAAAAATCAAATGGAGTTCATAAAATATTTAAATCTATTTCATTTAATGAGATAGGTTTTAGAAATTGAGAAGTATTATTTATTCCACTTATTTACTTTTAAATTAACAATATGGGACATGAAATTTCTTATTGGATAATGGAAAAGGTAATAAATATAACCTCTTAACGGACAGAAGAAGAGATGAAAGGAACAGAAAGAAAATGAAAGGGGGAATAAAGACATGCACACAGAACTTAGACTCTAAGTGTTAAAGAGCTGCAAGCTCCTGTTAGGTCTTGGGCACTGAGCAACAAAGGCACATGCTCTAGCCCTGAAGAGCTTGCTCTGTTGTTTGGAAGAGATACTATATAAGCAGCTGGTTATGAGTTAAAGTCATGAGAATATACAGGCTTGGGGAGCCTTGGTGGCTCAGTCATTAAGCGTCTGCGTTTGGCTCAGGTCATGATCCAGGGTCCTGGGATCGAGCCCCATGTTGGGCTCCCTGCTCAGCAGGAAGCCTGCTTCTCCCTCTTCCACTCCCCCTGCTTGTGTTCCCTCTCTCGCTATGTCTCTCTCTGTCAAATAAATAAATAAAATCTTAAAAAAAGAAAAAAGGAATATACAGGCTTTGGTGGCTTGGGGACTGAGGGGCTTCACAGAGGCCAGCCATTTGAGCTGGGTCTTATGACTGCATAAGAGTTTGGTAGGCAGATAAAGGAGGAAGAGAGAAGTAGAGAATGTTCTTTGTGCAAAAACCTAGAGGCTTAAAATAGCAGTTATTTATCATAAATCAGGCTCTATTTATGCTGATATAACCAAACTTTAAAAAAATATTTTAGCATATGGTTATAGTTAGGGTAAATACGGCAGAACACACACATTTAATCTTGCCTCTTCCTGAACAATCCCCTGAAACTAAAGAAGTTTTAATTTTATTTTTTATTAAAATTTTTTTTAAGATTTTATTTTTATTGGTTTAAAGATTTTATTTATTTATTTGAGAGAGCGAGAAAGAACACAAGCAGGGAGGAGGGGCAGAGGGAGAGGGAGAAGCAAATCCCCCACTGAACAGGGAGCTGGATGCAGAGTTCGATCCCAGGACCCTGGGATCATGACCTGAGCCGAAAGCAAATGCTTAACCAACGGAGCCACCCAGGTACCCCAAGATTTTATTTTTAAGTAATCTCTATACCCAACATGGGGTTCCAACTCATAACCCTGAGATCAAGAGTCACACATTCCACTGACTGAGCCAGCCAGGTGCCCCAAGAATTTTTTAAGACATAAATTCGTAAGGATACCAGGAAAAGGATACAATGGCAACATTTTGAAAGCCAGAAAGCATATGGGCCAGTGGTAACCAACTTAGCCAACCTGAGAAGGCTGTGCCTCAGATCATTCATGATGAAGCCGAGAACTCAGCCCATGTACGCTGCAGAATCCTCGCAAGAGGCAGTAATGGCAGAAGTTCTAGAACTGGGTGGGTGGCAGTGGTGGTGGAGAGCATAGCTAAAATAATGAGGACTAGGTGAAAAACTGTCAGGAGAAGCAGTTAGATCCTCGGTCCTCACCAGCCGAAGTGTGGTCCTACCTTGGACCAGCAGCTGCACCACCATTACCTGAAGCTTCATCTCAGGCTCCAACCGGACCTACTGAATCAGAGCCTACATTTTAATTAGATCCTCAGGTGATTTATATGTGCACTAAAATTTGACTGCCTCAGGTGATTCCTCTACTCCAAGCCACTAAGAGATAGGATATTAGTCCTCCCAATTGAATTGTCCTTTATTCTGGAGAGACCTTTATTCTCCAGAAATGGTGAAATTGGAGGGTCTCTGGACTGGAAAACACCTGACATATGTGAGGACTAGAAAACAGGGAATAAGTGACTGACTGCTCACTGATCACTGAATGAAGAGACTCAGAGCCTTCTCCCCAGCTCAACTCCAAGAAAGCTGGCAGCCCGTACCCTTATTATGCAGCAGAATATTGCTATACTCTTCTCTCAAGAATCTGACCCACTGAAAAGAGAATACCTAAGAGTACTACCACAGGGATTCCCTAACATGCCACCCAGATCATCCTACAGTGAAGTTTAAGGATTACTAGCCTCACCCATGTGCTCAAGGCTTCTCACCAGCTTTTTAATCCAAGCCCTTTAATCATGAGCAGATAATTGAAATAAAAAACAAAACTAAATAGGAAAGCCTCTTACATTAGAGACCAGAACACATAGAAGAAAAGCAACTTGGAGGAGGCAGATATTAGTCAGGAAGATGAAAGCTTCAAAAGCTCATTATCTTTAGATATAAGCTGTTGTAACCATGAAACAAAAAAAAGTTCTAGGAAAAAGAATATTCAGAGACCATTAAAAAACATTCTCAAAAGGCAAAAAACACCATACAAACTGCAAAACTCAATAGAAGGTTTAGATGACAATGTTGATAAAAATCTCTAATACTCAAAAAGAATAGAGAAAAAAAGGAAAATTAGAGGTCTACACTAGGAAATCCAACATTCAACTACTAGAAGTTCTGGCAAGACAAAATAGTGGGGGTGGGAGAAGGGGCAAGCAGGAAAGGAAATGATGTCTGAGATCAAGAAAAATATGAGTGATACCAGTTTCCAAATTGAAAGGGTCCAATTAGAACATAGCACAATAGATAAATATAGACCCTGATCATGGCCCATGGTGGTAAGTTTCAAGGAACATTGAGAATAAAGAAGATTCCACAAGCTTGGGGTCAGGAGGTGTGGAGTTGGGTACATAAGCCACATGCTAAAGGATCAAGAATTTACAGTGGATTCAGATATATCAACAACAGTAAAAGACAATGGAGGAATGTCTTTTAAAATCTGAAGGAAAAATGACCCCCAATTTAGAATTCTATATCTAGCCAAACCATCAGACAAGAATTGAGATACTGTTATTTTTATTTTTAAGATTTATTTATTTAGGGATGCATGGGTGGCTCAGTTGATTAAGCGTCTACGCTTGGCTCAGGTCATGATCCCAGGGTCCTGGGATCAAGTCCCACATCAGGCTCAGCATGGAACCTGCTTCCCCTCCCTGGGCTCGTGCTCTCTCTCTCTCTGACAAATAAATAAAATGTTTTTTAAAAATTTATTTATTTTGAGAGAGAGAGAGAGAGCACGCATGAGCAGGAGGGCCAGGGGAAAGGGAGCGAGAATCTCAAGCAGACTCCATGCTGAGCCCAGAGCCCAATACCGGGCTTGATCTCACCACCCTGAGATCGTGACCTAAGCTGAAACCAAGAGTCAGACACTTAACCCACTCTGCCACCCAGGCATCCCAAGAACTGAGATACTCTTAAGAATCTAATCTACGAAGATGAAATGGTGGAAGAAGAAAGAGAAAATAAGATACCAGAGGCTGGAGATCATCTTAGAGAAGTACAAAATATCCCCAGGAAGATGGTGAGGGGTCAGGATAATGGATGTGCCTAGAACATCATCTCTGAGATCATACTGTCATTTTACTATCTGTTAACTGGGAACCAAATGCCCAGGTGAGCCAGCCTTCAGCTTTTATCTCTACGTGCTTTGTCCTGACTGTGTCTCTGCTCCCTCCTCCACACTCTGCTTTCTGGGGCAGCCAGGGCAACTTAGTGTCGCTGTCTCTGCTCTCTCTTAGTGTAGTTCTGCTTTGACCTGCTTCAAGACCTGGGGATAAAGCATGGTGAGCTTAGGAGAAAGACTGAACACTCATTCCCCTTGGATATCCAGAACCTTGGCCACACTGCAGCCCAGCCAGAAGCCCTGTCATGGTGAGCCAGGTTTCCCAGGACTGCTTGCTCAGAAAGGGGCTCTTAAAAATGCTAGGCCAAATGCAGATCCAGGGATTCTTAAACTCACCTTCACCTGAGATCTTCAGCAATATTGGCAATATAGACCTCTCTTTATTCAACTAATTTTGTGCTTGCTACTCAGTTTTCCAAAAATAAATGATTTATTTAAGGATCATATACAAGTGGGAAATAAACAAACAAAAAAGGAATGATTAACACAAAAATCAAGAGTTGGTGGGGATGGTTCAACAACACCTAGTGGCTTTTATTTTAAGATTCGGGTAATGTTCTGTTTCTAATGTGGGTGGTATATGTACACCTGTCCATTTTATTATAATTCTTTAAAAGAGCATATTTCACAACTCTTCTGTATGATAGTACTCATCTATTTTTTTGGTAAAATGAAACATGTATACAGAAAAGAGCATAGTGTTTACGTTATATTCTGTAATTTTAAAAAAATTTAACAAAGTTCCTATATATATTTTTTAAGATTTTATTTATTTGAGAGAAAGAACAAGAGAGAGAGCACAAGCAGAGGGGAGGAGCAGAGGGAGAGGGAGAAGCAGACTCCCTGCTGAGCAGGGAGCCCTATGCGGGGCTTGATCCCAGGCCCCAGGGATCATAACCTGAGCTGAAGGTGGACTGAGCTACCCAGGTGCCCCATTCCATAATTAAAATGTAAAAGAGCCATATTTTTATGACATCATTCAGTTTTGTATTATTATCAATAGTATTTATGCCTAGACTTTCAAGGAGTTTCAACTAAGGAGCTCCTGAAAGGCAGTGTTCAAAAGAATATACTTACTCATTCTACTCTAGTATCACTCATGATGTTAAAGCAAAGAACTATTCCATATATACATACATAAATACAATGAAAGTGAATGCTGTGTTTTTTGTCCCCCTGTGCAACATTCTCTAAAAGCTATTCCAAAGCCAGGCATACCTGCAATTTGGGACCTTAGGAATTTAGGATTGGTTGACAGCTTGGGTCCCACCAGAGGTCTATTCTGAATGCAAAGCATCTGAAAAGAGCTAGCGAAAGAAAACTTCTTTTAGCATTTTTCATACACTAATGTGTTTAATAAAGCAAAGAGATGTAGAGAAATTAGCTGGAACATAATATCAAATATAGAAACCATTTGGTATCCACAGTTGGAGAAGAGATACAGTATCAATCACATAAAAACACCTTTGACCAAAAGTGGCGTTTGAGAAACATACTCAAATAACAAGTTTGCCAGAGAGCAGATTTTTTTTTTTTTTAGATTTTATTTATTTATTTCACAGGGAGAGAGAGAAAGAGAGAGAGCAAGAGAGCACAAACAGGGGGAGCAGCAAAGGGAGAGGGAGAAGCAGGCTCCCTGCCCGACACAGGGCTCAATCCCAGGACCCTGACGAAGGCAGACACTTAACCAACTGAGGCACCCAGGCGCCCCGTGGATTTCAATACTGTTGAAACTGAATACTATTCTCATATAGTTTCTAGTGTTGGGGCCAGTCTTTGTTTGTTTGTTTTTTAAAAAGTCTTATAAGAATCTTTTGGAAAGACTTTCAAATCTTTTCACTCAACCTCATGCAAAGGCTCTCTCCACAACACTAAACCCGACAAGTCTGTCATAACTTTTCTCACCAAGGTTCCGGGACAAGAAAGGGAACTGGCAATATACTGCCGACTCGGCTGCTTGAGAGGGGCAGTGGCGCACTGCGGTCCTGCAGAAAGGGCAGGTGCTGTGGGCCCCAGGGCTCTCTGAAGAAGCTGGGCAATGGCACCTACTAGCTACGGGCAACTAGGAAATCTCTGTCTCGTGGATGTAGGCATACACCCTCCAGAACTGTCTAGAATAAAAGCAGCAACAGCAAAGCCTTACTCTTTGTTCATTTTAAAGACCTGTAAGGCCACTTGGGTTGCTCACTTTTTAAATTGTTCACATTTAATAGAACAATTCTAAAATTGTTTAAAATTAAAGTTCACAGGGCAAAAAAGCTGTCAGATACTTTATTGTCCACACGAATACATGTTTGTTTTCCTAGTGTCTCATATTCAGTTCCTTATTGGGACAATCCCCTTGTCTTTATGCCTTTACTCTCTTTCAATTCCTTTATCATGGTCATCCACTTGCACATCAAAAATGTGAAACTGAAGCTCAATTTTTCTACTCTACATAGAGCTAAGCCCTACCTGTGATGAAGATCCCTTCTCTAGCCTACAGTGATCCTAATGCAGGAATGTTCTTGCTTCCTGTCTCATTCTGTGAAACATCCTCATGGAGCACCCACCGCTGACACTGTATTAACATTCAGTCAGACCCTTTGTTATAATATGGCATATAAATAATCCCCACACTCAGCTACACCTTCCAAATAGGTAACAAGTCCGCTGGAGAAAGGTCGGGACTCAGACAGACCCACATTTCCATCCTGATCCCCTACTTACAAGCTGTGTACCACAGTCAGATCTCTCAGCCTCTCAGTCTTGGGTCCCTCCTCTGTAACATGACAAGGATCAAACCTTTATTCAAGGCAGGGAGGGGGTGGGATGAGGTGATGAAATCAGACGTCTAGAAAAAGACTTGCCTATTGTGCCTCACTACTCAGTGTATTCTTTTTAAAAATTCTATCTCAGAATTTAGCCTTCTTTTATTTTCATCATGTCTCCAATTCACAGGCTACTTAAATCACAGATAAAATATTAAATTTTTTTTAAAGATCTGTAAATAATGTTTTGTAAACATAAATGAATTCTATCAAGTGAATATGGAAAAAAGATAGCCTTAAATGTATTTTCCTCATAACTTCCAAATACAATAATTTCAGCATATTATAGGATTAATTATTAAACAGCTGGACAGATTGCTTTTTATTTTAAAATTAGAATGTCTATAACATCACTTATGATTCATCGTGGCATATTTAATATATTCTTTTAGGGCCTCTCTCTACTTTCAACACTTCATGGAAATTACAGTTGGTTACTTAAAAAATTAAAAAAAATATATACTCTGAAGAACAAAAACTTGGAGGAGAGATGTATCATCAGATGAGCAATTTCAGACAAGCTTTGGAAACAGAATGGGGATGGTGGGGTGGTAAACTGCCTTAGCATAACAGAGGCCGCACCATCAAGTTCCCAGGAGGTGGCCCCATGACAAGGGAGGAAGTTTAGTGCTGACAGACCCCACGTGACACAGAAAGTGGCAATGAGGTGCAGGGCTGATGGTGAGGATGGTTGGACATCTCTGGACAAATCTACTGGACTCCCAGGTACTTTTCCCCACCCCAAGTAGATAACCACTCTCCTAGGCAAGAAAACAAGATTTATTCTCTGAGCACGTTGATCCGAAAGGCTAAAAATAGGGAATGAAGTGAGAGTTTACAGGCTGAATGGTGGAATTCCCAGACCTCTCTGCCCTGTGAGTAGGAGACTAGAAGCCAGGAAAAAATAAGTAAAAAAGCACTGGGTCTTAGAATGGTGAGCCCTATTAAAAATCTCTGTTGATAAATGAAGCAATTCAAATAACTACATTCGCCCCTCTAGACACCCACTCTAAATGGAAATAGAAAGTTACCTGAAAACGTTATTCAAAATTTCATACTTCACTTATGCCTTTTCTCTCCCTGGATGAGTTTTTTTGTCAGCCAGCTGTCAGTTCCTACTGAAGGAAATCAAAGCTATTCAGAGTTACATAAATACCAATAATTTGTTCCACACATCTCTCCCATTCGGAGTCTAGTTTTTTAATTCCTTGTTAAGACACCCCTATAGTGTTTGTTCGGTTAATTATATTTCAGTGATTATGAGTAAAAGTGTCTGGAGTGGATCCCATGCACTGCAGTCCTGTGTATACAGGCCAAGGCTTGCCCTGCAAGGATGCTGGGGTTGAAAGGGCCGCGGCCCTCACCTGGTCCAGCCTTCCCCCACCCCACCCCAGTCCGTCCATGCAGCTGAGGAGGCCCAGGAAGGAAGGGTGGGAGAACTCCCAGTCACTCCTCTTATTTGCCTGCTCACCAGGACTTAATTAGATCTTCCTGTGTCCTTTCTCTCGGGTTTCTCTTATGTTTCCTTGCTTCTTGGATACCAGCTTCCCACAGAGTAGGGTTCTGTTCTGAGTACCTGATTTGAGTGGTATCAACAATGGTAGTGCCACATGGGCTGAGGTATTTTAGAAGCCTTTTTAGAGGTGACGAGCTTGGCCTTCCCTGTGGCTCTTTCTCTCTAAGCCACCCCATTTTCCTTGCATGCAGAGAGAAATGTTATTTTCTTTCGAGATTCTTACTCCACCTCCGAATAGGATTGGAGTTCCCTCCCATAAAGGACCATGGTGGGAGAGGGCAGCAGGGTGGGGTGGGGGGGGGTGGAAATTAACAAATGGGTTTCAAGCGGGAAATTCAGCCCCCTCACTCTTGCCCAGGTCATCCTGTCTTTGTGCTGCCCACAAGGGGACCAGAGCATGCTCAGAAGGGGCAGCAGGCTCTATGTATCAGAGACTGAGGCTCTGTTTATTCCCAAGTTACCAACCCTTGGGAAGCTGATCCTCTGAGGTTTATCCTAAAATAGGGATAGTATCAACAGAAGTTGATTGTGAAAATTTTAGAAGATCCTAATATACTTGCCCCTTAGGAATTAAATAAACGTCAGTTTCTAAACATGCATCACTAAATATGAATCCTGGGATGACAGGGTCTGACAATGGGAAGCCAAAGTGCCTACACCAGAGGGGTTTCCACCTTCTGTGGGCATAATCACATGGAGAGCTTATTAAAAATGAAATTTCAGGCTCCACTCCCACTTAGTCAATAGGGGACGCTTCCTATGCAGACTTGGAGAAAATCTGTGACAAACTCTTCCTTCTTCATTCTCACTTCATATTTGCTGTCAAGCCCTGCTTCAGGCTCCTACCAGGATGCAAAGGGCAGACATGACTGCCATGGCTTAGAGAGGGATGAAGGAGAACACAGGTCTAGAGAAGAGTACAGCCTTGACTTAGAAAGGGTCAGGCACTGGAGGTTTGCGGTCTCACCCTTCCCAGACAGGTCTGAAAAAATCCAGAGGTACAGTGGGCAGCCCAAGGCCAGGATGTGGGGGCTAGTGGCACTTAGAATGAAGCAAGTCTGCCTGCCACAAGCAAAACATGTGTCTTCTTGCCATGCAAGCAAAGGGGCAAAGCCAGAACAAAAGATGCACCAGAGATTGTCCCAGGAAATGTAAAGACTTGCCAGGAAAAGTGTTCTTCTCTGGCACCGGCTTGTAAGAAATATTTCGAAACTGCCCAAGGGAAGGAGTGAGTAGCTAGTAAGGTTTGCTATGTTTGCTCACACAAAGGCAAAAAGGACTGGTGTCTTTTAGTTACTTGTATGTCCCCTAGGCCTCTGGGCTGGGTCCCCCGAGCGGCTACACCCCCACCTCTCTCAGCAGACACCCCTCCCAGCACACACGCAGACACGCAAACCTATACCTCCAAGTCTCGGGGAGCCCAGGTGATAGGATTTCCAAGCTGTTGAGGATTCTGGCAGCGTCTCCACAGTCCCCGCTGGCTCCGGGAACCAAGCTTGTTTCCTCAGTTTTTCCTGAGAGCGAGAGCGAGAGAGCCCGTGGTGCTGTCGGGGAAGGGCAAAGGAAGGTGACTGGGGCGACAGCGCCGGGGCACCGATGGGGGCGGGGTGTGCGTTCTGTCGCCTCGTCTCTGAGACAAGACAGGCAGCCGGCGAGCTGAGGCGATCGCCATCCACGTGAAGGGGTTGTGCCCAGAGCCGCAGCCGAGCGGCCAGCCCGGAGAACATGGCCCTCCCTTGGGAAATGGCGCGTCCGAGGGGAGCAGCCATTGCCCCCATCCCCGGGCAGGGGCACCTCTGGACCCCGGACCTCCTGTAAGGGGGTTCGGGGTCCTGGTGCCAAGACAGTGCGCGCCCGAGAGACGCCGGGACCCGGCTGCCCGCCCCCGTGTGGTTCCCATTTGTCGAGCCAGTGACTGCAAACGGCTCCGCAGCCCCCAGCCCTCCTCCCTCGCCCAGCCAGTACCTCCCGCCTCCTGGCGGCCAGAGGCACCTGCGGAGACGCGCGCAAGTCGGGCCCCCAGACCCGCGCGCTCCTGCGGCCTCGCGCGCGCCGTTCCCGCTGAGGCGCTAACCCGCGCCCGCGAGCCCTTGCTCGGATGCTCCCTGACATCCCGCAGCCCCCATCCACTCTCCCGCGCTGCAAAGGCCGAGAAGGAGGCAAAACCCGTATCCCCGGGGGGGTGCAAGCCCAAGCCGCTGCAAAGCCCGAGCCGAAAGCAGGCAGGGATTGCAGGAGAGGGGAGAGTAGGCTCGGGTGGAGTCTGGACAGGCCTCTGCCCCCCAGCAGCCTTAGGTTGACGCCGGGTCTCCGTCCTCGCTCAGGGCACTGCAGTGTCAGGGTGCGCGGGAGGTGCGAGCTCCCAGGGCTTGAGCGTACCGGCCGGGGCGCACGGAGGCCGCGGGGCCCCAGGCAGCGCCCTCCATCCCCTCCTCCCGGCAGCCAACACGGCGAACCAAAGTTTCTCCAAGTGCAGCCCGCGGAGACGCCGTCGCACACGAACCTGGGACGCGCTGTCAAGTCGAAGTCGGCGTCGGCGTCGGCGCCTCCCACCCACGGGTAGGCTCGGACCCTCCGCGCCAGTCTCCAGGGTGCCGTCCGGGCTGGCTTGTCTTCGGGGGCTCCTCGGCGGTTGGAGTCGCGGATCCCGGTAGGTGCTGCCCTGTCCCCGCCCCTGCTCGGCCGAGAGAGGCGGGCGGCGGGCCCGGAGCCGCGAAGCGTCGGAGCGGGGGCCGGGAGGCGCGCACCTCGCCAGACGCCCGGGCGGTGCGGCGTTTCCGCTGGGAGTGACGCGCTGGTTCCCAGCCGCACGGCAGGTGGGGGCGGCGGGGCCAAAGTCTGTTCGGACCCCGAGGACAAAGTCTGTCTCCGAAGCTCCGCCCTATGTCCCCACAAGTCGCGCCCCCCCCCTCCCCACCTCACCGCAGCCGCGGCGCTTTGGCGGGGCCGGCTTTGCCCGGATGCCCAGGGCAGGGGCGGCAGGGTCTTCGCCGCTGCGGGGAGACCGCCACCCCGACATCCCGGCTTGTGGTTTCCCCTGTCCACACCTGCATCTCTCCTTCCAGCTCATAATCGACCAGGCTGGCCCTGTATCTGTCTCCCACGGCTCCTTCTTCCCCCTTCTCATCCCTCTATCAGCTTTAGATAGAGCCTGAGTCTCACTTCAGGTTGGGCTGTTGATGGAAGCAACTGTTCTGGTTTTTGTTTTTATAAGTTTATAACTTTATTACACTATTTTTAAAACTTTATTACACTATTATTAAAACATTAATATAACACTTTAACAAAATTTAACAAAATGTGTATTTTATGTGTTAAACTGTGCTGCAGTGGTCTTAACTCTTCATTTATCAGGGATCATCCGGGGGGAGAAAAGACTATGACCATTTTTTGTTGTTCAGTTAATGTCAATCAAAACTAGTTAGTAGTTTTGAGTCCTCAAAGGGGGAAAGTAAACTTTTCTGTGGGCAGACTTCTTTTATTTAGGAAAATAACCTGCTGAAATAGGCCCTTTAGTAAAAATAGATAAGGCAAGTTCACAGGACACTTTAACCAGAGTTGGGCTCTAGGGAGTTGGAATCCTGGATATGGGTTACCGTGTATCCCACCCATTTTTGAGGGAAAATTGGAGGGTCCCAAGGAGGCAAATTTGGATGAAGGCATAGGTCTCCTTTCCTCCATTAAAAAAAATCTTTTTAAATTAATGTATAGTACATATTAAAAGGTGCACACTTCACAGGTTCAATGATATTGTGCAAAATGAAGCATTCTTAAGATCAAGGGACAGAACATTAACAGCTCCCCAGAAGACTTCCTCATATCCTCCCTTTGGAGGGGGGCAGGATAGTAGCTTCAACCAGCATAGATTTTTTGCTTATATTTGCACTTTATAACAATCAAATCATATAGAATTTACTCTGTTGTCTGACTTCTTTCACTTGACATTATGTTAAAGAGATGCAAACTGTCTATGGTCATAGTTTATTCTTTGTTCTTTTTTCTTTTTTTTGCTGTATAGAAGTCCTCTGTGTGAATTTACCTAAATTTATTCATTATACTGCTGATAGACGTTTGGGTAATTTTCAGGTTTGAGACATTATAAATAATGTTTCTGGGAACATTATAGTAAATGTCTTTAGTGAACGTATATACACATTTGTGTTGGGTACATACATAGGAAACATACATACATACACACGTGTTCAACTTCTGCAGATATTGCAAAATAGTTTTTTGAAGTAGATGATCTAATTTTCATTCTGTTAGTTTCCTTTTGCTACTTGTAACAAATTACCATAAACTAAGTGACTTAAAACAACACAAATTTATTCTTTTAGCGTTTTGGAGGTCAGATGTCCTGTTTGCCTTTTCCAGTTTCTAGAGGCTGACTACACTTTTTGGCTTGTGGCCCCTTACTCTGACTTCCAATCTCAAACTCTCTCTCTCTCAACTTTGCTGCTCTTGTCACATGTCTTTTTCTCCCTCTGCTTCCTTCTCTCCCTTTGATCCTCTTGCCTCACTCTTATAAGGACCTTTGTGATTATAATGGGCCCACTCAGATAATCCAGAATAATCTCCCATCTGTAGATCATTAGTTTAATCACATATGCAAAGTTTCTTTTGTGATACAAGGTAGCATATTCATAGATTCCAGAGACAAGGATGTGAACCTCTTTGGGGGGGCCATTATTCCCTCTACTACACCTATCAGCAAGGTATTGAAACCTGCTATGTTGGATGGATAGAGAGAGGCTGGATTGAAAGGGAAAGAAAAGAGAAAAGGATGATGAAGCCCTGAGATTCAATTCACCTGGAGGATTGGCTCTGTTGTCCTAGGGGCTGTGCCAGGACTGGTAGGCAGGGGAGGGAGCCTGATGCTGGAAAATTACCTCTGGCCACCATGATCCTGACACCACCAACATGTCTGGGGCTAAGGGCTTTCATAAAGATAATGAGAGCCTAGGTCGATTTGGGCCTGGGCACCCTGCCAAGTGAAATGTTAGGGAAGGATTGGTAACAGCAAGAAAACAATGGTGAATAGATCACATTATGCACTATGGGTAAGGTCCTATGGTCAGCAGACAGTGCCCCACCCATGTCACTGTCCAGCCTACGGGCTCTGGGGACTGATCTTTTTCAGGGATGATGGTGGAATTGTGGAGTAAGGTGAGGATGTGATGGGATGGCAGAGCCTGCCAATCTAGGCCCATGCCTTCATTGTAACTTGAATGTTAAAGGACGATGATGGTTTTAACACTCTAAACTTAAAGATGAGGACATATAGTTTCTTTCTTTTTTAAAAAAAAAATTTATTTATTTATTTGAGAGAGAGAGAGAACTAGTGATGGGGAAGGGCAGAGGGAGAGGGAGAGAGAAGCAGACTCCCTGCTGAGCAGGAAGCCTGACACAGGGCTCAATCCCAGGACCAGAAGAGATCATGACCTGAGCAGAAGGCAGATGCTTAAACAACTGAACCACCCAGACACCCCAAGGACATATAGATTCTCCTTCTTTCTGGCCTCATTTTAGTCCAGCAACCATACCCTTAAAGGAGCTAGGACAGATGTTATTATCCCTGTTTTACCAACAAGATCACCAGGGCTCCAAGTAGCTTTCTGATTTACTCGAGGGGCCTTAGGAATGGGACTAGAACAGAGCAATCCTCGTAGCTCTGCTCACCTTAGTGCTGTCCCATCTCCCTGGTGTGTGAGATCCACTGACACCTGGAGTCATGGGAGCTGAGAGGCAGAGCTGACCCTACAGGCACAAACCAAATTGGACACATGCTACTTTGTGGTGATACGGTGGGATTACCTGATTTTATGCCATCAAATATATGTTTTGGTGGGGTTTTAGGAATAAGTAATGGTAGATGCTTGTGTTTGATAAGCATCTTGATCAGAAATTCTGCCTTTCAGAAATAAGCTGAACACTTTGGTCTATTGATGGAACCCCTCCATTTCTGTTCAAAATTGTGGTTTATACTACAAGTCATTTACTATCTAATTCAGATTTCAAGACAGAGAAGGGATGTGTGATTAGTCTGTCATTTTGAATTAAAAATCCCTTGGTTATCATCCTCATAGTCATAATCATCATTAGTTACTGCTCCCCTATCTTGAACTGCTTCCCCCTACCCTGGCCTTTTCATCTTCTCTTCTACCCCAGCCCCCTTAGGTTTCTCTGCCTTGACCACTTACTTAAGTTGTTCCAAGTCCCTGAGGACAGTGTCAAATCTTTGGAATCTCCTTTTACCTCACCCTTTTCAAATTTGGGTTGACGGCTTCCTGGGAAGACTGCTCTACTGTCACCCTGGGACCTTGTTCTGTGATTCTCCTAGATGGACCCCATTTTATAGGTCCTGTTTCTTCCTCTTTCTTAATTCACGTCCTCTATTTGTGGATAATCTCTCTCTCCAGTAACTTCCTAAAAAGGGTATGTGGAAGGTAAATTTGGAGTCCTTGCTCATCGGAAAATGTCTTTATTCTACCTTAACACTGTTTGATTGTTTATCTCAGGATAAAATTCTAAGATGAAAACAATCATCCTTCAGAAATCTGAAGGCATTCCTCCTCTATCCTTTAGTTCCCAGAGTTACTGAGAGAAAATCTGAAGCCATTCTGATTCCTGATCTTTCATCCAACCCCCACTCCCACTCCTCCTTTTGAAAACATATCGGATTTACTCTTTTTGTACAGTGCTCTAAAATTTCACTATTACTCGCTTTGGTCTGGGTTTGTTTGTTTATTTATTTTAAAGATTTATTTATTTGAGAGAGATCGTGTGTGTGCCAAGGGGGCTGGGCAGAGGGGGGGAATCTCAAGCAGACTCCCCACTGAGCCAGGTACCAGACTCTGGGCTCAAGCCTGAGATCATGACCTGAGTGGAAACCAAGGCTTAACCAACTGAGCCGCCCAGGTGCCCTAGGCTGGGCTTGTTTTTATGTAATCTTTTAGGCACTTAGTAAGCCCTTCACATCTGGAAACTCATGTATTTCAGTTCTGGGAAATTTTCTTGGAAAGCAGTTATTAAAGAGTGCAGTGAACAACATATAGATAGTCGGAATGCCGTAAGCACTTGATATTTTAACTTTGAAGACAAAGCACAGAAGGTGTAATTATAATTGTTGAAGAGACTAACCTTTTATTAATCTCAGTGATGTAAAGATTACAGTATAGCTGGCAGAACCGGGAGTTTGGAGAAGGGAAGGGAGTGAAAGGAGAGTGGGGTCTCTTATAGCCTCATCTCACAAAGTAGAGGGTGGCGGTAAAAAGATGCTATCCACATTTGACTGACTAGAAAAGACGATGTAACTACTGGAGACGCTGGACTAGTGACATGACTATCATGGGAAGCAGTGGTGTAGCGAGGCTTTAATACTAAGGGAGCAAGTGAGTTTTGGGGGAGGGAGTGACCCATGGCGGGGGGGGGCAGTGCAGAGGAGTGAGGGGAGGAGCAGCATTTAAACAGGCAACTTTTCTTGACTATTTTTTCTGCCTCTTTTTCACAAACTTCATCTTACATCTTTTTTTAAAGAAAAAACAATGTTTGAGGTAAAATTCACACAACAAAATAAACTTTTAAAATGAACAATTCATAAGTTTCAGAGATGGTTTTTAAAAGACTTAGGTGGTGTGTCCCAGAGCAGTTGTGGCAGACTGGGGACAATCGGCAACCCCACTGGGTGGGTTTGGGAGAGCTCTGGCCACTCCAGCTCCTGGGACCCGCTGGGTCTGGCTTGGGGGGGAAGGGGAGGCTCTTCCCCCGTCCTCAGCAGGCAGTGGTTGGAGCTATCTCCTCCTTGCCTCCGCTGTCAATGGCCCCGATTTTCTCATCTATTCAGTAAAATATTTAGTTTCAGCTCTTGAGATGCAGATACATTTTTTCAAGGCCTTTTTCATGTATGAAAAGATCCAAATACAATGAATATTACCTTTTAGGGATAGTTCTCTGTAGGACAGGGAAGGCTATAGGAAAACATTAAACAGTAAGCTTCTTGTCACACTGAGAGAAACAGAGTATATTTTACTCCCTATATTCATCATTTTCTTCCCCCCTGGTTTCCTTCCAGTCATTTTTTCATGTCTCCCTCTTTCTCCACACTGTCCTAGCATAACAGGAAGCCCCCTGGCTGAGCTTTTCCCCAACATTTTCTAAACCTTAACAGCTTAGTGTGGGGATGGGCAGCTTGCTATTTCCAAGCTTGCCAGCGTTTTTCTGATTCATCTTTGGGAGAAGATTGCTTTCCTGTTCTGGGAAGGAAAAAAAAAATACTTCTGATGTGCTAGAAAGATCATGAGGGCTAACACCTTCTTCTTCTTCTTTTTTTTTTTTTTTAAGATTTTATTTATTTATTTGACAAAGAGAGAGAGACAGCAAGAGAGGGAACACAAGCCTGGGGTGTGGGAGAGGGAGAAGTAGGCTTCCTGCCAAGCAGGGAGTCCGATGCGGGGCTCGATCCAGGACCCTGGGATCATGACCTGAGCCAAAGGCAGATGTTTAATGACTTAGCCACTCAGGCACCCCCTAATACCTTTATTTAAGGGTCCGTGCTTAAAATCTATAAGCCTTAGATTTGGATGTGCCCAGTCTCAAAACCCCTAGCTGTCCACAGAAGTACCCCACACTGTGCCTTTCCTGACAGGAGGAAAGTTGCCTTAAATAATAGTTTCAGAGATGGTTCAGTCGGTTAAGCATCGGCCTTCCACTCAGGTCCTGATCCAGGGTCCTGGGATTTAGCCCCACATTGGGCTCCCAGCTCAGTGGGGAGCCTGATTCTTTTTCTCCTTCTGACATCCCCTCCCCCACTCATGCTCGCTCTATCTCAAATAAATAAAATCTTTTAAAAAAAGAGAGAAAGAGAATAGTTTCATAATATACCAGAAAGCAATAAAATCTGTTTTGTGTTCAACCCTTGGTCCTTAGGCCGCAACCCTTAGTTCACGCAATCTTTTCCCTGGTGGTAGGAGCTGATACTCTGTATCTGCTATATATCCTAGCAGATGAGTATTTAAATGGCTCTTTTGGATTGAAGACTGCATCCTTCAGAGTTGAGAGGCCCATTTTTTTTGTTCCCTCTGCATACTGGCTTCTGTGATATTATGAAAAGGCTAGAATTTTCTAAAATTTAGGAGATGCCTATGAGTCTTTCCTTGGATTTTGTAAACGGCTTAGCAAATACAACTGCAGGGACAGCAGTGAAACAGAGCTACCCAGTTTAAGTGGGTAGATCCAAATCCTCTTCTGGAATTCAGAATGTCAAGACCATGAGGAAGGGCTGTGCATTATGATGAAAAAGATTGACCTTGTTGAGGGTAGAGGTGGTGCTGGGGCCTGAATGTAGAGAAAATGAGTGTTGGACTCTGAGAAGAAGATAGAGGGCCTAATGGAGAGGCCTAATGGAGAGGCCACAGTAACTGACCTGTGGACTTTGGGGCAGTCAGGAACAGAATCTAGATTTAAATATCAGTGAAGATGGCTTTGGGCCCAATTCAAATGTTTTTACCAAATGGGACTCTCCCTCTAGTTCTCTCTCTCTCTCTCTCTCTCTCTCTCTCTATATATATATATATTTTCACATATCAGAGAAATCCATGGCTGGTACAGCTGGTTCTTTCCCTCTTTCTGTTCAGCCATCCTCAGTTTTCATCTCATGGTCACAAAATGGCTGCTTGACTTCCAGGCATCTTGTCCACATTCCAAAGCTGAAGAAGGGTAAGGGTCAAAGGGCAAAAGATGTACAGCAACCGTATCTCTCCTAGTTTGTTTGTTTGTTTTTTAGTAAAACAATGGTTTTCTTTGGTGCCTCAGGCCAAACTGGGTCATATGGCTACCTCTGCTTGTCAGGGAAGCAAGATTTTCTTTTTTTTTCACAGAGTTCACTGAAATTACAATATAATCAAGGTTCTGTTGGTAAAACGGGCAGACTGACATAAGTTTCTATCTGTGACCCTGAACAATGACTTTACCTCTCTGTTTCCTGGTTTTCTCATCTGTAAACTGGAAATTGGACCATGACTGTGCCTATCTTAGAGAGTTACTGTGAAGATTAAATGAGTCGATTTCCATAAATCACACAAAACACTATAAAAGTGTTGGCGAACTGCATTGATGAAGGGGAGAGTGTTCACTGCGTGGGCAGTTAGTACGGCCTACCATTAAGCATGGCTAGTCTGCATGGTACTTCTCTTCCGCAGTAACAGCCGGTTGAACATTACAACCGGATATTAGCTGTTCTTCAGGGATTAAGGGAAGGGCTGCTGCCCTCACTTGGCAGAGGCCCCAGGGCAGCAGCCTGGGAAAGCATTGGAACGTGATCTGTAGAGAGTGGGCTGGGGGCTAACCCCCTTAAGGAAACAAGGCACAACCATAAGAGCAGTAGCAGAGCGGCAGCTGGAGTAGATGGAGTAGAGCTGCCTTTCCCAGACTCCCTTGCAGCCATTGTGGCCACGTGACCAAGCTTCTGCCAACAGCGAGTGAGGGGAGGGGCAGTGGGCGGAAGGGAAAAGCCCCGGCCTTTGCCTTCCGCTCCTCCCACCCAGTGGCGGTGCTAGAGCTGCTCTGTGAAGACCGCAGAGCTGCCCGGAAGCCTGGATCCCTGAATGAACGTGCGATACAGAGCCACCCATAGACCTGGACCGCCTACCCTGGGCGGTTATATGAGAAAGAAAGAAACTTCTATTTTGTTTGAGCCACTGCATTTAGGACTTATTCATTCTAGCCTTTTACCTCAACTAATACAATGACTATCATCATTTAAAACATTGAAGCTATTTAGGAAATGATAATAATAACATAGGCTACCTGTAGGGAGGGGAAACTGAGGTTGGGGGAAGAGGGGTCGTTGGAGGGAGTGTCCTTTTGTGTTTACTCCATATCTAGAATTGCTAAAATTTGAACCATATAAATGTAATACGTACTCAAAATTTTAAAATAAAAATTTCAACTCTATGTCAATTAAAAAACCTTAAAATGGAAATTATTCAGTTAAGTAGAAAGGTTGATCTGGCACCACAGACGTTTGTCCGTGATTGGCACTCAACCAGCACTTGACTCCCTTATCTATGAATCCTGTGACCAGGGAAAGGAAAAAGGGGATGGTTAAAGCTGGCAGAAAGGAGCAGCCAGGTGAATTCCTGAGGGGAAAGCAGAGCTGCAGTACTCTGCCTGTCTCTGCCCAAGACAACTCATCTGCATGCCAGCAGTCGGACTCCTCATCCCCCAATTAGACTGTGCATCAGCATGAAGGAGATGGTCCCTGCATGCAGATTGATGTCACATCCATTTCCTGAGCATCCTAGGTTCCAAGATGGTATCTTTTAATAGGAGGCACTCCAAGAAACTTGTCCTGAATTTTTGGTTGGATGAGCAAGGTGACATTTTATGCCAATTGAAGGAGAATTCAGTTTTCGTCTTTGTAACTTGGGTTGATATTTCCTGCCTTCTATATGTTATGGTGCTATGAAAAAATGATTTATTATTTTCCTATTGATGATTTCCAACAAAGCTCCCATTTCAGAGACAAAAGGAAAAAGGCAGTGTAATATTGAGTGATTTTCTCCTTAGGGCAAAATAGGAGCTTCTTTTTTTTCCTTTTTTTAATATTTATTTATTTATTTGAGAGAGAGTGTGTGAGAGGGGGAAGGGTCAGAGCGAGAAGAGGACTCCCTGCAGGGAGTGGGACACTGGGCTCAAACTGGAACTCCAGGGTCATGACCTGAGCCAAAATCACACCCTTAACCAACTGAGCCATCCAGGCACCCCTCAGAATGTTTCTTGTTTAATGTGGAGCTAGGGAGGGCATTGTGTGATTAATAGTTCAGTTTCCTCAAAATCTAATGAATATTTGAAATTATTATTTTATTCTTGGCTTTCTGTTTTATTTTACCATATAATGGCTCCTTTTATAAGCTCTGGCCCCTGGGAAAACACGGATGGCATTTCCCCCTCCCAGGTGCCCTTGAACTCCGTGTATTTTCCGCAGGAGGGTTTGTCAGTTGAAATTATTTGGTAAATTAGTAACAGAAAAAGGAATCAAATAGCTTCAGAAACCACTTTTTAATAGTTTGAAAGTGAGAACATTAAAAAAAAACAGTGCATTGTTGGTAACAGTTTAATTCCCTCGGTTTAATCACCCCCTTTGGTTCTCACTTGCCCACCAGACCAAGTTTATGCTGGTCCCTGAGGGTCCCTCGTACAGCTGACACAGGACCTCCTAGCCTTACTGCCCAGCATTCGCTCTGGGATTCATCCAGAGCCACAGCCAGACTAAGTGCTGCTGGTTCCTGGGGGCACATAGTCCATGACTTACCCCTCAGATGCCACCTTGTCATGAAGTAACCTCCCCCTGTCAACCAGATGCTGCAAACACAGTTTGTGGATTTGGGTCCCTATTCTGGGGACTTAGTGGCACAGAGCTAGTCTTAACCATCTTTGCTGCCCTGCAGCCTCTGGACCAGCACCGGCACATAGTAGGTGCTTAGGAATGTGAATTGCACTGAGGGGCTAAAGAAATGAACCAAGGCCAGATTCCTCTCTGTCAAAAATGTGCTCTCTGGCAGGCTGGCACACCACAGCCCGTGGGCCAAGCCTAGCTGCTGCCTTTTTTGCAAAGCTCATGAACTAAGAACACCTTCACGTTTTTAAATGGTCGGAAACAACCAAAAGAATATTTCATGGCATTTGAAAATGATGTGAAATTTAAATTTCAGTATTCATAAATCAAGTTGTATTGGAACCTAGCCGCACCATTAGTTTACATCTTGGTTGTTGCCGCCTTCCCAGTTTCGCGGCAGAGTGGAGTCGTTGCAATGATGATCATATGGCCCGCCAAACGTGAAATAATTCACTGTCACTTTACAGAAAGTTTGCCAGCCCCTGCTCTATAGGCTAAGGTCTTCAGTTATACGTAAACAATGAATCTTGGAACACTACATCAAGAAGTAATGATGTCTTGTATGGTGACTAACATAAAACAATAAAAAAAAAGGAAATATTTGTTTTTGCTCTTTCTCAAATCCACAACTATGCTAGGAACATCAATGGCTATTATTTCCCCATTTTTCAAATACTATTTACTGGGGTGCTTGGATGGCTCATTCGGTTAAGCGTCTGACTCTTGGTTTTGGCTCAGGTCATGATCTTAGGGTCATGAGATGGAGCCCTGCGTCAAGCCCTGCGTTGGGCTCCATGCTCAGCATGGGGTCCACTTGTCCCTTCCCTCCAGCTCCCCACGTGTGTGTGTGCTCTCTCTCTCTCTCTCTCTCTCTCTCGTAACTAAATAAAATTTTAAAAAATACTATTTACTATTTTGGAATTTTCTGAGCAAGAGCTCTACGTATGATAAGCCAGAAGTATTCAATTCCTGCCACCCTCGAGAACATTCAGCAGAGGTACCATTCAGTACATCAAATAAGGACCTGTGCTGTGCATGTGGGGGGTGGCTCTCTGGAGATATGCTGATGAGCAAGATTAACACAGTCCTTACCCTTGTGTTGCTAATTCTAATGTGAGGAAAATTAAACAATCCATAACACAAAGTTTTGATAGAGAAGGGACTCAGAGAACAGAAGGCAAGAATACTTTAGCTTGTCTAGGTAACATCAGGGAAGGCTTCTGAGAGGAGGTGACATTTCCAGTGAGACCTGGAGGATGAGTAGGTATCATATTAGTGAAGAGTCTTTTACATGAAGAGAGACAAGCTTCCATCTTATTAAAGCTACTGTTATTTGAGTCTTTGTTATATGCATCCAAACTTGTATCATAATGAATACATTCCTTTTTTTAAAGATTTTATTTTTATGCAATCTCTACACTCAATGTGGGGCTCAAACTCACAACCCTGAGATCAAGAGTTGCATGGTCCACTGATGGAGCCAGCCAGGTGCCCAACTTCTTTGTACCACTATAGACACTTCCTTAAGCAATTAGAAGGACCCACTTCTCCTGTGGGACTGGGAGTCAGAACCACTATGTGGGCCAGTGCAGGGAGAAGCCTTGCGTTCCAGGATAGAGGACTCTGGGTTGCTGGCTGCTTGGTTCTCTTTAGGGAGGTTTTCTTTGGTCGGCCCCTGAATATATTAAAAACATAACAAAACTAGAAGGCTTCTTATATGCGGATGCCTCTGCAGTTCGTCAGACAAGTTCCTCTCTGAACTTAACATTTATTCTAAAAGACTGTCTCAATCCCTGAGCTCCTTGACAAAACTCTCTTTTCTTCTGTCTTCTAAATTTTGCTTCCACGTTGGCCATGGAAGGGGTCCTACTTAATGGCCAGCAATCTGGTGGGAGTCTGCTTGCCACTTTTGTTTTCAGGGTGGAAAAATTTTTTCTGAGGCTTAAGGGAATTGCTTTGGAATGAGGCTGACAGGACTTACCTCTGGTGTCTCTTCCGACATCTGTCACCTAAATTCCAAGTAATTCAGACATCCCAGCTGATCTCTAAAACCAGGACAATGCAAAGTCTTACGGAAATGAACATCATCTCTTTGAAGAACTTTACTAGGACTAAATACCAGATATTATTTTTTACTCTAAAAATCAGTGACAGCCTGTGCTCTGAATGAAGATGTGCTTTTTTTCTTCCAGTGATTCATTATTCATTTCAGATACTCACTTTGGCATCCAAAGGAGTCAAGTAAATATGAAAAATCAGCCCAGTAAATTAGTCAGTATCCTGATAAATGTGTTTTCATTAACTGGACCAATTGCTGATTCATATAAATCAATGAAGAGATGAAGTAATAATGCAATAATCGATCAGCTGTAAACCTCTCTAGAACATAATTAACCTCTTAAGGATGCCTCCAGGATGTGTTGAATTTGTGATCACAAGTGAGAAAACTGTGTAGTGAATATTTGTCATTTTTGGTTGTCCAGCATCCAAACACTCTTTCTGTTTTCGTGAGTGCAAGATGAATGGAGGTCAGGATCAGGCTTCCTACTTTGGAAGATGGAGAGGAGCAGATAATCCAGGTTTAGACTCCTTGGACCTGTGTATGGACATTTGACTAAGGCTCAGCCAATCAGAGCCTCTTTCCCAAGACTTTGGCCCTTCAGGGAGTGGTAATGAGGCCAGAGACAGTCAAAGAGCATTCAAGTGGCTGGATGGAATTAAGACTTCAGTGGATGGTTACAAGTGTCCGGGGTCGATGATACCAGAACCAGAACCCTACACGGACTGAACCTCTGGTGGGATCTTGACTGTGCCACGCACCCCTGAGTTCCTGTTTCCAAGACTAATTCTCCAGTTTCCCTGAACTTATTTGACACACCCAGTATCTTTCCAATAAATTTATTTTTTGTATAAGTGAGCCAATGTTGGTTTTATTATTCGCAAACTGGCTGTTTCATACTCTATGTGAGAATAAGATACATGATATTATTCTGTACCCGGTCCAGTTCTAGACCAGGAAGAATCAATTTTAAAACTACAGTTATTTTAAGGGTTCCACTGTCAGGAAAGCATATATTTTACAAAAAATGTTGAGTTGTAACATGTTCGTTCAATGCACTTAATTGCTACTCATTCTTTGGAAGGACAAAGGACCAATCAGAGACAGGCCACAGTCTCTGAGAGCCGGACAGAAAGGCAGTGGTGTTTTAGAATTCAAAGGGACCTTTGAAACCATCTCATCCAAACCCCTTATTTTACAAATAAGAAAATTGAGGTTCAGGCTGACTGAATGATTTACCCCAAATTGCATAGCCAGTTATGGAAGAACGAATTGTAGTCAGACACCCACTCCTGGAGAATTGTTTTATTTGGCAGGAAAGACATGCAGGGTGAAGAAGGGAGTGGCAAAGACAGGTATCTAGTTTGCAGAACTGGGATCAGAGAGTGTCTATTTGGTTCCAAAGCCAGGGCAGTCACAGAATCAGAGCATGGGGTCAGAGTGTTGCTACACAGAAAGGCTGGCTGGGGTTTGAGATGTTGCTTGGAATGCAGGGTTGGCTAAGAACAGGATAGTCTTTATGCTCAAGCCAAACCTGAATTTCTCGCATCCCTGAGATGTGTGGACAAGGAGCTTGTCCACAAGCTGAAGTGTTTAAAGACTATTTTTTTTTAAAACCCTGTAGGAAATTGTCACTTTCTAAAACTCTCATGAATTCAGCTGTAACTCTTAGAACTTTGATTCTCTCTTTACTTGGTCTGGACATTGACATACCTAGTAGAATCTCATTGCAAATGGACTTCTCACCAGTCGGTGACACTATCTAGTTGATAGGTAGAATTATCCCTTCAGTTTGAGATATTTGCTTTACTTTGTTGGGCAGATATTAGTTATATGGACAAGCCCCCCCCCAAATGAACTCATATATCATTTAGAAGGTTGGGATTTTATTCCTTTAGGCTTGAAAATCAACATTTAAGATAAATCTGCTTTGGGGCACCTGGGTGGCTCAGTCAGTTGAGCATCTGCCTTCGGCTCAGGTCATGATCCCAGGGTCCTGGGATGGAGCTCCGCATCGGGCTCTCTGCTCATCAGGGAGCCTGCTTCTCCCTCTCCCTCTAGCCCTCCCCCCTGCTCGTGTTCTCTCTCTCTCTCTCTCTCAAATAAATGGATGAATAGAATCTTTTCTAAAAAAGTAGATTTTATTTAAAAAATAATAAAATAAACCTGCTTTCTTGAGCATCACTACCATACAGCATGCTTTCACGTCACATTATTGACAGATTAGATGTTTTCAGATAACTCGTCTCTTCTGTATGCTATTGCCATTTAGAATTACTTTTTTGTTTACCATTTGATACATGCCCACTATAGATCTTCTTCCTGTTTTTTAAAGTTACGTTGCTGGATGAGCAAAGGCTCTGCAATGAAAAAGAACTGTCTCTAGGCGCCTGGGTGGCTCAGTGGGTTAAAGCCTCTGCCTTCAGCTCAGGTCATGATCCCAGGGTCCTGGGATAGAGCCCCGCATCGGGCTCTCTGCTCAGCAGGGAGCCTGCTTCCCCCTCTCTCTCTCTGCCTGCCTCTCTGCCTGCTTGTGATCTCTCTCCTCTCTGTCAAATAAATAAATAAAATCTTAAAAAAAAAAAAAAAGAACAGTCTCTAACCCAAGCTGGTGACTCTGCTGGGAATAGGGGTCTCCCAGAGCAGAGAAGACTAGAGAATCTGGGCAAGACTGGGACAAGCCTTAATGGGACAAGGCCAGCACATGTTATGCCAGGAAGGAGAGCTGAGATGAGAGCTGTTCCTGCAAGGCTGAGGTCATAGTTCCTACTTAACAAATATGTAGAAGGAAGAAAGAAAACTAAGGAGTGGTCGCCTGGTTAATATACAATATTAAAAAAAGTTTTTTTTAAACTTTGGAAATATTTGGTGAGCCTTTTTACAATGTAAAATAGTAGTGTGATGAAAGTAACGAATTGGTTACATTCTGCTTTAATGTAATGTTTAGGTGATGATAACTAATCATGGTACAATAGGATGGCTTGTGGATTTAAGTCAAGGGTGTTCCAGTTCTTAAAGAATGAGGAGGTTAAGAATTAGAACATTAACTAAGAATTATCATCACTTTCAGTTTTGCTTTCAACTCAAAGGAAAGAATTTTATTTATTTTTTAAAGATTTATTTATTTATTTTAGAGAGCGAGCACGAGCAGGAGTGGTAGAGGGAGAGGGAGAGAGAATCTCTGGCAGACTCCATGCTGAGTGTGGACCCTGATGTGGGGCTCGATCTCAGATCTCCCGATCCTGAGATCATGACCTGAGCCAAAACCAAGAGTCAGTCGCTCGACCAACTGTGCCACCCAGGCGCTCCTCAAAGGAAATCATTTTAAAGCATGTAGTGTTAAACTGAATTATGAAGCCCTTCATACAAATGTCATACAGTCTATACCTTCAAATTCCGTGGAAAGACATCTGTGTGTCACAGCTCCCTGGAAAAGAAAACTACCTTTCTTTTTGGTTAGAACCCCTTTCTAGTGACTGAATTTTTAGTGTTCCTTGATCCCAGTTAAGATTGATTGTGTTTGTGGGGTGCCTGGGTAGTGCAGTCGGTTAAGCTGGTTTCAGCCCTTGGTTTCAGCTTAGGTCATGATCTCAGGGTCATGAGATCAAGCCCCATGTCTGGCTCTGTGCTTAGCACAGAGTCTGCTTAAGACTCTCTCCCCTCGCCCTGCCCCTTCCGCTTATGTACTCTCTCTCTCAAATCAATAAATAAATCTTAAAAAAAAACCAAACCCTCTCCCTCTGTCCTTCCCACCTGTACTCTCTCTCCAAATGAATAAATACATTTTTTTAAATTTATTTATTTGACAGAGAGAGAGAGACCACAAGTAGGCAAAGGCAGGCAGAGAGAGAGGGGGAAGCAGACTTCCCGCTGAGCAGAGAGCCCGATGAGGGGCTTGATCCCAGGGCCCTGAGATCATGACCTGAGCCAAAGGCAGAGGCTTTAACCCACTGAGCCACCCAGGCACCCCCAAATGAATAAATACATTAAAACAAAAGATTGATTATGTTTGTGACTAGGTAAGAGAATTCACCCAGGTATTCTGTGCAATTTTCAAGATCTTATGCAAGGTTAAGACAGCGATTGAGTTCTAATTTGAAAAGACCAGGAAGACATTTCTAACATTCTAATAGATTCAGGTTTGCCATCTTAACCAGCATACGGTAATGAGTTAATTAGCGTGAATGGAGTTGCTACTGGGAAGGTCATTTCTTGGAAACAGACTGGACACATTCCTTTCTCTGAGACCTTGCTTGCACATTTTGTCCTTTCCCTCCTCTTCTCCACTGCACTTTTCTAAATCTTGCAGCTACTTGCAAACCCAGCTGACCTCCTCCATGGAGCCTTTGCTGACCATCTCAACCACTGTGGCATATCCCTTTCGTGAGCTCCTATAATACTTGTAAGTAGCAGTCATTTGATCCTCGCTTTGTATGTAGACTTCTCTTTATGTGCCTTTGCACCAAAATGCTTATCTCTAACGTTCAGAGTCTTATCTCCCATCTCTCCATTGCCAACAAGGCCACATCAGTACAGGCAATGAGCAGTGAATGCTTGATCGACAGCCCCACTTAGCATGGTGGCTCATTTTAAACTCTGTAGGAGAAAATAAAAAACCAGCATTCAGAGAAGAGGGCTGCCTTCAGATATCCAAATCCAAACTCAGCTTGGGGCTTATGTTGGGATTCCCAAGATATTCCCATAATCTCATAATAAATACCCTGTTAGCTTAGGCTAACATGAGAAGGCATCTGTTACTTGCATTATGAAGACACATGGACCTGACAAAATGACATAAGGTTCTAGAATGTGGTTGTTAAAGTCAATATATAACTTCTCAGGTGATCGCTGATTTGAACAGGAAGCCTTGGGAGCCACTGGAATTGATTAAATGACTCAGAAAGCTTTTACTGAGTCTTGAGTGTAGGGCAAGATTCTAGGTATGTGAGTGTAGCAGATGCTTTTGGGGCTCACGTCATATCCCCTTGGGCCACCCCAAATTTTAGTCCAGCCCCAATGATCTAATAGTGACATTGAGAATGCACCCTTTATTATTATTATTTTTTAAAGATTTTATTTATTTATTTGACAGAGAGAGAACACAAGCAGGGGGAGCAGCAGAGGGAGAGGGAGAAGGAGGATTCCCACCTAGCGGAGGACCCAATATGGGGCTTGACCCCAGAACCCAGCAATCATGACCTGAGCTGAAGGCAAACGCTTAACCGACTGAGCCACCCAGGTGACCTGAGGATGCACCCTTTAAAGAATTTTCATCCTTTCCTGCTTTATTCCCTTGTTTCTGATTCCTAGGATCACATCCCAAACAAACTACCTGTTTCCAGACCTTGTCTAGGTTCTCCGTTAGGGGGATCTTGAGCTAAGAGAGATACATAGGATATGGTATTTGCCCATAAGGCTCTTATAAGTTTAGATGGAGTATTCGGACACATATTCTTGGAAACAATAACATGAAAATAAAAGGCAGATTTCAATTAAATGACACACAAGTGGTACAGATTCTAGTCCATTATGATTGATACAGATTTTATTAAATTTTAGTAATAATTCTTCCAGCTCTGGTAGCTCTAACTAGGAAGATTTGGTTCTTCTAGAATTATTATTTCTTTTGATACTTTATTAATCTCATATCTTACTAAAGTGTTCTGTTCTTAGCTAAGTATGAAGAGGTGGGATTGGGTACATTTTGTACCACATCCTTAGTGATCTGTAATTATACCCTGTCATTCAAATGCTATTCTGTTCAACTTTGCAGAGCTTAAACATCCCTTAACATTTCACTTCTCTGAATACTAAATGGAACACTTAGGTGTTCACAAAATTATCTTGGAACATGTCATGAGAATAAACAAAATGAATTGAAGTTACCATTTTGTACTTGGGGCCAATTATATGAAGGGAAAAAGAAAGGGAGCTTAATTTTTTCATCACAAAACTAATATGACAATATTTTCAAAATTGGGGGATGAATAAATACATCATCCATAGAAACATACCATTAAAACTTGTTATTGTACTTTTGCAAATTTTCATGATTGGCCATATTATAGATATGTTTTTTACACAATTGTAGCACTCAAAAATTTTTGGTTTGAATCCTTTATTGACCCAATTTTGGAGCTTCAAGAAGTCATCTTGAGAAACCTATTCATCACATATAGTATTCCGGGATTATAGGCCTTCACTCTCACTAGACAGGGTTCTAAGGGAAAATTGTTTTCTTGAGTCACCTATGTCTTCTAGCCTCTTTTAGATCGGGGAATCTTGGTTGCCATGTTTATGAAGGAGGTCACTATAAAATTTCTTAAAATACCAAGCTTTTAAAATGTTTTAATGATTTTTTTTTCAAAGCTTTGTTTAAGAGAAATATGTACCCTGAAAGCAAGGCATTGCTTGGATTTGCATTTCAGAGTCTGGGAAGACCCTTCTTCACTCTTACGTTTTTATTTTTATTTTCTTCCAAGTCTTATGATAAGAAGAATTTACCTTCAGGGATGATGGTGTGCCTTCGTGTGGGTCTTCAGCATTTATTTTCACTCTGCTTTCAGTGAATTTTTACCATGAATACTCCTGTCCTTCAATCCTCGGGAGTTTTTCTTTTATTATTTCTTTAATAATTTATTTGTTTCCATTTTCTCTATTCTGGTTTTTTTTTTTATCTTATATTTTTAGCATATTAATCCTCTTGGATGAATCATGTCTATAATTTCTCTCCTATTATGTATCTTTTTGTCTTTTCTACTTTTGTCAGGATTTTGTCAGATTTATCTTCCAACTTTGTAAGAGGGTTTTTTTATTACTAATATTATATTTAATTTTTTATTTATTAACTTTTAACAACTGAGATTTCTTGAAAATATCAGAAGAAAGGACTTCATATACACAGTTGCCAGCAGAGCCAGGCAGCTCAGTAGTCTGATAAAAGGTGGCTTATCAGGCTGTCTGTTGAATGGAATATGCTGCTCGGGAAGCTGAAACATAACCAGGATATATTGATCATCGATTTTTTTTTTTTTTTGATGAGAACTAACATCACATTTTTTAATTTCTAAGAACTCTTTTCCAGCACCTGAATATTTTTTTCTCTATAGCATCATTCTTTTATTTCACAGATACATTATCTTGTTTACTCTAAGGCTATTAATAAGATCATTTCGAAATGCTCTTCTCTTCATTTTCTCTGAGTTCCTATTTTCCACATGACCTTCTCACAATTTTAAATCTACTGGAAGAGAGTCTTTAACAATGTAAGCAAAATTCCCGGAGTTTGATTACATGGCCTCTGATGGGCTCCACTTGGGTTATTTGCTCAGTTTTGAACCAGGTACTGTGCAGGGAGATGCAGTTTTCACAGCTGGTTGGGGGTGGATCAGTGCTCTTCCCCTAGCGCTAGACAGAGAGCTCTCTCAGAACTGAAAGTGAGAGAAGAGTCGCTCTTCAAAGAAACGGAGGAGGCTGTTACTAGGAAAAGAGCCAAGGGATATCGGATGGCCAAAAAATAGTAAATATGCTCACTGAAGTGCCTGGCACTGGAGTTTCCTCTGCAACAAGCTGGCCCAGAGCTAAAAAAGCCAGTGTCTGAATTCCGGCAGTGACCACTTACTCTCAATTTCAAGGCACCCAGCTAATATCCAGACATCACTACTTTTTCACAGAGTCTTACATTACGCCAAAGTCTAGCTTCCTTCAGCTTCTGTGATCTCTGTCCTTGGGTGGGCCTTTGAGTTAAGTGAAGGCAGCGCTCGTGCTCCCAGGTCTGTGTTTTCAGACTCAGCATCTCCTATTGCTATAGCTATTCCTAACCTGACAGCCTTTTGACTCCTTTCTCTATCTCAGATCTCTCATTTTTCCTCCAGGTTTGTGCATTTTGGTGAAGCACGAGCAGCCTAGATTATAGAGTACCATCATGGAGCACGGTTGATTCAAACTGGTTTCTGAGTGTAATCTAAGAGTATGTAAATAACTCCTTTATTCACTCGCTATATATTGAGCTACTACAGGATAATAATAATAATTCTTAAACCTAGAACACTACTCCACCAGAACCACTAACGAAACCCACAGATCCTGCTTTTGTTTGGTGGTCCCGAGCAGCGGAGCTCACCGGCCCTCGCCCGCCCTCGCTGCTGTCCCCAGCCAGGGCCCTCACTGTCGCAGTCTTTTATGGTGGTGCCTGAGGCTACAAGGGTTGGTACTTTAAGCTCAAGAAGAAGTTAGAGGATAAGTTCCCCGGATGCCTGGACATCTGTGGTGAGGGGCCTCCCCAGGCCACCGGCTTCTTTGAAGTGAACAGAGGTGATGGCTATGTGGACATGTAGAGCTAGTTTCTGAAGCTGGTGGTTGCCATCAAGGCCACCTTGGCTCAGGGCTAATATGCCCTGAAGGCCGAGTCCAGCGACCTTGGCCTGGCCCCTGTGGCAGACGCTTCAGAACAGGAAGGACTGAAATGTCTCTTGGATGCCTGGGCTTTCCCTGATGTCCTTGCAGCCACCTTGTGGGAGCAGAGACTGATGCCTCTGGTCCCTGCCCATGCGAGTTATTTGTGTGTGTGTGTGTGTGTGTGTGTGTGTCCCCATCCGGGAGTGTAGCTCTGCACCCTGCCTGCCTTGCTCCTTCCTCTCCCCACGTTTCCCCACATCCCCGTACCCCCCAGCCCCATGACTGCTCTCCGGCATTTGGGGTGGTCGGGTTTGGGGCTTCCTTCTCAGGCGGTGGCCAAGACAGGCATCTGGGTGAGCGAGCTGCAGATTTCAGCAGTGTTGGCAATGGTTCACCATTCAGTAAACATTGCATGAGTTTAACAAGGAATGAAGGAAGTGAAAAATCCTGATAGCCAGGCCACACACCAGACCAAAATTGGGTTCTCTGGGATGAGGGGATGAGAACTCAGGTATTTTTTTAAGCTGCCCAGGTGATTCTAGTGTGCAGCTAGAGTGAACCCTACAGCTCTACTATGTAACAGACCTCCTTAAAAATATAATCTCAGTGCTAACAGGTTTCTTTAACGTTAAGTTTTTCAGAAAATGAATTTGAAGCCTATTTGCATCATTTGCCTCTGGCTAACTTTAATTCACTTTCCGTAAAGACTATTCATCAAGTCACATCAGGGAAACCTAGGGAAAGATAGCCAGTTGGCCATGTGTATTTACTGAGGTTTCTGAAAAAAGTGATTATATCAATACTAGTTAAGGCCTTACTTTTATGTAATTTTCTCAGTTTGGTTGATAACTCCTGGACGATAGTGTCTGAGTTTATTTAATTGACCTCACACAGCATCAAGAGTAACGTTATGTTCTGGCTTTTGAAATTACTTTGAAGAGCTTTTGAAATTATTTTCAACCAAAAAATGTAGTCTTTTAGGACTATGAATTAGAAGCCATCTGTGAAGCTGCTGAGTTTTATAGAAAAACCTTCATTTAGACTGACATTTATCTTGTAATGTGGCAGTAGAAAAAATTCTGAAACATTTGCAGAACAAAGGTTAAGGCCAAACTTACTCAGTGTGATGTTTATAAAGCATAAATCTGCACAAAAAGGGGGTAGACTTATTATTTATGTTTAACTACAGTGTCTATTGTGATTTGCAAAATCTCATATTAAATAAAGTAGATTCACTGAGGAAAAAGGGAAAGGAGGGAGATTGAGAATAAAGGAGGGAGGAAGTCTAGTGAATCTTTGTGGCAGCCTTCTTTAAACTGTCTCCTGACATTTCCTGACTTTAGAACATTTTTGCCAATTTTTATTTTGAGTATTTTCAAACATGGAGAAAAGTTGAAGAGAATCTTGCAGCGACATTTGTATATCCTTACATATCCCCAATGCCTGAAAACCAGGAGAGCTGATGGTGCAGCCTTTGTTCAAAGGCCAGCACGCTTGAGATCCAGGAAGAACCAATATTTCAGTTCAAGTCTGAAGGCAGCAACAAAAAGTGATATTCCACTTCAAAGGCAGTCAGCCAAGAAGAATTTTCTCTTAACTTGGGGCAAGGTCAACCTTTCATTCTATCAGGTCTTCAACTGATTGGATGAGGCCCACTCACTTGAGGGGGGTAAACTGTCTACCTGTTTAAGTGCTAATCTCATCCAAAAACACCCTCACAGAAACATCCAGACTAATGTTTGACCAAATATACCTGGAGACCTTGTGGCTCAGTTGACACATAAAATTATTAATTGTATTAGTTTTCTATTGCTGCACAAAAGTATTATTACACACTTAGCAGCCTAAAACAACACATATTTGTTATCTCACGATTTCTGTGAGTCAGGATCCCTGGGCATGGCTTAGTTGGGTCCTGTTCTTAGTGTCTCACAAGGCTGCACAAGGCTGTCCACCATGGCTTTGGGCTCATCTGAGACTTGAAGGGGAAGAGATCTATTTCTAAGTTCACTCAGGTTGTTGGTAGACTTCAGTTCTTTGAGGGCTTTTCTTTCTTTCTTTTTTTTTTTTTAAGATTTTATTTATTTATTTGACAGAGAGAGCGCATGAGCGGGGGACAGACAAAGGGAGAGGGAGAAGCAGACTCTCCACTGATCATGACCTGAGCCAAAGGCAGACATTTAACTGACTGAGCCACCCAGGTTCCCAGAGGGCTTCGATTTCTTGCTGGCTGTCAGCTGGAAGCCATCCTCAGCCCCCAGAGGCCACTACCGTTCCTTGCCATTGGGATTCCCTGACACGGCCAATTACTTCCTCAGAGGTAACAAGGGATAGGACAGAAGCCACTATCTCATGTAATTTAATTACATAATCATGTGCATAAACATTTATATCCTGTCACCTTCACCATATTTTATTGTCTAGAAGCAAGTCACAGGTCCTGCTCACACTCAAGGATAAGTCACATAAGAGCATGAACACCACGAGGCGGCAATGATGGGAGCTACTTTAAGCCTGTGCAGCACAATTCTCTATTTAGACTTAAGAATTGTTCACATTTTGCCATATTTGCCTTCTCTCTGTCGCTACACACACACACACACACACACACACACACATTTTTGTTGAACTTTTTAAAAATACTTGTCATGATTAACATTATCCTCTAAATACTGATTTATCTCCTAAGAATAGTGCATTTCTATATAACTATGATACTAGTTTCAAGAAAATTAACAATTGCTTTCAAGAAAGTTAACAATAATTCCATTCAACCATTTAATATTCAGATTAGGTTCAAATTTCCCCAAAAACATCTTTTATAAATTTTTGAAGACCAAGATTCAGTCAGATTTCATGCATTACATTTGGTTATGTCATATTACTTTCTTAGTCTAACTTAGTTATGGCACCAAATTAAAAAAAAATTTTGGATTCTATTATACATACAGAAAAGTACAAAAATCATTGGAAATGTTAGCCAGCATTATAAGAAAGAAAAAGAAATAATGAGTCTAAAATTGTAAAGGAACTGTCTTTACAGATGACATGATTGTATATCTACAAAGAAAACTCCAAAGAATCTATAAGCTATTAGAATAAAAAATTCAGCAAGACTCTTGATATAAGGTCATTGTGCAGAAATCATTTCTATATACTAGCAACAAAAAATGAAAATGAAATGTAAAAAATATCACTTATAATACCAGGACAAAGCTGCAAATTCCCAGAAATAAACCCAACAGAAGATGTGTAAGACCTCTCCTCTACACTGAAAACTATAAAATGCTGATGAGAGAAATTAAAGACGACCTAAATAAATGGAAAAATGTTAATTTTCAAAAATTGATCTTTAGATTCATAATAATGCCAATCAAAGTTCCAGCAGGTATTTTTGTGGAAATCGGCAAGTTGATTCTAAAATTTATGTGGAACTGCAAACCATCAGGCAAGGCAATGTTGAATAAGAACAAATTTGGAGGATTTGTACTGTAAGATTTCAAGACTGACAATAAAGCTAGAATAATCAAGATGGTATAGTATTAGCCTAAGGAAAGATGAATAGTTCAATGGAGTAAAACAGTCTAGAAATATATGCAAGCATATATCATCACTTGATATATGACAAAAGCACCACTGCAGTCCAATGGGGGAAAGTATAACCTTTCCACAGATGGCCTTGGAGCAAAGGGGTAGTTATGAAGAAAAAAAAGGAAACTTGATCCCATCTCACATCATATACAAAAATTAATTTCGGGTGGATCATAGACCTGGAGGTAGGAAGTTCAACAATACAATCTCTAAAAGAGAACAGAGGAAGGAGTCTTCCTGCATGTAGAGAGGCAAACATTTCTAAAACAGTAAACAGAAAGCATTAACCATAAAAGAAGAAAAAAATCCTGATAATTGAACTTTATTAAAATAATGTCTGTTCACGAGAAGACACAATTAGGAAAGTAAAAGAAAGCCAAAGATTGAGAAGATTGCTTCAGTGCTTTTATTTGACAAAGTTCTCAGATATCCAGAATATATGGAACTACAAATCACCAAAAGTAAACAAAGAAAAAAACAAAAACAACTGAAGCTTAAAAAAATGGGCAAAAGCATTAACAATCATTTTATAAACAATTATTCCCAAATGACTGATAAACATATGGAAAGGAGTTCAACATCATTGGTTATAAGAGAAATACAAATTAAACCCACAATGAAATACCATTACACACTCAAAATGGCTAAAATTAAAACGATAACAAATTCAAGAGTTGATGAGATTATGGAAATGTTGAATTCTGCATGTATTGCTGGTGAGACTAAAGCTGGTACAACCACTTTGGAAGAGTGTTTGGTGCCCTCTACTAAAGCTAAGCGTATACCTGCCCAGTGGCTCAGCAAGTCTGCTCTAGAGTGTCTGTGTCCACCAAAGGTATGCACAGGAATCATTCACAATGCCAAACTAGGAACAACCCAAATATCCACTGACAGGAGAATAGAAAATATAATGTGGTATATTCATACAATGGACTACTATATAACTAAAAAACCACTATTGATATATGCAGCAATAAAGATGAATGTCACAGCCATTATGCTGAGCAAAAAAAGACACCAAAACAGACACAGAAGTCAGATGAAGTTCATAGGAAAAATTAATCAAATGAAATAGGAGTTAGAATAGTGTGTGTGTGTGTGTGTGTGTGTGTGTGTGTATGTGTGTGTGATATAGACCGGGAAGGGTTATCATGGAACTTTCTGAGATGCTGAAAATGTTTTATATCTTAATGTCGGTGGTTACAGGGTGCATATAAGTCTAAAAATCCATCTAATGGTATATATTAGGATTATTGCCCTTTATGGGGCGGCTGGGTGGCTCAGTTGTTAAGTGTCTGCCTTCGGCTCAGGTCATGATCCCAGGGTCCTGGGACCAAGCCCCGCACATCAAGCTCCCAGCTCAGCGGGAGGCCTGCTTCTCCCTCTCCCACTCCCCCTGCTTGTGTTCCCTCTCTCACTGTGTCTCTCTCTGTCCAATAAATAGATAAAATCTTTTTTTTAAAAAAGAGAGATTATTGCACTTTGTACATGTCACTGTGTTACTCTACAATAAAAAAAGTTTTAAAAGAAAATAAATATAAACAAACCCAAAGTTTGTAACTCCGAATTTTCCCAAATTGAACAGCCCCTGCTCCTTTCCCATCACTGTCCCCCTAAGCGTAACCATGATCATGACTTCCAACACCATAGATTAGTTTTGCCAATTTATGAACTCTATGTAAAATAAACTTTAGAGTGTTAATTCAGTTGTTTCTTTTTATTTTACTAAACATTATATTTGTGAAATTTGTCTCCTCTGTTATGGGTAGTTGAAGTTCATTTATTCTTGCTGTATAGCATTCCATTGTATGACTGTACCAAAATTTATCCATGCCACTGTTGATGGGCGTTTCGGTCATTTCTAGTTTATGGCATTGATCTTCCTTAGGGTTCAGTCTAGTTTTCCGATAAATTGTCCAACATTCTGCTTTTATGATGGTACCATTTGACTTGTTCCTTTATCCTCTATATTTCTAGTAAATTGGAATTTGCATCTGGAGACTTGTTCCAAATCCAATTCAGTTTTACAGTGCAGTTCTGACATAGCTCTTATTTCTTGTGATGTAAGCAGGGCCATTTGCATCTTCTTCCATGACCTTGTTTTTTGTCCATTTTTCTATCAGCTATTTTCTTTTCTATTCCTCAGTACTTTTTATATATTATGGAGACTGAAAAAAAATTTTTTTAAATGTACTTGCTTGCCCAAACCTCAATCCCTGTGTTTTCTCTGAGTACTCTCTATGGATCATCCTGAATTCATTAAAAGAGAAATGACTCTCCCTGGGTCTTTTTCTACTGAAAAGCCGGGATACATGAGATGTCCACTTTCATCCGCAAATATTTCATCCCCAAATATAACCTTGACAGATACTGTACACACTTCTCTGTGAATATGGTAAATACGGTTGGCTCATTCTTCCTGTATCTGTGGTCCCTGACCAGCTCCATGCCACATTGCTGCCTGTTCTGGGGCTCAGGTTGAGGGAACATGGCTCCCCGTCCTTGGAAGGCCTTGCTCCTTCTCTCCCTATTCACAGGGATTTAAGCTTCAGCTGTGAACATCTTTGCTTCTGCCTGTGACTTCCTTTCCCTTCACCTCCTTTGTGAGGTGGGGCATCCTCCTGATTCCTCCCTTCTCGCACCTCCTCTCTAAGACCCACGCCTTCCTCTCTGCTCTGGAGTCCTCAGGGGTGTTCTCCATCTCCATCACTTAGCTTTCTCACTTGTCTTCAGTCTCTGCTTCATTGACGTCCTTCCTTTCAGCTAGCCCGTTTTCCTCCCTCTTAATCTTTCTCCAGAACAAATGTTTCCCAGTGCAGTTTCTTGTGTCCACAATGGGGACAGCCACGTATTTTACTAGGCAGAGCAGTAGGAGTTGGGGATCGGGCCAGAGCCTCATGGAGCCCATTACTGAGCCTTTCAGAGAACACCCACCCCTAGTGCGCTCTCCCTGTGCCCCAAACTTGGAAACTACAGCTTATCCTTACCCTGGGCCAGATCAGATTCTTAGTTAAGGCAAGCTACCATTGAACTTTGTCAGGGAATAATGATTTATTTTGTCTCTGCCTTTATACTTCTAAGTGGCAGGACAGGAGTGAGCAGCTTCTGCCCATGGTCCCCACTATGGGTCCTTTCACTCTCACACTGCACCTTCTGTGGACCCATCATCTCAGAGGTTTCCAGATTTTGATGTCTCTATGTCTTGACCTCCATCCGGCCTCCAGTGTTGAGCGACAGGCCTGCAAACCCAGCTGCGGAGCCACTCACCATCCTTCACAGTCCAGAGGCACTTCAAACTCCACCTCCCCAAATTACTGTCTCCCTGTTTGCTTCCTTTCTGGGAATCCTCTCTGGGGTTTGGCACCCCTCTCCCTCTAGTATCTCAGGCTTCAAACCTGGGAGTGATCTTCTCATCCTTTCTCTTCCTACTTCCAAGAGTATTGCTTGATTGCTTGACAAAACAATCACCAACTTCTGCCAATTCTACCTTCTAAAATTCTCTGGAGATGCTCACCTACTTTCCCACCCACTATTGCCTCATGAGTTCAGGTCCTTGTCATCCCTCCTTGAGACTGTTATCTGTGTCTACTGCCTCGCTGCCTTTGGTCACTCCTTTCCAGTCCAGACTTCTTCTGTCCTCTACCATGCTCATTGTAAAACGTAAATCTGAGGTGATTCAGATTAATTACTGAGATTAATCCACTACTCTAAATTCTTTCATGACTCCCCATGGGGCATGAGGCAAAATTAAACTACGTAGCAAGGCATCCAAGAGTCTGTGATAATTTGGCCTCTTGCCATACTTCTTTAACTTTATGTTCTAGTAATTTGGTAGTGTTCCTCTTTTTTTGGAACTCTCCATAATCTCTACAACTTCTTTGCTTTGCATGTTATTTTCTTTGCTTGGAATATCCATAGTCCTTCCTTACCCTGGTTGGACACCTGACAAACTCCTTTCCATCCTTTAAATCTTGGCTCAGATGTCACCTCCTCTGAGAAGTCTCCTCAGCTAAGCTGAGATTTCCTTTCCCACATCTCCTGCTCTACCTGCTAATTTGTGCTTTTGCACCATCACCGTTTACTTGCATGTTTGTTGCTCAGATGAGCTCCTTGAGATCAGAAACCGTGTTTTATCTTTGGATTCCAAGTGCTGGTGTGACTTATGGAGATGCTTAAGAACTTTTTAATGAATGAAAGAATGAAGGAAGGAATCTTAAAACTGGGTCTGCAGTGGGGCTTCAGGTGGGAGGGTAGGGGCTGTTTTCATAGATAGGATCTTGCTTGATCCTGGACCATAAACTCCATGCGGGCTGATATGTGACAGTTTTGCTCGCCCTGTATCCCCATTGCTGAGCACAGTACCCGGAAAGTATATAGAAGCTCAATAAATAATACTGGAGTGCATGAATGGTAACTCTGTGGGCTGGGACGGGTACTACCATCATAATGTAGTGGAAGAACTGGGGTCTTGGGGAGGTTAAGTAACCTGCACAAGTGTTGGACAAGGCAAGCCTCAGAGTGCCTGGCCTGCCACTCCTTTTAGAGAGGGAGAGAAGTAGGCTGCTCAATGCACTTGGTTGAGCAGGGGAAGGCCTTTGTCCCACAAGCAGCCGGCCCTACTGGGCTATTTTAAGGCCTGACTTTAAAAGATGAGGTGGGACGATCATATTATCGCTTGAGAATTTGAATTAAGAAACAGAGAAGAGGGGCGCCTGGCTGCCTCAGTCAGAGGAGCATGCAACTCTTGATCTCGGGTTCTGAGTTTGAGCCCCACATTAGGTATAGAGATTACTTAAAATGAAAATATTCAAAAAAATTAGAAAAGAAACAGAGAAGATGAGTTAGTAGTGGGATCCCCACCAGAAGCCTTTGGAGATGGCAGGCTGGAGTTACAAGGGGTACACAGTTCAAATCAGACACAGCAGGAAAGAAACCACAACTGACAGCCAGCAGACCCCCTTGGTCCCAGTGGCCTTCACATTCCCGTTTCAATGTGTGTGTCTTTGCAGTCACCACTCGGTCCCACCCAATCGCCCACGGTAATTCCAGTGAGAGTTTGTTTCTTGCAGCTAAGATTTTTAATGAATGTTCCTAGGTGGACCCTGGATTGAAACCTGGGCCTTCTCTTTAAGCTCAGTGCTCTTTCTACTATTCCAGGGCTTAGGGACATTGTCTTTGTGCCTATTTTAGCAGAGGGCTATGCAAAAATGGTGCATATTAAATGTATTTTAATGACAATGAGAAAAGCTGTAATTGTGAATATGAGTGGGAGGAAACAGCCAGTGAGGCAAACCAAATCCCCTCTCAATTTAAGCTAGACCAGTAGGAGAGTCCCAAGAAACCGAAAATAGGCCTTTAACAGGTACTTATTTGTACGAGGCGTCTGCCTTCTCGGGTCTTTTCTAACACAAATCCCCAGGAGTTCCGGCCGCCCCCTCCCACCACCTCCACCTGCCACCAGGCTTGGCGGGCAGGTGGGGCCCTGAGAGGAAGACAGGAGGCCACTTGAGCATGTGGGCTTCTGCCTTTCAAGTCTCAAGGCTGCGTGCGAAGAATGCCAAGACCTTGGTTTCTATCCATGTGTGGCCTTTTGACACACAAGCTAATGAATGTATTCCAGGTGCAAATCGTTCTTTCCCACGAGCTGTTTTGCAGGTCTCCAGTGAGACAATTACCCAGTACCACTTAGCAGAATGACTCAAGGACAGATCTGAGGGCTGACTGGTGACGAAGCCTGGATGTTTTCCTGCCCTCTTCCCCGGCTTTAGAAATTGTATTGAAAAGGTAACATGCAAAATGTCGAAGCTCCCCTCGTCGCACCCCACGCACCTGCTTGTGAGGGCAGCAGGTTCTCCAATGTTCTGACAGGCACTGCTTTTCAAGCGCTGAATGGGCAGGTTCATGGCTCCGGGCAATGAGAATGGTGGGCCCAGAGGGGCTTGCTCACCCCCTCATTACTCTGCAGAGATGCCTCTACTTGACGATTACCTAGCTGGGGGGAGTCACCTTTTGAAACCAACTGAAAAGAGTTTATCTTATAAGCAACATTTCCCGGAAATCACTCACAGCCTCAGGCTATGAAAAGAAGCAGATTTTGACAAATCTCATTTAATGTACATTATGGTCAAAAGTTTGCAGAGCTGAAGGCCAGCACATTGAATAGTCTCAGATTAGATTTGCAAAAAAAAAAAAAAAATGCTTTTTGAAGCTGCAGATATCTGGAGGCACTGATAAAAAACAAGAGTGAGATGTCCTATTGGAGCTGGATTTTTTTTTTTTTAAGATTTTATTTATTTGACAGGAGAGAGATCACAAGTAGGCAGAGAGGCAGGCAGAGCGAGAGGAGGGGTAAGCAGGCTCCCTGCTGAGCAGAGAGTCCGATGCTGGGCTGGATCCCAGGACTCTAAGATCATGACCTGAGCTGAGGGCAGAGGCTTAACCCTCTGAGCCACCCAGGAGCCCCTGGAGCTGGATTTTCAGGAGCATAGGGGAGACAATCTTAAAAGTTAGACTGCAGGGGCACCTGGGTGGCCCAGTGGGTTAAGCTTCTGCCCTCGGCTCAGGTCATGATCTCAGGGTCCTGGGATGGAGCCCCGCATCAGGCTTTTTGCTCAAGCAGGGAGCCTGCTTCCTTCTCTCTGTCTGCCTGCCTCTCTGCCTACTTGTGATCTCTCTCTCTCTCTGTCAAATAAATAAATAAAATTTTAAAAAAAGACTGCAACTTTCATTTTTAGTCTAAGCTTGAAATATCACTGAACTATGGAGGAGAAAATTAAGATCCAATTATAAAATATTTTTATTTATTTATTTGACAGAGAGACAGAGAGAGAGATCACAAGTAGGCAGAGAGGCAGGCAGAGAGAGAGGGGAAAGCAGGCTCCCCGCCGAGCAGAAAGCCCGATGCGGGGCTTGATCCCAGGACTCTGGAATCATGACCTGAGCCGAAGGCAGAGGCTTTAACCCATTGAGCCACCCAGGTGCCCCAAGATCCAATTAGAAATAAAGCACTTCCACCGGGGTTGACGTTCGGCTCAGACTGAACTAACTACACACTCTTTAAGAAAAAGCATTCTGAAAGACCCACAAATGTGACATTTAGTGCTTAAGAGACTATTGCCTTTTTTCAAAAAATGTTCTGATGCAAAAAGGAAATAACTCCAAGGAGGCATATAGCACAGTTATTTTTTCGATTACTTTCATTACTGTGATGGTGCATTTTCTGGGCTTACTTAGCTATGCTGTACTACTTGGTGATTTAATCACAAGATACAGGTGTTGCTGTGAAGGTATTTTTGTATATATAGTTAACACCTCCAATCAGTTGACCTTCAGTAAAGGATATTACCCTTGACAACTGGCCCAATCTAATCAAGAGCAAGAATGGGTTTTCCAGAAAGGAAATTGTCTCAAGATTCCAACATCAGCTCCTGGCTGAATTTCCAAACTGCTGGCCTGTCCTACAGATTTCAGACTTGCCAGCCCGCACAACTGCATGAGTCGATTCCTTAAAATTAATTTCTTAATATATATTTCTTCCTGGTTTTCTTTCTGCGGAAAATCCTGACCGATACAATGACATGTATGCACTCGAGTAATAACTGAAAGTTTTCAAGCTGGAAATTCAGAACCGTTCAGTCTGAAAGAGCCAGATCCAGGCTCCTCCCACCTTGGGGCTTCTATCTTCAACTAGGGATTTCCAAGGTTGTTGCCCCAAAGGAAAGAACATGGAGGATCATAGGTGGGGAGGTCTGGAAGGGAGGGCAAGCTGGGAAGGGCACACACCACTTTTTCCCACATTACACTGACCAAAACTTTGTCACATACTACACACTAATGCTGGGAGCCTGGGAAATGTAGTCTAGTTTGTGGATCAAGGAAGAGGAAACTGGTTTGGTGAACAGCTAGCCAGGCTCTGCCACATCCATGAGGCAAGAGACAGACACCAGACTCAAAACTTGACTTCTGCTTCCCCCAATTTTTTTTTTTCCTATTTCTTTTCTTTTTCTTTGTTTTTTTTCTTTGTGAAAGATCTAGTTAATTCTTTTTTTATTAAAGCAGAGTTGCACCCAATGTTACATTAGTATATTTTTATATGCTATAACATATATTTAATGTAATTTAAAAATATAAATAAAAATATATAATCATTAAGCATATATAGTATATTTTTTGAAGTATGGTTGGCACACAAGGTACTATGTGTACAACATAGTGGTTCAACAAGTCTATACATTATGTTGTGCCCACAAGTGTAGCTGCCATCTGTCACCATACAAGCCTATTACAGTATCATTGACTGTATTCCCTCCGCTGTATCTTTTATTCCTGTGGCTTGTGTATAACATGTAGGGAGTAGAAATTTTATTTAATTAATTAATTAATTTATTTTATTTAAGCTCCTTTTTTTTCTAAAGATTTTATTTATTTATTTGACAGAGAGAGAGACCACAAGCAGGCAGAGAGGCAGGCAGAGAGAAAGGGGGAAGCAGGCTCCCTGCTGAGCAGAGAGCCCGATGTGGGGCTCCATTCCAGGACCCTGAGATCATGACGAGCTGAAGGCAGAGGCTCTAACCCACTGAGCCACCCAGGCACCCCGGGAGTAGAAATTTTAGATAACAAGTCTGAAAAGGTTGACCAATGCCATGTGTAGAGGACCCTAAAGGCCAAGGTGGAGTTTGGTCTTAGCTGGGTCAGCATGAAGGAGGAGAGAACGGCATAGTCAGCGGTGCAGTTCAGAGAGATTGTCTTGGTGGCCATGTTTATGATAGTTTATTTGGGAGGAGGTCAGAGATGAAAAACCACCAACTTAGGGCACCCCAACAGTCCAAGTGAGAGAAAATAAAGACCTCAACCGGGTGTGGTTATGAGAAAGAGAGAACAGGGGTGCCTGGATGGCTCAGGTGGTTAAGTGTCTGACTCTTGGTTTTGGCTCAGGTCGTGATCTCAGGGTTGTGAGATGGAGCCTCCAGTCCGGCTCCACGCTCAACTTGGAGTCTGCTTGGGTTCTCTCCTCTCCCTCTGCCCCTCCTGCTCGTGCTCTCTCTCTCTCTCTCTCAAATAAATCACTCTTTAAACAAAAACAAACACACTCTCATTCAAATCACTCTTTAAACAAAAACACACACACTCTCTCAAATAAATCACTCTTTAAACACACACACACACATACACAAACACACACACAAAAGGAAGAAAAAGAACAATTGAGAGGTGCCTCAAAGGAGAAGTAGGTGCTTGGCACTTGATGGACCTGGGGCCTGCTGACACGTTCCCTTCTTGGCAAGGCCCTGTGCTGGGTTTTGGAGTCTGGAGATGAAGTTTCTTCACGGCTTCTCCTCTGCGTGGAGCATATATCTGCCTTCCTCCTGACCTGCAGTACCCACCACCTCTCTAGATCCTTCAATACCAAGCTCAAATCCCTTTAAGAGTCCATATGTCCATCAATAGGAGGATGGAAAACAAATGGTGGCGCAGCTCTACAATGGAAGGCCAATCAGTTATGAAAAGGGACAAACCAGTGATGCATGTAACAACTTGGATGACTCTCAGTTAAATGATGCTGAGTGCAAGAAGCCAGACCAAAGCATGCACCCTATGATTCTGTTCATATGAAGTTCAGAAACAGGCAAAAATAATCTACAATGAGGAAAAAAACCCAGAGTTGCACTCTTGCTTTTGGGGGTGGGGAATGGACTAGCAAGGGGTATAAAGGAGTTTTCTGGGGTGATGGACAGAGGTTTAGGTCACGTAGGCACATGAGTTTATTAAAACCTGTACAATGCTACACTAAAGATCTGTAAATTTTACACCCCCCCCAATGTAAACAAATATTGAACTGTCACTGATGATGTGCAAACTGATGGCTGGCTGGCTGGCTAAGTATGTGGTAAAACAGAGACAGGAGTGTTAACAATGATAGAATCCAGGTGATGGGTAAATGGGTGCTTAACATATGTTTCTCTCAACTTCTCTGTGTGCTTGAAAGAGTTCATAATAAAATGCTACGAGGAAACCCCTGAGTTTAAGATTTGATAATTCACCTATCATAGAGGACTGGCAGTCAAAAACCACCCTGCAGGCAAAATGTTGGCCCTTTGTACGGGGCTATGACCAGGGGCTGAAAAAAGGTGCACTCATTCAGGATGCCTTCCCAAATGATTTTGGCTGTTTAGGTGCAGTAGAAATCCTCTTCTCTGCACTTTTCCCTGAGTTCCAGCATCATTAAATCTTCCCCTTCTTGCAGACCAACCCTCTATTCCCTCAGGGTTTGTGTGTCCTACTGCCCTGGGGGCAAAGAAGTACAGACCACCTAAAATTTGTTATCCAATAATAAATTTCACATCTAGTTTGATTACTGACTGCAAAGTTATTTGAAATACCACACGACAATGTGATTTGTTCTCTTTTTTGTTCCAAGAATAAAGAGATTTAACAGAAATGTCAATGTATGGACAGAAAAACTTCCTAGTCCACATGAGGTCTCCTGGGGAACAGAAATGGCGGGAGCAAATAATTCGAAATGGTCACCAGTGAGTGCAGTTTCGCTTTGCCACAGGAATAGCGCAACCTCACACAGATTGGAGGGCTTTTTTCCTCTCTGTTTAGCCAGAGACTCTATCCCTTTTGTGAGCGATACCTTTTCATTAGAATCTCTAATTCCATCCCCATACTCATTTAATTATGTATCTTTTTTGTCCCAACCAGAACATTCTTGATCACAAGTTTCAATCTTTCAGAAATCACTATTTTTCTGAACCTTTTCAGCAGCTGGCTGGCCAACTTTTTCCTCACAAAGTCATGGTGCCTAATTAGGTCATTTCTTGTACAGTTTTTAGTTTACTAACTATAAAAAAAAAGCATCTTGTTAAAGGACATCTGTTCTTGCATTTGCTTACTATGTACCTCTATGAGCCACTGATATTACTTTCATATGTATTTTTATTACAATTTTAATTAAGTGAAAATCTTTACTTAAAATAGATCAGCAACACACAGGTCTAATCTTTACAATTTTACTTTCTCCAATCCCATACCTATTGACTTATAATTCGCTCATTTTTCTATTTTGCTTTACTTAGATGACCTAGTGATAGGAAATAACAGTTCAGATTTTCTTTTCCGTAGAGGGCAGAAGCACTCTAACTCAATGATTTACATCCTTGGGTAGGTTTCAGAATCATCTGGGGTGCTGGTTTGCACTGCAGATTCTTTTTTTTTTAGAGAGAGAGAGAGAGTGGACTGGGAGGGGCAGAAGGAGAGGGAGAGAGAATTTTAATTAGGCTCCACGCTGAGTACAGCCAGACTTGGAGCTTGATCTCAGGACCCTGAGATCATGACCTATGCTGAAATCAGGAGTCAGACGCTCAACTGACTGAGCCACCCCGGCGCGCCTGTACTGCAGATTCTGGCACCCATCCCTCATACAGGTATAATGGGGATGACATTTTGAGAAACACTGTCTGTTAGGACGTGGGTTATGTTACATAATTTCAACCTCACAGAAACATAAAATGGGCTAACCCGAATATTTATTTATTTATTTTTAAAGATTTTATTTATTTGACAGAAAGAAAGCACAAGTAGGCAGAGAGACAGACAGAGGGAGAGGGGGAAGCAGGCTCCCTGTCGAGCAGAGAGCCAGATGTGGGGCTCAATCCCAGGACCCTGAGATCTTGACCAGCTGAAGGCAGAGGCTTAATCCACTAAGCCACCGAGGCACCCCTAACCTGAATATTTAGAACAAATGTACATGTTACACTATTTACATTTTGGTCTCAAATTATCATCATTTTACAGTGCTGTTTCATAAATCAACCTGGAAAAAGTAAGCCTTGATTTTTTTGTCTTGAAAGATGAACAAATCAGGGACCACGAGAGACAGCCTGATGGTTCCCTAGCGATCGGTCTTTGGAATATTGTGTGACCCTTGAACATAAAGGGCTCAATTATCATCTTAAGTGACTGTGCATGAAAACAAACATAGTGCTTCAAAAAAAAATCTAATCACAATAGGCATACCTAATACATAAAATAACACACACAACTCTGATATTCTCGACTGTTTATAGCACACATCTTCCTACATATACTACATACACTTACTAAGAATTTTAGGTATTATACACAATGTGCTTCTTTTATTTAATAGTCTTTGGCATTTTCCTGTCAGTACCTCATTGTTTTTAACTGCTACAGACAATATTAAATTTTGTAGACATATTGGTTAGTTATTTCTTTATTGATTGTCATTTGGGCTGTTTCGAAGTTTTAAAAAAGTGGTGCAACAAATATTCTTGGGTCTATCTCTTTATTCAGGATCAATTTCTGGAAGTGGAAGCTCTGGGCCCAAACCCAGAATATTTTGAATTTTAATTGACATTGCTAACTTAAACTCTAAAAGGTTGTAATAATTTACACGGCATAAAATGCTATTTCTTTGGATACTTAACAATCCACATCTCTGCTAACATGACAGGTAAAATGCGTTTTAATTTTCTTTTTTAATTCAGTGAAGTTTAATTTAGTTTCCATCTTTGTAATTTTGGTTTCTAGCTTTATCCATTTTCAATTCATTACCTTTTTTTTTTTTAAAGATTTTTAATTTATTTATTTGTCAGAGAGAGAGTACAAGCAGGCAGAGTGGCAGGCAGAGGCAGAGGGAGAAGCAGGCTCCCTGCCGAGCAAGGAGCCCAATGCAGGACTTGATCCCAGAACTCTGGGATCATGACCTGAGCCGAAGGCAGACACCCAACTGACTGAGCCACCCAGGCGTCCCTCATTACCTTTTTAATTTCTAGTTTTAGCCATATGCTTGTTATTAGATTGCTTTTTTCGTACAGGACAGCCTATTCTTCTTCTACCATTGTAACATCCCATGGAATTTCACTGAAGATTGGAAACAGAGTTTTTAGAGGTCTCAGACCTTCTCTTTTAACCTTCGAAAAGGTAGTGTCCTACCCGCCTCTTTACTATCCCTTTGGAACATACCAGAGTTATCAACTTACAGATTCTCTGTCTGAGTGAAAAGAACTTTTTTTCAGAAGTGCGATATGTATAGAGAACTCAAAGTTCCCATTTTGATCTAATTTTCTTTCAATATCTGAGTTCTAGCTCTTCTATTTATAATCCATTTCCGACCTTCGGACAATCTGTCTGGTCCTATCTTTGTAAGTCCTGGTTTTAACTTATGTTCTCAGGGGATTGTCTCACTTAGGCTCTTGGTAGATATGCTACCCTAGGAAGGTGCTGGTCCTTGGCGGGCCACATACAGTTATAGCCAGAAATGTTTCACAAAGGATACCTGATATGGTCTAGTTAAGACTAATCTTAACTATTGCTTAATTAAGATTAATAAAATCTCATTGCTTAAAGGAATTATCCATTGACCCAAGTCAACAAAAGTCTTTTTTTCTAATATTAAAATCTGTAATTGTTTGGAGGGGAGGGGGAACAACTAACTTGAAATAAATCAGAAAACATCTTCACATTAATCATTCTTCTCATATACTTCAAATTTGTATTTAATGCCTTTCTCCTCCTGGACTTCAGAAAGAACACCTGGGTATCTGTAAAAGAAAAATATGCATAATAATGTGTCAATTAAAAAGACAGCTTCCTTGACTCTCAGTCAAGAGGCATCAATAATGCATAAGGTAAATAAAAGTTTTCCCTTCCTTTTTTTCTTCACAATGGTAAGCCACTGTGAAACTGGGTATTATGCAAGTACATTACATATGGGAACAAAAGAAAAACTTTCAAACTATATAGAAAGTTAGAAAACGAAAAATGCAATTTCTCTTTTCCTTCTGACCCCAAATTCTTCTGTCCAAAACTAACCACTGTCAGCAGTTTCTCTTTTATCTTTCCACTACCAATCAGCTAGTATGAAATTGCTTAATAACATTTTGCGAATCTTACCCTTGGTATCAAATTTCTCGTCTGAGCAAAGGAAAAACAAAATACAACCTTTAGCTGCTTAGAGCAGAACTGAAGTCCTATGTCCTGCATGCTGCTCGATTCTCTGTGTGGCTTATTGCAATTCTTTTCCTGGCCTCACTGTTTATCTGGTATTTTCTAACTCTCACTTAGTTCTGTGTTCCCTTCACTTTCCAATTCAAAACCCAGGCCCTCCTCTGGGTGTATACCAAGAAGTGGAACTGCTGGATCATATGATAATTCTCTTTTTTACTTTTTTGAGGAACTTCCATGCTGTTTTCCATAGCGGCTCCACCATTTTACATTCCCACCAACCTGTATAAGAGTTTCAATTTCTCTACATCCTCACCAACACTTGTTATCTCTTGGGGGCTTTTTTGATAACAAATCAGGATCTCAAAGAGATATATGCCCTCCCATGTTCACTGCAGCCTAATTCACAATAGCTAAGCAACTTTTAAATGCCCATCAACAGATGAATAAAGAAAATGTGGTATATACATACAATAGAATATTATTCTTCCTCAAAAAAGGAAATCCTGTCACATGCAGCAACATGATGAACTTGGAGGACACTGGGCTACATGAACTAAGCTAGTCACAGAAAGACAAATACTGCAATATCTAAAATGGTCAAACTAATAAGAACAGAGAGCAGAATGGTGGTTGACAGAGGTTGGGGGAAAGGGAAAACGGAGCTGCTGCTCAAAGGGAAGAAAGCTTGTTGTGCAAGATGATTAAGTTCTAGAGATGTGCTGTGCAACACTGTGCCTATGGTTAACAACACTATATTGTATAATTAAAATTTTGTTGAGAGTAGGTTTCGTGTTCATTCTTACCACAGTAAATTTTTTTTCCCACTGAAAAAAACCCACCACCAGCAAAAAACCCCCCAAACCCCGGTCTTCCATTTGAAGGCTGTACTGACCACTCCCATCTCCAACCCAAATCTTGTGCTTACTCAGTATTGTACGGGCTACCCCCCACCCCAATATGCTCTGGGTGGTGGGGAGGAACACCTGCTTTACTCAGACTCATGTTTGACTCTGGTTCTGCTGTGTGATACTAGTTATCAACACAGTCTTCGTCCTTGGGAATAATTTAGCGCTAAGTTCATGACATTACATTAAGTGCTCTACAAATGTTACTCTTTAATATTATCAGTTGGTTTCATCCCCATATTTTCTAAACTCAATGTAGCAAGGATAATACAGGAAAAATTTAAGTCTCTTTTGATATCCAGTACAATGCTGAGTAATAACAGGTATTGACCTTTTGTTGACTAATGAGAAGTGATGCCATGTGATAAAAAATATAATTAGAGACATAAAGTAACAGCATAATGATGTATAAGGAAATAAAAAAGCTGTTTTTTCTTGAAAAAGTTACATTTCAGAGGGAGAAGCTATGTTTCTATTTACTAACCATTTTCTGAGCTGTTTCTATTCCACCGTTTTAATAGCAATAAGTATTTTTCCTTAATTTTTAAAGAAATGATTTTATGAGGCCAACGTCTAACCATAACTTTAGTTACTTTGGAATGAGTCACCAAAAGCAACATTTACATTTTTGTCTGTGTGTAAAATTCTCAAGATATTAAGATTCTCAGTTAATAAGATAAAAGCAAAGTATCAAAATTATTTCTAAAACCATAAATAATAGTAACAGAAATACTATGCTATTGGCTGGCTATGGTTACTAGCCACAGTATTAATATTAATCTGCTCTGTGAAACTGAAATTCATTTCTGTTTATCTTTAATTTTACTTTCTACAATATTCACATATTCAGTCTGTTTTAATAATGATCATAACTACCCCACTATCATATTTCCTAATGGCCTAGGAGCCACATATGAACTCTGAGTTTAAGCCTAACAGGATTTAAAAATACCACCTATATGTTATGAACCACCCAGAAAGAGGTCCCCCTATAGAATCTTCAATCAGTAAGGAATCCAATGAACATGAACAGATATTAAGATCTGAAATGACAAAGCATCATGAGACTATTACAGAGATGATTTAATGTAAAGTCTAAGAAAGAGGTAAATAGAGTTCCTAAAATAGTTATCTATAAGAAACAACTCACAACTAATGTAAAATGAAGGCTCTATAGCAAGCACAGGCTCAGGAGAGAGACATACAAATAACATGAATAAGGATCCTGTTGAATTCTCAGGACGTCATGGGAACAGAAGAGGGAATGTCAGCCAAAAACCTTCCTCGAGTTGTCCATTGATAAGGGACATCTGTCCCAGCTCTGGAGCCAACTACTGTTTGAAAGGCCTCTTCTGGTCTTTAACCTCTTTGACTGCAAGGTTAATACAGAAGGTTGTTAACTAGAAGGAAAACCTGTTTGGGGCTTATTAAGCAGAAAATTGCTGGTAGAAAATATTTGGGCCTGCTGGTTTGGTTGAAGCCTTGTGTCAAAGAGTCTGAGGCAGAAAGATTTCTTCCACACAAGATGAATGAGGGCAGAGCCTTAGAGGACAGGATGGCATGGTGCTGTTATAAAAAAAAAAAGAAAAGGAAAAAAGAAAACGAATTGCACAGACAATGACCCACGGGGGAAAAAGGCAGACACAAAGTCAAACCTTACTTTGTTAAGACTAATTTCTGCTTTTAGGTTTCTACCGCGTGTGGTTTCACCTAACTTCTAATCTTATTCTCTTTGCACTTTACAACAGTCCCCTCATCTTTATTTCCTTTTACTAGTGCTTTTATTACCAGGAAGTATGGTGTTAATAAAAGATAACCGTGTTTGAACTGAAACTTATGTAACCACAAGAGGCCCACTAATAGGGATAATGGGTCTAAACGAAGTGTAGCTGTGGGGAAAGTAGAAGGAGGGTAGAGAATGATCAGAGTTCATTTCTGGACAGTAGGGAGCAATTCTAAGTTCCTCAGTATATAGAGATTTGGAGAAAAAGCAGCTCAAGAATTGAGCAACATTACAGACTTCCAGGGACAAGGTATATTTCCTTTGTCTTTCAAGGTTTCCTTTTCTCTACTTCATGGAAGATTGACTTACTTCAGATTTACCCTTAGAGGATTCCTTCCACCTCCTGTTAAAGAGGCTGTTATTATGTTGGTACAGGCTTGAAGGTAAGATAACCATCAAATGATGCAATGAAAAAAGACTTTTCATTTTCTTTCATAGCCTTGTTTAGAATGTCCATTTTGGAGCAATTTCCTTGGATTTTGGCTTTGGATAGCAATTTCCTATCTGAATTTACCCACAATTAAAATTTTCTAGGGGTGCCTGAGTGTCACAGTTGGTTAAGCATCCAACTCTTGATTTTGGCTCAGGTCATGATCTCGGAGTTGTAAGATGGAGCACCGTGCCAGGCTCAATGCTAAGTGCGGACTCCGCTTGGGATCCTCTCTCTTTCTCCTTCTGCTCACCCCCACCCCCAATCTTAAAAATGTTTCCTAAAACATTTAAAGAAGAACCAATACCAATCCTTCACAAACTCTTCCAAAAAAATATAAGAAGAATGAGACCATTTCTTAACTCATTCTGTGAGGCCGGTAGTTCTTCTGACACCAAAACCAGGTGAAGACATTACAGAAAAAGAAAACTATAGACCAATATTCCATTATGAATATAAATGCAAAAATCCTCAACAAAATATTAGCAAACTGAATTCAGGAACATATAGAAAGGACTGTACATTACTACCAAGTGGATTTATCCCGGAAATGTAAGAATAGTTTAACATGAAAATCAATGTAATATACCGTGTTAATAATATTTTAAAGACAAAGACCACATGATTATCTCAATAGACTCAGAAAAAGTGTTTGACAAATCCAACACTTCCTCATGATAAAAATACTCAATGAGGTAGAGATAGAATAGATCTTCCTCAATGAATAAATGGCATGTATGACAAGCCCACAGCTAATAAACTTAATGGTAAAAGACTGAATGCCTTCCTTCTAAGAGCAGGAGCAAGACAAGGATGTCTTACCCCTGCCACTTCTATTCATAATTGCACGGGAGGTTCTAGCCAGAGCAAGCGGTAGGAAAAAGAAATTTTAAAAATGCAGATTTTGAAGAAGTAAAACTACCTCTATTTGTAAATGTATATCCTGCATATAGAAAATCCTAAGGAATTCACTAACATTAGAATAAATGAGTTCAGCAAGGTTGTAGGATACAAGATCAATAAACAAAAATCAATTATATATCTATTACAATTGATTCTAATGGTTCTATTACCAATGAACAGTTTGAAAATAAAATGATGAAAAAGCTCCATTTATAATAGTATCTAAATAAGTAGAAAGACATCACATTTTCACGGTTTACAAAAATAAATACTGCTTAGATAGCAAAATTCTTTAAAGGAATCTTTGTAGTAACGGTTGCACAACTCTGAATATACTCAAACCACTGAATTATATACTTTCAATTGGTGAATGGTGTGATGTGTGAATCATCACACAGTAAAGATGTTAAAATTTTCATTTCTAAGATCTGAGAGGCAGAATGGTAGTAAAATATTTTATGTTATCAAGGATCCCTGAGAGTCAGTTCTGAAAAGAGGTCTGATGGAGAGCAATAGGATTTGGAAAGGTAAATTTCACACAGTGATCTTTTCTTTTTGTTAGCAGCAAAGATAGGAATGAGGGACAGCAGAGACCAATATTCACATAATGTGAGAATCAGCAACCTAAGCAGTATAAGAGAAAGTATATAAGATGTGACAAAGAAATATAATTGATTTCATAAATATATACAAAGTCACTAAGTGTGATTTTTCTATGGGTTCACCTTTGGAGACTATGCATAAGTCTGTACTTCAGCTGTTTAGAAAACCTTTTAGAGCTCTTAAAATTTTCAGTTTTCTTTACAGCCAGTCAAAAGCCCAAGGAAATCAGTCACACTTCATTAGATTCATGACTATTACCTATTACTCTATGGAGTGTTACTTTAAAGCCTGGCCATCCACTTATTCAGACTTGACTCTGAATGTTCTTTTAGGAAGTATTTCCCCAAACAAACTCACACTTAAATAATGACTGAATTCAACTGAGAATATTTGAAAGAATGTGTTAAAACCTAGTCTGCAAGTGTGGATACAATTAGTCTTTTACTCTCCATAGCCAAGAGCTGAAAAGTGCTTTTTTAATTTTCTTTTATAAACTGAAGTATGAAAAGTGCTTTAAACTAAAATGCTAGGAGTTTTCAAAATCAGGCAGTTTCATGCTAAAATCACAACTCCACAGTAAAACAAGTGTAACCTCTTCTGTCAATTTCCACCACTACTATCCAAATCCCTTACTCTTTCACCTCAGCTCTCGCAGCCCACTGGTCTCCCAGCTTCGCTCTTGTCCCCTCCCATCCGTTCTCCACAAACGGCTGGAGCAGTATCACTCTCACTCTATTCAAACCCTCTAAACCTGCATCTGGTCTGACCCCTTCTGGCCTCCCGCTTGCTTACAATGCTCACAGTGGCTTTCAGGGGCAGGGAGCACACCATACTTGTTCCTGCCCTCTGGCGTCTACACTATTTCTGGTTTCTGGAATGCCCTCCTCTGCTCTTTGCACGACTGGCTTCTTGCCATTTTAGATCTCAGCGTAGATACCACTCTTCAGAGAGGACTTCTCAGACAATACAGTGTTTACCACATCACAATATTTCAATTCTCCATACAGCAACTCTCTTGATGTTTATCATTTGCTACCCTCCTCCTCTACTACAAAGAATCTAATCTTAGAGAGCAGGGATAGCATCTGTCTTGGTAAGCGCTGTTTCCCCAGTGCCGAAGTAAGACAGTGTCTGATGCTAAGCACAGATTTTGTAGAATGAACTAATAACTACTCTCTAGATTTCAGCAAGATTAGAACTTAAACATTCCCAAGTTTGTTAAAGCAGATTTCCAAAAATTCCTAAAGTATTTGTCTACAGAAAACATAACTATTCCAAATTCAATCTGAAGAGTATTACTCTATAATTCTTAGGCAGGAAATCCAAAAGTGCTTCAGACAAATTAATAACATTTTACTTACTCTGGTAGAAGTTTATATTTCTCCAAATCAATTTCTGGAAAAAATGTGTCACTTTCAAATTCCCGCATAATCCTTGTCACAAATAGTCTAAGATGGCCTGGTTTGTTCATGGCTTCCTTTGAAAAAAACACAAAGGGCATCAATTTCCCAATTTATCTGTCAAAAGAAATAGAAACTCTAAGATTTGTTTGTTTTAATTATACAGTCACGTTTGTACTAGGTATTAGAGACATGCTACATAACTTGTTACCTCCAAAGCATGCTATTTAAATATCCTATTCTTTACTTTGGGGTCCTGCAAAGTATGTCTTAATTATTTTGAGAATGGGACTAATCATTATCAGTAATTATGAGAGTGAGTTTAAATATATTCTGGGGACGCCTGGGTGGCTCAGTGGGTTAAAGCCTCTGCCTTTGGCTCACGTCATGATCTCAGGGTCCTGGGATCAAGTCCCACATCGGGCTCTCTGCTCCCCCCTCTCTCTGCCTGCCTCTCTGCCTACTTGTGATTTCTCGTCTCTCTGTCAAATAAATAAATAAAATCTTAAAAAAAAAAAAAAATATATATATATATATATATATACATTCTGGCCTCTAGTTTGCTTACATGAACTCTTTTTTTTCATTTAAGCATTCAGTATTATCTTTTTTCTTTGGTAGTTGTTTAAAAATTAAGAACTATAAATTATTTAGTTGTTCTCCATAGAAAAATTTGCATATATATGGATAAGATAGTATAATTTCATGAGGCTTTGATTATTGAAAACCCCAAGGGCATACTTAGTACATTTACACAGAATTTAATAATGCTCCCACTTCTTAGGAGATAGTAACAGTGCTAGTAGGTAATTTACTTTCTTAGCCTCTTGTTGCTAATGATTGTATTTGGCCTTATATTGTTAATGGCTTTTCTAACTACTGCTTATGGTACTTTTGATAGTTTCTACAGAAAAAAAACTGCTCCCTGGTCAGTAGGAAGCCTGAATCTCCCTCTCCCACTCCCCCTGTTTCTGTTCCTTCTCTCGCTGTGTCTCCTTCTGTCAAATAAATAAATAAAATTAAAAAACAAAACAAAACAAAACTGCCCTCAAACAAGTATCTTAGAACTCTAATAAAAAGTCACAAGTCTTTTTGGGTGGCTCAGCTGGTTGGGTGGCTGCCTTTGGCTCAGGTCATGATCCTGGAGTTCTGGGATCGAGTCCTGCATCGGGCTCCCTGCTAGCTCTGCTTCTCCCTCTGACCTTCCCCCTCTCATGCTCTCTCTCTCTCATGCTCTCTCTCTCTCATGCTCTCTCTCTCTCATGCTCTCTCAAATAAATAAATAAAACCTTCAAAAAAAAAAAAAGTCATGAGTCCTAACTGCATCTCCAAGAAAGCAATAACCCTTGATTTTCAAATAGTTCGTGGAAGGAAAAAAAATACGTATAATTCAAGTGTGTGTTATCTTTGAAATTCCAAATAAGAGCATAGAACCAATATTACTTTTTATTTTTGGCTTTTTACTACTACAGCGTATATTAAATCATTTATTCTCTTGCTCCAATAAAAAAAAAATTCTATGAATTCTTACTGTATCAAATTAGAGAAACTGAATGGGACCAACCTCAGAAGCATTTGAAGATCTGTATCCAAGTAAATGCTACATGGTAAAGGTTTTCTGTAAAGGGTCAGATGCTAAATATTTTAGGCTTTGTGGACCGTATGGTTTCTCTCTTATGTTTGTGGGCAACAGCAGCCATAGATAATACTAAACCAATGGGCATGGCTGTGTTACAGTGAAACCTTGTTTACAAAAACAGGCTGGCCCCAGGGAAGATAAGCCTAAATGTTCTACAAACTATTGTGATGTGAGGCAGGTGGATAAAGCAAAATTATCAGCTAGAGGTTCTACTTTCTTATGACTTATATAGATATAGATATATCAAGTTATAGAATTATATTTAATTTTGAATATTATGAAGAATATATTTTCAAGTGAATATGGTATTAAATTATTCAAAATGCATATTGAACAAAGTAAAAAATGACTTGTTTTCTTAGAAATTCATCCTTGGCTGCAAGATCAAAGGAAAATGTCCATTTCCTCATAATACAAATAAAGCAACCAGAAGGTTGTAGAAACAGGTCTGGGATCCTGGTATACCTCTTCTTTATAAAACAATTTCTGGGTATGTATGACACCACAAGCCACCAAAGTGTAGGGGCTGGTTTTTTTCCTTCCCGTAAAATGTTAATCTCTCATTAGTGTTTTAAGAGTCAAAAAATTCTATTTATTATCCTTAAAAATTTTGAAAGCTCAAAGTCATTTCGTATCAAGAATAAGGAATATTTTGGGGCACCTGGCTGGCTCGGTCTATGGTGTGTGACTCTTGATCTTGCGGTTGTGGGTTTGAACCCCAAATCGGGTACAGAGATTAAAAAATAAAATCTTACCAAAAAAAAAAAAAAAAGCTTTGGGCCAGAGTGTCCATCTTCCAGTAATTTACCAAAATGACCAGCACCAAGGGAAAGAAGAGAGGTATCTGGTATATGTTCTTTAGGCCTTTTAGAAAACATGGAGTTGTTTCTGTGGCCACATATATGGGAATCTACAAGAAAGGGGATATTGTGAACATCAAGGGAACGGGCACTGTTCAAACAGGAACGCTCCACGAATGCTGCCATGGCAAAACTGGAAGAGTCTACAAAGGAACAGTGTGCTGTTGGCACTGCTGTAAACAACTGAAGGGCAAGATTCTTGCCAAGAGAATTAATGTACATATTCAGCATATTAAGCCCTCAAGAGCTCACATAACTTCCTGAAGTGTGTGAAAGAAAATGATCAGGAAAAGAAGGAAGCCAAAGAGAAAGGTACTTAGGTTCAGGTGAAGCACCAGCCTGCTGTACCCAGGGAAGGAGCCTGAGCTGCTGGAAGCCATTCCCTACGAATTCATGGCGTGATAAGTGTTAAAAAAAAAAAAAGAGTAAGGACTATTTTCTCTTTTACCTATTTTTCCTTATATTATGAAATCATATATTTTCCCATGCCCCCATATTATATAAAAATTGTTAAGGGAAAGTTTTCTGCTTTTAACAAATTCATATACACCTAGTTAGTATACAGCAGCTGAGAGCCCCATGCCTTTATCAGTGAGGACATACATATCCTTGAAAAAAAGGGGAATAATTCAGTATATTAAGGCACATCCAGGGAGCAGAAAACAGTGCAATGCAAGTATGATTCTAAGAGAAGGATTTAGAATGTCTTTAAATTAGAAATATCAACTATTTCCAATTGAAAATAAATTACAACAGGCTTAAAAACTCACTTTTATATTTTTATTTAGTTTTCACGATAGTATCTAAAATGAATAATTCAAATTGACAATATGTCTAGCTAACGGTAGGGATAATATGCTTCCTTTGCTCATGGCTTAATTTTTTTAAAGTTCAGATGGCAGGGAAGCTGAAAGAAAGTGGGGTAGAACATTGCTTTATAATTTTACTTACCTTATAAACAGAACTGCCTCCCACTATCCAAACCATGTCCACTTTATTTGCTAATTCTGGTTGCTCAATAAGTTTTAAGGCATCATCCAGACTTTTGGCAAGAAAATGAGCTCCTTGTGGAGGTTCCCTGAGGTTAAAAAAAGAATTAGAAATAATTTCTATAAAACCTATTCATATTAATCAATTAATTATAAAACCCAAATCATCATAAATATGAATCCTTTAAAGAAACCACATTTGTGAAAAAAAAAAAAAAAGAAACCACATTTGTGTATGGTTCACAATGAATTGAAAAACATAAACACTTCTGGTATCTTGTGATATTTATGGTGGAAAAAAATCATAAGAGTAGTCTCTAGAGGGATGGGGTTAAAGATTGACTGGGAGGAGGCATAAGGGAACTTTTGAAGGGTTATGGTAATGTTCTCTATTTTTAATATGGGATTATATAGGTGCATACATTTGTCAAAATTTAGCGAAAGTACATTTAAGACTTGTACATTTCACTGTATATATTTATCTCAAAGAATAAAGCTAATGAAATATTGAACTCTAGTTAATCATATGTATGCTGAAGTATTTAAGGGAAAACACACTAATGTCTACAAGTTACTCTGAAATGTATTAAAAAACAAGACCAATTGATGTATGGATGGATGATAAAACAAGCATAGTAAAACGTTAATGGTAGAATGTATGTGGTGAATATACCAGTATTTACTGTAAGGTTCTTTCTATATGCTTGAAAGAGTTATAATAAAATGTTAAGGAGAGTAGTATGTTTGAATGACTGTACTATGGAATGATTTTTTTTTTTTTTTTTTTTTTTTTGAGAAAGTATGCTCCTGAGTGTGGTGGTGGGGGGTTAGGGCAGAGGGAGAGGGAGAGAATCTTAGGCAGGCTCGAAGCTCAGCTCAGAGCCTGATACGGGGGTCGATCTCACGACCTGAGATTGTGAGTGGAGTCAAAATTGAGCGTCAGACACTCAGCTGACTGAGCCACCCAAGAGGCCCTAGAATGATTTCCAAACTCTTAATATGTGATGAATGGGGAATGAGTTATAAGACTTTTCATATTTTAAACATGTAGAGATGGATGAAGTATTAATAAATTAGCATGTTATTTTTTGTAATTAAAAATCCAAAGGAGGGGCTCCTGGGTGGCCCAGTTGGCTAAGCATCCGAAGGTCTGACTCTTGATTTCAGCTTAGGTCATGATCTCAGGGTTGTGGGATCAAGCCCTGTGTTGGGCTCTGTGCTGGGCATGGAGCCTGCTTGTGATTCTCTCTCTCCCTTTGCCCCTCCCTACCCGAACCCCAGTTAAGAAATTTTTAAAAAATCCGAAGGAGGAAAAGTTAATTAATTTCAGGGTTAGATCTTCAGGTTAATCTCTCCCTATCTCCACAACTGTTTTTTGGGGGGTGGTTGTTGGACGAAGGGGCTGTAATTCCCTTTATAAATGATGACACATGTAGAATTTGGCTTCCATTGTAATTAGAGAACAGAAATTGCAATTCAATGTCAAGTTCTTAGGCTGATGCTTTAAAAGATTATATAACTACCCTTGAACTGGTAGTTATAACAATGATTAATCAAGAGCTAATGGAGACATTCATTCTTTTGGCTGCCTCCTACCTCACCTTGACAGATATTTCACTTATTTCACTCTTTGTCATCTCTAAAGGAGTTAAGAGCACAAAGAATATATTTTGACTAAAAGCTGGAAAAGATATGGAGGCCAGGGTGAGGTTAAATGAGCCAAGGGATTCTCTAAGACGTCAGGGCAGCTGCAGCAACTAGATTGGACGAGGCTGTGTAGGGCAAGAATTAAATAAGAAACTGATTTGAACTTGTGGAGAAGATAGTCTAGTTAATAAAGCCTAGAATGCCTAAAATAGAGTCAAGGTGGTTTTAGTAATTGAGGATGCTAAAATCGGAAACGATGATAAGAGTCAGGGTAGAATGGAAAACAGTGACTTAGGAACTGACATATGAGGAGAACTGGAAAAGGCATCCTAGAAGTTGGTGGGTTATAGCAAAATAATTTAGAAGGTGGTATAAGTAGTTGGTGTGGACTTCAAATTAATGGGGTAAACATTTTGTGTAGATTGTGGAATAATGGCTTGAAATGGTGCAAGGGCTTAAGGTGAAGACTACTTCTTTGCCCTTTTGTAGTGAGTCTGGAAAAGGAAAACAAAGGATTTGTTTCAGATTTTAGTTATCATAGAGACATGGAGGAAATGATTCTGCAAAATGTTGTTACTTAGCAGTTTAGGAGTAAGTTTCACAGGAAACCCTTGATCCAAGATGGGTAGAAAAAAATTACCAAAAATTTGAGCTAATGTTTGAGTTCATTAGCCCACTGTATTCATTGTGTGAAAGCATAAATCCTAGAAACTAACACAGTAAACAGAATATAGGAAGCACTCAATATTGTGACTTATTTCATTGCTAAATTTCCTTCCTATATTTATCTCAAGCTAACAGAGATTACATTCCCTGACAAGAGATAATTGGTATGTGGTTGTATACAGTCTAGAAACAAGTGGACATGCTTGATATCTTGTTCCAAACTTCAGTCTTGAATTCTCTCAGAGGGATGGGATGAAGATTAAAAGAAAGATAATGTACATTATAGGCACTCTAATGATATTTCCATCCTTCTTTTTTTTTTTTTTTAAAAATATTCTATTTATTTATTTGATAGAGAGAGAGAGAATGAGCAGGGGGAAGGACAAAGGGAGAGGGAGAAGCAGGCTTCCCTGCTCAGCAGGGAACCCAATGCAGGGCTTGATCCCAGGAATCTGGGATCATGACCTGAGCTGCAGGCAGACGCTTAACCAACTGAGCCACCCAGGTGCCCCTCCATCCTTCTCTTTAAAAGCCCTATTCAAAAGAGGGTGCTTTTTACCTGATGGGATAGTTATAGTAGAAAGAAAATATCTAACATTTATTCAGTGCCCCCTTGCTCTCCCAAATAGTGGGATAAGGCAGTGCTTTGCATATATCCTACCACTTAATATGACCAGAAGTTCTGTGTAAGTACTTTTATTCCTGTTTATAGATGATATTGAGGCTAAGAAGTTAAGAAACCAGTGGATACAGAGCTAGGAAATGGTGGACCTGAGATTTGAACTCCAGCAGCCTGATGCTGGAGTCTGAGTTACAACTTCTTACACAGACAATAGATTCTCAACTGATGGTCACGTACTACAAAGGTGTCATATTCCAGTCCGCTCAGACCTCAGGATGGTGTGGCCTAATTTAGGTAAGCCCTAAGACCAGTGTCCTCTGGCCTTGAGCAGCCTCATTTGATTACCTCAGGGCACCATATAAACATTATCTTTTCCACTGTGCCTGATGTGAAAGATGATGTGGCAGATGAAATTCTGGCTCGACTTCCTTAGAGACTGTTGGGAAAGCTTACCGAAACACAAAAAACCCTAGGCTAGAATCACATCTTAACCAAAATAAAAAAAAAGTTCAATTTAAGACCTTTTGAACTCAGTCTTTGAAATGGGACGTCTGACTATTGAAAATTGGTTCAAGTATGCTCCATCCTCATAATTGAATACTATGCAGCCACTACAAATATTTACAGAAATTAATCTTTCAATATATCAAATGGGGAAAAAAGGCAGGTTAGAAAACAGGATGATCCTATATTTATAAATCACCTACTGATCATTTATTCTGTGAAAATTTCTGAATCCCTGCTTTGCTAGGGGATATGCCAAATGCTGAGAATAGAGACAAAAAGAGAAAAAGAACAGCACTCCCTGTACCACTGGCAGGCAGAGAAATATCTCAGCAGTGGCCACCGTGTGAAGGACACGCAGTGGGGATGCATGGAGGATGCCAGATGAGCAGAGGGGATGCATCTTCTGGGTGCGGCGATGAGGGAGAATACTCCCTGGAGAAAGATCCCTTAGCAGAGAGTCGCAGAGGAGATAAAAACATGTCCAAAACACAGAAGTGATACATGACTATAGATATGACTGAGGTTTGTACTAAAGTTACTGAAGTTATTTAACAAAAAGCTCCAAGAAAGTTCAAAGTAGAAGTAATCTGTAATGAGGTTTAAAATAGTAAAGGGTAGGACAACACAGCAAGGTCTTGACAACGGGAGAAAATGGAAGTCTAGAATAAAGTGGTAGGGGCAGGGGGAGGTTCTGATCATGAACCTCAAGATTGAGGGAAGGAAGAACAAAGTTATATGTTAGGGTAAAAATGAGATCGCAAGCCCGTTCACTGTGTTTCCATTAATATTAATATTTTCTGTAAGATATAAGGTAATTTTTCTCAAATAGCAAAGGTTGGGAGAGTAGGAGCTGATATTGATAGGGTACTCTCTGTGTGCCAGAAATTTAATATACAAAACTTCAATTAAT
>CM052895.1:49829092-50028969 GCA_028534135.1 Potos flavus
CAGTCCCTGCTGGAAAGTTCCAGCATGCCCTTCCTGATGGCCTGCCCCACAATTTTGGACTTGCCTAGCCAGCACCCACAAATGTGTAAACTAATTCCTTGCAGTGACATCCCCAGGGCATTTCCAAGCATCAGTAACTATCTACTCCAATGTTAGACTGCAGGACAGGAAAAATTCCTAGCACAGGCCAAGTGGAGACACTCCTCTCTCTCTAGGATCCCTAGGTTGACTTCAATACTTTCAAATCTTTTACCTGTAGACACTGGGTAAAGAATACAAGTATAAAATATTATTTGGGTGTTGTAGTAAACCAGGAATAGGACATAAGGTTATGACTGATTTTTAGCCCATCCTAAAATTTCTATCTTATTATATTGAGGGCAGAGTCCAGAACGGGGATAAAACACTTAAAGTTGGCAAATCCCAAAACATACGTGAAACTAGGGAAAAATGTTATTAACTATATTATATAAATGATACTTGAGCCTATGGAATAACAGTTGAAGGAAACTGGCAAATCTGTTACCACATTTGAGATTTAATGTAACTTTTTACAGTGGTGAAATCAATCCCTTAAGTAGCAGAGGGAGTTACTCTCATGTGGGATAAATAACTGCTTATTCATTTTCTGTAAATTATCTTTATGATATTAGGCAGCTTCATCTATAATGCTGTATTTATACTATTTTGTCGTATACGGACCTCCACCATAGGAAATGGAACATGATTTTTTTGTGGTGAATTTGTTATAGTACTTACTTGAGGTCTCTGCTGAGAACTAAATTAATTCTGTCCTTTAAAGGTCGATTCTTCTCAGGAATAGAGAACCATGTCTTCCTACCCATAATCACTAAATTCTGTTTACCTAGAAAATCACATAAAAAGAATATTTGGGCAGTTACATTTATATTTCCATATATTCACATACACACACACACACACACACACACACACACACACACAGAGATATGATTGTCATAGTGACATCTAGTGGATCTACACAAAATTAAAATTTAAAACAGGCTTACCAAAATTTACATTTATCACCCATTTCCTAAATATAGTAACTTCTTTTCCCCTATAGTGTTATCCCAATTCATATCCAATATTTAATCAACTGCAATCATGTATAACAGTGAAGAGCCAAGATTCTGGGGCAAAGTGCTCAAGTTCAGTGTTAGACAAGTCATGTTAATCTTCTGTGTCTTACTTTCCTTATTTATAAAATGGAGATAACAGTAGTTTCTACTTCTAGGGTTACTGTGGGGATTGAAGACTTATAAGATCTAATAAGTCCTGTTTAACTGTTTGATAGGATAACATTATTCATATTTGTATACTCTGTAGACATATTAATAGTCATACTTTTAAAGATAAGTGCTTAATATTCCACTCAGTTAAAAACCTAAAACACTTTCAATTGCGCTTCTATCTTTCAAGTATAATGCCTCTATGGAAACTTTATACACATAGCTTCCATTTTTGGTTTAATTACTTAGGAAAAAATCTTGGGAGTCAGATATCTGGATCAAAGGAATATATATATTTCTATAATTCTTGATATGTTCTGACAGGCTAGCAAAAGAAGTACATGTGTCTGTTTTAAAGAATCATTATTAGTTTGGTTTTATTTAAATAAAAACACTAATAGTTACAAAATACAAGTAGTAAGAGTAAGCGTTTTTCTGTATTTTGGTTCATTACTCATAACCAATTAGTACTTCCAAATGTTAAGGAAAGTTTTTTCCTCCAAGAATTAAAACCCCAATAATTCATGGTGCCCCCTATGTCATATGCACTGCATTTTCAATGACAGAGCTCTAGGTGCTAGTAAAGAGATATCAATTATCAAAAATAACAGAGCCATTAGGTGAGGAATTCTGATGAGAGAAATGGTACAGATCTGGCCTAACACCTAAGGTGGACATGATAATGAAGAGCATAGGGAGACATTGTGGGGCGGGGGCGGGAGGGGTGGAGAGGAAGAAAAAGAAAAAAGAAAAAAAAGCCAACACACCTTTGGTACCCTTCCATCCACTCATCCAAGAACTACTGAATTTACTGAAAACCAGCAAACAGGCCAGGCGTTGGATGCTCTTCCTATGACTAGACCATACTTGGGATTCTAGAGAGTGGTTCATGTCAATTCCTTAAGCTTCAAGCTCTTGCTATCTTGTCTCTACAAGTGACCTAAGTGCCAGGTCCAAGGACCTGTATCTGTCCTGTTTAAGTTATGCTGCATCTGCTTCTTTCTGGCTTACTATTTTCCTTTTGCTCTGCTATTCCTTCTCCTATGACCGAATACATGTCTCGTAGGTTTTAAACGGGTATCCCACCACCATATTCTTTTCCTTGTTTGTACTCTTCTCTCCAGTGGCTCAACTCATCTACTTCCCTGTATCTGAAATTATCCTGGATATTCCACAAAATCCCCAAACCTCAAAATTATCACTATTACAATTGCACAACTATTCTCTACCTCATCCAGGATTATTCAACTGTCATTAAACTGAGTATCTGAGAGTTCATCCTGGATCCCTTACCGCATCCCCTTCGCCTTCCTGATCTCCATATCGAGTATCATGGAGCCGTTTTTTGGACTTTCCTCCTCTCCATTGCCCTCCTTCAGACCCTGTCATCTGCAGGGGCTATGGCAAAAGCCTCCTCTGATTTCCTTTCCATGCTCTAATCTTCCTTGAAGCCTGCAGCTAGCTGCTAATTCTCCCTAGTACCTCAACTGTACGCCTGCCCACATAAAATTTCAAAGAACGGTTTTTTCCTTTTTAAAGGGTATGGCAAACCTTGGGAACTGCATACGAATGAATGGTAAGGCAAAAGGTTCCAGATTAACACGGACGACTTTTCATTTAAGTAAAATCTGCACTGGTAAGCTTACTCAGCAAGATATCTCCCAAACCTCAATCTCCTAAAAATCCCACATTACCTTCTACTGAGGAGGTTGTGGTCATTCTTTGGAAAAACTTGAATTCATTCCTACAAGTTAGACAAACAGCGTTACTCAGAACAGCATCCCGCGGGCTCTAGCTCTAACGCGACCCACAGACGCTGCGCTGGCGGGGAGGGAGGCGAGTGGAGTGGGGGTCTCTGGGACCCGGACTTTGTTCTGAGGCAGGACACCGCGGGGGAAAAGTCCTCGCCGGGCGGCAGGAGCAGGACGGAAATCAATAACTTGGCCTCCCGGCTCCTGAGGGCGGAAGGAAGCCCAGGTCCAGCTCGCGTCAGCTCAGGTGCCAAGTCCGCCCCTCTCCTCCCGCCGCAAGTGTCCGCGCGACCCCGCCGTAGTGCCGCGATCAAAGGCCTTCCGCGGCAGCTCTCCCAAACGCAATCAACCCTCAGCCCCGCAGGTACCTGAGCGGGGGCCAGGGCAGGTCTCCGTTCTTGCCGATGCCCATGTTCTGGGAAACAGCGGCGATGCAGTTTAGCGTACGGACCATGACAGCAGCTGTAAACACCTCCCACCTAGCTCACCACACTGGGGCACGCCCGGCCGAGCTTGGCGCGAAATCGCTGCCAGCCCGCCTCCTCGGTCCTATTTGTGCAGCCGAGACTCCGCCCCGCGCCCCGGCGCACGGCAAGGTCGTGACGTGCTCGCGCCCGCAGACGCCGGGAACCTGCGGCCTCGGGCTCGCGCTCCTGGCTCGGCCCTGCGCTGGTGGTGTTGCTCTGTGCCGTGCGATGTCGGGCCGGAAGCCGGCCTCTGGCCGTGCCACTGCCACCGGCCCAGCCCCTGCAGGGCAAGCGGTTTTGAGCAGATTCTTCCAGTCTACGGGAAGCCTGAAGTCTACCTCGTCCCCCACGGGTGCAGCCGAGAAGGCCGACCCTGACTCTGACTCCGCAGCGCCCCTAGCGTCCACTTTCCCGCCTCAGTTGCCGCCACACGTGGTGGGTTTGGTGATGGACGGGGCGGGGCCAGCGGGAGATGGGGCGGGGCAAGATGGGCGGGGGCGGGAACGGTGCTTGTGGGTGGAGTGGGAGGAGGCAGGGACAGTGCGCGAGAATTGGCGAGATGAGCCGGCCCTAAGAGATAGGGGCAGGGCTCAGAAGGGAGAAGGCGGGAAAAGCCAGCCGGCCTCCATTCTCGGCGCAGTTCAGGTTGTAGTTACCAGTTGGAATAATAGACTTGAGGCCAAGGCCACGCAGGTTCTTAGTGGCAGACCCGAAACAGGAGCTCAGGTCTCCAGACTTCCATTCTGGTGAGGGTAGGGGCCTGTGGGAAAGGATACATCTTTTAATCTCCACTCTACCTCCCCACACTTAAAAAAAAAAAAGTCTGAATTGAAGGTTGAAGAGGAGCTTTATTTACCTTATGTGTATGTTCTTGGTTGCGTGACCGGAAGGAAATTGCCGCTAAGTCTCTAGTTTTTAAGCGTGCAACAGCGGTGCTCAGTATTTCAAGCGAATAGGGTAAAAGCAGTCATATTGTCCAGTTCCTCAGTGACTACACTTCTTGTAGCTAAAATTGTAAAGTTTGATACACAATTTGGCTGGATTAAGATTAAGGTGGTGCAGATGTGAATGTTTAGTCATTGAATCCTTCCTGTTGCTTACCATCGTTCAGCTGAGTAAAATAGGTTTTGTTTTTACCAGGGATACTGCCACCAGGGAAAGTCAAGGTTGAGCCCTCACCGGGGCTTCCTGATACAGTATTTTTAAAGCTGAGGATGTGTTGGGACGTCTGGGTGGCTCAGTCTGTTAAGCGTCTGTCTTCAGCTCAGGTCATGAACCCAGGCTCCTGGGAACCAGTCCTGCATTGGGCCCCTTGCTCAGCTGGAGCCTGCTTCTCCCTCTGCCCGCTGCTCCCCCTGCTTGTGTCCTCTCTCTCTGACAAATACATAAAAAAAATCTTAACAAACAAACAATAACAATAGCTGAGGATGTGGAAAGGGATTGCAGACTGACTTTTAGCCACCCTCCAAGTTTTAATACAGATGACAGCCTAGCTACTTCAAAGTCTTCATTCTTATTTCTTCCATAGAGTGATTTCTCCTCTCCTGTTTTTGAGTTTTTTTTAAAGATTTTATTTATGTATTTGAGAGAGAGCACGTGCATGAGAGAGCACGCGCACTAGATAGCACACAAGCAGGGGGGAGGGGTAGAGGGAGAAGCAGACTCCCCCCACCCAGCAGGAAGCCCGATATGGGACCCGATTCCAGGACCCTGGGATCATGACCTGGGCTGAAGACAGACGCTTAACAGACTGAACCATCTAGTTGCCCCTGTTTTTCATTTTTGATGATAGTCTACATTTCTTGAATCCACCAAGATTTTATTTTACACCTACCATTTAGAGGGTATTTTGTGAAGGACTTAATTTTTGACAGGTTTCCTGTGGTATCTTCGGTGGTGAACATAAGCCAAGTTTGAACATGAAACAGTTAAATTACAAGTAACATTAACATTTCAAAAATGGTAGTGTTCTTTTGTTATGTATCTAATTTCACCTTTCCTAAATGGATTTTTTTTTTAAAGGTATTTTATTTAACATAGGTAAGTAGAGTGACTCACGTTTTATAATCTGAGATAGGTGAAGGCTGGTTGAGTAAAGAAAGGTATCAGCCTTGGTTCTAATTGATTCTAGCAGGGCTTGAAGTGCTGAGGTTCATGACCTCCGGTGTCCACATTCTTTCATGACAGTAAGGAGAGTTTACCTATTTATAGTTCTTTCCAAGTCTGGAGGTAGGTGATTCCATAAGAGTGGGGTGGCAAGAAATTTGTTATTGAGAGGTAAGTTTTAACGTATTTCACATATATCAAGTTTTGAGGTTAGAGCTAACACATCATTTTCTAATACAGGTTGCAGAAATTGGCAGCAGTAAAAAGAGACCACTGAAGAGTGATGGGCCTGTTCAAAAGAAAGCAAGGAAAGTCCAAGAAAAGGAAGGAAGTAGTGATTCTATAATGTTTGGGAACGCTGGTGAGTTCTGTGGCGATGATTGTTTGTTCTCACTAGTCGTGCGACGGATACTGTATTCTCCAGAGAGTAGAGGAAGTTACAGAGGAGAGTTGTGGCATTTTTCTCCTTAATGGACAAAGTCTCCGCTGTGCTTGAGTAGAGTGCCCCCCCCCATAAGTGGTGGTGTGAGTAGGGCTTTGGGGGTGTGGAGGTAGAGCTGGAGTTCTGCAATTTGCCTGTAGTTCTCCCCATTTTCTCTTTTATTCCTCTTAGCTAATTTTTGTCCTGATTATAAAAGTAAAACATTCTTGTTATAAAAATTTCAAATAATACAGAAATGTAGAAGGTAGACAATGAAAGACCCCATCATCCTTCCCATTTAGTGAGACCTTCTGGTAATTTTAGGGGGCTACTGAATATTTTTCCAGGTTTCTCTCTTTATACATATCTATATGTACACACAAAGACCCACAAATTACTTAGTAGTAATACAATCGGCCCTTGAACAACATGGGGGTAAGGGGCGCTGATGCCCTGCACAGTTGAAAATCCATGTAGAACTTTTGGACTCCCCCAGAACTTAACTACTAATAGCCTACTGTTGATAGGAAACCCCACTGATAACATAAACAGTTGATTAACACATATTTTATATGTAATATATATTGTATACCGTATTTTTACAATGAAGTAAGCTAGAGGGAAGACAATATGTTAAGAAAAGCATAAGGAAGAGAAAATACATTTACATTAGCGTACTGTATTTATTGAAAAAAAAAAAATCCCCAAGTGGACCTGTGCAGTTTAAACCATGTTGTTTAAGGGTCGACCGTATTTTATAAATTGTATTATACTATATGTACTAATTTGCAGCTATCATTTTCCACTTACCAGAATGTTTTGAACAATGTCAGGATATGTAAATCTACCCTGTCCTTTTTTAGCATGGAAGTGCTCTTTCTGTATGCTAAAAGTGTTTGGATAAAACCACCATTCCTGAACTCGTGGGCTTCTAGAGGTGGTGTTGGATTTATAGATGATTGAGCACTTTTTCTTTAGTTGTTGGCCTCAGAGCGTTTGTTATAAGGGATAACAGAAAATGCTTCTTTCTTCATTTATCCCCAGAAAATTAGGTAGAGAGTGAGATAAAAGGAAAGCAAAAAAAAAGTCTCAATTCAGTGAATCAAGCATGTAAGATATCTTTCCTTCCCCAAAAGGTAAAATTTGAATTTAGGGTGAACATGAAAGCCTTAGTATGAAATAACTATAGAAACGGAGATGTATACTTAAAGAGAATGATAAATCTGATTAATACCCTTTTCTGTTGTCAACAAGGCAATTGACTTAGAATGTTTTGAAGTAAGACTTTTTGTGACTTGTTAAAAATGGTACTCAGAAAAAAGGGAAAGGAGCATCTGCCAGTCCAGCCCCTTTATTTGTTTTCCAGTCTTATGTCTCCTTGTGCTTCATTTCGGATCAGTTCTCCTGCTATGTTTTCAAATTCCATAATCTTTTCTTCTGTGGTGTCTAATTTGCCATAAGTCTCAGATAGTATACATTTCATCTTTAGAAGTTCTACTTTGTTCTTTTAAAAGAAATCACCTTTTTCTCTGTGTGAAACATATGTCAGTAAAGCTACCAAAACCAAACAAAACCCCAAAATCCAAATCTTCCATTTTGCCTCTCTTTATGTTCATGGTTTTTTTTTTTTTACCTTTTTGATTATGTGGAACATATTTATAATATGTTTTCATGTCCATATCTGGTAATTTTGTCATCTCTGTCATTTCTGGGTCTGTATCCCTTAACCGTTATTTCCTGCTTTTTTCTGTCTAGTAAGTAATTGTTTGGATCATAGATACTTTGAATTCTGTGTTATCATGTGTTGGGTTTTGTGTTTCTTTAAAGAATGTTGGACTTTGTTCTGGCACGCAGTTAAATTCTTTGTGGATCAGTTTGATCTTTTTAAGGATTGTTTTTAAATATTGGAAGAGAAGGATTAGAGTAGTTCTGTTCCTAAGGTTTGATTTTTCTAGAGTTGGGAAGGAATACATAATAACAGTAGCACATTATATAGTATTTCTACCACATTTAAAAAATGGACATTAGGGGACGCCTGGGTGGCTCAGTTGGTTAAGCAGCTGCCTTCGGCTCAGGTCATGATCCCAGGGTCCTGGGATTGAGTCCCACATTGGGCTCCTGGCTCAGCAGGGAGCCTGCTTCTCCCTCTGCCTCTTCCTGCCGCTCTGCCTGCTTGTGCTCTCTCTCTCTTTCTGACAAATAAATAAAATCTTTAAAAAAAAAATGGACATTAATAACCTTTAGGACATAGGTAATAAAAAAAAGGGAATGTAGGTAATAGTAAAATGTAATAACAGTTTTAAAAAATGATGAGGTTTGAGTATGTATTACTATTGTTTTTAATACAGTTTATTTAATTGTAAGTTGACATAATCTAATTTGTAATCATGGCTGTGTTTGACAATTGGCTCACAAAATTCTTGAAGGTTTAACAGTTGCCTCTACTCAGCCAATATCAACTGGCTTCATCCAGGACCACTGGTCTTTCTCTGTGAGCTAGTTTGACTTTCCTCATAGCTTGAGTCTCCAAGGATGAGCTCCCTGAGAGTTAGATAGAAGCTGTATTGACTTTTAAGATCTAGCTTCAGAAGTTAACATGCCTTATTCTGTTGGTTGAGTTAGTTAAAAGGACTGCCTTTGTTCAAGGGAGTGATCATGGATCCCACCTCTCAGTGCAGGAGTGTGAGCATCACATTGTAGGAAGAGCAAATGGGACAGGGTATATATATTTGGCCTTCCTTGATGAATAAAATCTACACGGGTCAGAATTCAGAGTTGACTTTTTATGTTATTAATATTCTTATTTGAATTACAGATAAACATAATATGGAACTCTATCTCAGAAGTATTTTGATAAATACAAATATTCACTATCTTAATGCTTATAGTATATGTACTACTGAAGTGGGCACTATCATAATGCTGTATAAATAAATTCAAACTTTTATGAGTACAACCCCAAGACTTGTAAACCACCCCCATCCTGGGAAAGTTTTTTAATATCCGTAGGAGGGGAGTTCTTATATTGTACATACACCTACAGTATACTTTTGAAGAGTGATTCAAGTATATATTTTGAAAAGGGGAGAGTAATTTGAAAGAGATTCAAATATACATTATTCCAGCTATAAGATTAGCAGGAGACAAGGTAAAATTTACATGTGAAAAGAGGTTTAAATATAAATAAATATATATGTACGCATGTATATATAATTAAATATAAATGTGAAAAGTTTTAAACTCTTAGGAATGGACCAAACACAACTCTTTTTTTTTTTTTATTAACATATAATGTATTATTTGCTCCAGGGGTACAGGTTTGTGAATCATCAGGCTTACACATTTCACAGCACTCACCATAGCACATACCCTCCCTAACGTCCATAACCCAGCCACCCTATCCCTACCTCCCCACACCCCAGCAACCCTCAGTTTGTTTTGTAAAATTAGAGTCTCTTATGGTTTGTCTCCCTCCCATCTTGTTTCATTTTTTCCCTCCCTAGCCCCCACGACCCCCCACCTTACCTCTCAAATTCTTCATATCAGAGAGATCATATGATAATTGTCTTTCTCTGATTGACTTATTTCACTTAGTGTAATACCCTCTAGTTCCATCCACGTCGTTGCAAATGGCAAGATTTCTTTTTTTTTGGATGGCTGCATGGTATTCCATTGTGTGTGTGTGTGTGTGTGTGTATATGTACACCACATCTTCTTTTTTTTAAAAAGTATTTTTTTTTAATTTATTTATTTGACAGAGAGAGAGAGATCACAAGTAGGCAGAGAGAGAGAGGGGGAAGCAGGCTTCTTGCTGAGCAGAGAGCCCGACACGGGGCTCGATCCCAGGACCCTGAGATTGCGACCTGAGCCAAAGGCAGAGGCTTTAACCCACTGAGCCACCCAAGTGCCCCAATATACCACATCTTCTTTATCCATTCATCTGTTGATGGACATCTAGGTTCTTTCCATAGTTTGGCTATTGTGGACATTGCTGCTGTAAACATTCGGATGCACATGCCCCTTCCAAAACAAAACTCTTGCCCTCAGAGTTTTTGTTGTTGTTGTTGTTTTTGCTTTAATAGGAAAGGTAAGAGGTGATAAATGCAGTCCCTTTTTCATTATATTTAGTAGTGGCTACCTAATAGTATTACCCTAAAGGGAAAAGTATTCCGGCATATAGTAGATAGTAGACAGTGAATGATAGTTTTCTTTCTTTTGTAGATTGCTTGCTTAAGAAGAACTGCCAGTTGGCAGACTGGGATAAGTGCTATGGAGAAATGTAATCTTATTATAGGAACACAGACAAAAGATGATTTTAAGCTAGGGGAATTAGCAAGAGTTTCATGCAAAAGTAATTTTAAGAGGGATCTTGAAGAATGAGTATGATTTTGACGTGGAAATTGGGGTTAAGGGCATTCCAGGGAGAAAGGATAGCATGAGTAAAGCTGTGGGGGTGGGATAGTGGGCATGTTGGGGCGGGGTGGTGATCTGCTTTCCTTGGTGAACCCCTGGGATCAGTATCTCTAGGTCTTTCCCATTAAGCTGATCAGTTTCCCTGGTCCAGAGTCTTCCCTGCTCTTGGCTGGCTGCTGGTGTTCAAGAGCTCCTGAGGAAGAGGCTGGGTTTCTCAGCCTATAGTAAGCCCCTATTTCCCATTATTCCTCTGGCTCAGGCACAGTTCTCCCATCTCAGCTGTGCCTGTTCTACCTCTTCTGGAGAAACCTCCAGTTCTCTGCTGACCTGGAGGAAGCACAGCTGCCCTTGAGCTTGGAGTAGGCTAGAGGTCTAGGGATCAACTTGTTTTGAACCAGTCTTCTTTATTTTAGAACCTCCCTTTATTACATATTCTACTGCTGCCCTGATTCCTGAGCCTTAAGCATTTTGTGTGGTAAATGGTATTGGTTCTTGGTTTTCTTCACTACTGGTTTAGGATTTAGCTTTCAGGTGTGCTAAATTGGTTATTATTCATCTATTTTTCCTTCTAGTTTCAGATTTTTTTATTTGCACCTGTCACTTCTCCTTTTTCTCTCTGTCCTTATGCGCTTATTTAAAAAAAAAAAAAAAGAAAGAAAGAAAGAAAGAAAAGAAAAACCCTCCCAGTAGTTTGTAATGGGGTTTCAGGACCAAGTGAAATTACATGTATGTTTCAGTATGCTATCTTTACCCTAAACCCAAATGTTTCTTTATTTCCTTATCACATTGTAGTAATATTCATTGCTTTAGTGAGAAGCTCCCTCTTTAAAAATCCTACACTGGTTTTGAACTGACATAATGAGAACAAAATACTATTGTTATATTTTCTTCTGATTTGCTAACTAAGAGTCAAAGAAATGTCTGAGGACCAAGAATGTTTTAAAGTCTCTGGAAAAATTGAAAGAATTCTGCTGCGATTCCGCCCCTCCTCGAAATAGAGTCCAGACAGAGCCTCTTCAGGAGAGATTTGCAGTTCTGCCAAAATGTACTGATTATGACGATATCAATCATCTACGTGCAAAGAAGGCAGTTTCTTGTGAAGATTCCAAATCTCATACTAGTCAAAAGGTATGTGTTCTACAGATGAATATCCTGTTACTCAAATCAATAGGTTCTGAGGTGCCATTAGTTTCTGTGAGTACACACAAGGCAGTGTTTCCCAAACTTGGCTAATCATCCAAGTTAGCTGCAGAAGCTTTTGCATTTTAGCTTGTTTATTTTTTAAGTCCGTGGAGATTCTGATTGTGTATTAAGGAGGAAAGAATTGGTTTGTATTAAAACAGAACCAAAAAAAAAAAAACAAAGGCCCCCCAGGTGGTTCTGATGTACAGCCTGGGTTAGGAATCCTTGGCTCGGGGGGATTCTTACTAATGAATACAAGCACAAGTTTTCTAATCCTCCTTATAGTTATCACGGTGGAAAATCTTAGGCAACATATATGGGTTTCGGGGTTTTTAGTTGAAAACTTGATGATATTAAGTAAATTCAAAGGCAAACCAAATATGTATGGCTCTTTACTTCCACTGTTATATGATATGTTAATGTTTTTCAGCATTACAAAATCAGGGAATTTAACTTTTGCTCTGTCGTTAACATCTACAATTCAGAGCAGTGGTTTGCAGTCCAGCTTTAAATTAGAATCACCTGGAGAACTTTAAAAACCTTTCTTCGGAATCATACTGGTCTTCTGTAAGAACTGAGTATGAATATTGTTTAAAAGCTCTCATTTTAATGTGTAGCCATGGTTGACAGCCATTGAATTAGAGAAACAGTTCCTTTTTTTTTTTCTTTGAGTCATTTAAATGAAAAGCTATGGATTTTTAAAAAGCTATGGACTGAAAGCAATAGATTCTTTACTCAGAAAAATACTCACACCAACACAATTTTGTATGTAATTTTCAGAAGGTTACATTCCTTCCCACAAAAGCCGAGTTCCTGAACTCACCCTTCATCCAAGCTGAGATCCATTGACTTATCATAGGTCATCAGGAAAAAAGATGTTTTTGTTTTTATTTTTAATCTCTTTCAGTACTTAGAAGCAGTTCACTTGTCTATTAAAGCTCACTTTATTAATTGGAGAGTTTACCCTAGGGCTTCATGAGAGCTTATTTACCATTACTTTATACATAAAATGACCACATTGGTATTTCTGATTCACAGCACATTAGAAGTCACCAGTTAGAAGGGACACCTAGAAGTGTAGTACATGGATGTCATTACAGGACATAGCTGGCTGTTTGATGGCATGGAAGGACACAGACGAATGCTGGAAGCTAATAAGTGAAGTTAAATGGCCAGGGTTTAGGGGCTAGGACCATTAGTGTGGGAGTCAACAACCCGGAAGGTTTTTTTTTTTAAGATTTTATTTATTTATTTGACAGAGAGAGATCACAAGTAGGCAGAGAGGCAGGCAGAGAGAGAGGGGCAAGCAGGCTCCCCGCTGAGCAGAGAGCCCGTCGAGGGGCTCGATCCCAGGACCCTGAGATCATGACCTGAGCCGAAGGCAGAGGCTTTAATCCACTGAGCCACCCAGGCGCCCAACAACCCCGTAAGTCTTGATAGGTTTTGAAATTCCCATTTTAACATTCTGGGAAGTATTTCCACCCAAATGGTTGAAAAAAAAAAAAAGTGTTGCTTAATACTCAAGTATTCAGATTGACTTGTTAGTATGAAAGTTATTTTTTCCATGCCTACTCTCATTCCATATGTGAATAAAGCATAAAGTAAGAACTTTTTTTTCTAGAAAATATATTTTCTTCAAGTATGGATTAGGTGTTACAATATGTAGTATTCCTGGATTTTACATAAAAGGCATGGAAACAAATAAGAGAATCCATCAAAGTTAAAAGCAAATGCATTCTCTTATCTGATACATTGTCCTACTCTTCTGTTGCCAACCTACCCACACCTCTCCATCTCATTGCTGATCTTGGAGATTTGCTAGGCTGCACTATCCAGATAATTTACAACTCTACCTCCTATTTCAGCTAAGCCAATTTTTTTTTTTTAAGATTTTATTTATTTATTTGATAGAGAGAGATCACAAGTAGGCAGAGAGGCAGGCAGAGAGAGAGGGGCAAGCAGGCTCGCTGCTGAGCAGAGAGCCTGATGTGGGGCTTGATCCCAGGATCCTGAGATCATGACCTGAGTAGAGACTTAAACTCCCAGGCATCCCTAAGCCAAATTTTTAAATGCAACTGTAAAGTACATGTTGCTGGGCTTTCTCGTGGACTAAGGCCCTCTCCCTTGGCCAGATAGTGCATTTCTCTTTTTCTCTTCTCTTCCCCTGCTGATCACCAGTCTTTTTTTTTTTTTTTTAAGATTTATTTGTTTGAGTCCGGGAGGGGCAGAGGGAGAGGGAAAGAGAGAATCTCAAGCAGACTTCCTGCTCAGGTCAGGGCTGCATACCAGGACCTTGGAATCATGACCTGAGCCGAAATCAAGAGTCAGACACTTAATCGACAGAGCCACCCAGGCACCCCTGATCATTAGTCTTTTAAAGATTATTTATTTATTTTTTTAGTAATCTCTACACCCAACGTGGTATTTGAACCCACGATCACGAGACCAAGAGTTGCACGGTTTTCTGACTGAGCCAGCCATACACCCCTAATCACTAGTCTTTTAGGCCATATATATGTATTTTTTTAAAGATTTTATTTATTTCTCTGACAGAGCAAGCCAGAGATCACAAGTGGGCAGGGGGAAGGCAGAGGGAAAGGGAGAAGCAGACTCCCTGTGGGAGCAGGCAGCTCCACTCAGGCTCCATCCCTGGGATCATGACCTGAGCTGACAGGAGATGCTTAACCAACTAAGCCACTCACGCTCCCCTTTTAGGCCATATTTTTAGTTCCAGGCTAGCTGATAAATTTTTAGATGATGGCAGTGATACAGTGACAGTTAACTAGAAGTCGGATTTATCCTCCAAATTTGTCTCATTTTACCTTTTGTATAAATAAGTCTCACAAGCAAGCAATTTGCCCTAACCTCTAAACTGGAATTAATTAACGGTTTTCACACATGAAGGGAAGGCTGGCAGGAATACTAATGTTGAAATGTGACCGTGCTTTATATTTCCCAAAAGCTCTCTGTCATATCTCTTTACCAAAAAAAATCATGCTTCTTTCTCGTAATCAAGATTTATGGAATGTACTATCTTTTGGACTGTGCTTGGAAATTTGAAACATTAAGTTCACCTTTAGCTGATGGTATGCTTCTCAAAAGTGGTTTTACCGACTGTTGAGAGAGAGACATTCATACCTGCTCACTTTTTGTGCCTTATACATCTAGGAATAAATAAGGAAAAGAAAAATGTTAATTACGATAGCTTTAATGAAATAAAATTTAAAAAGAGGTGTCTAAAACTTTAAAATGTTTAGGTTTTTAAAATTTGCTTAAATATGCAGTAGTTTAGTTTGGCTCTTTTTTTTTTTTTAAGTCTCTTACTCTGAAAAAAAATTTCAAACCTGCAAAAAAGTTTACCTAAATATACTACGTATTCCTGTAAACTTTCACTTAGATTCACCAGTTGTTAGGTTTGTGCCAAATTTGCATTCTCTGTCTTTCTGAAAACTATTATTGTGGTTAATACTTTCTAAACTATAAAAATCTTTCGGTTGCCAGGATAAGACACTTTCTGATCTCAGTCCTTTTGGATCAATACACACGGGTAATGACAATCTACAGAAAACTTCTGATCCTAAGCCATCTAACAAACGGACGAAAAGCGTTTACACACCTTTAGAATTACAGTACATAGAACTGAAACAGCAGCAGAAAGATGCAATTTTGTGTGTGGAATGTGGATATAAATATAGATTCTTTGGGGAAGATGCAGAGGTAAGTTATTTTTTCAAACACTGTTTCATGTTTTTCTTGTTCAGCCTTAAATATTTTCTTTTTTGTTTCATTTTCTGACTTTGTAAGAGAGCCAGTGTGATCAGTTGCCTTTTAAAATGCTGTCACTTAAAGTCAAAACTGAAGAGAAACACAGGTGAACTTGGGGGGGGTGCTAGGCCAGTGGGGGGAGGACCTGAGGACCCCTTTTGAAATGTCGTGCCTTTTCTCTATGTGCTTGTCCAGTAACTTCCATCCACTGCGAGGCGATTGGATGACTCAGATAGTGAATGAACCATAGTCATGTGAGTATTTGTGTTTCCTGCTGAAGACTCAAGCAAGAAAAAATTTTGAGATGGCCGATTTACTCTTAACTTAAAAATTTCGATAGCCTAGAGGGTAGTTAGGTCTCAGTGGAAGAGCACACTAATTGCCAGGCACCTGCAGAAGGTGTTTGAAGTCTTATAGTCTCTTTGTAGGTCAGTCCTCTTGCTCTGTTAGTCTAAGTTGATTCTGTATTTAATTTTGAGGTATTTGAAGTAGGCCGAAGTTCAGGTTAGAAGTGAATTTGAGCATTTCATGGGCGAGTTTAGGGAAAGCATTGCTGATGATGGTCTGTTGGAGTCATGTGTGGTTGTGATGATTCCACAACTTCAGGTCTCTGTCATCAGATGTCAGACAGCATCGGAGAGTGATGAGGTGGCACAGCTAACATCTGCCTCATGGATAGGAAGTGAAGACTTAGCCAACTTTTCTTCCAGTTTTTAAAATCCTGTTGTGTCCTGAAAACAGTGGTCTTTAGTTGAGGAGGCTTCATTTTGTGTTTGCTGTTATGAAGTTAGACTTTGAAGCAGAGTCCCCGTGTTCCCTGAGAATAGGAACAGATACATGATTGGCATCGTACAGGTAAAGGGGGGAAAGAAAATGTCATTCTCTCCCCTTCTTTCCAGGTCAAGTAAGTTCAGCCTTACCACAGTGAAGGCTAATGTCTTCTGGCCCTAAAGTGAGGAGCTAATACAGTTCAGAGCTGGGTGGGGTAGGGGAGTGAGAATGTTGGAATGAGAGTTCCATGACTCCAGTGGGCAATATCTGAGCCATGAGCTTTCCAGAAGGTAGCGGGGAGTCGGGTGGTGGTGGTTCTGCATTCTTATTGTTTATTATGCATCGTACATTAGCTAATCAGACCAGGCGATTCTCTTCTCACTTCCTCAAAGATGCCTTCCGTCCATATAGCTTCAGAACTTATGTGTGGTCCTATCTCCTCATTTTCAGTATTTGGATGCTTTGTTGCAAATTCTTACTCTTAGAGTCTCACACTCTGTGCATTGACTAGTCCTTGTGCAGGGAGAGCTCAGCACTTTAAGGTTTTGCCAGATCTAGGGGCATAAAAGACCTGTCATATTTTTCCCTGTCGTTTCTAGGTACAAATGTTGGCCCTGAGGTTAGGCCTTGGGAACTGCCAAAAATAGATTAAACCTAGGCTTCTATATGGGAAATCTCTTTTAAACTTTTTATTGGTATACCACACAAATAGAGAAGTGCACAGATCCTAAGTGTATACCTTGATGGATTTTTAGCAAAGTGAGTAAACACCACACAGGGACTCTTGAAAGAGAAATTTATTGATAACTCTCTTTTTAAATTTTTTAGATTGCAGCCCGGGAGCTCAATATTTATTGCCATTTAGATCACAACTTTATGACAGCAAGCATACCTACTCACAGACTGTTTGTTCACGTACGCCGCCTCGTAGCAAAAGGATATAAGGTCAGCTTTGGCTTTGACTTGCACACATGGGATTGGATTCCCTTCCAGAGAGTGAAAACACGTTCTGTAAGGTGGTAGGTTGTAATTGGAATTCGGCATTTAGGAAATGTATCACAATTTATAGCAGTATATCTTCATCAGTTTTTAGTGTACAAGAATTTTAAGGTAAATTAAAAAAAAAAAACAAACCTCTGTGATAGAGACTGTTTCTTAGTGATTTATCCACACTTACAAGCTCTTTGTGGTGCTTATTACTGAAGCCCTACATCTGGACATTGTGGACAAATGTGTTTATTTTACATGTTTCAGAATTAACCTTTTGAAGTCTTCAAATGTGTTTCTTTAAAACAATTTCCATCAGGTTTGATACTCAGTATCAAATTTATTTTTGCCGAAGGTGGGAGTCGTGAAGCAGACGGAAACTGCAGCATTAAAGGCCGTCGGGGACAACAGAAGTTCACTGTTTTCCCGTAAACTGACTGCTCTTTATACGAAATCTACACTTATTGGAGAAGATATCCTTTTTGAATAAGAATTTTTCTCTTAACTGTAACAGAGTCCTTGTTTTAAATAACATTTTTATCTAACTGTTCTTAGAATGGGTACCTTTCTGATGAGATGAGGCGTTCAGGTTACCTTGACATTTGATTAGTGCGCTAGTGAAGAGGGAAGGGCTGGTAGTGGCTGGGAACAAACATTTTCAAATGGAATTGTGAAAGGAGAGTTATCATACTTTAAGAGCAAAAAAAGAGAGCCTCATGAAAGATTAAAGCAGGTCGGCAGCTGATTCCCTAGACTTCCCTTCCCTACGTTAGGTGCTTAGGGCCTATATCTCCTCTGAATCTTCCTGAGGTAAGACCTAAAAAGCTTATTAACTTCAGAATGTAAAAAGAAAACTACAAAGTTAGCACAGAGTTAACTGCTTATAAAGGATAATAGGTGGGCCATCCTCATTAATTGTTAGCTTCATAAAAATTTTATTTATTTTTTATTTTATTTTATGTTTTTTAGAAAGAGAGCTGGGGGGAGCGGCAGAGGAGAGAGGGAACCTTAAGCAGATTCCATGCTTAGCACGGAGCCTGATGTGGGGCTCGATCTCATGACCCTGAGATCATGACCTGAGCTGAAACCAAGAGTTGGATGCTTAACTGATGGCACCACCCAGGTGCCCCCCAAATTTTATTATTTTTGAAAATAGATTATAAGTGAAGCTTTCTCACTTTGTGAGAATCCTCAGTGTGCACAATGATTGCCCCCCCCCAATTTTATGGTCATTCATAAATTCAAATGAATTACTTGAAGCAAAATGACTCTAATAGCAAAATATAAAATTCTGTCTATTTTTTAAAAACCAGAGGCACCTGGATGGCTCAGTCGTTTAAGCATCTGACTCTTGATTTAGGCTGAGGTCATGATCTCAGGATCATGAGATAGAGCCCTGTGTCAGGCTGTGTGCTGGCCATGGAGCCTGCTTAAGATTCTCTTTCTCCATCTGCTTCTGTCCCTCACCACCTCTAAAAAAATAAAAATAAACCAAATAACTGTATATGAAATGAAACAAAGCTGCGTTTTAAAATGTTTTCTATGTGATGAGGTCAGGTCTCAATAAAAATGTAGGGATAAGGTCTTAAAAGGTACTGTGTGAAATCAGGATTTCTTTTTAGGCTTATGACAAACCTGCCCATTTAGAGACCTGCTTAGCTTCTACCCAAATTACGAAGACCCTTTTGTTCCAATAATACCGTGGATAGGAAGAGCTATTACTGAGTAGACCCCAAACCGTTAACAGTTCTCTGTTGTTCTAAGCTGATCAGGCTGTAAGAATATGGTAATTTCATCGCTTCTTTTGCCTGAACTTGAGTCTCTTATTAAAGCCTGCTCCTAAAATGGTACCCCTCCCTGCTTCTTTTTTGCTGTTGCTACAGCTCTTAACCTGCTGATGCCTAAGTTGGTTGTTTTCAGATTGACTTCTGAAAACGTCGCAAATCAGCATTTATCCCTGAGAATTTATTTAACGGACTCACTACATATACATACATGCATACACGCATTATGTTTCTGTTTTCTTCTTTGGTTTTCTTTTTTCATGTCTTTTAAAAATTCTCTTGCTTTTTCTGAGAGCTTGAGGCACTTTAAAGGAGAAAAGTAATTTGCACTATTTTAGTGTATTCATGCTTTGACTTGTGGAATTAAGCATTATGGGATTGTTAAGGATTCAAGTCTTAGCATTATACAAGTAAAGAAGCAGATTACTCTTTCAGCTTCCACAAGGGTACTCTCCTAGACCTTTTGGGAGGTGAGAAGATAATAGTTGTCTGTACTTACAAGCCTCCTGTCTTAGAGAAGATAAGGCCTGTGACTATGAACAGAGTAAATCAGAAGAATGAAGGCTGTATGGAAGATTTTGCACAGAGCAAAATGTCTGGGAAAATGCACCATTATTTTAAAGGAGAAAGCGTTAATGGGAATGTAGCATATAATTTTCCTTAATGATTATTACATGTGAACCCTTTAGTCAAGCTGGATGATGCTGTAAATGTCGATGAGATAGTCACTGATACTTCTACCAGCTTTCTTCTGTGTATCTGTGAAAATAAGGAAAATGTTAAGGACAAAAAAAAGGGGAACATTTTCATTGGAATTGTGGTAAGTACTTTGTAGGTAAGGACGAATGATAGATGATCATGGTATGTGTCTCTGTGAGTACTCATGTATGGCTTACAATGAGACTATCTGATGAAATGTGCCCTCAAGTAATTGTACTAGAAAAACATTTTCCTTATAATTTTATATATTAAATCACTAGTTAAAATTTTCTCATATGGGTACTTGGCATTCTTTGCTTTGGAGACATCCAGGTAGTTTCTGTCCCTGTGCTCTATGAGTTTGGGTTCAAGATGGACACGGTGATAGGCGTGGGCATGGATAAGAAAGAGCAGAAGAAAACACTAAGCCAACACATGCACGGATAGTAAAGGGTTTTACAAATTTCCTCTAGGGTTTTAAAATTAAAATGATGATGGGATTGTTGTATGTAGATTTGGAGGAAAGGGAATAGTTAGGGAGAAATGATATTTGGCGAATAAAAAACTCCATGTTTAATTAACATTAGGAGTACTGCTAGTCATTTTTCTAGAGAAATACAATTTATGAATCATAGTTTTATTGATTTTCCCCTCTAGCAATTTGTGAATGATTTTACCCATTTACAGACCTACCTGCACTCTGCTCAAAACCTTAAACTTTTTAGTGCCCTTCAGAACTATTACTCTTTCATTCTCTTGTAGGTGAAGCCAAAGTAGGACTCCTTGCCTAGCTAACGAACTCATTCTCTTTGTTTTTTCTAACTTTTGCAGTCAGCTGCAATATCAACCAAAATTCTTACAACTCAGATGTCTCCAAAGTACTTTTTAATACCTTACTCTGGTTGGATAATTCTTTGCTAACTTGACATTTGCTTAGCCAATAAAACTTTGTCTCAGGGAGTTAGCATTACTGTTGGGTGGCTCTAAATGATTTTTTTTTTCCTTATCCTTGAGAAGTACTTTTTATCTAGCCATAGGCAAATTAGATCTATTTACAAATAGTAAGGTTATTTGTATTTAAGCTTTACCATGTATAATGTGCTATTTATATTTACTCTTAAACTCAGTCTAAAGAACAGAGCAGATAGTATACAATTCCTCCTTAGTGCTTGCTGCCAGTGTTAGCCATTGTGTATGAATTGGGATGTGAGAAAATGAGAAATGCCTCTCACGTGTTTTCTTGGGTCCTATCCTTGACCTCAGTGATCACTTTTGGGCTGATGACACCTAAGCTCTGGGTCCAGGCAGCACCTCTCTTCTGAGCTCCAGCCTCCTGTATCCAACTTTTTGCTGGGCACGGCACTCAGGATTTGTCCTCACTCCTCAAACTCAGTGTGGCTGCAATGGATCTCTTCTTTTTTTCCCCTCAGTACTATTCTTGCCAGGTTTTTCCCTGTTGCGATGAGTGTCACATATTCCTCTTTCACTACCTAGGAGTTATCTGCTGGATAGTGGCAGTGTAAAGTCAAAGGTTTAAGTGTTGATAGTACCACTACAATTAGGCCCTTGCCCTTCACTTTGGGCAGTGCACAATTTTATACAGACTAACTTCGGGTTTCTTAGTGCCACATATCACATTGTAATGATGTTGCGAGTGTTCTAATATAGACCATTTCTCTGATTTAAAAAAGGCAAAGGGGAATTAGGCTGATAAATTTGTTACTTGAACTTCTGTAGCTAGCTTTTGTAAATGTTTGGTTTGTAGATTGGGAGAAAAAGTTACTTACGTATACTAATGTAGTCCAGCTATCTGGGCACTAGAGAAGGCCTCTCGCCTAGAATTAAGGAAGTTCCTTGAGCCAAAAATGAGGGACTTCAAAAACTCATTAAATATTCAAAAGAAAAAAATTCATAAAACAGAGTGCATAATTGCAGTAATTACAGTATTGTGAGATAACCACCTAGGTCAGGAAATAGAATACGGCATAGAGAAGGACCCTGTCCCTTCAGCAGAGGGAATTTTAATCCAGACTTTTATGATAATAATTTCTTTGCTTTAAGTTCCAGTTTTACCACCTTAAACTGTGTATAAATGTAAATATATTGTGTGTATCTTTTTGGATCTTGCTCCTTTTGTTTACAAACTACTGTTTGTCTATGAGATTTGTTTACCTATGTCACTATAGTAGTCTTTTCATTGTCATTGCTCTGTTGTATTTCATTTTATGACTTATACTTTGTTCATTTTTCTATTAATGGACATGTGGGTTCTTTTTAGCTTTTGGTTGTACAGAGAATGCTGTTAGAAACCTTTTTGTGCATGCCTCATGGTATATATGCCTCTGAGTATATACCTATGGGATGATTTGCTGAGTTGCGAGTATGGATGTTCACGACTTGCTGAGAAAATGCCATGCTGTTTTCCTAAGAGGCTGTGTCAGTTGGCTTTCTGTTGGCAATGTTTGAGTGTGGGGATGAGTTTTGCTAATGCCAGCTGCAACTAGTGCCATGCATTTCTTAAGCATCAGCAGTGGACAAGAGTGAGGCCACATGACCCTGGGCTCCACCACTTTATCACCCCACAGCCTTGGGTAGATTACTTAACTTGTTGCCTCTTCCAAACCGTGATTTTTTCCAGGTTATCTTTGCTATGGCTTAGGATGATACGGGGTAGTTTTAGTTTTCATGCTTATTTCCCTGGATAGATTTGCTACTTGGGATTCATTCAGAGTTTATATATACATATATATTTTTTTTTGCAAAAATTATACTTTTATTAATTTTATATAATGAAGTAGAAATTTACTACTACTCTGATGGCCACATTACTAGGAACGTATTACTTTTAGTGATAACAACTACTAAGTGTATAGAACTGTACAGTTTATAAAGTATTCACGTTTGTTTTATAATTTGACCCTTGCAATAATCTGAAGATTAGAGTAGGCTGGTTTATTCCCACTTCAAGAGGAGGAAACTGAGGGTATGAGGACTTGTCAGAGTCACTCTTGTCAGTTTTGTTGGATCCAAGACTTAACTCAGAGTGTCTCTAAAATCCCATCTAGCATAGCTTAGATATTGGTGAGTCTGACTTCCTACATAAGAATCTTGGAAAGTATACAGGTTTTCAAACACTTTAGAAATGGACTACCTGGGGCGCCTGGGTGGCTCAGTGGGCTAAGCCCCTGCTTTCGGCTCAGGTCATGATCTCAGGGTCCTGGGATTGAGCCCCGCATCGGGCTCTCTGCTCAGTGGGGAGCCTGCTTCCCCTCTCTCTCTGCCTGCCTCTCTGCCTACTTGTGATCTCCATCTGTCAAATAAATAAATAAAATCTTAAAAAAAAAAAAAAAGAAATCGACTACCTACTAAAGAGTATATCCTCTTTACTATTTTTATGTTTGTTTATAAGGTGTCAGGGTTATAACTGGGAAAAATATTTTGTATGTGACATAGTGTTTTTGCTTTCAGGGAGTGCAGCCTGCCACAGGTGAGGTGGTGTTCGATAGTTTCCAGGACTCTGCTTCCCGTTCGGAGCTGGAAACTCGGATATTGTGCCTGCAGCCGGTGGAGCTGCTGCTTCCCTCACACTTGTCAGAGCAAACGGAGACGCTCATCCATAGAGCCACAGCTGCCAGGTAAGACGGCACAGCACTCGAAAATAATGCTGATTTAAAAAAAAAAAAAAGAAAATAATGCTGATTTTGAAATCTGATCTGAAATCAGATTTAATTCTCAAATTGGTGCTTCCTAAACTTATTAAGGTTGTTAAAAAATTTTTACTTAGAAAAATATTTTAACAGTAGTTGTGGAAATGTCAAAAAAGCCTTACTGTGGGGCTTTTTAAAGGGGTGTAATAGTATCTGGTAATGAATCTTCAGTTTCTGGAGGCAATTTAGAGTTCATTTCTTATAAAGGTTAAGTAACTTTGAAAATGCTTTATCTGCGCTGCAAGTTTTAATTTGTGGCTCTGTCTAGGAATTTTATTAATGAGATCTAAGGTCACACTTCTTATTTATGAGGCAGTGGGTTAGGCACTGGCATACAGAAGAAGAGGGTGTGGTTGTGGTCTATGTCTGGCAGAGTTTATAATCTAGGAGTAGAGGCACATGTCCACATACCTAACTGGATTCACAAAGCCTGATGTATTAAGTGACTAACATGAAGGTACCTTGTCGGGACCATTCCATACCACTACCTGGAGGAGTGTCAGGAGAGAAAAGACTCTGGAAAGGCAGACTGGGGCTCCAGTGGAGAGGATTCTATATTGAGGAATTTGGACTTTAGACTAGGCAGGAGAGCCCCTAAAGATTGTCATTTAGTAGGTTGACAGATCAATTAGAAAATCAAACTAATTGATTAAGTGAAGTTCCATGTATTTATTTTTTTCCTTCAAGTTAGAAGTGTTCTGTTTTCATTTGAATTGAACTTCTTTCTAAGTAGCTTTCATAATGTATTTTTTGGTTATACTAATCCATGATCATTGAAGAAAAACTGAGAGTTATCAGAAAAAAAAAGGAAGAGCTAAAAATAAGTCAAATTCTATAACACAGAAATAATTACTCTTAAGTGTTTTGATGTGTTATTTCTATGTATATCACCTTTTTTGGTTTATAAACTTGGATTCATGTTGCAAAGTCAGTTTTGTGTCCTTTTTTTTTTTTTAACCTAAAATTCCTCATACTTTTTTGTGGAATATTTTATTTTGGAAAATTTCAAACATGTACAAAATTACATAGGATAGTGCAGTGAACACCATGAATCCATCAACCATCTTAAACATTGCTCAACTCAGCCAATTTCATTTCTTCCATATTCCTATCCCCCTCGCCTTAAATTATTTATTTGAAGCAAATTCTAGAGGACATCATATCATCTACTAATATGTCAGTGAGTAGTCAGTGAAAACAGTGTGACTACATATCATTCAGTCATGTAAATGGATAATTTATCCATTCCCCTTTTGTTATGTTGCATTCATTTTTCAGTTTTACAAATATTGCTGTGATAAATATCCATGCATAGAAATATTTGTGTGCATTTCTGATTATTTCCTCAAGCTAAATTCCTAAAAGTGAAATTACTGGGTCAAAGGTATACATACTCATAAAACTCTTGGTTGCTTGTTAGCATTGGTAATATCAGTCTATACTTCTACCACTACCAAATAGGAGAGTTGCTTGAACCTTGCTAACATTGGATCATTTAAAGAATCTCTGCCTATGGGATAGATGAAAAATTCTGCATCAAATCCCCTTATTTTATTATTCTTTTCTGACAGTGAGTTAAAACTTGAATAATTGGAGTGCCTGGGTGGCTCAGATGGTTAAGCATCTGCCTTCGGTTCAGGTCATGGTCCCTGTGTGCTGGGATCAAGCCAGGCTCTCTGCTCAGTGGGGAGCCTGCTTCTCCCTGCTACTCTGCCTCTCTCTCTCTCTCTGTCAAATAAATAAAATCTAAAAAAAAAAACACCACTTGAGTAATTAAAAGTGAGGCAGTAGACTGATAAGGGGTGTGGCTCTTGAAGACCTAAAAAAATTAGTAAAATCTATAAAAATTTTTAAGATAGTCTTCTAAAACTATGTCTAATATTTTATGTCTTTGGTTTTCATTTTTCTTTATAACTGCGTATATATTCAATTGACTGAGGTATAACTGAGACTAAAGTCAGTCAATTGAATCAACATTTCCATTTTTCTCTGGGTCTAAAATGAGTCTCTCGTAAGCATATTGATGGGTCTTTTTTTTTTATCCATTTTGATACCCTATGTCTTTTGATTGGAGCATTTAGTCCATTTACATTCAGAGCAATTATTGACAGATACAGATTTAGTGCCGTCTTATTACCTGTAAAGTCACTGTTTCTCTAGATTGTGTCTGTTCCTTCCTATTCTTTGTTGATTTTAGTTCCTTTCCTGCTCAAAGGGTCAAATATTCCTTGCAGGGCTGGTTTAGTGTTCATGAACTCCTTTGGTTTTTGCTTGTCTTGGAAAACTCTATCTCTCCGTTTATTCTGAATGACAGCCGTGCTGGATAAAGTATTCTTGGCTGCATAATTTTTCCATTCAGCGTGTTGAATATATCATGCCATTCTCGTCTGGCCTACCAAGTTTCTGTGGATAGCTCTGCTGCTAACCTTACGTGTCTGTCCTTGTAGGTTGAGGACCTTTTGTCACTAGCTGCTTATAGAATTCTCTCTTTATCTTTGTATTTTGCAAATTTCACTATGATAGGTCTTGGTGTTGACCTGTTTTTGTTGATTTTGAGGGAGTTCTCTGTGCCTCTTGGATGTGAATGCCTGTTTCTTTCCCTAGATTGTTGACATTCTCAGCTATAATTTGTTCAAATAAACCTTCTGCCCCCTTTTCCCCCTCTTCTTCTTCTGGGACTCCTATGATATGGATATTATTGTGCTTTGTGGAACTGCCGAGTTCCCTAAGTCTGTATTTGTGATCTAATAGTTTTTTTTCCCTCTTCTTTTCGGCTTCATTATTTTCCATGATTTTATCTTCTGCATCACCTGTTCTATCCTCTGCTTCTTCCATCCTCCTTGTGATTATATCTAGTCAGTTTTGCATCTCAGTTATAGCATTTTTTATTTCAGTCTAATTTTTAGGTCTTTTAGAATACTAGCTCTGCTAGTATTCTTCTGTTCTAAATTCTTGTTCAGATATATTGCTTATATCTGTTTTGAGGAAATCCCTGGCTGTTATTTCTTCTCGGTCTTTCTTTTGGGGAGAATTTTTCTGTCTTGTCATTATGTCTGGGCTTCTGTCTTTTGCGTTTTGTGAAAGTTTGTTGTGTTTCCTGCTCCTGAGAGTAATAGTATGTTAAGAAAGAGTCCTATACTTTCTAGGGCCTGGCACTTCAGGAAGTGTTTCTGGTGTATGCGTGTGGACTCTGCTGTTGTGTTTTGGTAGCTCTTTCCCATAGGTCAGTCCTCTACAGAGTTCCTCTTTGCTTGCAGTGGGGAGTGTTTGGGCCTTTAACTAGTGGTGCTTTGATTTGTTTGTGGAGATAAGCCTGATTATTAAAAAAAAAAAAAAAGAAAGAAAAAAGAAAGAAAAAAGCCTAATCTGAGAAAAGGAAACGGAACATAATAGCAAACAGACACACAAAAAACTATAAGCCTGATTCTAAAGAGAAAGTAAGAAAGAAATAAGAAAAGAAAGAAAGAAAAAAGCATGATTCAAAAAATAAGAAAAGGAAACAAACCAACTAACACACAAAAAACTATAAGCCTCATTCCAAAGGAAAAAATAAATAAATAAATAAAATAAAAACCTGGTCCTGTTTCCACCAGAACTGAAGCTGACTGTTTGGAGCACTCTGTGATCAGTAGATGTGCTGTATGCAGGGGCCTGTGTTGGGCTTCTCAGGGAAAGCCCTGCTGCACTGGCTCACGGTCAGTCCTGCCTAGTAAAGAAGTCCCTGCCTGGAGCAGAGGGGCAGGGTTTGGTGTAACCGACTCCAGCCTCCACTGGAGGTGCTGTGTTTCTAACTCTCAAGTTAAGCAGTGCTGGGGAGAGTGGAAGACGGCATCACCCTTCCTTCTTGTCCCTGGGAAAGGGAACTGGGGAACTCACAGCCACTGTTGTTCAGGAGGTCCTCCCAGAAAATCGAGTGATCTCCCTTCCTGTGTCCCAGGCTTTTCTCAGATCCCTGCTCTCAACCTGTCTGTGCCCTGCTGTGGGCACACCCAGCCCGACAGTTCTCCTGTGTTTTATCTCTGGTCAACGGCTGGGATTCAGAACTCCAAATCTTAAAGGACCTGGCAAAGTGCCAACCCACTCCCTCCACCACCCGGAGGAGAGAGCCTTGCAGCATTGTGCCTGTCACCGTTCTGTCCCAGAAAAGCAGTTGCATGCCTGTGTAGCTGCCTGGAGTCTCGAGTGAAGCACAGTGAAAAACTGGACCAGGTTATGTGTCCTCTGCATCTTCTGTGGCCTGCTGTTGAATGGCTGATCACTGGTGCCTGGTGGGCCTTTTGTCCTGGGAGAGGCCAAATGTCCTCATCCAAATGTACTTCAAGAAGGGGAGCGTTCTCTCTCAGTGTGACCCAGGGGTTCCCCACACCATGGCATCTTGTGTGAACCTTTCACACTGCTCTCCTGCTCTCCCTCTCTCTGATTCTGCTCTGTGAAAAGGGCTCCCTCTCCTTAGCAGCACCGCAGCTTTTCTCTCCTCTGGTCTCAGAACCTCCCCTAGTCTCAGAACCTCGCATCTGCAATGTTCTCTCCTTCCAATTGTGCAGATTGTTTTCTTAATCCTCAGATCAATTTTCTAGTCGTTCCAAAAGATTTGATGTTGATCTAGCTGTGTTCTGGAGATGAGGCAAGTTCAGGGCCCCCTACTATTCCACCATCTTAACTCAAGCAGCAACACTTCCATTTTTCTGATTTCCATTTTTTTTTTTAAACAAAATAATAAAGGCAAAAATTAAATAAAATAGGAAAATATTCCACAAAGACATTGCCAAAAACGAGGTTTTTTTGCTGGCGAACAGCATTGCCTGTGATATTCCCAAATGTTTATTCATCAAATGAGATTCAAAAGCCATGTGGCATACTAAAGATAGTTTGGGTGTCATATGTGGATTTTTCCTAATTTGATGGCTGCCTTTGTCTTGTTTTAATTTATATTTCTTGGCTTAGCATTGAGAGTATGTAATTTTTCCTATTTTTATTGAGCACATTTTTTTTATTATGATTTTTATTTTATTCGCATACTGGACTAAGCAAAGTCAAAAGTTAATCTATATTTCTGTGAGTGTCTAAAGCTAACCTTTATCTATGGACAGAATGGAATGCTAGAGATTCAAAAGTCAAGCTGTCAAACATTGTGGCTCTTATGATATGAGATTTGGGTTAGAAGATTGGCTCTTCCCTTAGTGACTTTTGGTGCTCAACTGTAGAGCTCTCTGTAGGGGGAAAGCGTTCTCTCTATTAGTTATTTTATTATTGTTCCTGTCAGCCATTATCTTTTTGAATATTGTCTGTACCCTGTTCTCTTCTGGAATTCCTTCTTATTCTGCTCCCTGTGCATGGCCCTTTATGGTGTTATCTCCCACCTACAGCTGTCTGAAACAGAGGTCTCCTATTATTTTTGTTTTTGGCCCTTGGGGATTTTCCCTTTTTGTTATTGTTGTTGTTTTTTGACTCTGTTTAAGAGACATTTTAAAAAATTTTTATTTATTTGACAGAGAGAGCACAAGCAGGGGGAGCGGCAGGCAGAGGGAGAGCGAGAAGCGGGCTCCCCGCTGAGCAGGGAGCCCAACACGGGGCTTGATCCCAGGACCCTGGGATCATGACCTGAGCCAATGGGAGACACCTAACCAACTGAGCCACCCAAGCGTTCTGAAACATTTTTGATTATATTTTAATTCACGATTTCTGTGTGTTTTTAGTAGACTATCTGGATCAAGCAAGTTGTCCATGCTTACAGTAGTGTTCCTTTAATTTTTATACTTAGATGTTTTCTCATTTTGAAGCTACTTCAGTAATCATCTGTATCTTATTGAATTTAATTTTCTTTAAAATTTTATCTAATTTTTAGCATTTAACTGTTAATTGACTTTTTTTATTGTACTTTTATTATGTGAGGTGTACTACCTTAAGTTCCCCCATGAATGCTAGTTTGTCCATTTTAGCATTCATAAAACTTAGCCTTCATCAAACTGAGGTACAAATCACAGCCGTATTTAAAAAAAAGAAAAGAAAAAAAATCAACAATGAGGATAAGAGGTGCTTTTAACTAAGTGTGAACAACATAGCTTGCCAAAATTTTGTTCCATAATTACTACCAGTAAACCATATAGCATGGGAATTTCAAGGAGAAAAGCTGTTTTATTTTTGATGGATTTTTGTCTTTTCTAAACAACGGTAAGTAGATTCTCATGTGTCAGACTTAGCATCCCTTCTTTTCTTCTGCTGTAAATCTGAGATTTGCTGACAAAATCTAGTTTTTGTCAGTTGATGGTTGATATTTTAGTAATATTTAAGAAATAAAAAGGTGTCTGAGAAAAGGCAGAAGAATGGCTTGGAATTATGGAATATGCATTTTAAAGGATTAAGTTTTTTGTATTCTTTGGCCACAAGAGGTCTCCAAAGGATTTTCTATTCTGTGGATTATCATTTAAAAACTATCGGAACCTTCACATTTATTTTTATATTGCCGGGTAGACTGACTGACTTTGTATCTTATGGTAATTACGGATAACTACATAGTAGTCAAAGATGGTACTAAGATAAAATTGTTTCTAAATAATGGTAAACAATTTTTCTTAGGTTATTTTTATTTATGTAAAATATGTTTATAAAGTTTCAGTTTGAATCTTAGGAAATCATTTTTACTATATTTTGTTACTCTTTCCACTTGTGGTAAAAATATACAGAAAGAAATAAAGGGAAAGGGATGATTTTAAGCACTGTATTAGCTGCAGTTAAGATTGCTTTAGCTTAGAGAATATTATATGTTATAAAACTGGTTGAGAGGAAAACTATAGAAAACAATAAACAAATATTAGTCAATGTTTACTAGTTCTCAAAGAAACTGATATTTGAGGCAAATCAGATGAACAGAGCAGATGATGCTCAATTTTGTGATCAGAGAACTGAGGGCTTCCTGGGCCTAGCACAGCCAAGGAACACTTTGTGAAAGGGGTGGGCTGTGCAGGAGACATTTGCAGGATGGGAGGCTTTGAATTGATAGTGGAGGAGGGAAGAGTGTGCTGCGTGCATGTGTGTGTGTGTGTGTGTGTGTAAACGGTATGAGTTCTGAGGCACTTAGGCTGGAAATATTAGAGGTGTGAAGGTAGAGGGGTGACTTTTCTAATTGGAGGTGAACTTTAATGTTGAGAATGGGGGAAGAAAGGGTCAAGGACCCTAAAACCCAGCAAATCCATCTGGAATCCTAATGGAAGTCACTAAGGTTTCTGGACAAAAGAATGGCATGACAGAAGAGAAGAGGCGAGTCTACTCCTAAGACAGGAGAATTAAACTTCAAAAAAATACATGATTTCCATAACGGGAAAAAGAATAAGACCAGGGAGTTTAATGGATATAGTAGTTAGGAGTAGGAGGAGGAAAAATAGGAAGAAACAGTGTGACAGTATGACAGTGTGTTTAAGGGCGGGGGGAAGACTGCAGCTGTTTTATGGAGGATGCTGGGCACGAGCAGAAAGAATTTGTGCTTTATTTTGATGTTTCTCCACTTTGGCCTTCTGATTCCTTTTATTTATTATTTTGTGTTAGAATTTTCTTCTTTTAAATTTGTTAAATTACGGAGGTAGTACTTTTTTAATAAACGTAAAAATACCTATTTTATTTATTTATTATTTATTTATTTTTAAAGATTTTGTTTATTTGAGAGAGAGAGAGAGCACGAGAAGGGGGAGGGAGGATCACAGGGAGAGGCAAACTCCCCGTTGAGCAGGGAGCCCAGTGTGGACTCGATCCTGGGACTCCAGGATCATGACCTGAGCTGAAGGCATTTGCTTAACCAACTGAGCCACCCAGGCGCCCCTATTTTATTTATTTTTTAAAGTTTATTATTTTTTTTTAGTGGTCTCTACACCGAGCAATGGGCCTCAAAGTTAGGACCCCAGTATCAAGAGTCCCACACTGTACCGACTGAGTCAGCCAGATGTCCCAAAAATACCTGTTTTATTTTATTACTATTTTTTACGATTCTTTTTTCTTCTTTTTATTTTATTTATTTATTTATTTATTTATTTAGTTTATTTATTTCGGGGGTCAGGGGAGGGGCAGAGGGAGAGAGAGAATCCCCAGCAGGCTTCACCTCCAGTACAGAGCCTAGGCCAGGCTTAGTGTCACAACCCTGAGATCATGACTGAGCCACCCAGGCGCCCCCAAAAATACCTGTTTTAAGGGATTAAGGGAAAATGTTATTGCTAACCTCCCCACCCAATTTGATTTAAGGTATTTTTATTACAATGTGACTTTAATATTTACAAACTTACATTTTCATGCTTTAGCTTTATACCTTTTTTAGTAAAAAAGTCAAAACAAAATTTGAGATTTAAATCAAACAAATAAATTAAGCTCATAAACTATAAGTGAACAATACTTTGGTACAAAGGATGATGTTTTTGACTGAAAATAAACTGTCCTTCCCAATTTGAGTAGGATGTGTCCCCCACTGAGGACCAGGTTCTTGGCAATTCAGTATATCTATACTGTGATGTGTTGTGTAAAGACTCGGCTGTTTCCCACTGTTTTTCTCTTTGAACCACGGTGTAACTTAAGTGATTTGCCCACTGTAAGACTGCCTCTTTTTTCTTTTTTTCTCATTAAACCTTTAACACCTCAAGTGCTCCTTATCGCTAATGTGATGTTAAGCATAACAGAAATGCAGGAACTGAAGCTTGTGGCAGCCTTCATTTTAAAAGTTGGTAATCCAGTTGATCTAGCATTTATCAAGCCAAAGGTCATGAAGTCAGTTTGGTAGGTTGCAACGAACAGTGAAAATAATAAATTAGCATTTATCAGAATGCTTCACATGTGGTAAAGGTTAAGTGTTTTGTGAAATGCTTTTTTTCAGTTTTATCTGTCTATGCATAATCTCTGTCTATATGTATGCCTTCTGATCCTCGTTCCAAACCTTATCAAGTGTATAATTCTCCAAAAAGGGAATTAAATCCCTAATATGATGTATTAATTAAATGTTATCTTAGATTATCTTATATGCACATTCTTATTACCTAAAACTGATCAGATATTGCCCAGAAGTATATTTTTAAATAGCACAAATGAAAGGTAGTTAACATTTAAAGACTGTGGATTGAAAATTCTAAAGCTGACTTGCAGACCACATATTGCCTACATAGAAAATGTGGAAGTGACAAATTATTAGAAGCAATAAGGATTCAAGATTGTTAAATATAATCCATATATGCAAATGAATAGTATCTTAATACAGCAGCAATAAATAGTAAAATTTTTAAAAGAACATACTACTTGGCATAGCAACAAAAGCAGTATTATTTAGGACTGTATTCACCAAAAGAAAAACACGAAGAACTTAATGAAGAAAATTTCAAAAATTTGTTTAAAGATAAGAAGAACTAAATAATGGAAAGAGGTGTATTAAAGACGTGTAATTAGTAAATCAAACCTGTGATCTTATAAATTTTTATGGTGTAGACAAATTCTTAACTTGAATTAAAAATGTGGGTTGAGGGGCGCCTGGGTGGCTCAGTGGGTTAAAGCCTCTGCCTTCGGCTCAGGTCATGATCTCAGGGTCCTGGGGTCGAGCCCCATGAGCCCCGCATCGGGCTCTCTGCTCATCAGGGAGCCTGCTTGTCCCTCTCTCTCTCTGCCTGCCTCTCTGCCTACTTGTCATCTCTCTCTCTGTCAAATAAATAAATAAAATCTTAAAAAAAAAACGTGGGTTGATTTAACAGAAGCTCTTGGGTTGTAGTGGTGATGCTTATAGATGTAATATTTTTGAAGGTGGAGGGGATATGACTTAAGCTAGGGAAATGTGCTGGAACACATTATAAGGGCAGTATATGTCACATTTGTATGTTTCTTATCATTAGATTATGTGTGTTTGAGCTAAATCTAAGATAAATGGGACCATTGCTTGAATGAAAAAAGATTCAAACCAGAGTTTTAGGGAAATACAGATGACGAATTTAAGGCCTAGAAAGGTCACTTAAACTCCCTAAAGATGGATTATTCTCCATTTGTCATGATAGCTTACCCTTTTTTTTTTTTTTAAAGCTTTATTTATTTATTAGAGAATGCCGGTGCAGGTGCGAGTGGGGGTGAGGGGCAGAGGCAGAGGGAGAGAAGCAGACTCCCCCACTGAGTGTGGAGTCCAGCACAGGGCCCAGTCCCAGGACCTCAAGATCACGACCTGAGCCAAAATTAAAAGTCCAACAGGCTGAGCCACCCGGGCGCTTCGGTAGCTTACCTTTTTAATTAAGATATTTAATTCTACCTTCAAGTTCTTGTTACTAATTTAGCTAGCAGTAAATTCTAATTGATTATTATTTTCTTATCTGTATTATCTTATCAATATCTGTATTGATAGATATTTCCAGTAGATTCTCAATTTATTGATACATCCTCTGAGTTATGCTTTATTATACATTCATTCAATCTTAACATCTATTGGGTGCTTGCTGTGTGCCAAGTTCATTTTAGATAGTGAAGATCTAAAAATGAACAAGATCCTTACCTTCTCAATTCTTAAAGTCTAGAAGAGTGGTAGTCATGGAAATAAATAATTATAATGAAAGCGCTGATTGTTAAGGTCCGATAGAGTGACTGGTAGCATGAGGACATCAAGCTTTGCAGAAGGAGTTGGGAGAGGCTTCCCAGAAGAATGGGCAACAACTGAGACTTGAAAAATGACAGCCAGGCAGATGGAGGTGTAGAACAGTGTGATTTTCTTAGGGAACAGAAACGAGTTTGGTCTGCCAGGGTGGACACAGCAGCCTGAGACAGATCAGATGTGGGGTTTGGAGAGAAAGGTTGTGTAAAATGAAAAAGACCCAAGAGAGGAAGTAATATCATGGTTGGGTTAGATAAAGAATTTCCTCTGAAGAAGACTGAGAACAAATGGCTAGTGGCAGAAACTGTATCATAATGATCTTTTGTGTCCCCAGTACCTCTCTTAGGGGCTTGCATATAGTAGGTACTTAGTAAATGATCAGTGAATGATTAAACAAATAACTTTTGGAATCAAGAGAAATATGGGTATTTCCTATGTGTTTTTCTTAGGAAAAATGATTTAGGTTTTATAAATATGGAGGGATTGTTGTAGTAGCTGGGAATTCATATGTGTGTGATGCTAGATGTATATTTAAGTGGTATGATGTAGCCAACTTATTTACTTCGTTTGGAAAGACTATATATTAATTCCCTATCATTTTTTCATATTGTTTTTAGTCTTTAAAATTAAAAAAAACAATAATATCACTTTAAGTTAGTTTATTTAAGCTTCTTGACATTTCCGTGGACATTCCCTTACAGTAAATACTAATGGAATCTACCTGGCTAAGTTATCCTGGATAGGAAATTATGTAATATTTTAAAGATTGATATTGATGATGATAAGGTCCCAACCTCATTTCTGGCGCTTGAAACCTTTTTTGTGTTGTACTCGTAGGAAATCTTATTTCTTTCTTTCTATTCTTTTTCATCTTCCTCATTCCTTAATTCTAGAGTAGGAGATAAAGTTCACTCCTTTGTCATTGTATTTCATTATTTATTATATAATAATTTCACTTTACTATTTAGAAAATTCAGAATTAAGAAATTGCAGGTGATAGTAGATGAAGTAGCAGGAAAAAAATCTCATACACCAGAAGAAAATGTCTTTAGGAAAGTATTTAAAGAGGAAGTTTTCTTAATAATAAAAATCTGTCTTATATTGATTTTTTAAAAAAATATTAATTCCTTTCCTGGTAGAAATGCTATTGTATTTTCATTATTTCTTGTTTTTCTTTTTAAAAACTAAATACAGGGGCGCCTGGGTGGCTCAGTCATTAAGCCTCTGCCTTTGGCTCAGGTCATGGTCTCAGGGTCCTGGGATTGAGCCCTGTGTCAGGCTCTGCTCAGCAGCGAGCCTGCTTCTCCCTCTCCCTCTGCCTGCAGCTCTGCCTGCTTGTGCTCTCTCTCTCTCTGTCAAATAAATAAATAAATCTTTAAAAAAATAAAAACCAAATACAAAAGAAATTTTAGTAAGATTTTTTCTTGTGATCCTAATAAGAAATAATTGTTTTTGTATTTAAGATTTATATTACTTTGTTAATTTTGTTTTTATTGAGATATAATTGACATAAAACATAATGTACAGATGTACAATATAATGATTTGATATTTATATTGTGAAATGACCACCACAGTAAGGCTAGTTAACATCCATCACCATGCATAGTTATAGAATTTTTTTTTATGATGAGGACTTTTAAGATCTACTCTCTTAATAACTTTCAGTGTATAATACAGTTTCGTTAACTATAGTCACCATGCTGTGCATTACATCCCCAACTGATAGTTTTTAGTATATGTAGTCAGCACTTTTAATGGGTTGCTTAATATATATAAAATGGATATGTTCTTATATGTGAAAATCCAGATTTTAAAACATGGTAAATTAATAGGTCAATGTTACTGTACAAAAGTGTTTGCTATAGGGTTTATATAAATTCTAAGCCTTTGTGCATTTTCATTGAGTGTAACTCCACAGGAATGTCTTTACTTGAAAAGTATAAATGGAGGGTACTTGTAATAGACTTACTGATAGTAGTTGAATAGGAAGAAACAGCATTTGAAGAGTCTGGAGGAATGACTTAACTGATTAATACAGAGAACCCCCAAGCTGGGTCCAGACTGCTTCAACAGAAAGTTTGAAAGCATTATGTGAGATAGGCATAATTATTTTACTACTTCTATATGATTTTTTAAGTACACTTATTCATTTGAGATTGAAGATTTAATTGCATAAAGTGTCCTAATTAAAGCATTTTATTCTGAAGTTACAAGATCACTGAGGTAGTAAGTGGCAAAGCCCACTAGATCCCCAGTCCTATTTGATGCTTCTACTATCATTAAGATACAACCTAATGGCAACCTAAAACACAAATATTTCCATAATTGAACTCTTAATATAGGTAGCCATTTGTCCATAGGATCTCTTCAGTTATTTCTTCGTTCCTTTTCCCTCTTCATAGTTCAGAAAGAGATTCCTTTTACTCTCTTTCCTTGTAGCAAAGTTTCCTTCTACAATCTGTTTTAAATAAAAAATACTTGAGGCTAGCTTGGTTCACAGCCTCTCTCGGTTTATGTCTAAGCCTTTGTGGACTTAGACTTATCCATTAGTCTTTTTAGTGACTCCTTGCTGTCAAACTGCCCCACTGAAGAGAGATTTCTTACTAATTTCCATTACTTTTCTTGATTACTCTGCGATTATTCTCTTATCTCTTGTTTTCAGGTCGGGAATTTCTTTTCTCTCTCATCCTCTTTTTTTTTTTTTTTTTTTTGTGTGGGTTCTTTTTAACCACTAGCCGAAGTTTTGATCTCTAGAGCAATAAAAGTCTGTGAAGCCCTCCTATGTTTTTTCCCTCTACCATTTTTCTTCCCTCTCTCCCCCCCCCCCCGTCTCTCACCCCTTCTTCTGTCTTCTGTTAGGTATTTGATTTAATATATAATTTGACTTAATATACATAATGCTGAGGTTGATGATGTTTCTCCAGGTTTGCTTGGGAGCTCCTGTATACCCCAACAATTTAGAAAATTCAGACAAGTTCTTGGGACTCTTACCCTCAGTGTTATCTTGAACTCTTTCTTTTTATACCTTCAGCTCTGACTAACTCTTCTGGGTCAGGCTGAGCTGGGCTCTGCATCTCATGAGAGTGGACATGAACTGAGAACACACCATGTAGTTATGCTAGGTTGTCCCTAACCCTAATAGGAAGGCTGGTAGAGAGGGAAATGCATGAACGGATCTGCATTCTTTCCCCGAAGGCCATGTTGGACCATGACTATCCACAGGGTTAGTCCTTACCTCATGGGGCCATTGAGATCAGGGGAGTGTCTTTAGGGTGCTTTGTGTCTAACCAGGAAGGCCTGCACCTGACACATCATGGCAGTGCATTTTGAACTGTGGTTACAAGTCATTAATGAATTATGAAAACAATTTCATGGGTTGCAATTACCATTTTAAAGAATGAATTAGGATAGTACAGGGTGGAAGATAGATGAACACATTGTATGTAACAAGCTAAGTATTGTTTAATGAAACTTTTTCATTCGCTCTACATCCTAATCCTATCTTTAACCCCAAAAAAAGTTGCTTCAAAGAGTGCCATACTGACTTTTGGTCATTCCTGTTAACAGTAAAATAATGTATACAAATAAGACATTAACTGAATGTTTTTCTTTTCATTCAGCTTCACAAACATTTATTGTATAATTATCATGAATCTCATTGAGATTAGAAGATCCATTCCCTTTGCCTGGTAAGGGCTACCAATCTTTTTGGGGAGCCAGCACAGACACAGATGGCTCTAGTACAAAGCAGATCGATACAGCATGTGATAGGAAAGCAAAATGAATACTAGGAGTCCATGAGGAGAGAATGGAGCGGCACTACTTAGTAGATATATAATGTTATCCACAAATGTGACTTGCTTGTTATTTATTTTTTTACGGAAGTCTAGTTGAAAACACGACGTTACGTTAGTTTCAGGCGTACAACATAGTGATTCCAGAAGTTTATACATTATGCTATGCTCACCCCAAGTGTAGCTGCCATCTGTCACCAGGTAATCCTGTTAGTACAAGACCATTGAATACACATATGTAATTTGACATTTTCTGGTAGCCCCATGAAAAAATAGACAAATGAATTTAATTTTGATAGTACATTTATGTGATTCAACATATCCCAAATATCATTTTAACGTGTAATTTTTTTGCATTCTTTTTTATACACTAATTTACAGACTATATTTTCAAAATCTAGTATGTGTTTTACAGTTAGCAGCATATCTCAGTCCTGACTAGCTACATTTCAGGGGCTCGGTAGCCAGCCACATGTGGTGACTAGTTACTCTATCGGACAATGCGGTTGTATAGAGTGTAGGGAAACTTTTTGTAAGAGAGGGCCTAGAATGCTAGGTAGCCCTTAATCAGACAGTGCTGGGAACAGCATTCCGCAGGGAGAGAAAAGTGTAAACAAAGATGAAATAAGAATTTGTAAAAAATAAATAAATAAATAAATAATATAAATATACACACACATACACACACAGTGAATCAAGCCTTTACTATATATCAGGTATATTCTCTGATCATTACTCTTATTAATTCATGTAATCTTCACAATAGCCCTTCGAAGTAGTTACTACCATTATATAGTAACTATATATTGTATGAACTACAAGTTTTTATAAAAGTGCAAACAGACATTAGTGGTCAAGTAACATGTATGTGTATATGTATATATGTATGTAAGTATCTGTCGATCATGGAAAGTAGAATGATGGCCCTCCAAAGATATCCACATCCCAATTCATGGAACCCGTGAATATGTCAGGTTACATGGTAAGGGGGAATTAAGGTTGCTACTCAAATAACTTTAAGATGGGGAGATTGCCCTGAACTATCCAGACGGGCCCAGTTAATTACAGGAGTCCTTTAAATGTAGAGGAGGGAAGTAGAGGGGGTCAGAGTGATGTGTGATGTGGGTATTTGATACATAATCCTGGCTTTGAGACAGAGAAGGGTGCTTGAACCAAGGAACATAGCCTGCCTCTAGAAACTGGAAAAGACAAAGAACCCGATTCTCGCTTGGAACGTCCAGAAAGGAAATAGTCCTCCCCAGTGAGACCAGTGTCAGAATTCTCGCCTAACTGTGAGATAGTAAATGTCTGTTGTTTAAGCCACGAAGTTTGTAGTAGTTTGTTACAGTAGCAAAGAAGAGCAATACACTATCGTTATGTGTTTGTTCTGGATAATGATATAAAATGTTCTTAACCTTGTGTTCATGGGTAGCTATGTACAGGAATTAAGTCAGACCACTGTCTCTCTTTCTTGGATGCTGAGTTTCTCCTTCCCCATTTTTCAGAGTAACTGGAAAATGACAGGTATTTAATACTGCTTAAGTAGACATAACTTTCTTGCAAATAGGAATATAAATACTAGTTGTGGTTCTGACTGAAATCTTGGGAGTTTGGAAGTACTGGATAAAGTGATAACTGCCCTTTTTTAAGTCTGAGCGCTTTCTAGTTGCTAAGTCAGGCTATCATTTATGTATGAATTACCTTATAGGTAAGTATACTTTACAGTTTTTTATGTAACTCTTAACTATCAGCCCCCGGATGTCACAAAGTTTATCTGTGGGTGATTAAATTGAGTAAGACAAGAGATTGCCCACCCATACATAATAAAATCCTACTTCTTCTGCCTTCCAGAGAACAGTGAGAACAGCTTGGCCTGCAGGTTGATTGTCATATTCTGCCTCCTTCCCACCTACTTATTGCTACCAAGAGACAGAGCTTATGTTCTATGAGGAGAGGGCTTCCTTAGGTTAGTTCCTTGACCCTGTGCGCATTGAAACATATGCTCTTAGAAGGAGAGAAGCTTCTGTCTTGCTTCCTGCTTGCATGTTTCCTTACACTTTATCTTTCCTAACAATGCAAAGATTTTACTTCAGGGATATATGTTTTATTCACTCCTGTCATTATCCTATATACTCACATAGTCCCTTTGTCAAAGTACTGATCTTTTGCAATGCTCTGCAAACACGTAGATACAGAGTGATTTTTTTAACAGTATGACTCCAGAGTTAAATGCTGACTAAATGTAGACAACAACAGTGGAATTCATTACTTCCCTGGGGCTGTGGTGATGCGAAGTGTTTGTGGGTGTCTTTATTCTAACTTCAAAAGTGGAAAATTTATGCTTTCTCTGCTTGCCTGTGCTCTAGAATTCTCATCTTCTGGAATTCTCTTTTTTAAGATTTTATTTATTTATTTGATAGAGGGAGAGAGAGCGAGCCAGGGAGAGACAGAGGGAGAAGGACAAGCAGACTCCCCGCTGAGCAGGGAGCCCGACACGACACACGGGGCTTGATCCCAGGACCCTGGGATCATGACCCGAGCTGAAGGCAGCTGCTTAACCGACTGAGCCACCCAGGTGCCCCTGGAATTCTTTTTCTGGCTTAGGGAATCTGTATGATTTTCCTGCTTTTATCCTCAGAGGCTCTAGGCCATGCTGATTACTCCTGAGTGATTACAGGTGCTTTTTGCCTGCTAAGCAATCCTTATATGTAAAAATCAGGAATTAGACATGAGAGAGATAAGGAGATGGTGATTTTGTTTTACAGAGAGATTTTCACTTGCAGACCTAGGTATTTTCAAAATCTAATTTGTTCTGATGCATTTAAATAACAAGTCATGCATGAAGGTTAAATTGATCCATTTTACAAGAGTTTGCTTTGCAAACCCATCGCTTGTATAAGGTAACCTATCCTTGAGGCCAGAAGAATGGCGTACTTTCTCTCACCTGGTCTCTTGTCCCTGTCTCTGGGCCTTAGCGACAGCACACTTCTGGCATGTTCTCAGCATGTCATGTACAGGGACAGATGGCACAGAGCAGGGGTCTGGCACCAGACACCCTGCATTTGAATCCTAGCTTCCTCACTTTTTAGCTGTGGATCTTAACATTTTTGTGGCTCAATTTCCTTATTCAAAAACAGGTGTATAATCATACAAGTATCTCATAAAGTTGTAGGGAGAATTAAGTTAGTTAATACATGTACTGGGCTTAAAACAGTCCTTAGAACATAGTATTCAGTAAATATGAGCTCTTATTTTTCATTCATCATTTATTTTTCTATTCTTAAGCTACTCTTAGGTTGTGCAGTGTGTTTTTCCCACATCTGTCTTAAAATTTTCTACATCCAAACAGTCTTACTGCTTTTATGAAGCTGCCCTACGATTTTTAGTTGTGGGTCTAACCTTGGCTGTAATTGGAATTGTCTAAGGATATTAAATACTGATGCTTGCATTTTTAAAAAAGATTTTATTTATTTATTTGAGACAGAGGGAGAGAGAGCCACAAGCAAGGGGAGCTGCAGAGGGAGAGGGAGAAGCAGACTCCCTGCTCAGCAGGGAGTCTGATGTAAGACTTGATCCCAGGACCCTGGGATCATGACTTGAGCCAAAGGCAGATGCTTAACTGACTGAGCCACCCAGGTGCCCCTGATGCCTGTGTTTTTGGTCTGTGCTAAAGCTGGCTTGTAGTAGTTTTGAGGATGAATTATTGTATTTCTGGGAATTTTCTGTCAGGTTGTTAAAGCACTGGTAGCTTTAAATCAGCCGTGGAGGGAATATTTACACTCCTGAAATTGGCAGATAGCACCACAGCATTTCTCTCAATCTGTTTGGTATTCCTGTGATTCGTTTATAAGCCTCTCTAAATAGGTGTTGAGCTTTTTACTAGAGTAAATTAGTTTGCTAGGGCTACCGTAACAAAGTATCACAGACTGGGTGGCTTAAAAAACAGGAATGTATTGTTTCAGAGTTCCGGAGGCCAGAAGTCCTAAATCAAGATGTCAACAAGATTGGTTCCTTCCAAGGGCTGTGAGAGAAGGATCTTCCAGACTTCTTTCCTTGGCTTATAGACAGTTAACTTCTTCCTCTGTCTCTTTATATTGTCTTTCCTTCTCTGTGTGTCTCTATGTCCAGATGTCCCTTTTTCATAAGGACACTAGTCTACACTACGGACCTCACTTTAACTTAATTATCTCTGTAAGGACCTTATTTCCGAATAAGGGCACATTCTAAGGTGCTGGCGGTTAGGACTTCCACATTTGGGTTTTAGGGGGACACAATTCAACCCATCATACCAGACAGGGAACTTCTTTTTTCTGTTTCTCTGTTTGTTCCTGTAGTATTTACACAGTGAAGATTTGTTGATTTGAATGAAAAAGGAAACATCAGTTAACACTGGTGTGTTATTTGTCTATAATTTTTTATTCATTGTATTATGAATTCTAGATAGTCAGTTTTTTGATTTTTTTTTGAAGCAGCTCTTTCTGGGCATAATATCAGAGTTAGTATTTATAGAGAAAAACATTAGTTTAGGAAGATTAGTTATTTTAGGTTGTCTGAGGCAGGCTCGAGCTTGTTTGTGAACTCAAAAGGCATATGATCTGAGTGAAATAGTCTTGATTTTTGTCTGTTGCTGAGAAAATGCTTTTAATCATGCATGAAGAATTGAGATGAATTTCCACTGTTCTGAGAATGTTTTAATGCCGATAGTCATCTTCAGGATTATGTAAGATCATAGAGTTCTTGTATTTCTTTTTTTTTTAAGATTTTATTTATTTATTGACAGAGAGAGAGATCACAAGTAGGCAGAGAGGCAGGCAGAGAAGAGGGGGAAGCAGGCTCCCCACTGAGCAGAGAGCCCGATGCGGGGCTCGATCCCAGGACCCTGAGATCATGACCTGAGCCGAAGGCAGAGGCTTTAACCCACTGAGCCACCTAGGCGCCCCAGATCATAGAGTTCTGAGAAAAGTAGGGGTTTTTTGTTGTTGGTGGTTTTTTTTTTCTCAAAGGCAAACATAGTGTCATATAATGATTTTGTGATATTTGTGGTTGAAAAAAAAATTTTTTTTAAAGATTTTATCCATTTGTTTATCAGAGAGAGAGAGATCACAAGTAGGCAGAGAGGCAGGCAGAGAGAGAGGGGGAAGCAGAGTCCCTGCTGAGCAGAGAGCCCGATGCAGGGCTCGATACCAGGACTCTGAGATCATGACCTGAGCCGAAAGCAGAGGCCCTAACTCACTGAGCCACCCAGGTGCCCTGAAAAAATATTTTTTGAAGCACAAGAAGTATAAATTATTTTTAAAAAATCTAGTGTTAGGATGATTGTATACAAAATAGTGGGTAATGTTTATGATCACCTCAAAGCATGTGAATTTGGATGTACCTTTTGAAGTTAAGTAGTTTTCTTTCAAAATGAGGGACTTCTCCACACCATTGCTTTTTGCTAAATAAGTACTGGAATCTTATTCCAGAAGTGTATTTGAAATATGTATTTGAGGGGTCCCTGGGTGGCTTAGTCACTTGATTTCAGCTCAGGTCATGATCTCAGGGTCGTGAGATGGAACCCCACCTCAGGCTCTACATTCAGCTAGGAATCTGCTTGAGATTCTCTTCCTCTGCCCCTCCCCAGGCTCATATGCTCTCTCTTTGTTTTTCTCTCTCTCTCAAATAAATAAATCTTTAACAAAAAACACATGTATTTGCACAGGAATTTGTTAGTATAATTTTTCAGTTTTTTTAATAGAAAAATTTCAGTTAGAAATTATATGTTCAGTTATAAATTATAAAACTTTATTTTTAATCAACTTTAATCAAGTTAATTTACAAGCAATATAATTTACACATTTTAAGTGTGTGAGTCAAATCAATTTTGACAAATATATACATCAATATAAACACTCCCCCAATTAAGATGTAGAGCATTTCCATCTTCCCAGAAAGTTCCCTGTGTCTATTTGCAGTGATTTGCTCCCCATTCTGAGTCTAAGTGAATACTGATCCGATTAGACTGTTTTAGAATTTAACATCAATGAAATCATGTACTTTTCTGTCCAGCTTCTTTTAGCATAATGCCTATGAAATTCACCCATGTTGCTGTGTATTAGTGGGGTTTTTTTTTTTTAATTGTTCAGTAATACTTCTTTGTATGAGTATACCAAAATGTATGCATCCATTCACTTGCTGAATGTTTGGGGTTTGGGCTATTTTCAGCAAAGCTGCTAAGAACATTTGTGTACTAGTTTTTTTTAATGGACTTATGTTTTTATTTTGGGTAAATAACTAGGGGAAGTGAAATTGCTGGACTGTATGTGTAAATATGTACTTGACTGTATAAGAGATAGCCAAACTATTTTTCAAAGTAGTTCCCCACTTATATACTCCCACCAGAGTTGTAGTTGCTCTGTCTTTGCCAACCCTTGGTATTGCCAGTCTTTTAAATTTTAGCCATTATAGTTTGTGTGAAATGATGACTCACTTTGGTTTAAAAAAAAATTTTTTTTTTTTTTGATGACCAATGTTTTCATGTACTTACTGGCTATTCATATATCTTTTTCTTTTGCCCATTTAAAGAAATTGGGTTGCTTTTCTGATTGAGCTATAAGAATTAGAATTCTTTCTGCATTCTGAATAAAAATCCTTTGTTGGTATATGTATTATGAATATTTTCTCCCAGTCTATGGCCTGCTTTTTAATGTTCTTGATGACCTTAGAAAAATAGAAGGTTTTTAAAAAAATTTTTTTTTATTTAAATTCAATTAACATATAATGTATTATTGGTTTCAGAGATAGAGGTCAGTGATTGATCAGTCTTATATAACACCCAGTGCTCATTACAACACATACTTTCCCCAATATCCATCACCCAGTTACCCCATACCCCCAAACCCCTCCCCTCCAGCAACCCTCAGTTTGTTTCCTATGATTAAGAGTCTCTTATGGTTTGTCTCCTCTCTGATTTTGTCTTGTTTTATTTTTTCTTCTCTTTCCCTATGATCCTCTGTTTTGTTTGTTAAATTCCACATGAATGAGAGCATATAATTGTCTTTCTGTGATTGACTTATTTTGCTTAGCATAATACCCTCTAGTTCATCCACATCATTGCAAATGGCAAGATTTCATTTTTTTTTTTTGATGGCTGAGTAATATTCCATTCTTTATCCATTCATCTGTTAATGGGCATCTGGGCTCTTTCCATAGTTTGGCTATTGTGGACATTGCTGCTATAAACATTGGGGTGCAGGTGTCTCAGTAGGTGTTTTTTTTTTTTTAATGGAAGTCACATTTGTCAATTTCTTCCTTTATGGTTAGTGCTTTTTTGTGACCTAAGAAATCTTTGCCTTTTTCAACGTCATGGAAATTTTTCTCTTATGTTTTCTGTAAGAAGTTTTATAATTTTAACTTTTACTTTTGGCTCTGTTAAGTATTTTGACTTAATTTGGGGGCATAGTATGAGTATAGGGATTGGAGTTCCTTTTTTTCCATGTAGTTACCAGTTGTTTTCACATCAGTAGTTGAAAAGACTTTTCTATCCACATTGAATTATGTTGCTGCCAAAGGGTTTATTTTGAATTTAGCTTTGAAAAGTGACCTAGATTTTTATGTTATAATAGTAGATGTTTTAGACACTGACTTTCTAGGATGTCATTTTAAAAAGTGTGGTGTTTTGTTTTTTAGTTTCAAAAGTTATTTACATTTTAGAAACATAGAGTGGGTAGGGTGGGAGCTCTGGAAACCCACTGTGCCAACTTCTCCCTAATAGACCCAATTAGAGATGAATATAAAATAGATGACTGTGTGTGTGTACATGTGTTTGTGTGTGTGTGAGTAAAATTAAGCTAAAGCGCTTGTAGAACATCCAGGAAAGCACATCAGTAATATTGCACAATTGGTACAGTCTTAAGTAATCACTTTTAGAGCTTAGTAACTTCTGTTGTTAATTTTTCTTATGTGTAACTTTAAAAAATAACTAGAGTGGGACGCCTGGGTGGCTCAGTGGGTTAGGACCTCTGCCTTTGGCTCGGGTCATGATCGCAGGGTCCTGGGGTTGAGCCCCGCATCGGGCTCTCTGCTCAGCGGGGAGCTTGCTTCCCCCCTCTCTCTCTGCCTGCTTGTGATCTCTCTCTCTCTCTCTCTGTCAAATGGATAGATAAAGTCTTTTAAAAAAATAAATAAATAACTGGAGTATAGGTAAGACTTTCTACATCTTTTTATTTTCTTGTCTTTGAAGACTGCCATTTAAGTGACCATTGAGTAACTTGTTTCTTCTTGTGAAATGAAAATGCTTTGCGTCTGTTTAAAACCCTTTCAAGCGGGGCGCCTGGGTGGCTCAGTTGGTTAAGCGACTGCCTTCGGCTCAGGTCATGATTTCAGGGTCCTGGGATTGAGCCCTGCATCAGGCTCTCTGCTCAGCAGGGAACCTGCTTCCCCCTCCCTCTCTGCCTGTCTCTCTGCCTACTTGTGAACTCTGTCTCTGTCAAATAAATAAAATCTTAAAAAAAAAAAAAAACCCTTTCAAGCATCAGAAATGGGTGAGATGGTATGAGGGTGGGGTGCAGTGGTTTCTGAAATCACACAGGAGCTTTTCCTCCTTCACCTCTGTTCCCTTGGAGTGAAAAAGGTGCTCTCGGTAGCTACTGAGAATATTCCTTCTTGTTGACATGTTTTTTACTTTGTGCTTGTCCTGCCCAATTACATCTATTCTAAAGCCCTCTCCCTTTTATCCCTTTTCCTTTGAGTATATCACTACTACTTTCTCTCATTCTTAAGTAGCAGTAATAGTAGTAATAATGGTAGCAGTAGCTAACAGTATTTTAGACGCTATTCTTTTCTTTCTTCTTTTTTTTTATTTTATTTTATTTTATTTATTTATTTGACAGAGAGAGACACAGTGAGAGAGGGAACACAAGCAGGGGGAGTAGGAGAGTGAGAAGCAGGCTTCCCGCCGAGCAGGGAGCCCGATGCAGGGCTCCGTCCCAGGACCCTGGGATCCTGACCTGAAGTGAAGGCAGACGCTTAACTGACTGAGCCACCCAGACGCCCCTAGACACTATTCTAAGGGCTTTATATTTACTGACTGATTTAATCTTCACAAACACCCTGGGAGGGAGCTGCTCTTTGTTTAATACAGACTTTATAGATGAGGAAGCTGAGGCAGAGAGATGTTAAGTCTAGGGTTCTAACCCTGGGGCTTTGGTCCACACTTCCTGGCTCTGAAGCACATACTTTGAACCACTATGTTATATGGCCGCTCAGGAGAAACACAAAGAAGCAACCATTTCCTTCCTTCACCCCTGTTTCTGGACTTAAAAAGGAGTCATGTTTTATAACATAGTTGACATATTATTTTGGTTACTATTTCATGAAATTTTCATTCCTTTATAATGCATATTACAGTTTGTATTTCTATCTCTGGCAGTAAAGTTTCTAACAAAAAGCATGTGTGCTTAAAACAAAGCAGCTTTATTTCTAAAGCTATTACGTTACAAACCACAGTCCCATGTGTCTCGTAGAAAGCACAGGCCTTCCTAGCATGTGGTGGTTCTTCTGGGAAAGCGTCTTAGAAGAGGTGAGTCTTGGCCCACTTCTGGTATAAGAATGTGCACAAACGGCTGGGGTATGATGTGTGGAGATGGGTAGTAAAAAGACCCGTGATTGTGATGAGGTGAAAGTTTAAGAAAGGATGGAGGTTTTAAAATGTTGTTCAAGAGAATTCATCCTTAGAGAAGATTTCCAGGGTCAGAGAAGAGCTGGGACATCATGACTCCGGGCAGAAATGAATGGCTTCTTGAGACCTTTAGGCTTCTTCTGCCTCCATTCCCCTCACCCCCTCCTCACGTTTTCCCTTTCCCTTTGGTTTCCCAATCCTCTTCGTTTTCCTCACCTCGTCGCAGAGAGAAGTACTCTTCTGTCAGGTTGGCCAAGACAGATTGGAGACCTTTCGAAGCAGCTTTATCTTAAAGAAAAAAAAAAGTAACAATCTCTGTAAAGGAAGAAAAAGTAAAACCAAAAGTTGAGAAAAAGCTAGAGAAAGTTTTAGAAAGACCTGAATTTCTCCTTCTTTAGAAATTTCCCTTTCTTTAGAAAGACCTGAATTAGAAAGACAGACTTCTTACATTAAGGTAAAACCTCTTCACGCTTTTCTTCTTTTGAAGGGCACAGCCACCCTGCATGCTGGCCTTGATTAGTTCCTGGGCCTTGGGCCTCTGTTCTGAGAACTCAAGGAGCTTACACAGGGAGTGAGGAAATTCTCAATCCTCCCTCTCACTCCCCAGGAGGCCTATCCTCTGTGGCTGGGCCTGGTGTGTTTCTTTACCTCCGCTCTCTCTAATCCTGCAGGGGCCCTAAATCTGCTTTCAGTGTTTAATCCCCAGTGGCAACTTGGCAAAGATTTCATCACCTCTGCTTGGTGGGGAGGACTGGAAGGAGGGTCCTCTTGGTCTCCAAAATCTCTGACTTGTGCTCTGCCTGCCTTATCTAAAGCAGACTTATCAGGTAAAGTCAAGCTTTGGGTCTTCCTTGCCTTGGTTTGCTGTTGGCTGTGTGGACTTGGGTAGAGGTTGCCAGCTTTCTTAGAAGCTATCTGTGTCGTCGTGTCTATTTTCTTCTCTGGGCAGCCAAAGGGTCCTTCTTTCATTTCGAAAATCTCTCATTTTGTGGTGAGTTCTTACTGAATTTTTTAAATTCATGTAAGTGAATCTTATGTAAGTGAAAAGCTTGAAAGTAGGCTAGAATCAGGCGTGGCTGGCCTTAGGAGCTCTTATCCTTTGTCTCTCCTCCTTGTGTTCACTTTCCTCTCACATTCCACAAGGTGGCAGAATGGCTCCAGCCACTCAGTCCCTGGACTCCCAGACTCCCAGGTTCAAGTCCAGGGAAATGGATGAACATCTCCTGGGAGCTCCTGCATAAATTCTGTAATCCATTCTTTCCTTCTCTTTCTCCTGCTCTTTTCTAATAAACAATTTTATTTTTTGAAGAGGTAGTATATTTTAGTGGTTCAAAAATGTAAAGTATTTTAAGGATGTGGAGTGAAAAGACTTTGTTTCATCTCATCCTTTTTATTAGTACGAAGCTCCTCGTTTTGTCTTCCTTAATGCTTTTTCTCCTGAGTTTTATACTGCCTGAAAATAAAATCTTGTTCAATGCTTTCTTTTCATTTACATTTGATTAGTATATCTATCTAGTCAAGTTCTTTTTTCACCTATCCTTTTATTTTTACCTTTCTGAATTACTTTCTTGTAAGTTTTACTCCTATTTGTAGCACAGAGGTTTTTTTCCCCTCTGTAATCCAATCTGAGGTCAGCTCTCTTTTAATCAGTAAGTTTACCCCATTTACATTTGTTGTTTGGGCAGATATATTTGATATTAGTTTGTCCATGTCATTTTATTCTCTGGTTTTATATCTTGTGAAGAATCTTTATGTGGCCTTTTTCCTTGCTGTTTTTGTGGTTAGGTATTCTGATATTTGTCAGATAATGGTTGTCTTCATAATTTTACTTTCGCATAATGCTCTTAGTCCTCCTATAGTTCCTTACTATACGTGGTGATAAAATTATACTAATTCTAATATAGAGACATTGTAACTCTATTACACAGCCCGTTTTATTCATTCTGGATCTCTATTGGATTCTATCCTCAGAGGAGAGAATTAATCACCCAGCCAGGAAGTTAGGAACTCAATCAGTATTTTTATTATCAGTAAGAACGCTGTCAGAAGAGGCTTCGTGAGTTTTCCTGTAGCAGATTGTCAGCCTTTTAGAAGGCTCTTTTTGTCTATAAAAATTATAGTTTCTAAAGTTAGCATAGATCATAAAATTGGTAAGCTGACATTTGTTTGGTCACAATCGAATGTTAGATCAAGATCTTTGTAGGTGGTCTGTTACTCAACACCAGAGAGTCATCAGTTTTATGTTCAAGTTGACATTAAAAGATATTATTGGCTCTGAAGTTCCTTTATTTTAGTGTGGGTTCCATACTTGTTGAGAGTTTTCTCACCATTTAATTTTTTCAAAACAATGTATTTGGCAACAGAAAGGCCTGTTACATATGAAAAGGGCTTTTTAAAAATTAGAAGTCTTAATTTAAAACAATCCAGCTTCACATACCCCTTGTAATGACTGAGACTCCTTTCTTGACCATTGTCCTCCAGTCCAGCACAGAAGGATAGTCACCACTGTGAGCCCAGGGAGGGGCACAGCCTCTGTTCAGCCTTCTTTCCATTCAGGAGGCTTCAGCCCAGGCCACAAACAGTCTCTGTAGAGGGTGGGAAGAGGAAGGTATTTTTATAATTTTTAATTTTAATTTAATTTTTATTTTTTTATTTAAAGATTTTATTATTTATTTGACAGAGAGAGACACAGCGAGAGAGGGAACACAAGCAGGGGGAGTGAGAGAGGGAGCCTGATGTGGGGCTCGATCCCGGGACGCTGGGATCATGAACTGAGCCGAAGGCAGACGCTTAACCAACTGAGCCACCCAGGTGCCCCAACATAATTTTTTAGACTCAGGTTAGTTACATGACCATAGTTGACTTCCTTAATTTTTTTGGCGGAAAGGTACTTACTGTCCACCTCTAACAGCGCAGCTGAAACATAGACTTGTTAGAGAAGATTTCCATTTCCTCTTTGGTCTCTTGTCCTGCAGTGACTGTCATATCATTCCTGTAGACTACGTTTTCAGTCTTCAGTTTCCCCTTGAATCATTCTGAAAACCCTGTTGAAAATGAAAATAGCCCTTCTTCCCTAACTTCCTGTGAATTCGGATTTAATACATATGGGATGTGGAATCTATGCTCTTACTGTGTGTTGCCAGTGATTCTGATGCAGGTCTTCCATGACTGTAGTTTGAGGAAATCAAGGTTGACAGTTCTGTGCTTAATGGAGAAGTTTTACTAAAATCTAGTTTGACAAAATTCTGGTTGGATATTACTCATAAGGTACGCGGTGTTTCAAGTAGATATTTGTTTCAAAGATAGCGATTCAATTTATCATAACTTTCTTCAATTAAGAAATCTGGCAAAACACAGATTTTATAACTCCAACCAGTTTGTGGAAAAAACGTTTGCATGAAGATGTTCAGTACACAGATTGCGGAATGAAGAGCTTAGCACTCTTGTAATGCTTCTGTGAAAGCCTCAAGGATAACTGGCAAGTCCATTTTTATCAAATTTAATGGGTTTCTAAATCCTTATCTACTTATCAAACAAAACATTAATTAGAACAGTAATTGAGTAACCAGCTGTCTCTCGCGTTCATTCTAGGAATTTGTACAAAATCACTGTGGAGCTCATGTAAGGTCATTCACTGCTTTTTGAGTTGCTAAATAATAACTTCACTACGGGCTTCTAAAAATCCAGGTATTAAGGGAGTCTATAGGAAGATAAAAATTGATAAGAGATATGTAATAGTTAGTCTGATACTTGTCTCTGATGGATTAAGGTGAAAAAATCCTTCTTCAGTACTACAGATGGGAGGAAATCCTCCCTCTTAGATTTCTTCCTGAATCAGCTTATGCTTGCCTAGTCTTGTAGCAGAACAGAAAAAGCCTTTGGAGCTAGGTATGCTGGCACAGATTTTCTGGGGAAACAAAACAAAACAAAACAGTACGAAATCAGGCTTATAACTTTATCTAAGCAACACACTATATCATGAAAAGTATGATATATCCCAGGAATGCAAGGATTATTTATTTATTAAGAAATTAAGTGAGATATAAGCCATGGGATTATTTTAACCCATGTAGAGAGAACATTAGGTTAAGCTTTAATAATCCTTTATGACTATAAAGATTTTTTTCCCCCCAAACTGTGAAACTACCAAACCTTAGGCCAATAAGTCATTTATTCCAAAACCTATAGCAAGCCTCATACCTAAGAGTGAAACTTTAGAAGCCTCCGTATTATTGTCAATAAGAAGACAAAGGATACCTATTAGCATTACTGTTGTTCAGTACAGCCTGAATTCTTAGCCGGTAGTGTAATGAGATGGGAAAAAAGAAAAGAATAGATTGTAAGGGAGAGGTAAAAATATCTTTTTTTCCCCAGGTGATATTAATGCATACATAGACAATACAATACAAGAAATTAGAGTATTCAGTACAGTTGCTACATATAAAAATCGATAGGTTCTGTACACCATGATAATCCTCTAGTAAATATGTTTACCTTCACAGTAGTATTAATCTGTAATATAGCTCAAGAGTGAGGACAACCAAAGAATATACAACATGGAGAAAATTAAAGAATATTATTGAAAAGACAGAAAAATTGTATTATCTTTAATAATAGGATATCTTGATTTATTAAGGTATTTTTCTCTAAATTAATTCATTGTTTATCCAGTCAAAATCCTAATAATATTAGGTTTTGTTTTGTTTTTTTAAGATTTTATTTATTTATTTGACAGAGAGACAGCAAGAGAGGGAACACAGCAGAGTGGGAGAGGGAGAAGCAGGCGTCCCACTAAGCAGGGAGCCTGATACGGGGCTCGATCCCAGGACCCTGGGATCATGACCTGAGCCAAAGGCAGACGCTTAACGACTGAGTCACCCAGGCTCTCCATGATATTAGGTTTTTATTAATTTGACAAGATGAACCTAAAATTTATAAAGAAAGCCAAAGGCCCATGAGTAGCTAAGACAGTCTTGAAAAGCAAGGTGTAGGGCCTGGCCACAGATACTGATACCAAACCATGGACATTAAAATACTGTAGTCCGAATACAGAGAGATATACGAAAAGATCAGTGGAACAGGATAGAGAAGCCAGTAACAGTCTCACACATATATAGAAACATGATATGCATTGGAGGCAGCATTATGAAGTGGTAGGAAAAGATGGAATGGTCTATAAATGGTGCTTTGATCCTTAATTGATAATCATATGGAAAATCAAACTATTTCTAACTTCATACCATCCGCCAAAATAAATCCAGGTAAATTTAATTTGAAAACCAAATCCTAAAAATTCACCAGAAAATATAAGAAGGAATGGAATACTTAGCAGTATTTGAAAATTAAGAGAGGTTTATCTGTCTTCATGTATAAATCTTATAATACTGAGCGCAAAAGCAAGTGGTAATAAAGTATCACTTATGTAAAATTTAAAACATGAAATAAAACAACATGTTGTATAAAGGTGCTAAAGTATATTGAGAAGTATAAAAACATATGTGGTAATAATATACACCAAATTAGAGATGGTATTTACTTTTTCAGGTGGTAGAGAGATGAATTTGACTGAGGAAGGTTGTGTGCAGTGTTTTATTATTTACTTCATGTAATGTTTTACTATTTTTTTAGATAAAAGTATTCTAAAGCAACATGTGACAGATGTTAATATCAAGTGAATATCCAATGATAAAGAAATGGTTGAATAAATTATGGCTTTTACATACTATGAAATATTTTTCAGCCATTAAAAACAATTAGTTGTAGGTAGATCACTTTGTGTGGAGTAATTGCCGAGTTACTGCTTACGAAGAAAATAAGATGCAGAAAAGTTTGTGTAAGTCATCCCATTTCTATAAAACAAGGACGTGTATGAGTATGTATGTATATGACATGGGCTTGCGTATGAACATACGAACATGAAAAAAAAAGGATTCATTCTGGGCTGTTAACACAGGTTGGGAGTGAGGTGATAGGGAAGGAGAGGGGGCAGGATGAATAGGGAGCCAAGTGAAACAGAAAATGAGAGAGAAAACATACTACCCAGCATGGATATGGTTTGTTTATGTACTTACATAATCTGACACACAAATGCATACACACACACACACACATACTCACGCATGCAGTTTTAAAGAGTCTATAGAACTACTTTAAATAGAGAGTGAGAGTTGACCTACGGGGAATTTACTACGTTTGAATGGGGACTGTGGTAGAAGTGGACTTCGCAAAAAGATGCCATTTCAGAGAAAGATGTATTTTATTGGTAGAGTATTTAAACAAATGATGCAATTACATTAAAATGATGCTTTTCCAGCTTTCTCCCTTTTGTATTTATCAAAGTTATTGACTGTAATTCCAGCGAGTTCTTGATAATCACAGTGTACTACTCAGTATAAAGTACCAGTGGTAAAAGTTGTAATTACATTTTATGAAATGGGGCCTTCGGACAGGGAAACTTTAGATCTTTCTCTCTTTTTTTTCCACTTGCGGGAGAATAAAGAATGACTTTCTCTTTTTGGTCAGGCCAAGGCCTAAATATAGATAGTTCAAGATTATGAATAATTATCTTTGAAATTTTCATTTTTTTCTTTCAGTGTGCGGGATGATAGAATTCGAGTAGAAAGGATGGATAACATGTATTTTGAATACAGCCATGCTTTCCAGGCAGTTACAGAGTTTTATGCAAAAGATGCACTTGACATCCAAGGTAAATATTTTGTATGTGTTAGCCTTAATGTCCTCAAGTTTAACTGAGTTGAGATTTGGATAAAGATGCAAGTTTGACTTTCAATTTGATGAAAACTAGGCAGTTACCAATAAGTAACTGGCAGAAGTGGAGGCAAGAGTTCACTTTCCTTACACTCATCAAAAACACCCTGCAGCTTCTTCCTTTGTAGTTATGACCATTTAGTAACTTGATGTTTTTGACATATTCATTGGAGTGTAAGGAGTTACTGGCCAACCTTCCTTTTTGCTGCTCTTAAAAAATGGCCCATTATTTTCCTTGGAATTTTATAGAGTATTTGGATAAATCTCCTGACAAAAGCTAGTATATCATTAGATGGCTTGCAACAATTTAAATACCAGAACATTAATGACAGGGTAGTAATATGTTAAGGAACCGTTACTTGTCGAATCTACTTTTCCTCAGCCAGTATCAGTGCTTGACTTGGTCCGTACCCCTCTTTCGGGCTAGTCCAGCTTACTCTGTTAAGGTTCATTTTTGGATCTTATCCCATGCTTGCAGGGCTTTCACCATTAGACCGTAGATAGATCAGTCTCACCTTGGCTCCCCCACAGACACCAATGTCTTGTTAGCATTTCTCTCGCCATCCCTTTTAATCTCATGGTGTCAAACTGAATTGAGTATCAGAGAGGGTAACCCATTCCGATACAGTCTGCGATGTCACCAAGGGATTGTTGTCTTGTGCTCAGGTAAGGACAAGACTAGCCACTTTTGACATCACATTCACTTAGAAGTGTATGGGATAGGAAACCAGCTCGCCAGTGGGGGCCCTGGTTCCTCTGAGTGGGAATAGTCCTCCACAGGGTTTGGAGCCCCATAGAGCCATTGAGAGCTTAAGTCGTTGTGCAATCCCTTCCCCCAGGCCCCACCCCCTGCCAAGTGACAGTTCAGCTGCAAAGACAGAGATGCTCTTCAGGGTCTACCCAGGCATAGAAGCCTCATGCCATGCCACCTTCCAAGTCCCTGTATGCAGAGAAGGCCAGCATTTCTAGAATCGGGTGTTTATAGTTCTTCTTAGTCCAGATGAGATTTACTGGTTTCAGGTCATTCTTACCATTATCCAGTGTTATCTCGTAACACGTTGGCACTTCATTTTTATCAGGTTTCCTGGGGAATGGAGCTAGAAAGTTAAAGGTGAAATTCTCAAAAGGGGGAAGAATTTTGTTAACTCTTTCTTCACACCTTGGTGTTATAAAAAGCCACAATAGAAATTAATGTACTTGGTATTACTGATGTGTAAAGGATATTTCATAATTTTTTTTTATTTCTGAAAGTAATAAATGACTATTGCAAAAAAAGGTCCAAACATAGTTGGCATAAAGAGAAAAAAGTCCCTCCCCCGAAAACTTTAAGAATTTTTATAGATACAAATCCATATGTATAAGTGTGTATATATAATTCTGTATATTTCATATAACTTAGATTTATTCTTTCAACTAATTTTTATTGACTGCCTGTTATGCGAGGCATCATGCATACAATAAAGAATAAAAAAGACAAAAATTCCTGCCCTTCTGGAGTTCACATTCTAAGGGGAAGATATATACAGTAAAATAAGTTAGTGTATTTGAAAGTGGTTAAGTGTTATGAAGAAAATAAGGCAGGGAAAAGGGAGAACCTTTGAATAGGGTGGTGAAGTAAGGCTTCCCTGAGAAAATGGCACTTGAGCAAGGATTTGAACGAAGACTGGAGGAGTGTAGGGGTAAAGCCATACACACAGCGGAAGGAACAGTGTTTTAGGCAGAGACACCAGTAAGTACAACATATCTACGTGCCTGGTAGGTTTAAGAAATAAAAGGAGCCTGGGTGCTAGAACAAAGTAGGGCAGAGAATCTGAGGAGGTGAGCTCCGAGATAAAGGGGAGGTGGAAGGCAGGTGGTAGGGCCATAAAGACCCCTGTCAGGACTTGAGCTGCTTCTCTCAGTGAGTTGGGAATGTTGGAGGATTTTGATAAGCACGGTAGTGTAGTGGTCTGATGGACATTTTGGAAAGGATTCTTCGGGCTGCTCTCTTGAGAATACCCTGTAGAGCGCATGGGGATGAAGCTGGGAGAACAGATGGTAAGCAGTATTCCTGCTGAGAGAGAAGAATGAATGTACAACTTTTTTTCACCCTTACTCAGCAGTATATTATGGATAGTTTTCCTCATCTGTACAGATAGCTGTAAGTCATTGTTGTTAGTAGATGCATAATAATCTGGACTTATCAAAATTTATTGAACTCTTATGCTGCTGATGTTCAGTTAGGTTGTGTGTGGATTTTACTATTAGAGGAGATTTTTCGGCTCAGTTCCTTGTATACACATCTTTGACATGCATTTTAGAGTATTTCTGGATCAGAGGGGATAGGCATTTTATATTTTGAAGAAGTTGCTCTCTTGCTCTCCAGAAAAGGTTTATTTCACCATCAGAAAATGACCATTTTTCCATGACCTAGATGCTTGTAATCTTCAACGTTTTTCCAAAAGGCAATTTTTGGAGGTATTGTCTAAATTATTATTTCAATAACCATAAATTAAATTTTATTTAACTTGAAGTTTGTTTTTAATAATGGTGAGCAATAACTTTAATGCAACTATGTATTCTGGTTTTTAGCTTCTCAAACTTTTTCTGGCATCATTAACTTGGAGAAGCCTGTGATTTGCTCTTTGGCTGCCATAATAAGATACCTCAAAGAATTTAACTTGGAAAAGGTGCTTTCCAAGCCCAAGTAAGTGATTTCTCAAAAATAAAAAAAAGGGGTAGAGTTATATTAAAAACATTTTCTTTAAAAAAAATTCTTGTTTTTCTTTTGGTTTGAAGTTCACATGCATTCATTTAGAAATAAGAGCATCTGAGAAATTTGACCTTACTGCCTTTTTCTTTGATTATTGGCTGACAAAAGTCGTCTTCTGTTTTCTACTGTGTGTCAACATTAAACCATATGACTGAATATAATACGTCCAGCCTCAGAGTGTAATTCATTCTCTCCATAATTCAGTCTATAAAAGCATTTCTTAAATTGAGTTTGGTAAGTACTGTACTCAGACAAGTTCACCTACTATTGATAGAATATCCTTTTTTTCTTCAAGATTAATTTATTTTTTTTTTTAAAGATTTTATTTATTTATTTGACAGAGAGAGAGATCACAAGTAGGCAGAGAGGCAGGCAGAGAGAGAGGGGTAAGTAGGCTCCCCGCTGAGCAGAGAGCCCGATGCGGGGCTCGATCCCAGGACCCTGAGATCATGACCTGAGCCGAAGGCAGAGGCTTTAACCAACTGAGCCACCCAGGCGCCCCCAAGATTAATTTATTTTAGAGAGAGAGAGTACAAGCAGTGGGAAGGGGCAGAGGGAGAAGGAGAGAGAGAATAGTGAATCCTCAAGCAGACTCCCGCTGAGCACTATGTGGGGCTCGATCCCAGGACCCTGAGATTATGTTCTGAGCCGATACCAAGAGTTGGCCACTTAACCTGACTGAGCCAGCCAGGTGCCCCTATAGAATATTCTGTTTAGGGGCAAGAATGAACTGTGTGGTGTTATTGGTGAAAAATATTAATGTGAAAATATTTATAGAGTCCTTAAGAATTCTGTCAATTTGTATTCATATAGCTATTTAACATACAAAATACTAAAGCATAGTTAATTGACAAGTAGTATTAAGTGGAGTTAGGAAGTGGTATTAAAAAGCATTCATAAAACTTCACTGCCTTTCTTATTCTTGGTTTCAGTTCTTATTTCATAGACCATAAAGTTGGAGATGAAGATGATAGCTACTAACATAGCTTTTTAAAAGAGTGATTAACTTTGTGGAGTTCAGAGACTTAAAACTTGCAGTTGCCATTCTAGGAAGATGTTAGTTTAAAAATCAGTGGAATAAAAAAAGGTAGTGGGAGAATTTTCTTGCCTTTCTGTATTTCACCTTCACCAGTCCCTTGGCTTCGGCTCTGTGAAGAATTAACCTTTATCATTTTGATCCTTTATAAGTAAGCTTCTTCCTGTTCTGCAGAGGGGGGTGGACAGATAGGAGCTATCTCACTAAAATGGTCAAATATGAATTGGGGTACAAAGAGGTGTAACTGGTTTGGAGTTGTTGGGGACAGTGCAAGAAAGGCAGGTCCCTTGGGAATCTTTTTGTAATGTCTTTTTTGGTGTGCATGGTATTTAGGATAAAACAGAATATCAGTTCTCTGGAAGTAGTTTTGTGCCGTTTAAAATCAGTCTAAATATCCAGAGTGGACTTACTGTGTTATGTTCATGAGGTATAATGTTAAACGGCAATGAAAATAAATGGACTGGAGTTACATGTATCAATATTTTAAATTATATTAACATTATAGTGAGCCAGAAGTCAAATAACTGAAGGACACACGGTACGTGCCATTATATGAAGTTAGAAACGTGTAAAAAAGTCACTATTTAAGTAGTGCTTAGGAATATTGCTTAAGAATCCATGCCTATGGGCGCCTGGGTGGCTCAGTGGGTTAAAGCCTCTGCCTTTGGCCCAGGTCATGATCTCAGGGTCTTGGGATCGAGCCCCGCATCGGGCTCTCTGCTCAGCAGGGAGCCTGCTTCCCCCTCTCTCTCTGCCTGCCTCTCTGCCTACTTGTGATTTCTCTCTCTAAAAAAAAAAAAAAAAAAAAAAAGAATCCATGCCTATATAGGGAAGATACAAAGACTTACATGGAAATGACGAACAACAAATTCGGAAGAGTGAGTTCCTTCAGTGGAAAAGGAGGAGAACCAATGAAGGCTGGTGAGGGAAATGGCACAGGGGAATTCTAATTGATGTTTTATTTTTTAACCTGGGTACTATATTAATCTATATATGTTTTAGTATGACTGAAATGTTTTATTAAAAAGAATATCAGCCTGGTATTATACTTCATCGGCTTGCACTTCAGGCTCCAATAATAGGAGACTTATTACAGAGATTGATCCATGTGGTTGACTGTGTTGGATCCCCATAAGAAAGGATGACAAACTACCTACTGTTTGACTTCTTCATTATAGGGAGCCCCTCTGAGCGAGGTGGAATTGGTGACTAATGGCTTGCCCATTAAGACTTGTTTCTGTTCCTATATCACCAAGGAATGAAGTATTAATTTTGGAATAGAAAACTTTGTAAAAAAAATCAGGCTCTGATGTATATAGAAGTAGATGAATTTGGGTCTGAAAACATTATTATACCCTTACATTCAAAGTAAAAATAATACTAAAACATGTTTATTTGTACTGAAGTTAAACTAGTTTATTTTTAAATTACATAACTTGATAAATTACATGAAGCTGAATTCTTCTCGTTTTGTATTTGGTGGTAAGGGTAGGCAGTGGGCAGGGAACTGAATCTGCTGATGACTTAGTATGTGTCTAATCTGCTGGTTGAGTGATCACTTGTTCTCATTGTCATAGAACCAAAGACAAAGATGGAGATCCATAGAAAAGGGGCTCATATGGTATAAATTTGTATCACCCAGCATTTACCCAGCACCAAGCAGGGAGCCAGTAAATATAGGATTAAGAGAGGGAAAGGAAAGAAGGAAGAAATTCTTTATCCTGTGAGTGTGGAGTTGATTGGAAATTGCCAAAATGTCCTTGGGAGCCAAGATTAATGAATAAAGGTGGTGATCAAATTGGTACTGTGTTTTTGCTTAAACATGAAATGTGAGTGATGATGTTATATGGATGGGATGTGATTCGACTTTGAAGATAATTCCAGAGAGTAATTCCACAGTTATATTTTGGAAAAAGAATGTTCCTTCTTGAAGCGATTACTTTGGAAAACAAGAATGTTGTTCTTACATATTTAGAATTCAGTTATATCACCTTAAAAGTTCAGCAGCTTAAGGTATGGTTAGATTTACTTCAAGAGCTGTGTTAATGGGGAAAAATTTAATTTCCTCATATGGCAAATGCTTTCACAAAAACTGTTGTATATTTCATAAAAAATCTTGATATGCATTTATTTAAAGGTATTTGTGCCTTTATGAAAGAATTTTAGGTTATTAGAGAGAATACATATTTGAGGTATTCTTAAGAGTGGGTTAAGTGAGGTTTTATTAGTTAGGTCAGATTTTGAGGTTCCAAATTTGTCTTGAGTGTTGAAGTAGGTTTGTTCCAGAGCAAAATAATATAATAAAATAAATAGAATGTGAAGGATATTAGTCATCATGACAGAATTAGCCTGATTCCCAAATTTATGAAGTTTTAAAGGAATTGGCATTTTTGTTAGTGTTGGAAATGAGTGCTTTTGTCATTTCAGAGGACTTTTATTAAGATTGGTGTGGTCAGAACTTCACATAAGTTTTGAAAATGTAGAAAAGAATGACAAAATCCACCCAAAGTGAACTGTAAGAGCTTTTTCTTAGAAAACTTATTATAACGGGAAGATAAGAAATAAATGGTGTTGTATGTAAATTATATCTTAATGTAATAGATATGCATATATACACATACATATTTAAATGTTATTAGTATCAAGATTAGGAAATCCTTGTCTCTATTTTACTCTATTACTTTTATAGTTATTTTAATGGCCTCTAATGGGTAGAGACCAGAGATGCAGCTGAATATCCTAAAATTCACAGAATATCCCTTTACAAAAAATAATTATTTAGCCCCAAATTCAATAGTCCAAAATCACATAAAGATACCACAAGAGAAGAAATTACAGACTAACGTGAATATGGATATAAAAATCCTCAAAAAATACAAGCAAATGGAATCCAACAATTTAGAGGGTTATACATCATGATTATGGGATTTATTCTAGGACCATAGGTTTGGTTTAACAAAGTGTAAGTCATTTAATGTAATATACTGTATCAGTATAATAAGAAATTAAAAACTACAGGAGCATTTCAATAGACAGTGAAAGCTCCCTTTCATGATAAAAACATTCAACAAACTAGAGCTAGAAAGGAATGTCCTTATTCTGATAATGGCCATCAGTGAAAACCTCAGACCCTAACATTATACTTAATGGGGGAAAGGATGAATGCTTCCCTTCTAAGAACAGGAATAAGAAGAAGCAGTGTTTTCCAACTTCTGTTGCATATTGTCCTAGAAAGTCTAGTCAGGGCAGTTAGGCAAGAAAATGAAGTAAAAGGCATCCAAATTGTAAAGGAAGAGGTAAAACTCTGCTATTGCAGTTAACATGAAATTATGTATAGAAAATCCTAAAACATCCAGGAAAAAGTGATTAAAGCATATAAAATGAGGTCATGAGGTTGCAGGATACGAGATCAATATACCAAAATGAAAATCAACTGTGTATCTATAACCTTGCAATGAAGAATCCAAAAATGAAAGTAAGAAAATAATTTCATTTACAATAGCATCAAAAAAGAATAAAATACTTCATGCATTTAAGAAAAGAAATACAAAATCTATATTCTGAGGACTATAGTACACTGTCGAAAGAAATTAAAAGAAGACCTGAATAAGTGGAAAGTCATCCTAGGTTTGTGGATCAGCAGACTTGATCTTACTTAGATGTCAGTATTCCCCAAATTGATCTACAGATTCCGTATAATTGTACCAAAATCCCAGCTAGTTTTTTTTGACAAAACTGACAAACTGATCCTAAAATTTTATGAAAATTCAAGGGCCAAAGAATAGCTGTAACAATTTTGAAAAAGAATAACAAAATCAGAAGATTACATTCCTTTTTGAAAACTTGCTGCAAGGCAACAGTAGCCAAGATAGTGTGGCACTGGCATAAGGACAGACGTACACATCAGTGAAATACAACTGAGAGTCCAGAAATAAACTATACACGTATTTTCAGTTGATTTCCAGTAAGGGTGTTAAAGCATTCAGTGGTTGAAAGAATAGTTTTTTGTTTTTCCCCCAATAAAAGGCCTTCTGTGAACCCTGGTTATTGTTTGGCCTAGTAGTTTCTTGTGGTTCTTTCCCTGACCTCAAGGGTAACTGGTTATCATGCAAAAGAGTGAGTTTTGTATTACCTTACCTCATTTCATAATAAAAAATAACTCAAAGTAGACCGAAGACTTATATGTAAGAGCTGAAACTATTAAGCTCTTAGAAGAAAACATAAGTATAAAAATTTTCAAAAAAAAAAAAAAATTTTCATGACCTTGGATTAGGCAATGGTTTCTTAGCTGTGATGCCAAAAGCATAAGTGGCAAAAGAAAAAATAGAAAATATTGGCCTTCACAATAAGAAACTTGCTCTTCAAAACCTACTGTCAAGAGAATGAAAACACCCACTGAATAGGAGAAAAACTTTGTATAGAGACCTACTTCCAGAATATATGAAGAACTATACAAGTTCTTCATATATTAATACAGATATAAAAAAAGACAGATAACCCAATTAAATGTGGACAAAGAATCTGAATAGGCATTTCTCCAAAGAACACGTACAAATGACCAATAAGCACATGAAAATATGCTTAGCATCATTAGGCATCAGATAAATTCAAAGCAAAGCCACAGTGAGATACTACTTCATATCCACTAGCATAGCTATAATAATAATTTAAAAAACCAGACAGGTGTTGGTGTGAATGTGGGCAAATTAGAACCCTCATATGTGGAAAGGTAAAATGGTTATAACCACCTTGGAAAACACTGTGGTAGTTCCTCACAGTGTTTAACTTGGACTTACCTTATAATGCAACTATTCCACTCCTGGATGTGTCCTCAGCACAGATGAAAACATATGTCCACACAAAAATTTGTATGTGACTGTTCATAATAGTATCATCATAGTAGCCAAAAAGTGGAAACAATCCAAATGTTCATCCATTGATGAATAGGTCTATAAAAATACGGAACATGCATAAAGTGGAATATAATTCAGCCATAAAAAGGAATGAAATATTGGTCCATGCTACAACATGAATGAACCTTGAAAATATGTAAGTTAAAGAAGCCATCACAAAAGACCCCACACGTAACTGTATGATTCCACTTATATGAAATATCCAGAATAGGCAAATCCATGAGAGACAGAAAGCCAATCAGTTGTTTCCAAGAGCAGTTTTGGTTGGGGGGAAGTGGAGAGTGACTTTGAATGGGCATAGAGTTTTTTGGGTGGGTAATACAAATACCTGAAATTACATAATGATAATGATTGCACAACCTTGTTAATATACTAAAAACCATTGAATTGCATACTCCAAATGGTGTGGTATGTAAATTATATCTTAATGTAATAGATATACATACATACACATATATGTTTAAATGTTATTAATATCAAGATTGGGAAATCACCCTGTGTGACTCCACTAGGAGAAGAGTCTTGGAAGCTTGCCCTTAGTTTCCTCCAGACTTTGCCTTCTGTATCTTTTTCCTTTTCTGCTTTTGCTTTGTATCCTTTCACCGTAATAAATTATAGCTATGAGTACAGCTATATTCAGAGTCCTGTGTATCCTCCTGGAGAATCACTAGAGACTCATTATGTATCTTTCTTATTATTTTCCTCTCTAATATGCTTCTTGGCAGCTTTTAGGAATGTAAAGATGGTCATTTTGTTTAGTTACAAATCAATTAGAAGTGAATCTACAATAAAACAAGTTTTTTTTTTTTTTTAAAACAAGTTTTGTATTAGATAACTTGTAACTCATAAGTTAAATTAACCCTGAAAAGGTTCGACATGGCGAATGTCTGAATTCTGAAAACTGTACAGAGAGAACTATTTTCCGCTATAGATTTCATATGTAACATGGTAGTTCCGTGGGTTTTTTGGTCCATTTCAGTTTTCAAATTATATTTAAACAGTGTCTTTGTAAGGGGTTGGTCTTTTGGGTAAGATCTGTACCTTTAATTGCCTCCGTCTAAATCAGAAAGATTGGTTTTCATTTTATTTTTTTAAGATTTTATTTATTTATTTGAGAGAGAGAGAGAGAGCACAAGTAGGCAGAGAGGCAGGCAGAGAGAGAGGGGGAAGCAGGCTCCCTCCTGAGCAGAGATCCCAATGCGGGGCTCGATCCCAGGACCCTGAGATCATGACCTGAGCCGAAGGCAGAGGCTTTAACCCACTGAGCCACCCAGGTGCCGCATGTTTTTCATTTTTTTAAAAACACTAGGGTGGGAATGATAAAGAATCTTAAATTTCACTGGCAAGTTTTCAGCAATGACATTTTCCTCTCATTATAAAACTTGAGGGGAAAAAGAAAAGGCATCCTTTGTACTTTTGTTGTCTGAAATATTAATGAAGTATTTTCCCATGTTACTTGTAGGATTTTCATCCAGGTTCACACAGCATGATTTCTAGCTAGGCATTGTTTATGAGGTTCATTTCAAAGCATATAAAATTTGGCTTTTTCCAGAAGGATAAATAATTTAGATTTGCTTGAGTATTTCAGATCAGTGATCATATACTGTTGAATCCCTAAGGATGCTGGCAGATACAACCCTGAGTTCAAAAAAAACACATAATTCCTAATGGAAATAGGCACTGACAGAAGGAAATTTCTTTTGTATTTGGGAGGAAGAGTCCAAACTCCAGAATACATTATCAGCCAAGCATAGGGGAAACCCAAAAGCATATTTAGTTCTTGGGGTACCTGGGTCACTCAATCGGTTAAGCGTCTGCTTTCAATTCAGGTCATGATCCCAGGGTCCTGGGATTGAGCCCCGCTTTGGGCTCCCTGCTAGGCGGGGAGCCTGCTTCTCCCTCTCCCTCTGCTGCTCCCTCTGGTTGTGCTCTCTAGCTTTCTCTCTGTGCCAAATTAATAAGTAAAATCTTAAAAAAAAAAAAAAAAAGCATAGTTCGTTCTTATGTTGCTTGATAATTATTGTTCCATAGGAATCATTCCAATTTAATATTGCCCAGTGGTTGATCTCTTATTAAAAATGCAGATGTCAGTTTTAAATACACTCTGCTTCTCACTGTGTCTACTTGGAGATCTAGGTGACTTGTTCAGTAAGGGAAAAAACTAAAACAAAATGAAAAACTACATGCACAACTTATTAATACTGCTAATAAATAAGGGAACCTGTCCTTTTTTCTCTAAAGGTCTAGTGTTGTGAGCTAACTTAAGACAATTTGGTTGTTCAGTTTATTGGGTTTTTTTGGTATTGTAGATATCCAGTACTTGTATCCAGTAAAAATATAGGTGAGGGCTCTAAGACTCCTCCCCCAGTGCTCTTTACTAGGTTGTGTGTTAGTCCAAAGCAAATTCTGCCACACGTATAGTTCTTAGCAAACAGACACAAAAGCAGTCCTGTAAGCTCCATGAAATTTCAATTCTTTTTTTTTTTTTTTTTTTTTTTTTTTAGTGTTCTGACAGCACCTTGCTTCAGAGGTTCATTTGAGGCATAGTAAGAGCACTTTTAGTTGAGTTAGGTGACAAAACTCTCAACTAATTGGTAGAGTAAGGATGCTTTCAGAAACCTAATCCTAAGACTCCATTCTTCAGCGTATAGACTGTTGGGTTTACTAGTTCTTGTGAGGGGGAAGCCAACCGAACGTATCTCTGGAGAGTCCACAGATCTTAAATGCCACTTATTTATGTTATAGCTCTGCTGTTCATGGGATATGAAGACAGCTAACTGAGATGTTTTTAGAAAAGTCTGTGGGATTATGGGTTCTTGATTGGTCTTTCTCTCAGACCAAATGAGCATCCCTGTAGAGTCCGTAGTTGATGAACATACTCATGTGTTAATCACTGCTAGGGTGTAGGTTCGGCCTAACTGTCAGGAACAGGGGAGGATTTCTACCTCAGCATTGGGGACTGGCTGGATATCAGCTCGAGTCCAGGCTTCCATTTTGGATCTTTGACCATAAAGGTTTGTGAACACCTGTCAGCTACACAGCAAATCACTGCCTGATTGTTTCTTTCTGAAAATAACATTTTACATTTTATTCTCGTCCCTGGGTGTTTTATGGACATCTCTGGGTTTTAGGACTCAACGGAAACCAACCACCCAACCCAAACTGGCTTCCCTATAGGAAGATGACAGACATTTGTCGAGATGCGTGTGCTGCTAGGCTTAGCAAGTGCTGCAAAAGGCATGATATAAATAACTCTTGCCTTCAAGGAACTTAGATCTATTAGTGAGGCTAGCAGAAGAACATGAAATTGCTGTAATACAAAGCACATTAAATTAACTGCCCTAAGAAGGAGTGAAAGAGGTAGCTACACACAGCTGCTGTCAATCAGTGTTGGAGTTGCCTCCCTCTAAAAATCATTAACAAGTTACCAATGGAAACTACATCAAATCTATCAGAGAATCTATCTATCATGATATCAGAAAAATCATGCTGCTAAAGAACAGTTCTCACTTGGCAATATTCCTAATATGTAGCAAGGTATTTTTTTTCCAGGGTTCTGGAGCTTTAGTTGGGGGAGTCATCTAGAAGTGAAGGCATCTCTCAGTGAGCACTGGCTCTGATTTTAGCCTCTGGACTCCTGGATGAAGCCTTGTTTCCGTAACGGGCTTGGGAACCTGGATTATATTTAGATCTTATCACAGCCGTGTGAGAAGTACAGTAGTTTATAATGCAAACACTCATGCTTTTCCTCCAAATAGTTTAGTGAATTGCCATTATTTTTCTTGCTTTTAAAAATAAGCCATAAAATCTGTAAATACTGTTGATAGAAACATAAAGGAAATTGAATTACTGTATTAGTAATGCACTGAATAATATACTTTTTAACATGAAAGATTGCTAAGGACAGAATTAGAATCGTGTGTACACTTATTAATTATCGCAACTCCATACCCAAGTCTGAAATTTATTGAACTTTAATCTCATTTGGGATAGTTTTAGGGACAGAGACTGTGAATTCTTTGAGCTTAAGGAATTAATTTTTGCTGCTTCTTTAGTTTTATACTCCACTAAAACGTTAGCTCCATTAATGTGTGTTGTTAATTATAGAGTAAATACCATTTGTTGTACATATCAGAATGTTGATTAAAAGCTGCTTAAGGGTTTATCAAGATAATCTCATGCTAAAGAATAAGGAGGACATTTGAAAATATCTTGACATATTTTTCTAGCTAATTGCACAGCTTTTCCTGAAGATACCACCACATGCTCTGCTGATAATAAAAGACTATGTTTGGTTCTATTCCTGGTAATGTAAAAAAGAGACGTTGGTACCATTTACTTCCTTGTGCTTGGGTGCCTGGCTAGCTCAGTCGGTAGAGCATGAGACTCTTACTTCCTTGTGCTTGTTTATGGTGTGAGACAACTATCTTTTTCCATCAGTCTGTTTAATGGCATCAGCATCAATGGAAGACAGTATCCCAGTGAATACTTGTTTTGCTCCTTTTGGTTTGATTTTCTGTCAGATAACTCATTTTTGTCATAATGGTATTGGAATATTAAGTTTTAGTTTTTAAAATTTCTTTATGCACTCATGGCTCATATTTCGTTCTTTTACAGGAATTTTAAACAGTTGTCTGGTGAAATGGAATTTATGACAATTAATGGGACAACATTAAGGAATCTTGAAATCCTACAGAATCAGGTCAGGTAAACATAAAGGCTAATTGATTCAAAATGGTTTTGAAAAAAAATTTGAAATAAGGTGGCAGTCTGTTCTTAAGAGTGAAGGTGATCACGAACAGGAATATTGTCTTTAGCTGATCACTCTGCCCATCATCTATTTATTAATTGAAAACTGCAGAATCCATCTTTTTGAGAATCCAAGTATATGAAATACTTCCCTGGAGGTTACTTTGGAAGCTATAGAGCTGTCCTTCTTAATTATTGAAGTGACATTCCCATCCTGATAATTTCTGTAACAAATATTTGTTTGGAAAGGCATCATCTTTGCAAATTAATATAAGGTGGATTTTTTGTCTGCTTGATTATATTTTTTCTACATACCTTTAACTTTTCACTAAAGTGTCTTGTCTTATTAGCCAACATATAAATCAAGTTACTGTGATATTCAATTAGATTGTAAGATGCATAAATTTCATTTCACAAACTTCTATCATTATTTATTTGCCCTTTATTGATGAGTTGGGAAGATAATGGAGACATTAAATTGATTGCTTTTGTTTATTAAATTATCACTTAGAAATAAGATCCTATATAATGTTCATAACACAAAGCCATACAAACAAAAAGCAATTCCAAATCATTTGAGTAAGTAGTTGAAAAGCTGAATCGTCTGAGTTAAATGGTTTAAAGCTCTTCAGAAATATTTATTACTGTTGTAAATTAAAATAAATGCTGAATTTATTCTCCTGACTCCTAGATTTGTATATTACTACTTTCTCTCATTTAGTTTCTCTCTTTCCCAGGCTATCCTTGTATACTAGAGTCAACCTTACTTTAATTCCATAACATTTTGATCTTGTTGGTACATTATCTGGAAGTTGAGAATTTTTCTCACAAATCTTTCTCCTCAACTCTGTATACATTGCCCAATAGGAAAGGAGTAGTAGGAAGAAAAGGACATTTCTTGGATGAAGAAGAGCTAGTAGTCAGACCCTGAAGACACAGCCCCCGGCATTCCTAGCTTGCTTTATTCTGCCACGTCTTCCCTGTTCAAATCCTATTGTTGTGGAGTCAGTTCTGAAAATAAATTCCTAAGGCAAAAATACCCTTAAAAGCTCTTTCATTATCGGGACTTGGGCCCTTATAGAAACAGAAGCTAAGAATTCACTTCTTCGGCTTGTCTTTGCGCTTGAACTTTGGCCTCTGTTACCATGGAGCAATGGAAAGGGGTAATGAGGAGGGGGCTGGGTATCAGGGAGAGCAATTAAATAACTGTTTCTCTCCCACCCCTCCCTCTCTTGTCTGAGACTGGTTCTTCAGTGATGCAGGAAATAATTGGAAAATTATTTCTACCCACTGCCCTCTTCTTGGGACCCTTTGCTGTACGTAGGCCAGTGGGGCTCTTGACTCAGAGGGAATGGTGCTGTTGTTAATGGGGACCGCCCTGTCAGTCAGCTTATCCTCTGGGGGGGCCTTCTGTGACCTGTAGCTTCTATGTGTGCTCTGCTTCAAACTCCTAAGGCCTGGCAGCTTTTGTCATACCTTTTATAGTTAATTTCTGCCAGGTGGCATCATGTGTTAACTATGAGTCATTTCTCCCATTCTTGGATATAAGTACCCTAAGGGAGGGACCATGTCTGAATATTCCTTTGCCGGTCATGCATCTGAGTACATGGGAGTGTTCTGGAAGTATCCGCTTGATGACTTGCAGGGAAAGAAAAAAGTTAAAAAAAAAACTTAGGTGAAAGTAATTTTATGTTCCAAAAAAGATTTAAACCTATTAATTGACTTTTTTAAAACAGTGAAACCTTGATTAAAATTATCATCTCTAGTTAATTTTTTTTTTTTGGTCATTTAACTTGGAAGTAGCAAAGCATAGATCGATAATTTTTTTACTGAGGATTTAATAAAGCAGACTAAAAGAAAATCTTTCCGGGGTGAATTCCTATAGTGCAGTTCAGTTTTAGTTCCATCTCCAGTACCTTCTCCTTGTTCAGTGTTTTCATGGGAGCATCAGTCCTTAGAACTCTGAGGCAGTGGAGGATACTGAATTGCCAAGGGAAATTAAATTATCTTCACTGTGCTTCCCAAGGCAGAAAAGTCTGTATTTTTAAGATGCTTAGGACAAACATCTATTTTAAGAGATTTCTGAATATTCTTTTTTTTTTAAGATTTTATTTATTTATTTATTTATTTATTTATTTATTTATTTATTTATCTATCTATATCAGAGAGAGAGAGAGAGAGAGCACAAGCAGGCAGAATGGCAGGCAGAGGCAGAGGGAGAAGCAGGCTCCCTGGCGAGCAAGGAGCCCGATGTGGGACTCGATCGCAGGACCCTGGGATCATGACCTGAGCCGAAGGCAGCTGCTTAACCAACTGAGCCACCCAGGCGTCCCTGAGATTTCTGAATATTCTTAACCAAAACCACACATAGAACTGTCCCTTTCCTGTGCAAATATCAATACTTTATATTGTGTATGATTATTCATATGTACATGCATTCATCAAACATTAAATGAACACCTTTTATGAGCCATACTTTAATGATAGACATCTGTAACATTTAAAATTGGGGTACATGGGCTAACTAAGGCACATGAGCAACTAGCAGTTTTGGTACAAATACAATGTCCAGTTAATAAAACTTTTCTTCTGGTTTTTCTTAGACTGACATGAAAACCAAAGGAAGTTTACTTTGGGTCTTAGACCATACTAAAACTTCGTTTGGGAGACGGAAGTTAAAGAAATGGGTGACCCAGCCACTCCTTAAACTAAGGTAAAGGGAATTCTTTTTTGTGTATTTAATCTGAAATTACATAAAGTTGTGAAATTAAATATGTTAGCCTCCTTAAAACCAAGGTTACCATAGCTAGAATAGAATTTTAGGGGCACCTGGCTGGCCGAGTCAGAGGAGCGGGGACTCTTGATCTTGGGGTCGTGAGTTCGAGCTCCATGTTGGGCGTAGAGATTACTAAAAATAAAGAAAAAGAACTGAATTTTAAATTGTAGATTTTATTCTGTATCTGGCAATACACTGTCTAGTATTGTGAGGATGTTTTCTTTGTCCCCAAGAATGAGTCGGCTTGCAGGTGGGAAGACATGGGGTGTGTCCAGGGAAAGTGAGTTATCCAGTCAGTTTGGGTCATCCGCAGCATAAGAGTCTGGAGGAGGGGGTTGAAGAGCTGGGGCACTGCCTTTCGTAGAGGGCTTTGAAGGCTAACCTCCAAGGATTCTGAGCGTGGGAGTGCTAGGATCAGAGCTGGGCTTGTATGTGGGAGGGAACAAAGTAGGGGTGGGGTGGGCAAGTTAGCAAGTTCTTGGAGAGGTTCTGAGGGACCTGAGCTAAAGCCGGAACAGTAGGGATCCAAAGGAGGAGTCAGGTGTGAGACATTTGGGAAAGTAGATGAGTAAACTAAGAGCGCCTTCAGGGAAGGTAGCTGAATCTAGTGTCTAAAACGCAGCTTTTTCCAAGCTTGTCTGCCCCTTGCAGTCCTTGGGAGGCTTCACAGACACTGATGCCTGTGTCTAAACTCTGGGAGAGTGTGATTTAATCGATCTCCAGCGTGGCCTGGGAGTTGGAGTTTTTGAATGCTCCCCAGATATTTCTGATATGCAGATAAATTTGGAGACTCTGACCTGTCCCTTAGTAGGAGCCCCATTAATGTTTACCGAATGAATGAAGGCTGTTATTTATTGCATTCTTACTATTGTACCACTCTTTAATACTCAAAAGCAGCTTCTGAGGTAGGTCCTTGAGATCAGTAAAGAGATTCAGAGCTTCGGTGACGTACTCAATGTTTCATAGCTGGTGGAACCCAGGTTTAAAAACAACATTGACTCTAGAGCTGAGCAGGCACTTAACCATTGTGAAGCGCTTCCTAAAGAGCTAGCCCAGAGAGTGTGGTGTGCTGGTAGGACTGCTGTGTGTCTGCTCTGTCGACTGAGTCAGTTCCCTAAGTCCTTGGATCCCGTGTCCCGTCCTGTGTCTGCCTCCCCGTGCCATGTTCTCACCTTTGAAATGGTAAACTCCCTAAGGAGTAAAATGAGACAGGAACCCTAACTACCACTTTGGAGCTCTTTATTTTGTGGCAAGCCCCGTACTGGAGGCCATGTGTACATCGTAGCTTTTAAACTACACAAGAGCCTCCATTTTGGCTGCCTATTACACCGAGCCTAGTAAATAGTCGTCTTCAGCAAAGAATAGCACATGTTGTTAGTGCTGGTAATAAGCTTAAGACACTGTTATGATGATGATCATTACCAAACACTGCAGAATTTTAGCAGGTCACTCCAATTTTTCTTCTTGACGGTAAAGACCTTCGGACAGGGGAAACTGACTGGGTAAAGAAGACATTCTGGAAATGGAGGTATACTTGACCCTTAAACAACCCAGGTCTGAACTGTGCAAGTCCACTTGTATGTGGATTTTTCTGATACAGTACAGTACTGTAAATGTATTTTCCTTATTATTTGCATAACCCTTTCTTTCCTATAGCTTACTTTGTTATGAGAATACAGTATATGATACATACATAAAATACATGTTCATTGGCTATGTTATCAGTTAGGCTTCTGATCAACAGTAGGCTATTAGTAGTTAAGTTTTGGGGGAGTTAAAAGTTATACTCAGATTTTTTACTGTGGTGGGGGGAATGGCGCCCCTAATCCCTACATTGTTCAATGGTCAACTGTGTCTCCTTGGTTCAGTACTGAAATGAGGTAAGAATGCCTTAGGGAGCAAAAACAGACAAGATGGCTTTCTGAAGAAAGTTTGGAAAGACATCTACCTAAGCAACCATATCACTTACATTCTTATTTGCTTGGTTGAAATATTCAGCAGAAACAGGGTCAGTAGCAGACTTTTTCATGTAAATTAAAATTTTTATTTCTACTGTTAAATTTGTTTTCTATATCTAGGATTAATCTGAGATAGATTCAGTAGACTATACTGTATGCACTTTAGGAGCTGAATCATGTATCTCTTGGGATCGTACTTTCCCAGGAAGGCTGAAAGAAAATATGCCATGTATAATTAACATACAGTGTTATAGTTGTTTCACATGTACAGTGTCGTGATTCAGCAATTCTCTACATTAGTCAGTGCCCAGCAGGATAAGGGTACTCTTTATCCGCTTTACAAACTATTTTACCCATCTCCCCAGGCACCTCCCCTCTGGCAACTACCAGTTTGTCTGTATGTAAGAGTTTGTTTTTTTATAAATAGGTCGTGTGTTGTGACCTATGCTTTTTATTAGTTCTCCAAGTTGAGGCAAGAAGATTTTTCAGTGTAGTTCTCTGGCTTCCTCTTATAAATGAATGTCACATTGGCAAGTCATTCGTCCTTTTAAAATTAAATTATATTGAATTCATTTGTTGAGGTTCTGCCTTTGAATTCCTTCTGCTTCCTTGAGTTGATATGATCTTGTCAATTTTACATATAAACACCATATGTAGTTTGTTGGTTTTGTCAAAGAGCCTTATAATACCAATTCTCTTTGTTAATATTGAAAGAAATGGGAAAAAGAAAACTTGGGGAAGTATGAGATGAATCTCTAAAATATTGTTATAGGCAAATATTAATTTCCAAGGCAGATTTGTTCATCTTGGAAGAAGGATTCAAGATTTGGTAGTCTACTCTGTGCTTTAAAATATTAAACAAAAATAAGTTGTGGCTTTCCTTTGTGGGTACCTCTTCTGCCTGCACCTTAAATGTGGACGTTCCCCCCAGGGCTCTCTCCTGGGACCTCTTCTCACTTTCGGCACTACTTAGAATCCTATCTGGGATCATGGCTTCTGTAGCCTCTATTCTAATGACGTGGTCACATTATCTCCAGCAGCTCTGTGTTCACACATCTGGTGGGACGTCTCTGCCTCAGAAAATACTATGTGTGAATGCTGAATGAAACAGATTGGAAACAAACCATTTCCTTTATTGAGATAGTGACTTATTGGAAGTGTGTGTGTGTGTGTGTGTGTGTGTGTGTGTGTGTTTGTCCGTGTGTGTCCCGCATGTGCCCGTACATGTGTACACACATACAGAACAGGGTATTATTAACCACAAGGCAGAATCTGAGAAGTCAGTCCCTTCTCTTCTAGTGGATGGATTATTTGTTTCAACCGTGAAGACACTGGATTTCTGGCAAGAGATAGTATTATATCATCTTGCCTTTTTGTAAAATCACTTTTTATTAAAGGCAGTCAGATGAAAGCCTTTTTGATGAAAGGTTTTTTGTTTATTGAGGGGACTCAGTATCTCTGTGCCTCTGGTCTCACCCTTATCTGTTTCTGCTCTGCACTACCAACTGATTACTTTAAAGAAAATGTCTGTCTGATTATGTTGTTCCCTACAGTTTGCAGTTCTCACAACACGCTGAGGTGTCATTTATTTCTGGGCCTTTGTACAGTCTGTTTCCTTTGTCTAAAGTGGAAACTCGTACTCCTCTCTGTTTCCATTCTAGTGTGCTGCCTGCTTCTTCACAGTTTTCTTGGGCTATCTGCTCATCCTCTGCGTATCCTTTAAATGTTGGCGTTTGAGAGACCTGAACCTTAGGAGCCAAGCTTTCTTCCTTCCCTAAACCTCTCCTCACTGCCTCTTCTCTTCTCACTGTCTCCTGCCCCTACCCCTATGAACATACCGGTTCCCGTAACTGTAAATATCAAATGTCATTGAGTCCCAGATTTGTATCTCTGGTCTTTACTCTCTCCTATTCCCCAAGCTTATATATTCAGCTTAGATTCATAAACACATAGGTGTATCACAGACATCTCAAACTTCCTGTATTCAACCCTCTTCCTCCTTCTGGTTTCCCCATTCCAGGAACCAGCTCTTCGCTGAAGAAGTTGCTTAGCCAGAAACCTGGAAGTTATCCTGGACATTTCCTATTTGACAACCATGTCCAATCTAAGACTAAGTCCTGCTGCCTTTAGCTCTAAAATGTGTCCAGACTCTGTGCGTGTCTTGCTGTCTCCACCACCATCACCCTGGTCTAAACTACATTAGTTCTCGCTTGGACAGCTGCAGTATCCTCCTAACTCATCTCTTTTTCAAGATAAAGACTGTATCATGCCCTCCCCTCCCTTAAACTCGCCATTGGCTTGTGCTTCACATAAAGTTAAAATTCTCTCATGGTTCTTCTGTCTGACTCTCCCCTGTATTCATGCATTCAATGTCTTCTGGTCACTCTGGCCTTTCTTTGGTTCCTGAGCAACCCAGAGCTTTTTCTCATCTTTGGAGTCTTCGCATTTGCTGGGCTCTCTACCTAGAATGTTCTTCTTTTTCTCTTCAATCTTCACATGCTGACTCCTCTTTTCAGTCTCACCTTTAACATGTCACTTCTTCAGAGAGATTTTCTGACTGCCTAATCTAAATTATGTTCCTTGTGTCATTTTTCATTAGCATATAGAACTTATCATGACTGATATTTGTTTTTTTTTGTTTATTTAATATCTATCACTCAATTGTGTTTCATTTGTAACAGGCATTCAGTAAATATTTTTTGAACGGATTATTAAACTAGTCGTTCAGGATGTAACTCAGCTATCTCCGTTGAGAAGTTGTTCTTTTTCTCCTTTCTTCCTCTGTAGAAAGTTAACTCCCCTCAATTTTGTTGAGCCCCTTACCACCCCACACAGAATGAATTGAGGGCTCATAGTGCTTTGAATATAATAGATGATCAAGAAATTATGAGCAAATGAATTCATTTGAAAATCTTAGGGTTCTAAGTGGGCTTTGAAAATAAAGGCACACCTCTGTAAGAGAAGTTTATTTTTCTAAAACAAACTCCTTGACTTTAAAAGCACCTTAGAAGCAGTTTTCCTTCATATGATTCCATGTTTTAGTGGACCAGTTGCTTGGTCAGGAATGAAAACATTAACACTTAATAGTGGAAGAAATGGTTTGGCAGTATTTTGCATTCTTGTCAACTCTTAGTGGAATTAGTAGTAAATAGAAGTTCCTTGGCATAAGTCATGTGACAGTAACCAAAGCCAGGTTAGGTGATGGGATCGGGCCATCTTCCCACCTTAGGCATAGCTGGTTTTAAGTATCATGTAGAAGGTCTAACTCACAACTCTGAACACATCTGAATTGGAATGTTTTTGCTTAGAAGTATTTGGACACACTGTGATTTTCCTGACTCTTTAAGGCCATGCCTATATAATTTGAATTCCATAATGGGTGAATTAGATAGTGTATTAGTTTGCTGGGAGTAAGAAAAGTATCACAAACTGGATAACTTAAACAACACACATTTGTCTCACAGTTCTTTCTGAGTTCTCAGAGGGAGAAGCTGTTCTGTGCCTCGCTCCTAGCTTCTAGTGGTTTCCTGGCAATCTTTGGTATCACTTGGCTGCTAGATGCTTCTCTTTTCTGTCTGCTTTCACATTCACATGGTGTTCTTCCTGTGTGCATATCTGTTCACATGACAGTCTTTCAGTAAGGTTGTAATCATATTGGATTGGGGGCCTCCGATATTCCAGTATGACCTCGTCTTAACTAATTACATCTATAATTACCCTGATTCCAACTAAGGTCAAATTCTTAGACACCAGGGATTAGGTCTTCAACATGTATTTTTTTGTTCATACAATTCAATGCATAACAGGTAGGCTCAATAATTTCATCTTTCCTCCTTTTGGCACAAACAGATTGAATGTATTCGTCTCTTGGATAGAAACAAGTGTTTTGATTATCATTTAAATGTGTTACACATTTATTCAACATCTGAAGTGATGATGTAAAGAACCATTGAATTTTGTAACTTGCAAACATTCTGCAATTTTGTGCTTGAAGTACAGTACTCTGAAAAATCATCCATCGGTCTTATCTTTGAAAAACACTCTGGTCTGTATCTGTCCAGGTGAAGGTATTTATACAAAATGTTAGGTTGATTTTAGGGATCAGAAAGAGACATTTGTATGTGGAAAAAAAAGAGTAAGGAAAATCTTTGGGTCGAAAGGAGCAGAGGTCCAGATCTAAGGGTCGAGGAGAGAAACGTAGCTGTGGTGGGAAGGGAGAGGGCTGAGGGCTAAGAGGTAAGATGTGTTACTCTCTAAGTGGGTCGTGTGTGGGAGTGGACAGAAAATGGCAGCACAGCAAACTGATGTCTGACTGTGCTGTATTTTTTGAGTCTGTGATATGTCTATTAACTCTTCCAACTATCCTCAGAGGTAGTTATTACTTCATTTTATAGGTGTGGAATACTGAGACTCAGGTTAATTATCCAGGATCATCCAGCTAGCACATAGGGCCCATCTAGAAGCACAGTTGGGGAGTTATTGGGACTTGACCTCTAGTTCTGCTTCTCTCACCCAGTTGTGTCACTTTGTACAAGTTATAAATTTTGATACACTCTCCGTTTCTTTACCTGTAAAATGGGAACTCTCATATCTAGCTCACAGGGTTGTTGTGAGGACCAAATGAGACAGTATGTGGAAAGAGTTGCTCTGGTTCCTAGTATCACTTATGTGGTTCAGGAAAATAGCTGTGGTCTTTATAATTGGTTATAATTTGTCACCAAAAAACTGGAAGCAGCCTAGTTATTAATAGGGGAGTAGAAAAACAAATTGTTACCTAGTCTTACATTAGGATATGCTAACAGCAGTTAAAATGAAGACAGCGGTCAGATGTCCCAACTGGAGGCTTCCCGTGTTGACAGGGCGGAGGCTGGGGGTCACTGTCAGATGTCCCACCTCTGTCTGGTCAGGTCTCCTGAATCTGGTCCATGCCTGTGTTGTATCTTTTGCCTGTAGTTGTAGTCAGGATTGTGAGGAGAATTTGCAAGGAACACCGGGGAGTAGGTAGTGTCTTTGTCAGTCCCCTCTCAGAATGATGCAACGTTAGCAATTAGCTCTATCACTTTGTGCGGTCGGGCTTGGATCACAACCTTTCTCATTTATTTAATGCTCTGAACCTGACTCTGTCCTGGGACCTTAGGACGCCCAGCCTCATGTTCTGACTGACTGAGGACACGTTAACATGTTGGTTAACACTAAAGATCGTGCATTGGTTGGAGCAACTAACTGCTTGACAACAACAAAAAAACACCACACTGTTTAATAGGTCTAACAGTGGAAATGGATTTCTTCTTTATCTTCTTTGCATAAACAGTCCATGGTCTTGCCATATTGAGAGTGGGCTGGAACTCCTCACATAGGCATTTAGAACCTCCACAGGCTATTCAGTCTTAAACATGTGATTTCGGAGGTCAGCCTGGGAACTGACATCCAGCCAGAGGAAGGAACAGAGCATGGAGGACATATTTTTGGTTCACCAGGTCTTCTAGTGGCAAATATCATTTTTGCTCACACATCATTGAGTAGAACTCATTCTGATGGTCTCACTTAACTGCAAGGGAGGTTGACAAATGTTTGTCAAGGACGAAGAAGATGTATTTGATGAATACCTAGCAGTCTATTGCCAGAGATGGGCTATTTTCCCTTTAACTTTGTATTGTTTCAACTGTGTTGTAGTTTTTTTTATGCAGTTAAATAATGAACTTATTTAAATTTCTGAATAGGCAATACCTTCACATAGTTTCAGAGCTTAAAAATGGAAAAAGAGGGGCGCCTGGGTAGCTCAGTTGGTTAAGCATCTGCCTTTGGCTCAGGTTGTGATCCCAGTGTCCTGGGATTGTGATCCTGGTGTCTGGTGTCCCGGGTTCGTGATCCCAGCATCTTAGGATCAAGCCTCGCTTCGGGGCTCCCTGCTCCCTGGGGAGTCTGCTTCTCCCTCTCCCTCTGCTCGTCCTCCAGCTCGTTTTCTCTCTCTCTCTCTCAAATAAATAAATAAAATCTTAAAAAAAAAAAAGGCAAAAAGACATATATTGAAATGTTTGTCTCTCATCCCTGCCCTATATCTGCTCAGTTCCTATTGGATAATCATGGTTGTTATTTTCTTGTGTATCTTTTCAGAGACTTTCCGTTTTATTTATTATTTATTTTTTAAAAGATTTTATTTATTTATTTGACAGAGAGAGACACAGCAAGAGAAGGAACGCAAGCAAGGGAAATGGGAGAGGGAGAAGCAGGCTTCCCACTGAGCAGGGAGCTCGATGCAGGGCTCAATCCCAGGACCCTGGGATCATGACCTGAGCCAAAGGCAGACGCTTAATGACTGAGCCACCCAGGTGCCCCAAGACTTTCTGTTTTAAAAAACAAATAAATAAATAGGAATATATAGTCCTCCATCCCTTTTTACATGGATGCGGCATAATATACACAATACTCTTTGCTTCTTTCCCTTAATAGTATAAGATAGTTACTTTAAATTTTGTATTGCTCTGTCTCCATGACAAGGTGTTCCTACTCTCAAGGAGTTTCTAATTTAATTTGGTCAAGGTATAATCTAGCGAGGAGGAGATGCAGATAGGGAAAGCTTCCGTACCTAAGATAAAATTCTTATTTGTTACACGATGTATAGCTCAGTAGCACAATTAGAGCAAATAAAGAATACTTTTTAAATTCAAATTAGATTTTTAGAAAACTGTTAAAGAGAATTAAGCATGCTAAGGTTATTCTTGGTATTTAAATCACATAAATCATTGAAATTAGCAAAACTGAAAATTGTTGGTGTTAGGAAATAGATCCCTGACTATTGATTACATTTTTGTGTAATTTTTCTAAAGCACTAAGTACATTCTAGTGATAGTTCATTCTCTTGAATAATTAAATGACTTTATTTTGGTAAACTCATATGTTTGGAGTATTAACGGTTTATTTCTAATTCATAACTCTGGCCTAAATGACAGAGTAATAAAATGTTATGTATTTCCTCCCTTTACCATTTAATTTATATTAACAGAACTAAATGCCATTTTAAACTCTCCGGAACTTGTTGTCCTGAACTATGTCGGGGGGGGGGGTTCTTTATTCTTTGTAGTTTGCATGTTCCACGAACCTGCCAACACAGTGTTCACCTTTGGGGACGGTGGTTTTCCTAAGCCCAGCGAGACACAGTCCTGCTCGCAGATGGCATTGAAGAGTGGTAGGCGGTGGGTAGCTGAGAGCTGAGATTGGTTGGTGTTGCCCCTGCCTCTCTGCCTTTGCCGCGTGAATGTATGAGCAGAAACTGCTGCTGCCAAGAAAAAGTGACCCCAAACACCTCTTACCCGAGCGTCTGCCCTGACTTAGTGCCTGTGGAGGAGCTGGTGTCTCTTGGGAGGCTTGGATCCAGGAGCCTGTCGCTGGCCTCTGCTTCATTCTGTAGTAATCAGGTCTCCAGGGAGGTCTAAACTGGTTCACGTGACCAGCAGGAAAGGGCAGCTTTCCTCTGTGTTGAGGAGAAGATATATAGGAGAAAGTGAGGAGGGAGAGTTGGAGATCTTTTCCTTCTTGGCTCTTCCAGCTTTATTTTGCCTCTCTTTGTGCCTTTACTGGTGGGGATTTTCAGAATATATCTCCTCAAAATGCTGTGGGAGGACTACATTTCCTGTGGCTGTAATGTCATAAAAATACTTCCCTGTATGAAATAACTAGATATGCTGTATAAAGCATAAAACGTTGTTTTCGGATAAGCTGATCTTGTTAAATAATAATGATAAGGGGAAAAACTGAGGGAACAGATTAAAGAAGGAGCTGGAAATGGGAGTTGATTTTGCTGCTGCTGCTGCCCCCCTAAGCCTCTGCAGACATTGGTAATCAAAAGGATTGGGTTTTAAAAAGCCTTGTGGGAAACTGGAGTGAGGGCTTTGTGTCCAAGTTAGGGAGCCTATAGTAATGTGAGACCCTCGAAGGATCATAATCTCACTAAAGAGAGGGGACAAGGAAATACGTTTGTCTTGGCCTAGTCTTTACAGAGGGAAAATTTGCCAAGAATTCTCAACCACAGGCTCACCCTCCCTCAGGTTTGCTATTCCAATTTGTACTATCTGTGTGGTCTGGCAATTTCCAACTCGTGAAAGTTGTTTTAAATGGTTCCTAGCAGAAGCAAATGCAAACCCTCCCTGAACGGATACACTCTCAGTCCATGCCTCCTAGGAATCCCAAAGAGAAAGCTATACCATAAGCTCGCAAACCACAATTACAAAAGACAGGGAAACAAGTAACTGTGAATGTGAGCGGAAATTATAAGCAGTGGAATTAGAATCCCAAGACCTTCAGATAACGGGATTATGAGTATATATATCAAAAGTTAAAAGAAGTTAAAGTTAAAAAAAAATACAAAAAAGAATGAAAAATGTGAGCACAAAACAAAAATGCCATCAAAGGACAGTAGGTTGTTTTTAAAAAGAACCACTTAGAACTTTTAGAAACAATGTGTGGGTTGCACAAGAATAGATGCAATAACTATAATGCAGGGTAATATCTGAAGAAATTACCTGGAATATAGCACAGAGAGATGATACGATAAAAAATAGAAGAAATTGAAAGACAAAAAGCGAATTAGATGATCTAACATAATCCTCATCAGATTTCCAGAGGAAAATTAGAATAGAGAGAGAGACAGTATTCAAAGAGATTGCCCTTTGACAGTCCTTTATGAGGAGGAGAATTTCTCATATTGCATGAATGATATGAATCCTTAGGTTTAGGAAGCACAGTGGATCCAGAGCTTGAGAACAAATGAGAAATTCACATTTCACTAAATCAAACTGAAACTGTATGACACTACAGTCAGATGTAAAAATATTACGGAGAGCAGAGAGCAAAGAAAGATCCCCTGTAATGCCCTAAAAATTACATAACTGATTTGATTTCTAATTTCCCCACCTGTTCTCTGCTTCATTTGCTTTCTTTCAGTGATTTCTTTTGGATTTATTGAGAGTTTTTTTTTTTTTTTTTTTTCCATTTAACCACTCCTTTCCCTGCCCAAAGCTTCGTAGTTTATATGTCTGTTCCTGTTGTCTCTTGTTTCTGTTGATTCTTGCTCATCTAGTTGCTTTTTATGTTTGATTATCTTTGTGTACTGGTTATTCTTTGGAAATTTATTTTAAAAATAATGTGAGGGCTAGGATGAAGGGTGCTTCTCTGTTACTTTGCTTCTGCCAGGTTCTTGGTGGCATGACCATTCCGGGACCATTTTATTTTATTTTATTTTATTTTATTTTATTTTATTTATTTATTTTTTAAAAGATTTTATTTATTCATTTGACAGAAAGAGACACAGCCAGAGAGGGAATACAAGCAGGGGAGTGGGAGAGGGAGAAGCAGGCTTCCCGCAGAGCAGGGAGCCCGATGCGGGCCTCGATCCCAGGACCCTGGGATCATGACCTGAGACGAAGGCAGATGCTTAACGACTGAGCCACCCAGGCGCCCTCCGGGACCATTTTAATTCAAGTTCAGCATTTGGTAGGTTTTAGGCCATCCAAATGATGCTAACCTGTGCTGCAAGTTAATCTTTACTGTGAGGCTAGCTCATTTTTCAGCAGGTCTCTTCAGTACAGAAGTGGCTTTGACTACTGGATTACTCCTCTGGGTTCTTGTTTTCTTTTAGATTTTGGTGTATTCATTCCTTATCATTTTGTTAGTTCTTTGATACTTTTATGAACATGTTTTTATGTTTCATTTGGCTTTTTAAATTGTCTTCATCAGAATGATGATCTGAAAGTACTGGTTCTCACCATTACCAAAAGCAAAAATCATGTTATGCTCTTTTCAAAGACTCAAGTTGATGTTCTAAACTGGTAATGGAGGGTATCTGTCAGAAAATTTGTTCTGTTTAATATTCCAAAAAGGGTGCATTTTTGTCTATTCCTAAAATGATGCGTCACTAGAACAGGAGTGATAAAAATCCTCCAAAGCTTGTTGGGTGATGTATGATTAGCAACAAGGTACATATTCAGAATAGCTCCTTAGAATGTAATTTGTAAATAAATAAAATAATGATATTTGTGGATGAGTCATAGCGCATCTCCTTACTCAAGCTATTCCTTCTTCCCCCTCCCTCCTTGCCTTATCTAATCTGTCACAACTCTTGTTAACTTGACCTCCTTAATATCTCTTCATACTCTGTGCTTTTCAACCCTCTGTCCTTTACCCAAGTTCAGATCATCAACATCCCTCCCCTGGAGTCTTCCTGCCACTGTCCTCTGTCCTTTCAAATGTTAGCCAATGGCTCCCAATCTCAGGAGCAAGTCCCAGCTCCTATGTGGCCCATGTCCCTCCCATGACCATTTGCTGCCTGGGTGCCTAGCTGCTGCTGTCACACTCTCGCACTTTCAGCCTCCATCTTCCCGTGCATCTTCCTATGCTACTTCTACAATCGGTACTTTTGTAAGCACTTGGTAATTGTTCACTAAATGAATGAGTGAATGATGTGTGTGACACTAGGGAGATCCAAGTACTCATAGGCACTCTCATGTTTCTATTAGAGAGCTGTGTAGGCAGTTAGTTGAGCCATATTGCGTGGATAGCATAGTAATGTCTGAACTTAATTTACTCATTTTATATCGTCTGTCTTTAGATTTAGAACAAACTTTTCAGTGAAAAGTCAGAACAAACAACAAAAAACCACCTCTCCTCAGTAGTTTGTACCTGAGCTGCCCACCCTCCTGCCCCACAAGGTAACCTTATGTTAGGATTATAGAGGCATCTCCACAAATAGCAACCAGGAGGTACAGACTTCATCACATGTCCTTACAATGGCAACAGCTATAGATTACGTACTGTGTTCCTGAGTGACAGCCACACACAGCAGATACTGGCGTCATCACCCAGTTCATCTTCAAATGTGAAGGACTCCAGTGACACCCACTTTTAGTCCTTGGGTCTTTGGTGGTAAAGAAGAATCTTTGTCATCAAAGGACCTCAAGTCCATTGTTTTTTGTCATATAGAATGAAATGACTCAGGTGCCTTCCTTTCATTTGTTTGGAATGTGTCATGCTGTAAGATCAACTATGGAATACTCTAGGGCATCTTGACACAAATACATTTATCATCATCTAGCTGACAGTGCTCCTTCCTTTTTTTTTTTTTTTGACAATGCTACTTCTTGTTTTGTTGACTGTCACAATCACTGAATCTCTCTCATTGATTGCACCAAAACATTTTTATCTCTGTTTGGTAATCTGACATACTGTTTTATTGGAGTTATCTGGCAAGTCTGGTTACTCCTGCCAAGTGAAGAACAGTTCCAGGATATGCAAACTTTAAAAAAAAAATGTGGTGGGTATTAAGGAGGGCACATATTGCATGGAGCACTGGGTGTGGTGCATAATCAATGAATCTTGGAACACTGAAAAAATTAAATTAAAAAAAAAGATGTCATTTTACTAATTTGCATTCTGATCTGCAGATAGGAGATAAAAGTAAAACTATAGCTCCCCCAGTGGTGAGAAGTTCGTAGTAATCGGTGCCGCACACCCTTTCACTCTCTTCCTGCCTGTTTTAAACACCAGGAATGCATTAGGGCATTCTCAGTGCAGCCTTCTAATCCATCTCCTGCTGTTCTTTGTGGTATCTACCAAACAAATTGTATAAGCAAATAAAGATCACTATTAACAGCTAATCTGTATTGAGTAGTTACTGTGTACCAGGCACTGTACTGTTTACCATGCATTATTTCATTGCATTCTTGTACTGTTCTGAGTTAGAGACCATTATTATTCCCATTTTATAGATGGAGAAACTAGGGCAAGACTAAATAACAGGTAAATGGTAGAGGCTGGATTTGAACTGAGGTGCTGCCCAAATTTTTAACTTCTGAGTGATTAACTCCCTAACCAATGAAGGCTGGGTTAAAAACAAAATGATTCATAGTAAATATGCTTTTGCCTGTGCTGTCATTAGGCTAAAATAAAAAGCCAGTACCTTTGTATTTTTCCAGATTGCAGACCAACTTAGCACAACCTTTTTCGTCTCTTTCTAAGAAATTTATAGCTTTATGTCTATTTTTTTAAAAATCTTCTGGAAGATTTCATAAATATGACTTAGGCTTTTATTAACCTCTTTTGCTTTTATCTTTCCATATCTCCAACAACCTTTATAATTTTTGAGAGAGCAGCTATCTTTGTAGGCTGTCTTATACGTTCACAGATGGTATTATTTTATCTGTCCTCATACCATCTGTAGCATCAACCTAGTCTGTTCCAATTGGTGTTATCTTTCATTTATGCAGGAGTGAGTTATTAAAATAAAACTTTATATTTGTATAGCATTTTGGGTAAACGTTAGGGTAAAACATTGATTTATTTTATCACAACAATCCTATGTGAAGAAAATTTAATTTTTTATTTTTTTCACCTCATCTTGATTTACTTTACATGTAGTCTTTGGAGTTGAGCTGAATTGAATTCAAGAACTACTTATCGAACACATACTGTGATCCCAGAACTGTGGGAATGAAGAAATAATCCCTGTTCTCACTGAGTTTACAGTCCAGCAGAAAAGACAGAGAAGTAAATACAATTACAATATCCACTATGGAGAGACAGTAGAGGGTTCTGTGGAAAAGGATGGCTGAGGATTAAATCTGGTCTGGTGAGTCCAAAAAGCTTTTTCAGAAGAAGGAAGAGTTGAAATTTACCAAACAAAGTGGAGCTGGTAGGTAGTAGAAAAGAGGAAGAGAGTCTTTAAGGCAGAGTGAGCAGCAAATGAGGAGGCCCTGATGTCAGAGAACTTGGAGAGACCAAAACCTACAACAAGTTTAGTCTAACTGAAACTTATAGTGAGAGGAAGAGAGTGGCAGCTGCCTGAGTTGAGACTTCAGAGATAAGCAGGGACCAGTTGTCTTGTGGGTCAGTGAAGGAATCTGGATTTGTGTCTAAGATTATTGGCAAGTCATTGATAAGATGAAAGCAGAGGTAAGACATGAACAGATTTGGAAGACCACTCAGGCTACCGTGTGGAGACTGGATTGGAAAAAGGGACAGAAGTGGATGGAGGAAAAGTTAGGAGGCTCTTTTTGTAGTCTGTGTGAGAAATGATTTTTACTTAAACTAGTGTAACGATAGTAGAGATGGAAAGAAATGGATTGATTTACGAGGCCACCCCACTGAAAATGGAGGAATCAGTGTGTCTGTCTACAGAGCTCAGCTGTGTTCTGTTGTGTCATGCTGAACCAGATGCCTGTTCTACATAGTAGAGTAGGAGCCAGAGAAGAATGGGACAAAAATGAAACCAAGGTAGGATGCATGACCTCACAGAGTAGTTTGAAGGATAATAAAGAGAAAAGACCTAAATTAATTGGAAAGTACTCAATTTAACAGTCATCCAGGCAGGATTCTGAGGCTTGCCCTTCCCATCAGTGTGGGTGGTATCAACAGAACTTGGTTAGACAAACGTGTATTCAATAGGTTATGTTTCCCTAAGGCCCTAAGTCATTCGTTCATTTTTTGCTTGCTTGCTCATTCATTCATTTAAAAAAAACACTAAGGGCTCACTATCTACTAGGTATGTTTACTTATCTCAGTCTTTAATACCACATTACGGCCATCATACCTAGTGTGACCCTTTGGCATTTATAGGTACCAGATGGGCCACATCCCATTTAGGGCACATTTAGTCAATCAGGTTTCCATTTTAAGTTGACAGCCTCACCATTTCCTCCCCAGTGGCCCATGCTGCGTCTCTGGTCTCCCCTGTCTCCTGATGTCTTGTTTTCTATTCTCTCTGTTACTGCTCCCAGACTTTGCTCTGGCTCGGTATGCCTCATCCCACTTTAGTCAGACAGGTGATCAGTTCAGCCACCACCACCAAGTCTTCTATCAAAGTAGCTGACTGAATGAATTGGTTTTTGACTGAGATGATCAGTCATTTCAATCAGACTAGAAAACTCAGTTGCCTGTTGTAGACCTATTATATTAGCCAAGGTCAGAGAAGCAGTTGTAGCAAATAAATCCTCAATCTCAGTGGTTTAAATACAACAAAAGTTTATTTCTTGCTAATGTAAAGTCCAGCTGGTAGCAAATATGGGAGTGATAGGTTTTGTGCTCCACTAACAGACCCAGGCTGACAGAGTCTTCAGGTGGCTTCCAAGATTGTTCTGGGCCCAACATTCAGCTGAGGAAAGAGCGACGTGAAAGATCACACAGGAGGGTTTTATGGGCCCGAGCCAGAAGTGGCTTAATCATTCCTGCTTATATTTTATTGTCTACAACTTGGGTAGATGGCCATGCCTAATTGCAGAGGGAAACTGGGAAATGTCCTCTGTGTGTTTGCCCAGGAGGAACGGAAAAGCTAATGAGGCAGTTTCTGCTCCATCTAGCTAATGACTTCCCTTATATGGTACCTGCTCTTTGATTCAAATGATAGGGGTTAGGAAGGGCCAGAGGCATGGAGGAGGAGTCCCTTTATGTTTTTCTAAGTAGCTATTGTCACAGTGCTGGGCATAAAAGTGGAAATGTCCATATTCTGAGTTCCTAACATATCTTATAATTGTTACTACTCTGTTCTCACAGGGAGATAAATGCTCGACTAGATGCTGTATCTGAAGTGCTCCATTCAGAATCCAGTGTGTTTGGTCAGATAGAAAATCATCTGCGTAAACTGCCTGATATAGAGAGAGGACTCTGTAGCATTTATCACAAAAAAGTAAGTGTGATAGAAATCAAATCTATTAAAATTAATAATGTTCTTCAGCACGAGGACACCAGATAGTAAAGGAAAACATCTCTCAGAGTTTTATCATTGTTATTATTTTGTGAAATCTTGTGGATAACCTGAGGGAATTCTTAGAACATTTAATGGCACAAATTAAAGTTATTCCAGTTTTTGCATTGTAAAAAGTAAAGTTTGCCCATTTCTGTTAACTACAGCAACACATACAGGTCCTTCTATTATGATACAGGATATTCTCATATTTCATCCTCAAAATGTGGACCATCATCAAAATAGGAAATTTCTTACGCTGGCCACTTTAAAAAAAAAAAAATTAGTTATTTGAGAGAGAGTGTGTGCGTCTGCACACGTGCACGTGGGAGAGTGGGTGTGGGTGGAGGGTGGAGGGGCATTGGGAGGGGGGAGAGAGAATCCCAAGCAGACTCTGTGCTAAACACAGAGCCGGGAGTGGGGCTCAATCCCACAATCCTGAGTTCATGACCTGAGCCGAAACCAAGAGTCCATCGCTTAATCAGCTGTGCCACCCAGGCACCCCTAAACTAGCCATTTTTAAAAAGAGATGCCTTATTTCTTTTGACCCCAGAACAACTTCTTATTTGACTTATCCAAAGGAAAAATCTGCTCATATATCTATGCTGGTATCAATATACAAATGAGTTTGGGTATTGAAGCTAAGTAAAAAGCATTATTTTGATTTTTATCTCTTACGCTTTACAGTTTGTCATAACAATAAGAAAAGAGGATTTTCCCATGAGGCTAGCAGGAGATTTTTTCAACAGAAACTTTGCAAATCAGAAAGGAGTGGCATGATACACTCAAAGTGCATAATGGGAAAAATCTTCAGCCAAGAATACTTTATCCAGCAAGGCTATCATTCAGAATAGGAAAGATAGTTTCCCAGACAAACAAAAACTAAAAGGAGTTCATGGCCACTAAACCAGCAGTGTAAGAAATATTAAAGGGGAATTTGAGTATAAAGAAGAGACAAAAGTGAAGTACAAAGGTAGGAAATCCAAAAGCAGTAAAAATGAATACTTCTGTAAAAAATCAGTCAAGGAACTCACACACAAAAGAGGATATAAAATATAATAACATATACCTAAAACATGGGGAGAAGAGGAGAAAAGAATGGGTTCAAACTTAAATAACTATCAACTTAATAGAGACTGCTACATGCAGAAGAGGTTTTGTACAAACCTAATGGTAACTGTGTATCAAAAATCACTGGTAGATTTGTAAAGAATAAAAAGGAAGAAATCTAAATGTATCACCAAAAAAAATCAGCAAAACAAGAAAGAGAGAAAGACAAGAAAGGATCAGAGAAAGTCTTCAGAAACAACCTCAAAACAGGTAATAAAATGGCAATAAATACATATCTATCAATAATTATTTTGAATATAAATGGACTAAACAATCAAAAGACATAGAGTGACAGAATGTGAATAAAAAAACAAGACCCATCTATATGCTGCCTACAAGAGACTCATTTTAGACCTCAAGATACCAACAGATTAAAAGTGAGGGGATAGAGAAACATCTACCATGTAAATGGATGTCTGAAGAAAGCCAGGGTAGCAATACTTATATTGGACAAACTGGACTTTAAAACAAACATTGTAGCAAGAGACAAAGAAGGGCACTAAATAATAATAAAGGGGACAGTCCCACAAGAAGATATAACAATTGTAAATATGTATGCACCCAACATAGCATCCAAATACATAAATAATTAATAACCAACATAGAGGAACTAATTGATAATAATACAATAATAGATCAATGCACAGATCATCTAAACAGAAAATCAAGGAAACAATGGCTTTGAATGGCACATTGGACCTAACTGATTGGACTGACTTAACAGATAAATTCAGAACATTCCATCCTAAACCAACAGAACACACATTCTTTTCAAGCGCACGCAGAGCAGTCCCCAGAATAGATCACGTATCAGCCCACAAAACAAACCTCAGCAAATTTGAGAAGATCAAAGTCATACCATGCATCTTTTTTTATTTTTTATTTTTTTTACCATGCATCTTTTCTGACCACAATGCTATGAAACTGGGAATCAACCACAAGAAAAAATCTGGAAAGACCACAAATACATGGAGGTTAAACAACATGCTACTAAATAATGAATGGTGGATCAATCAGGAAATCAAAGGAGAAAGAAAAAACTACATGGAAACAAATGCAAATGAAAACATGATGGTCCAGGGGCCCCTGGGTTTCTCAGTTGCTAAGTGTCTGCCTTCAGCTCAGGTCATGATCCCAGGGTCCTGGGCTCCTTGCTCAGCAGGAAGCCTGCTTCTCCCTCTCCCACTCCCTCTGCTTGTGTTCCCTCTCTCACTGTCTCTCTCTGTCAAATAAATAAATAAAATCTTAAAAAAAACTCCAAAAACTGGGGCACCCGGGTGGCTCAGTGGGTTAAACCTCTGCCTTTGGCTCAGGTCATGATCTCAGGGTCCTGGGATCGAGCCCGCATCGGGCTCTCTGCTCAGCAGGGAGCCTGCTTCCCCCTCTCTCTGCCTGCCTCTCTGCCTACTTGTGATCTCTCTCTCTGTCAAATAAAGAAATAAAATCTTTAAAACACACACACACACACACACACACACAAAACATGATAGTCCAAAACCTTTGGAACACAGCAAAGGCAGTCATAAGAGGGAAATTTATAGCAGTACAGGCGCCTACCTCAAGAAGCAAGACAAATCTCAAACAACCTAGCCTTACACCTAAAGGAGCTAGAAAAAGAACAGCAAGCAAAACCTAAAATCAGGAAAAGGAAGGAAATAATAAAGATCAGAGCAGAAATAAATGATATGTAAACTAAAAAAACAATACAACAGATAAATGAAAACAAGCTGGTTCTTTGAAAACAAATAATAAGATAGATAAACCCCTAGCCAGACTTACCAAGAAAAAAAGAAAGTACTCAAATAAAATCACAAATGAGAGAGGAGAAATAACAACCAACACCACAAAAATGCCAACAACCATAAGAGAATATTATAAACTATATGTCAACAAATTGGACAACCTAGAAGAAATGGATAAATTCCTAGAAACATATAAACTACCAAAACTGAGACAAGGAGAAATCGAAAACTTGAACAAACCAGCAAAGAAATTGATTAGGTAATCAAAAATCTCCCTACAAACAAAAGTCCAGGACCAGATGGCTTCATAGATGAATTCTACTAAACATTTAAAGAAGAGTTAATACCTAATCTTCTCAAACTATTCCAAAAAATAGAAAAGGAAGGAAAACCTCCGAATTCATTGTGTGAAGCCAGCATTACCCTGATACCAAAACCAGATAAAGACACTGCTGGAAAAGAGATCTATAGGCCAATATCCCTAATGAACATAGATATAAAAAATCCCAACAAAATACTAGCAAACTAAGTCCAACCCTACATTTAAAAAAGTATATATATATTCATCACGATCAAGTGGGATTTATTTCTGGGCTGCAGGGGTGATTCAGTATTCTTAAATCAACATGATACATCGTATCAATAAGAGAAAGGCTAAGAATCATCATTTCAATAGATGCAGAAAGGCATTTGACAAAGTGCAACATCCATTCATGATAAAAACCTTCAACAAAGTAGGTTTAGAGGGAACATACCTCAACATAATAAAGGGCATATATGAAAAACTTACAGCTAACATCATCCTTACTGGGGAAAAATTAAGAATAAGATAAGGAATAAGACAATAAAAGCGGAATCACCGCTTTTATTCACCATAGTACTGGAAGTCCTAGCCACAGCAATCAGAAAAGGAAAAGAAATGCAAGATATCCAAAATGGTAAGAAAGAAGTAAAACTTTCACTATTTGCAGATGATATGATACTCCATATAGAAAACCCTTAAGACTACCAAAAAACTTCTAGAACTGATAAATTGAGTAAAGTCCCATGATACAAAATCAATGTACAGATATCTGTTGCATTTGTATATACCAATAATGAGGCAGCAGAAAGAGAAATTAAGAAAACAATCCCATTTACAGCTGTACCAAAAATAATGTGAAACCTAGAAATAAACCTAAGCAAAGAGGTGAAACACCTATACTCTGAAAACTATAAAACGCTGATGAAATGTCCATCGACCGATGAATTGGTAAAGAAGATGTGATATATACACACACACACACACACACACACAATGGAAATATATATATATATACACACACACACACACGTATGTATGTGTGTATCGGCATAAAAAAGAACAAAATCTTTTCATTTGTTATGTTGTGGATGGAGCCTAGAGAATATTATGCTAAGTGAGAAAAGTCAGAAAAGACAATTACCATACGATTTCACTTGTGTGGAATTTAAGAAGCAAAACAGATGAGCATAGCGGGGGGAAAAAAGAGTGAGCAAACCATGAAAAAGACTTTATAAAAAAATATTTGAGAGAGAGAGCACAAATGGTTTGCAGGGGCAGAGGGCAGAGGGAGAAGCAGACTCTCTGCTGCGCAGGGAGCTTGACATGGGACTCCATCCCAGGACCCTGAGTTCATGACCTGGGGCTGAAGGCAGACACTTAAGTGAATGAGCATGCAGGTGCCCCAAGGAGACTCTTAATTATAGAGAGCAAACTGATGTTTACCAAAGAAGAGGTGGGTGGGGGGAATGGGTGAAATAGGTGATGGAGATGAAGGAGTACACTTGTGAAGAGTACTGGGTGCTGTGTATGGGTGTTGAGTCACTGAATTGTATACCCAAAGCTGGTAGTACACTGTATGTTTACTAGCTGGGGTTTAAATGAAAGCTTAAAAAAAAAAAAGGTGAAAGATATATTGGAATATTACAAAATGGAGTATTACTGAGCCACGAAAAAAGAGATCTTGACATTCGTGACAACATGAATAGCCTGGAGGGTATAATGCTAGGTGGAATAAATCAGAGAAAGACAGATACCATATGATTTCACTTATACATGGAATACAAAAAACAAAAATGAACAAATGGATAAGGAAGGTGTGGTATATATATACAGTATTATTCAGCTATTAAAAAAAAAGTAGGAGATCTTGCTGTTTGCAACATCAGTGGACCTAAAGTGTATTATGCTATGTGAAATAAGTCAGACTGAGAAAAATAAAGCAAATGAATAAACAAAAAAGCAGAATCAGACATGCGAATAGAGAACAAACTGATGGTTGCCAGAAGGAAGAAGGTGGGGGGATGGACAAAATGGATAAAAGGGAGTGGGTGGTGCATGCTTCCTGTTACGGAACATATAAGTCACGGGAATAAAATGTACCGCACAGGGAATGCAGTCACTAATATTGTGATGACATTGTGACAGATGGTTGCTACCCTTATGGTGAGCAAGCATAATGTATAGAGTTGTCAAATTACTATGTTGTACACCTGAAACTAATGTAATATTGTGCGTCAACTCAAATAAAAATAAAAATTAAAAAATAAAACTTCCAACAACAACAAAAACACAGGTGAAAGTAATTGAAGACAACACCAAGAAATGGAAAGACAATCTGTGCTCCAGTATTTGGAAGAACAAATATTGTTCAAATGTCTATACTACCCCGAGCAATCTACAGATTTAATGGAATCCCTATCAAAATACCAACAGCTTTTTTTCACAAAACTAGAACAAATAATCCTAAAATCTGCATGGAACCTCAGAAGACCCCAAGTAGCTAAAGCAATCTTAAAAAAAAAGAAAAGAAAAGCTGGAGGCCTCACAATTCTGAACTTTAAGTCTTATTACAAAGCTGTAGAATCAAAACAGTATGGTACTGGCACAAAAATAGACACATAGATCAATGGAACAGAGTAGAAAATCCTGATGCAAACCCACAATTAAATGGTCACTGAACGTTCAACAAAGAAGGAAAGAATATCCAACAGGAAAAAGACAGTCTTGGAGTGTCTGGGTGGTACAGTTAGATAGATCCAAGTCTTGGTTTCGGCTCAGGTCATGATCTCATGGGTCCTAAGACTGAGCCCTGCTTTGTCAGGCTGTTCGCTCAGTGGGGAGTCTGCTTAAGATTCTTTCCCTCGCCCTCTGCCTCTCCCCCCACTTGCAGTCACTCTCTTAGAAATAAATACATAAATCTTAAAAAAAAATGAAATTGGACCACTTTCTTACAGCGTACACAAAAATAAATTCAAAATGGATTAAAGACCTAAATGTGAGACCTGAAACCATAAAAATCCTAGAAGAGAGCAGAGGCAATAACTTTTTTGACATCAGCTGTAGCAGCTTCTTTCTAGATAATGTTTCCTGAGGCAAGGGAAATAAAAGCAAAAGTAAATGATTAGGACTACATCAAAATAAAAAGCTTCTGCACAGTGAAGGAAACAGTCAACAAAAATAAAAGGCAACCTATGGAATAGGAGAAGATATTTGCAAATAACACATCTGATAAAGGGTTAATATTCCAAATATGTAAAGAACTTATATAGCTCAACACCCAAAAGCCAAATAATCCAATTAAAAAATGGGCAGAAGACATGAATAGACATTTCTCCAAAGAAGACATCCAGATGGCCAACAGACACATGAAAAGATGCTCATCATCACTTATCAGAGAAATGCAAATCAGAACTACAGTAAACATCACCTCACACCTGTGAGAATGGATAAAATCAACAATATGAGAAACAAGATGTTGGTAAGGATGTGGAGAAAAAGGAACCCTCTGCACTTTTGGAGTGAATGCAAAGTGATGCAGCCATTGTGAAAACCAGTTTGGGGATCTCAGAAAGCTAAAACTACCTTATGATCCAGCAGTTATACTACTGGGTATTTACCCAAAGAATACAAGAATGCTAATTCAAAGGGATACATACACCCTTATGTTTATTGCAGCATTATTTACAATAGCCAAATTATGGAAGCAGCCCAGGTGTCCGTCGATTGGTGAATGGATAAAGAAAAGGTGGTGTATGTATATACATACATATATATACATACACACACACACACACACACACACACACACAATGGAATTCAGCCATAAAAAAGAATGAAATCTTATCGTTTGCTATGACATGGATGAAGCAAGAGATTATAATGCTAAGCGAAATAAGTGAGAAAGACAAATACCATATGATTTCACTCATGTGGAATTTAAGAAATAAAACAAACAAGCAAAGGGAAAAAGAACAGATCAAGAAACAGACTCTTAACTATACAGAACAAACTGATGGTCACCAGAGAGGAAGTGGGTGGGGTGATGGGTGAAATAGGTGATGGGGTTTCAGGAGTGCACTTGTCGTGATGAGCGCTGGGTGATGTATGGAATTGTTAAATTATGATATTGTACACCTGAAACTGATGTAACACTGTCTGTTAAGTATACTGGCTTTAAAATAAAAAATTGAAAGTAGATAAAGTAATGCCACTTAAATGAAAAAAAAAAAACCCGAGAGATTTTTCACACTTACAGAAATAATTTATCTTCAAAATATGCTTAGAATTAATAGAAATCAATTAAGTATATTTATAATTGTTGATAAACTTTCTATAGTGTTTTACCTGTTGTGGGAGTCATTCACATACGTTAGACACTTTGTCCCTTGTAAAAAATTTATGAAATTGAGGGGATACTGTGTTTCTCACCTTCTTACTAATGGGAGAGTATGTATACTGCTCTCTCTCTAATGCTACCACAGCTTGTATTACCGTGGATAAAATAATGATGCTGAGAAGAGAGTTAGTAGCTTGTTAGTTAGGGACAGAATTAGTATCTAAACCAGGTTCCTTGACTGGGTTTTTAGTGGGTACACTTTGGACATGACCATTTTCGATGTAGTAGTTTTGACTACCATTGCATTTTTTTCCTGGTTATCCTGACATGAGCCATCTTTATTTTCTGCCCAAATGTAAATCCTTGCCAATGTAATAGTTTTATTATAGAACAATTTTTATGTGCCCACATTTTAGTTGTGACCAATTTTTCATTACTCTTTACCTTTTTTAGTCCTTTCCCCCACAAAGTTTTACTGGAACGATAAGTACTGCTTCTGAGAATACTTGCAGTGCCCAAAAGGACTTACGTAACTGCTCCATATGCTTCAGCTAAATTTGAAAACAAAGAATAAGCCAGAATTGGGAAACACTAATCCCTCGGGAAGAATGCATGAGTTGGTTACGGGGTCAGTGGAGTCTTCTGTACTGCGAGTTGGTGCCCTCGTGGTGGTGCTTTGCTGGCGGTAACAGAGGTTGTCCTGATACTATACTGCCCCGTTACCTGCGGTCCCAGGTACCTGCCATCAACAGCAGTCTAGAAGCAGGGGTAACCTTCTGATATACTGTCAGAAGGTCAGTAATAGCCCAACTCTATGTCACAGTGCCGACGACATTCACCTCACTTCATCTCATCACTAGGCGTTTTATCATCGCACATCATCATACGAAGGATAAGTACAGTATAATGTATTTTGACAGGGAGAGAGAGAGACCACATTCATATAACTTTTATTACAGTATATCATTATAATTGTTCTCCTTGATTATTAGTTATTGTGCACCTCTTACTGTGCCTAGTTTATCAGTTAAACTTTATCATAGGTCTTTGCGTATAGGAAAAAACAGTACATAGGGAGTTAGGTACTGTGGTTTCAGATATCCATTAGGGATTTTGGAACATATCCCCCATAGATAAGGGGGGATTAGTGTAGTTGAAAGTTTTATGGTTGACGTTTTTGAGGTTACAGAGTGGATGTCAAACCATTTGTTAGGTGGTATCATTGGTCCAGGGCCTGACAGTCAGTGCTTAATTACCCTTCATCAAGGAATAGGTCTCCAAGCACCTCGTCTTCACTGCTTGAAAGGTTTCACTGACAGTCATTAAAGATTTTTGTTTTTCTCAAGAAAAAAATAGGGACAACGCTGAGAAAATTATTAATTGCTATCTAAAAGAGCTGAGTCAAAGTATCCATGGCATCAAGACGGAAGCATCTTTCCAAGGTGCTATGATTTCTGTCGTGTTTCGCTTCCTCTCTTTAAAATTTGCTTTGATGTTTTCAATCCATAGGGTTGTGTATTTACAAAAGTTTAAAAACTCTGGTAAAAGTCAGAATCTAATTCTTTTCTTAAATTGAAATATAATTGATATATAGCATCGTACATATGTATGTATTGTGATGTACCACGTAATCAATGATTTGATATATGTATATATTGAGAAATAACCACAATAGATCTAATTAACATTAATTGCCACTCGTAGTTACAATGCTTTCTTTTTCTTATGGTGAGAACTTTTAAGAGCTACTCTCTTAGCAGTGTTCAGACAATGGTACAGTATTATTAACTATAGTTACCATGCTATACATTACATCTCCGGGACTTATTTATTTTATAATTGGAAGTTTGTACCTTTTGATCATCTTTACCCATTTCATCCACTTGCCCTCCTTGGCCCGCCTCTGGCAACCACACATCTATTCTCTGCATCTAAAAAAAGTGTTTGCTTTTTTTTTTTAGATTTCACATATAATTAAAATTATATGGTATAGAATCAAAATCATTTTAAAAGTAACCAAGAATGACTTTTGTTTTAGAGTTTCAAACTGTACTTTAGTGAAGGAACTTATGACTCACTTAGAAGTTGTTCCTTATTGCTGTTTTAATGTTTACACAAGTGTGCCTGAAGATTGATTTGAAAAGTGAGGTTTAGAAATGACTTGGTAACAGACCAACTTGAGGAAGTCTAAATGCTTTCAACCAAATTTTTATAGATTAGTTAGCTGGCTCTTGGAACACACCGTCAAACACATGTCTGTTCTTTATCATTAGATTACTCTAAATAAGCTTCTGCTGTATGCACCAAATGGTGAGTGATATCCTGGGTACAGGCTGTGCCAATTATGTAAAATTCATAAATGGTTAGGAACACTGTTTGGATGTTGTGGAAGTGGTAAGCCTAGGCCATATGGCTGTGTGGAAAGTGCCATGGAATAGTCACAAATACGTATTTTCATATCGATAATAATAGAAGATACCAAGAAGGCTGACCCTGAAACGAAACAAACATTTCTTTATTAGTAAAAGTATTTTACTAATATATATGTGTGTGTAATATATATATATATATATAAACCATATATATATATATTTACTATCTTATAGTAAAACTTCAAATCCAAATCTTAGAGAACAGTGTTAGTCTTAGAAACCCATATTAACTTTGCTCAAAAACTATTTTGTAAGAAAATGACATATAACTGCTAAGATTGGTGAATACATTTAAAGGATTATAGCACTTAGTAAATGTTAGAGGAGACTGTTTCCAGAATTTTGTAGGCGAGAATAATTTCTTGGCCAGACTGGTATAAGCCTAGAACCACCTTCTCAGTATGGAACTTAGGCTCGAGTTCTTCCAGTCCCATGATGACCCGTTTCCCCACTTACGGATGTGTTCTAAAGCTCTTCCACAGAGAAGTTTGCTGCTGGAAATGGGGTCGAACATGAGTAACTCAAGGAGCTACTACTTCACCCTTCTCTTCAGCTTTCTGGCAGCTCTATTGAGTTAGTTCGTTTAAGAAACTTAAAAACAGCCTGCATTGGGCACTTAAAACTTGATTGCAAAGCACATCATTTTCACTTTGCTTCTGTTGCTGACTTAAATTTTATATCCGAGGGTGAAAAATCAATCCCTTTTTTGTCTCCCAAATCATAATAATTATGAGATTATTATTCAAAAATTATATTGAAATGTTTACTTTTAGTTCTTCACTTCTGTCAGAATGTATCTATTTAATAATTAGCTATTGACTGTTGGCCAGAAAACTTCTAGGCTCCACAATACAAAAATCCGGCTTCCTATATGTATCTTTCCCATCATACAGTGCCCTTTCTAGGGAAGAGATACTTTATGATACACTTTAGATTCAACTTTTATTCAGTTGGACCTAACTTATTTTTTTTGCATAATTTACTTCATCTCTTTTAGTTAATTCTTTCTAAATATGTCCTTAGCATTAATTCATTTTATGTATACTATTTATTTTTTTTTCAAGATTTTATTTATTTATTTGGGGGGGAAGCACGGAGGGAGAGAGAGAGGAGACTCCCTGCTGAGCAGAGAGCCAGATGTGGGGCTCGATCCCAGGACCCCAAGATCATGACCTGAGCCAAAGGCAGACGCTTAACTGACTGAGCCACACAGGCGCCCCTTTCTGTACTATTTATTATGTGTACTTATCATTAATTCAAGATACTTATTTTCATCAAATAGTCTATTTCATTTTACCTGGTCCAAGCTAGACTGATTGCCCTCTATACTAGTTGTATAACTACCTTCTTTGATTTATTGCCCTTGAATTGAATCTTCTGTTCAATCTTTCTGAATTCTATGTTTTCCTTTTGGTTTATTACTTCATTCTGATAGAGTGCATTTTCTAGAAGCATCCTGAGAAAGAGTATTGGAAATACAGTTGATTTCAACTCCCTTGAACAGTGCAGGAGTTAAGGGCATTGATCCCTGTACAGTTGAAAATCTATGTATAACTATTGACTCACCCAAAATTTAACTACTAATAGCCTGCTCTTGACCTGAAGTTTAATGATAGTCGATTAACAGTGTTTTGTATATTTTATTATATACTGTCTTCTTACAATAAAATAAAAGAAGATGTGAAGAAAATCATAATATTAAGAAAATTTCTTCTGAGAAAGAGAAAATACATTTGCAGTACTGTAGTAATTACCCAAAAATACTGTATAGAAGTGGACCTGCGCAATTCAAACCTGTGTTGTTCAAGGGACAACAGTAAATGTTTTGAAATGTTGATGTCTGGAAGTGTCTTGTTTTCTTCTTCCTCTTTTTTCTTTTTTAAGATTTTACTTATTTGAGATGGAGTGAGAGAGCACAAGCAGCGGGGAGGGGCAGAAGGAGAGGGAGTAGCAGGCTCTCCATAGCTCTTGCTGTAGAGCAGGGAGCCCAACACAGGGCTTGATCCCAGGACCCTGGCGTCATGACCTGAGCCAAAGGCAGATGTTTAACCGAACTGAGCCACCCAGGCGCCTCTGGAAATGTCTTTTGTACTCACATTTGTTTGGTAGTTTGGGTATAAAATTCTGGGCTATAAATGACTTTTCTTTAGAATTTTATGTTACTTCATTGTCTTCTAGTTTCAGTTATTTTTGTTGAATAGTCTGCTTCCTGATTCTTGGTGTGTCATTTTTTCTCTCCTTCTAGAAATTGAGACATTTTCTTTTCATCCCCAGTGTTCTAAAATTTCATGATAATTTGCCATGATTTGGTTCTGGTTTGATCCATTGTATTGAGCCTTTCAATCTGGCAACCAAGTTCTGGGAAATTTTCCTGAGTTAGTTTTTGGTTCTTTCTTTTTTGTAATTCTTTCATTTGAATTGATTGAATCCTGTTCTCTGAATGTTCCTTTAAAAAAAAAAAAAAGGTATCTTGTTCTTGTTTCATGGTTGCATTATTCTCTGTTTAACTGAGAAAATTGGTTTTTTTAAGTTTATATATTTATTTTTATTATGTTTTTATTTAAATTCAATTAGTTAACATATAACGTATTATTTTTAGTTTCAGAGATAGAGTTTAGTGATTCATCAGTCTTCTATAATACCCAGTGTTCATTACATCACTTGCCCTCCTTAATGTCCATCACCCAGTTATCCCATCACCCCACCCACCTCCCCTCCAGCAACCCTCAGTTTGTTTCCTATGATTAAGAATCTCTTATGGTTTGTCTCCCTCTTTGATTTTGTCTTATTTTATTTTTCCCTCCCTTCCCCTATGATGCTGTTTTTTTCTTAAATTCCGCATAAGAATGAGATTATATAATTGTCTTTCTGTGATTGACTTATTTCACCTAGCACAATACCCGTAATACCCTGTTCCATCCATGTCATTGCAAGTGACAAGATACCTTTTTTTTGATGGCTGAATAGTATTCCATTGTATATGTATACCACGTCTTCTTTATCCATTCATCTTTCAGTGGGCATCTGGACTCCTTCCATAGTTTGGCTATTGTGGACATCGCTGCTGTAAGCATTGAGGTGCAGGTGCCCTGTCAGATCACTGCATTTGTATCATTGGGGTAAAGACCCAGTAGTGCAGTTGCTGGATCGTAGGGTAGCCCTATTTTCAACTTTTTGAGAAATCTTCATACTGTTTTTCCAGAGTGGCTTCACCAGCTTGTATTCCCACCAACAGTAATACTGAGTTTTTTTAAAGACTTTTTGTTCTATGTATATTCCCCCTAGTATTGGTTGATTGATTGATTTTTTTTTATTTCATGTTAGAATTTTTTATCTGATGCCTGATCATTTTTAAAGAGTGGAGAGCTAAAATGCTGATAAGAAGGTCTCTGTAGATGAATATGGCTTGCAAAATATGAGGTGAATTGTACAGTGTACTAGCTGACCCATTTTAGGGATGAATTCCTGCTTTGGTATCTTTGGAATTTTCCTCTTGGGCCTGTGAGATTCCCCAGGGACTCTTTTAGCCTCCTGAATGGCTAACAATGTTCTGGGATCTAGATGGAGGCAACTGGGAATCCCCATTTTCTCTTATTTTAATCCCTTGCTTTTGGTGGTATTCTCATCTTTCAGTGTGTCTGAAGATGGTTCGGGTACTCTATGTTTTCCCTTCACCAGAGAATAAAATTAGTCTTTTGTTGTGTAGGAAAAATAGTGGTTGCTCAGTGGCATGGAAAAGAATAGAATATTGAGGGATAATTGCTTCTTAATTCATTTGTAACCAATCTGTTCTACCCACCGACTCACTCCCAGCTTCCACTTCCAAAGATAATTTGTGCCTCCAGTTTCTGAGTCTTTTAGGATTCTTGGTATAACTCAAATTGGGTCCTAGTTTTCCTCACAGCCAGCTTAAAATGCTAGTATTTTGAATCTTCTAAGTCAGTTACCACTCATCAATTTACTTCATAGCTTCCAAGATGTTGTTACTGGTGTCTTGTCTTCTGGTTTTTCTTGAGGTTTTATGCCTTTTTAAACAATCTTGGACTATAGTTTCAAGATAGTGTGAAGTTAGGTGTGCATGTTCAGCTTATTCTCTGTATCAGAAGTTCCAGAAGTAAAAATTATTTGTGTTCATGTTTAAAAATTGCAAACCTGTATATAAAGGTATGAAATAAAGAATAAAACATTTTCCTCTATTTTTCCCCAGAATACACACCACCCAGAGGTAACTAAAGTTAACATGTGTGCCCTCCCAGATATTTTTATTTATATTTTTATTAATGTAGAATAATACATTTAATATGAAGAATCAAAAATGAAATTTTACTGTATAAATACACATATGGTATATAGTATAAACATGTACTACATATATTTAATATATGTTGAAATTACGGAGTTCTGTGTTGATCTGTACATCAATATATACAGATGTCTTAATTTTTAACTGTTTAATACTATCACATTGTATGAGCTTTTCCTAATAAGAGCCCAATTGGTAGATACTTGTTTCCTATTCATCTTTTTAATATTATTACCAAAAGTGCTACTATAAATATTCAGATACACCTACTTTTTCACTAGTTGTTATAGCTTTTGTTTAATTTTTAAGTGTGGAGTTATTTGGTCAAGAGGCTATATGCACTTTACTCTCCAAATAGGTTATGCCTCTACTAATTGTATATAAAAGTGTCTTTTTTAATACCCTGTGTGACTTAGCTATTATCAGGTTTTTAAATCTTTGGCATTCTATTAAGTGACAAATGCTTTCTTTCATTTTAATTTGCTTGTTCTAATTATGTGGAAAGTTAATTGTGCTTATTGGACATTCTTTTTTTCTTTATGAGCTGTATATTCAGTTCACTTCGCCATTATTCTTTGGGTTTTTCATCTTTTCCAGGTTGATTTGTAAAAGAGCTCATTATACTGGGAAGAATGGTGCCATTTATTTCTCACATCTCTTGCAGCTATTTCCCCAGAATTGTCCTTTATATTTTTGACATTGCTTACTGCATTTTTGTTATATGGTCAATGTATTTTAAAATGAAAAATATTGAACAAGTATTGGCTTTACTCTCCCTGGCCCAAATTATTTTCTTTAGAGTTTTAAAATGTTATAAAATATTTGAACTATTGATTTAACATTTAGAAGATATCAACAATACTTTATTTCAATTAACTAGTTTGTAGAATAAATTAAAATTTCTTTTATTCTGATTCTAACTTTAAAAAGACCATTAACTAAAAAAATAAACACCACTAATTAAAAGACCACTAATTAAACTTCATGTTCAAATATCTTGTTATTTAGCAAAAAAAATATTTATTTTTTCAGTGTTCTACACAAGAGTTCTTCTTGATTGTCAAAACCCTGTATCACCTGAAGTCAGAATTTCAAGCATTAATACCTGCTGTTAATTCCCACGTTCGGTCAGACTTGCTGCAGACATTTATTTTAGAAATTCCTGAACTCCTCAGTCCAGTGGAGCGTTACTTAAGGATACTTAATGAACAAGCTGCCAAGTAAGTAGTAGACTCTTAGATTACTGTCCCTGCTGGGAAGGAAGAACTAACAGATTTGCCATTTGTTGTGTGGATTCGTAAGCTTCCCTCATGGTACTGGTAGAAGTTGCATTTGAAATTAGAAATGTGATGGGATGCTCAAGGCTGGCCATGATAGCTGGAAGTAACCCTCTGCCATCCAAAACATAGGCAGTTCATTATCTAGGACAGATACAAGACAATACCTAGGACAGATACAATACCAGATGATGAAAAGATAAAGCCCAGGCAGAGCAAGTAGTAGCAGTTTATTAATTCAAAAGTAAGAGTCAGATGGAATCTTACCCTTATTTCCTAGATGTCTAGTGGTAGTCTGCCTTATATTTAGAAACCTCAGGAGCAAAGTTATCCTTTACGAGGTAGTCATTTTACAGTTCATCCCACAAAGAGCTCTGTATAAAAGGGAAGAAAGGACAGTATTGACATTCGTGTTTATTTTCTTCATAGGTGAACAACAGATATTTAATTTTATCTCTCATTTTCACCATGGGAATCGTGAACTTGCAAAATGAAAATGATAATAGGATAATTTTGTCTGTCTTCAAAGAAATTAAGAAACTGACCCATAAATACTTAGTGACAGAGCTGGAATTAGAGCCTTGTTTTCCTGATTCCCAACCCTTTGGTCTTTTATCATGCTGTGAAAAATAATTGATAACTGGTATAGGTAGCATGCTTCAATATATGTATTTGCATTTTTTTCATTTTTTAGAACTGGGAATAAAACTGAATTATTCAAAGACCTTACTGACTTCCCTTTAATAAAAAAGAGGAAAGATGAAATTCAAGAAGTTACTGACAAGATCCAAATACATTTACAAGAAATACGAAAAATACTAAAAAATCCTTCTCTACAATATGTGACAGTGTCAGGACAGGAGGTAATGTCAAACATACTTTTATTTTGCATTCGTTTCTCTTAAGTAGAAAAGCAATTTTAAAATGTAAACAAAAATCTGAGGAGAGGATGAAAGTTTGTTTTCAGATTTTCTCTTTTGTTCCTTGGAAATATGATGTAATACTTTGGGTAAGAATTATTTTAATAACAGTATTTTGTGTGTTTATTTACTTTACTTTCTTGGTAAAATCATGCAACTCGATGTTATATGTGTTTTAATATTATTTGTTGAAATGGTATTATAGAAAACCTGACTCTTGTAAATAATAACTTACAGGATTCATTTACCCTAAATCCAGGAGAGAAAAGTTAGTCTTTGATCTCTGGCCTGCAGAGAATGAAATGATACGAAGTGAACTACCTGTGTAGATTGGATCACACAGTGACTAAAAGGCAGGGTTTCCTTCTAAATCTAGAGAACAATAGCAAGAGAACAAATAGCAAGAAAAAAAGCCCAAAAAACAAAACTATAGTGAAAACCTACAATTAGTGAGTGTTCCATAAGATGATGTAAGTGCTGTTCAATGTGTTTTTTGGTATGCATGCTTCAGTTTAAAGTTTGATATTATTAATATCTGAGTGAGAATCAGGAAGAAGTATGCTTTTTGAATGTGATTGTATCCTTTGGTCTTATTCTGAGTCTTAAGGCATGCTACTTCTGTATCTTATGTTTAATAAAGTATAGAGATCCTAACTGAGGGAATTTGAGAAATTCTACTTCATTAAAATAGCAAATTAGGAAACTTGTGAATAATTTCCATAGGGTGGATAAACTTTTAATTCAGGATTTTAAAAAGCAGATATTTTTGTCATGGGGAAGAGCTTAATTTCAAATAAAATTTTTAAACATTTGCATTACTTTATATATTTAGTCAAGTCTGCTGATTTGCGTAATTATTTGAAATAAAAAACCCTACAGCAGATTATAATCTTTATTAAAATATTTATTAATATTGTGGCATTTACTAGACCATTGATTAAGTCAGTCTGTCTTTTGGACTCAGGCAGACATTTCAGAGTGTATTCCACGTAGAAGTCTGTATAACAGGAAAATAATTTGACACTTTTATACTTAGTTGCCCCCCCACCCCCACCCTCCAGCCGAATGTTTAATTGCATCCCGTGGTTTCACTATGCAGTCCGGACCTTGCAAAGCAAACAAGTGACCTTAGCACCACTATTCCGGGCTATTTATTGAAAATGAGATGTGTAAGTGTGTAAGTGTCACTTCCCCCACTTACATGCTATGTGACCAAGGCAGAATCACCTGTGTTGTGAGACTGCTGCAAAGACCAATTGAGTTAAAATACATGAAAGTGCATTTTAATCATACATTAAGCCCATGTAAATGTTCTTCATATACTACAACTACTGAGATAGTTGTATTTGTCAAGCACTTGATCAGAATGGTGCTAAGTGCTGTACATATATTATTTCACATTTGTAACAACACAGAAAGGGGTTATTCCCATTTTGTCATGAAGAAAACTGAGGGTTGGAGTAGTTAGGTAAGTTACATAAGTCAGAAGCCCAGTCCTGCGTGACTCCAGTCTTTCTACCAGTTCCTTATTTCACTACTCACAAATATTAACACAAGGATTATCGACATTTGGGTTTTATTTTATGAAACCCAACATTTTAGAGCTCATACTATGCAAACTGAAATAAAGCTTAAGTCTTGGGACGATAGTCCTGGATCCAGATGGTAGTTTTACAGTAAAAATGGGGAAAACTGATCAGGAATTCATAAGGGATAGTAGATTAGATTTTTTTTTCTTTTTTTAATCAGTGTGGCAGTGAAGTTTAAGAAAAAGCACAATATGGAGATGAAATTGGATTACAAATAATTAGGGAGATAAATTATCTTATTCTTTACTTAACCTTTATTAGATTAAGGTGATGAGTTTGAGGCAAGAAATTTCTTAGTTTTTAACTGTGGGATGAATTCTTACTGGTTCTTAAAAAACCTATAGAAATTAAATAGTATATCAATACAGAATCACTTTTATAACATTTTTGAGAATTAGTGATTCTATTCAAACAACAAATGAATTCTAGATATTCAGCATTGTTATAGTCAAATTTTAAGAAATTGTACTAATGGTATCAGCAAATTATTTAAAGATACTTGTAGGACGAAGAACAGACTCCGTTAAATATGATTACATCCGAGAAGTGAGAGAGGAAGGCAGGATAAAAACCCTTATTTTGTATGTGTTTCTTATTTTATATCCTTCTGTTCTGAAATTTTATAACTTTGTAAAAAATTTTTTAAAAACCTGTTTTAGCAGGCCTATACAGTACATGGATTTTGTTATTATTAGTAAAAAATAAGTAGATTGTCAAGCCAGTGATATTTTTGACAACTTTCCTTTTTCACCTCTGTTCCCAGTTTTTATGTACTCATTAGAATACTATAAGATGTGTGTTATTATCTCTGACTCTGAAAGTATTTGTAAGAAAATAATGAAAGCAGAAATGTAGCTCACTGCTTCTGTGAAAAAGCTTCTGTGCTTTTTCTCATATTTTGTGTATATAGAGATTCATTTTTTAACCTTGAATCAAATATGGAGTGGTATTTAGATTTGGGGCAGTATTGGTAAGTAGTAGTATTCTTAAGGAAAAGGGAAGAAATACTGGGGGGAAAATCTTTAGAAAAAATTTTTATTAATTCACGATATGTAGCATATCCGAATTCTGCTTAGCGTGTTTAATATGTTAAAAGCATTCTCTGTTAAATCTTACTTCTAAAGAAAAAACATTTGAAAATTTTCGAGGAAGAAGAAAGAAAAGAGGGAGAGTAGGAATGGGTTAAGTGTGGTATTGGAGAAAGCAGAGAGCAGTTTCTGGAGTGAATTAATCAAACTTAGCAATGATGTGAGCCCAGTGATACGACAGGCTGCAGTCTGAGTAACAATATCTGACATTTAACCAGGATAGAATTGGATCCCAGGAGTATGTGAGAAATTGCTAGAACAAATCAAGGCATACTTCTTGCATCAACACCTAAGAAACAAAGTCAGGAGCTATAAAGCAGGAAAGAGTGCTATGAGAATTTTCTAAGATTTCTGAAATATATGTTAATTTCTAATTTTAGTTAGTTTCCTTTTCTGTAGCAATAAAAGTTTTAAAAGGCCTTGTCTGCTCCTTCTTGGAATGTTAGTAAAAAGAAGCAAAGAGAAAATTTCCTGTTCTTTAGGCAGTGTAGAAGAGAAAAAAAAAAAAACCCTGCTAGTAGATGACAATTCTAAAGAGAAACCCCAGCTGAGAAGAGGGGGGACGCACAGGACCAGCACCAACTTGAAGAAGTAACCCCAGGGGTATAACGAGCAGGAGGTCCTTGGGGGCCTTCCCGACTCTTACCCTCTTTTCCATCAAGTATTGGCTCTGCATATGGCCTGTTTGGGGGGCTGCTGTCCTTAAAGTAGACCCTTGATCCTTACAGATTGAACCGTCATGGTCCAAACCTTCCCCAGCAAAGGGCCGTGACTAGAAGCAATTTGTGATGTGTCTAAAGTACAAATTTGAATCCAGTGCCCTGTGCTGCTATGTTTCGGCAAATGAAGCAAGCCAGCCTACCTGGCTGCCCAGTGATCTCACTGAGGCAGTTTTCGCTTCTTTTCAAAATGTCTGCCTTCCCTACACAGTGACTCCTGTGGAGCTCTGTGTTAGTTTTTATGGATCTAGATGTGTCCTTTCCAAGTATTCGTGAGCCACTGTGGCCATGCATTTTGCTGTTTGCCGCAGGCATAGCTCTTCCCAGAATTATTTGCTAAAAAGATCAATGTGCCTTTCTTTTAGGACATCTACAAATAATATTTAAGCAGAATTTTTTAACATGGTCTTAATGTGCTTTTATCTTTCTTGTCAATGATATTTATTTTGTGGGTTTTTTCCTCAGTTTTTGTAATCAAAGGGAGCTTTTTTAGAGTCTTGACTCTTCACTGTTTAACTGGGTGGGGCAGATTTGAAATTGTATTAATTCCTCTCTATACAAGAAGACATCATTAGTCCCCACATTTTTTCTAAGGATGAAAATTCTTAAAATTAGCCAATAATTTCTGTATTATACTTAGTGTAAAACTATATAGAAAAATAAACTCAAAGGTAGGCCAATATTATTAATAATGTGCATATTATTATATTTTTGCATATACAATACATTTATATTGTAAATACCAGAAATGTTATAAAACTGGTACATATAAAAAAGTTCCTGCAGCCATCTCAAAATGAGTGGTAGCCACAGACCTTCTGGGTTTCCTCCTCTATAAAATAAGTGTGTGTTTATTCATTTAAGTAAAACACTGAATTTTATTACGTAATACAGGAGAGTGAGCAGGAGGAAGAGATGATATACAACTAATGCTAAAAAGGAAAGGCATGATAGAAGAAGTTGATTTCACTTGCTTCCTGATTGATTTCAGAAAAGCTTGCTTGCAGAACACAGCTCTATAGAGATATGGTTCATAGAAGTGAAAACTTTAAAAAACTCTCATGGGAAGAAATCTCTTCTTCCATTAATAGCTGAAGAAATCAGTGCTTTTTCATGAGGATACTCTTAGAACCCTTGGGTTCTGCAGATAAAAACTGACAATAAGTTCTCTTCAGTTCAGGATAGGGGATGGGTCACGTCTGAAACTGGCATAGCACATCATAACTGATATTTTAAAATTGTATGTATGTAGAACTTCAGTCTTATTACTGAGTAATAGAATTCTTAAGTGGCGCTAATAAATGAAAGAGGCTGTTCAAAAAAAAAGAAAAATCACCACTTGTAGTGCACATGACAATGTTATAAACATTAAAGTGCCGAGTTATATACTTATTACAAGCTTTTGCTCAGTATACATTGTACTTTATCCTAAGTGTTGCAACCCTAACTAGCGGTATTTGGTTGTATGGACATATATGAAGTTTTCTATTAACAATACTGGATTTAAAAAAAAAAAAAAATACTGGATTTATTTTGAATGTTTAGAATAGTATTTACTAAACTTATAGCACAATTTTGAGGAAGCTTTAATAATGGTTAATCATTTAAATATCTAACTTTTATTTGTATTTCTTTTAGTTTATGATCGAAATAAAGAATTCTGCTATATCTTGTATACCAACTGATTGGGTTAAGGTTGGAAGGTGGGTTTAAAACTACATTTTTTCTTATTAATGTGAATTATAATGATATGTGTATACCTGTACGCTACTGGAATGAAGATAACCGCCTCCTTGACGTAAAAAATAATTCTTTCTCTTTGGTTTTCTTATGGAACTTTTCACCAAAGAAATAATTATTTTAAATTCTTTCTATTATTGGTTTAAAAATACTTTTTCCAAAGAGTATCTTATTTGTATACATTTGTTTTCCTGTTTTGTAAATTACCATTTTATTCTTATATCTCAGAGTACACTAAACACATGAAAGAAAATATTGGGGAATCTTCAGTTATAAGATTAATTTGATTGCTTGAATTTCCTAATGAGTCCTATACCTGAAATTTCTTTTAGGAAGCTGAAATTTCATTTTCTACCTCACTGAGCTCTGCATTTCTTGATTCTTGATACTTTCCACGGCACATAATTATAATAGTTCTTTATGGCTTCTTTTTTGTAAGTTGTATCATGAATTGATGAAAACAAATTAATCAAAAACAGAATTAGAGAACCACATTAAGACTGCCTTTTCTCCTTGATTAGGCATTAATCTCTCAAAGGGGACTCATTTAAAAAAGTGGTATTAGCAAAGTATATACTCCTATGGGTAGTATTCGTTGTGAAGTATTTATTGCTACTGTTATTAATACGCTTGCATGAACTTGAGATGAAAATGTTACATTTGCCTAAATGAGCAGAAGAGGGACCAGTATAGTAGCTAGTGTTTAAGGATAGAAGATTTAAGGATATCTATTAAGGATAGAAGAAAATTTTAACATGTGTGAATGATTATAAATTAATCAATCATTAATGATGATTTTAATTAAAAGGAAAAAAACTAGTATCCATTGCCACTATCAAAGGATTCTAAAGGCACAGTCATGGGTTTCTTTAGCTGTGTTACCATTGTTTTTCTGGGGTTTTTTGTTTTTTGTTTTTTCTCCTGTGTTACTAGAAGCTGTAGCTGAGATTTGAGTATTGTTGATTTTAGGGGCTGTTTTCTGTCTTCACAGGCTTTCTTTATCTACTTTTGTCCTATCCTACAGCTCGCGAATGGAAGTGTTTTATGAAGAGAAATTATTTAAAATAGTACATCTAATTATCTAAGAAACTGAAATGTTTCACTAAATGAATTTTGTCAGAAGAGAAAGCTATGATGAATATGTTTGCATAGAAATCTAGATGACATTTCAGAAGCAACACGGAAGACATAAATCAGTATCAGCATCTTTTGAACATTCAATGATATAAATTGAATGAATAAATAAGATGGTTTGGGGGAGGTTCATTGTTATTTTTATTTGTCATTTGGCTATTGTAAACTTGACAGGGATAGGCCAGAATATTAGTTAGATTTTGAATATGAAAGTCTCACCCCTAGTACAATAACTGGCCAAATTAAACATAATTGTGACAGGAGTTGAGGAGCAAACAAAGAGCAGTAATTACCCGCTTTCATCACCTGTCTATCACTCAACCCTGATCTCTTCTCAAAGGTCCAGTCATAATAGTAACATCAACAGCCGTAGCAATCACCACCTCCACAGAACAATTCTTAACATTGGGTACTAATGACATAGGACATAGACACTGTGCTAAGCACTATCTATTCTCTCAACAGTACCTGTGAGGTAGATACTATCATTATTCCTATTTTATAGATGAGGAAAGGGATGTTTAGAGAAGGTCACTTATATTTGCCTAAGGTCACATAGGTAGCAAGTAAGTGGTTAGTGTTAGAGGCTCTAGTGTTAGAGCCTTGGTCCAGATTTTTTCAACTGGGAACCCATGGCATCCCCCGTTGTGCTCTACGGGTTCTTGATGAAGAAGCAGAGATGATACACAAGCCCACGAGAGGAGCATGTCGTATTTGTTCCCATCTGGGGCCGTTGTGAATCCACAGTTAGATCATGAAACATTCCTCTTCTTTGATTGCCTCCTGAATTAATGCATTGCTATTCTTTGTAATTCTTTATATTTTTCTGTTTTCACTGAAATACATTAATTATACAGAAAAGTATAAAACATAAAAATAATAGGACTTTCATCAGTGTATCCAGCTTTGTCAAGACTTACTTCTGATCTTTTTTTTTAATAAGCAAGCATTTTCATTTAGTGTAATTTAAAGAAAAAAGCTTTCTGCTTATGAAATGGAAATTCTAAACTTTGACTTTGCCATATGGATATAATTTGAAATGCATTTTAGAGCTCCTGAACAAAGTCCTATGAACTCCAAGTACTTTATTTACAACAGAGATCTTTGGAATCAATAGAGTTCAGAACCATAATTAAAGAATGTTCTCTGTTTACAGCTATTTACTTTCAAGGTTCATCAGAGAATAATAAATAACTACTTTAATTTTCTGAAGTGATGGCATTAGTGATTTCTTAGTAACCTTGATTTCCTATTTATGTTTCTTCTCCTCTTCTAGCACAAAAGCTGTGAGCCGTTTTCACTCTCCTTTTATTGTAGAAAATTACAGACATCTGAATCAGCTCCGGGAGCAGCTAGTCCTTGACTGCAGTGCTGAATGGCTTGATTTTCTAGAGTGAGTTTACAATGAAAAATATAATCTGACTTTTTGCTATGAGAAATAGACCGGAAAATCTTTCCATCAAAAAGAAAAGTAGAGATTACTGCTTGTGACCTGCTATAAAATAGTTGAGTACATGTGTTCTCTGATTTTATTTTTAATCCATTGAAATGTAAGCTCATTTTAGTCTTTAATGAGAGACCTAATATACTTTATTGTTACTGTACTGATACTTAGTTGCTAAGGATGTTTGGTAGAGTCACTTTTTGAAGTGCCACCTTGGACTTCCTTTACTTTTCTTATAAAAAGGCTTAACATTTTCATAGTTGGAAAAGAATGGGTTAGTTTTGTTTGTATTATCTCCATTTAATTTGTTTCTTATTTTTTTACATTCTGAATATTTTCTTTGTAACTTTTTATTTTAAAGAATTATAGGGGCGCCTGTGTGGCTCAGTCATTAAGCATCTGCTTTCGGCTCAGGTCATGATGCCAGGGTCCTGGGATCGAGCCCCGCATCAGGCTCCCTGCTCAGCGGGAAGCCTGCTTCTCCCTCTCCCACTCCCCCTGCTTGTGTTCCCTCTCCCGTTGTGTCTCTCTCTGTCAAAAAAAAAAACTTAAAAAAAAAAGTTTAGGCATTATAACACTTCACCCCTAAATACTTAATTAAGCATACATCTAAAACTAAGGACAGTCTACTGTCCATTATCACATCTAAGAAAAATTACTAATTTAAGGAATATTGAGTTTCTTTAATTCTGCCCCCCATTTTTAAATGAAAGCTCTATTCAACTTTCACATGTTACATTTTGTTATTATGTTTCTTTTGTAGTTGCATCTAGAATAGTACCCCACCTTTTTTGTTTTTAAGATTTTATTTATTTATTTGAGAGAGAGAGAGCATGAGCCGTGGGGGAGGGCCAGAGGGAGAAGCAGACTCTACACTGAGCAGGGAGCCTGATGGGGGGCTCGATCTCAGGACTCTGGGATCATGAATTGAGCCGAAGGCAGACATTTAACTAACTGAGCCACCCAGGAGCTCCACCTTTTTTGTTTTTTTATGAGGTTTTTTTTTTTTTTAAGAGTCCTTGCCATTACCTCCAAGAATATTTCATATTTGGGCTTATTAATAGTTATGTGTTCATATTGACAGGTTTAAGTCAGTGGTGTACTGGTACATAAGAGGTTAACAGCCAGTTCTTTGGAAGAATATTATTGTTTGTGGTGTTTGCTGACTTCTGTAGTGTAAATACTCCTACTGTGGTTGATTTCAAGTTACTGCTGGACTGACATTGGGAAGAGAGGTGTACAGTTGACTTTCATGAGTCCTTAGCTATGAGCCACTCATCTAAGCACTTTAGGTATATTAGGTCACTATTCCTCACAAGATCTCTGTGACTATAATATCGTCATCCCCATTTGACAAATGCATAAATTGAGATACAGAAATAAGAAGTAAGTTGCGTACATTGGGTTAGAGCCAAAATTCAGTGCAGGGTGTCTGGTGGTAGGTTTTGCCCTTTACCATCAGGTTGTAGAGCCTGCCTTTGGTGAATCCATAGGCATCACTCTAAACAGAAATCTCTTCGGTAGTCTTTCTCTTTAAAGACTTAAAGAGTAAATACTCAGTGAGGTTCTCCAGGGAGCTAAGTAACCAGTCTGGCAAGTGGAAAAGAAGATATTACATGACAGTTCTTAAAAGGTAGTTGGTACCAATTTTTTTTGCCCAGAGGAGTCTTGAATTATAGCATTAGAAACATATACTAATTTACTTACCCTGAATCTACTGAGGTTATCTTAACTCAGAGTCTTGGACCCAGGGATAGAAACTTGGTATATTCAGTTCCTTTTCCAATTCGCTTTCAATTTCCCATTTTAAGGGTCCTTAGGGCCCTTGAGTCTCAAGTTCTCCTGGTTTTCCTCTTAGAAATATCACTGAGAGCCACCTAGCTGGCTCAGTTGGTGGAGTGTGTGACTCTTGATCTTGAGGCCGTGAGTTTGAGCCCCATGCTGGATGCAGAGATTACTTTAAAAAAGGGGGGGGGAGGAAGATGAGGAGGGGGAGGAGAAGGAGGAATAGCAGGATGACTGAGACATGAAAACTGGATGAAAATTAGTCCTTTCAGACTTCAAGGGCCACATTCTAGGGTCCTATGATTTGGTGAGATGATCCATATTCGCTCTATTCATAGTATACAAGATTTTACAGATCTGGTTTATGTTCTCATTGTCGTTCTAGACTGAAGAGAGTTCAGAGCTCTCAGGCCAAAAACTTTGGCATTATCCTTGATTCTTTCTTCCTTTTTGTTCCTTTATCTTTTATCAAATTCCTGTTTGTCTTTTCCCTTTGAAATGTGTCTTTGATTTGCCCCTTCTCTGTTCTCTTCTAGCACCCCACTATTTCTGTATACCATTCTTCCTGTATACCATTCTTCAGCTCTTTGCTTCTAGCAAATTAACCCAGGAGAATTCAGCTTTCATCATACCACCCCTTTGAGCGAGGTGACATTAAATACAACGTTCCAGAAGAATATGATACTCATGTTGTATTGCTAAGTGAAGAAAGGATGAAAAAAGGATGAAAAACAGTATTGAAGGATGATGCAGTTCTGTGTAAATTCACATATGTGCACAGCATACAAATCTCTTTATCTTTCTTTAAAAGATTATTTGAGGGAGAGAGAGTGCGCATGCATGCGCAAGTGGGGGAAGGAGCAGAGGGAGAGAATCCCCAAGCAGACTCCCCACAGAGTGCAGAGCCCTACATGGAGCTTGATCTCATGACCCTGAGATCATGACCTGAGCCGAAACCAAGAGTTGGATGTTCGACCTACTAAGCCATGCAGGGTGCCCCTAAACCTTTTTATCTTAAAAGATTAACTGTATATATGCCATTATTATCAGTATGCTTATTGGTCATTTGTATACCTTTTTTGGAGAAATGTCTTCATATATGTATCCTCAAATACTCATTGATTATCTCTGGATGGTGAGGTTACTGGAGATTTTAATCTATTTTGCAAATATATGATATCAAAAGTGTCTTTACTGTACTTATATTACTTTCAAAATAAGAAAAATACATTGTTTTTATCTTAAAAAAAGAATATTGGCCGAATTTTTGCTAGAGCTTTTGCAGTTAGAGCCCCCACTTGAGAAAAACATTGATTATTATGTACAATATTTATTAAGATGCCAGATGGTATGAATATGATGTCATTTTATAAAATGATTAACCTCAGTGAACCTGACATCAGAGGATTGAATACCAGCTATACACATGTATTTGTCTCTTACTGAGATACTAACCGTTATGCATTAGTCATATTACGTTTGATCAAAATATTGCAAGAAATCAAGGCCGTATGGAACTCTAAATGGAATTTCCTCTCAAAATGTGTCTTTTCTGTATTCCTAGAAGATGGCTATGGATACTGAATAATCTTCTCAATTGGAGATTTTTTAAAAATTGAATTATAATGTCTCTCATGCAGTAATTAACTATTTTAGAAATAAATTTGCAAATAAAAAATAAAATATTTTCCTTCTTTGTTGATTTCAGATATCATTGGGCAACATCTGATGGTAGACTGTCCCAACAGCTTTAGAACCCAAGTATCTTAATCTTAATTTTTCCAATGGATGTGGCAATATCTTTTTTTTTTTTTTTTTTGTGGCAATATCTTTTGACCAGAGATTAAATCATAGTATTTTGGCTTCATCTCTAAGTTAGTTGGTGGCTTAGTGATAAGGTTGCATGTTGTGACATAAACCCAGTCTTATCAGATTGTTATTTGAATTGCCCATTTATTAGCTTGTTATTTTTCTAGGTATGGATAATCTTTTTGAGATTTGGGAAAGTGTTCAAATGGACAAAGATCAAGAAGTCAAACAAGACTTCCTAGGTTATGATGATGATGTTAAAGTTTTATGATAGTGTTTCATTTTATTCGCATGTCTTAATTATATAATTGACATGAGAAAGAACATTACCATCTATATCAAAATAATTACCTTATTTCTCTGCCTTTTCTTTTTTCCTTATTTTTTTTTTTAACTGAAATGGTACCCACTGAGAACTATGTCACTCATTTTGATCTCAGACACTAGAATATCATGAGGGACAGTTACCCTCAACCTAAGGCTCCTATATAGTAGCAAATTAATTAGGGTCTTGGTGGCCTGGATAAGAGCTGAGAGGCAGGGAGTGAGAGTGAAGGAAAAATGACAGTCATTTAGTGCCAAAGATACTTTGATACTCATATTCCAGAGGCAAGAGCAGAGACATCAAATGTGGCTGCTCTCTGGCAAAACAGAGTGCCAGGATAGGAAGGACTGAATGGGTCAGTAATTAGCACAGGGGCAGAAGACGACACAGTTCAACACATAAACCAGTGGTCAGATCTAAAATTGAAGTCAGACCAGGAATGACAAGGCATGATCCCTGGGCAGTCACTCAGAAGTGTTGGGTCCGTGTAGTATGTGGCATCTTCAGAATGGAGTCATTTTTAAGGTGGCAACTGAGCACTGTCTGTCTAATGCCAGAGGCCAGTCTCCTTTGTGTTTGGGATTTTGCACAGACTCTTAACACTGTTCGTGGGATTCTTGCTTGTTTAGATGAACCTAAATTCAGCGAGAAATAGGTAAATTATATTTATTATATTCTATCTATTCAGATATAAAAGTATAAAATATACTACAAATATATTTCCCAATTCATAAAGTTAACACAAAAATAAGACTAGGTACTTAAAATGTTGGTTCTGTTACCTGGAAAAGTCATTTACATGAAATACCTTATAATATTACTAGAAAAATCATATTACAGATTCTAAAAAACCAATATAGTGATAATATAGGAATAACTGATCACATAGTAGCTTAACCTGGATATCCTTTCCAAGCTAGGAAGCATTTTAAAACTTTTGGATATAAGAAGCAGATTAAATCTCAAAGTTCCTGAAACCCATAGTACGACAGAGAAATCATTTTTAAGAGAAGAATTCAGCCTAATAATCTATTTTGGGGGGAATCTTCTTTGAAAGGGATACCCGTGGTATGAAATAATGGAATAATTTGGGGTGCCTGGGTGGCACAGTTGGTTGGGTGTCTGGCTCTTGGTTTCGGCTCAGATCATGATCTCAGGGTGATGAGCTTGAGCCCTGCATCGGGCTCTGTGCTCAATGAGGAGTCTGCTTGAGATTCTCTCTCTCTCCCTGCCCCTCCTGCTTGTGCTCTCGAGCTCGCTAAAGTAAATAAATCTTTAAAAAAAGAAAAGAATGGAATAATTTAAGTTAAAAAAAAGAAGGAAAGCACTTGCCTACATTCCTATATTATTTTCTGAATAAGTCTTTCAGTAAAAGTCTTTTAAGCCTTTAGATCACAAGCTATTTAATTAGCCAAAGATTTGAGGTACTGATCATCTTTTTAAAAAAAAAATCTAAAATTTAATTTGTATATGCATTATTAATAAGATAACTGAAGATCACTGGAAAAAAGTACTTTATTTGCTTGCTTTTAATGAAATTTATTGCCATGTCTACTGCATACCAAAGTTATGGGCTAGATGTTAGATCTAATAATGATAGGAAAATCAGACCAAGGCGGACCCTACCATCGATAACCTTTCAGTTTCGTGTGAGAGAAATATACTGAAACTGTTAATCTTAGTTTGGATGATGCTATGAAGGAGAAGCACAAAGGCAAGCTGATCCATCTAGGTAGTTCATGTTATTTAAGTTGAGTGAAAATGATCATTACATTTGTGTTCATTATGTCTAAGTTGACATGTCATAGTCAAATGAAATGTGCAATACAGTATTAATAGTAGGCATCTTTATATAGAAGCTTTTGTAAATATAGGTGATTCTATCCAAATGAAACAAAAGAAGCCTCAGTAATCAAGTTATTACATTAAATGTGCTTGGGTGGCTCAGTTGGTTAAGCGGCTGCCTTCGGCTCAGGTCATGATCCCAGAGTCGTAGGATCGAGTCCCGCATTGGGCTCCCAGCTCCACAGGGAGTCTGCTTCTCCTTCTGACCTTCTCCCTTCTCATGCTCTCTCTCACTCTGTCTCTCAAATAAATAAATAAAATCTTTTTTAAAAAAAAGTTATTACATTAAACTGAGAAGTTGTCCAGAGTAATTTCCATGTTTCTTAACTGTTAGGTATCATTCTTGGTTATTTTGTTGATACTCATCTTAGCTAATAAAGCGATCACATATTGTGCAGCTTATACAGGGCTAAGAAATTGGTGTGTTCACCTTTCTGTTGTTGCTTCTGTAGGAATTTCAGTGAACATTATCACTCCTTGTGTAAAGCAGTACATCACCTAGCAACTGTTGACTGCATTTTCTCCCTGGCCAAGGTCGCTAAGCAAGGAGACTACTGCAGGTAATGTTATTTTTTAACTCCTCCCTCTTCTTCAGTGCTTTAGATCAGATGGCATTATTCCATTAATTTTAGTATTTTTATTATAAAATATTAAAATATGCAAATATGTTGGACCCTTGGTAAAGCTGAATGTCATACATATATAACTTGATTTAAAATTAAATTCCTTTCTTGCTTGCTCTGTCATTGAGTACAATGAAAGCAGATGTTCACAGTAATCTAGAGGTGAATGTTATATATTTCAATTTTTAAGCTTATGTGGGTGACATTTTTTTAAATTTCATTTGTTTCATTTGTTAGCTTTGACTTGAACACTTTGTAATATGTTTCACTTTATAATTATAAGTCTCATTTAAATGCCAACTAAATCAGATATGGATGAGACTCAATGTGTGATCTATTTCGAGGCAGTGTCTCTGTTGCTATCAAATTGCTCTTAAGTTTAAAACCTTAAGGTTGAGGGGCGCCTGGGTGGCTCAGTGGGTTAAAGCCTCTGCCTTCGGCTCAGGTCATGATCTCAGGGTCCTGGGATCGAGCCCCACATCGGGCTGTCTGCTCAGCAGGGAGCCTGCTTCCCCCTCTCTCTCTGCCTGTCTCTCTGCCTACTTGTGATCTCTCTCTGTAAAATAAATAAATAAAATCTTTAAAAAAAAAAACAACCTTAAGGTTGAGCCACATCTTTGGCTCATTGCTCTGCTTTCCAGGCCCACTGGGTAAGGATCCCCACCTTTCAGACCCATTGGGTCCTGTTCCTGTAGTTTTGCGGGGCAAAGTTTGGGCCCGCAGAGCTCTAGGCCACGTTGCCCCTTTGGTGGTCCTGTGCCTGGCTCCGGCCCTGAGATGGTTCTTTGTGGTAGTCCCACGTTTGCTGATGCTCTGTGCCTGGGCTCCCTCCTGAGGCTCTCCCAGGCTGGAATTCTGTGCTGGTGGCTCTGGGGGTCTGGAGACCATTGGCCTGTTGGGGTCTGGCTCTCTGTGGACTTTTTTATAAAACCACTACCCCATTCACGAGGGCTCTGCCCTTATGAACTAATCACCTTATAAAGGCCTAACCCCCAGTACCATCACATTAGGTTTCATGTGAATTTTGGGGAGGACACAAACATTCACTCTGTAGCACAAAGCCTGTTTTTTCTTATACTTAAGGAAATTTAAGGGAATATTTAACTCACTGGCTTTCTAAAAAGAAAATATAGAAGTGATACTGCCTATCAGTGTTTTGGCATACAGAGTTCATTATGTTTGAGAGGATATGTTCTGCTGTTCATACTTCTTTCATGTTCTCTAGTTTGTGCCAAATATGGTTTTGTTTTTTCTTAACATTTAAATGTTCTTTATACCGAGCATAATACCCAGAGTGGATGATGTTAAGGATAGTTTGTTTAAAGCATTTATTTATTTATGGGAGAAGAGTTGCAGGAATTGGCTACCCTGGTTTTAGATAAAAATGTACTTAGTTTGCTGTTTTGTTTCATTTTGTTTTGCTGTCCATTTATGTATGGAGTGATCTACCATGCTGTGCACAACGGTTTTGTTTAAAATAGGCTCTTTGCGTTTTCATTATTAATCAGTTTCTTTTCACATCAGAGGGCTTTGAAAATTTTGTGCAATTTATCATCCATAAAAATGAGATCTGTAAATACACTGTAGTTGAAACGAGTTCTGGAAGAATGAGAGTCTGTCTTCCTTTGACTTGATTTCTTCCTTATGTACTGTGATCTTAGTAGGACTTCTTTCTTGGTGCACAAGGTTTGTGAAGCTAACAGTTCCTAATGGATTCTGTTTGTGAATTAAGCAAAGGATCAGCTACAATCTGTACGCTTGGTGTATGTTTTCATGCAAAGCTCTTTCCACTGAAAAATACTTATGCCTGGTTTATCTCTTCTTACACTTTTTCAAGTGGCCTTTTGCCATCTGCTGCTGCTGCTGCTAGAGCAGCTAGCGAGAATAGAAGAAACATGTCTATGGGTATGTGCTTTATATTACATCAGATTTAAGTTTTCATATCTGTATGTGTGTATATATCTATTTATAAGCCTAAACATACATATATATTACACATAATATGTGATTTAAAGTAACACATAATTTTCAGTGCATTATAATAACCAGAATCTAGCTTTGATATCAGAAGGTTTGGTTCTAGCCCATCCTCTGTCACTAATTAGCTGTGTACTCTTGTTTAAATCTCAAGTTTTCATATATAAAATTGTAAGAAGTAAAGTTATGAATTAGTAAATGGCATAAATATTACAGTTGTAAGTATTCTTTATTGAGATGTAGTTTTAGCAAAATCTCTGAGGAGTGAAAATACACCTTTTATTACATAACTATAAAACTATGATTAATTTGTAGACTCATCAGAGATTTAACAAATGTTTTGGGTATCTACTGTATACAAGTTTGGTACTAGATTTTTCATTTTGGGGCCTCTCCTTATTTGGGCATTTACCAGTACATTTATTAAGAGACCCCTTGATTTGTGAAAGTAAAATTTGAACTCTGTTTTAGGCATATCCTTCGGAGTGTAGACTTTGGATCAGAAAGGCAAGGGTTAGAATACTAGCCTGGTTATTTGATAGCTGACCTTAATTAAACAAGTTAGTTAACTTCTCTGATCCTCAGTTTCTGTATTAACAGAATACCTACCTCTCAGAGATGTTGTACAAATTAAATGAGATAAAGCTATATTAAACTTCTAAGCAGAACCAGACAGATAATAAGTACTGAGTAAATAACAGATAATATTATTGAAAGATATTTATTCAAAAATCAGAAAGAAATAAGTATTTTAAAAATTGCCTTTAAGAAAAATATCTAAACTTAAGAGTTGTTAGAATCTTTCCTATCCATAATAATTTATTCTTTAAAAATCAGTTTTAGTTCTCTGCCAGTTCTTAATCTTATCTGTCTCTTTGAACATGATAAGCATCTTTATCTTAAAATCTGTGTCTGGTAATTCAAGTATCTGGAGTCCTTGTGGGTCTGTTTCTATTGCCTGTTGTTTTTGTTCATTTCCATTCTTAGACGTTTTTGAATTCTTCATTGTTTTGATTACATTACGGGCATTGTATTTGCAGAATCATTATAGAAATAATTTGTTATTATATCTCACCTGTAAGAGTCACATTTGCTTCTACTACCAGGCTTCTTAAGGCACTAATAATAATCTGGGGTGCCTGGGTGGCTCAGTCAGTTAAGCGTCTGCCTTCGCTCAGGTCATGATCCCAGGGTCCTGGGATCGAGTCTCGTATCGGGCTCTCTGCTCGGTGGGAAGCCTGCTTCTCCCTCTCCTGCTCCCCCTGCTTGTGTTTCCTCTTTCACTGTGTCTCTCTCTGTCAAATAAATAAATAAAATCTTAAAAAAAAAAAAAAGACACTAATAATAATCTGGCATCACTTAATCCGTATCAAGTCTTGAGGTGACACAAAGATTCAAAGGCTGCCATTACTATTTCACATGTGTTTCTCTGCCTGGTGTGCAGCCCTTTGATGTCTCAGTCCAGAGCAAGCTGTTCATTGTGCTCTCCCTCAGTTGTTGCCTCAGGAATCAACAAACAGACTCCCTGGTCTTGGTCCTGCGCCAGGTCCTGGCTTGCTAATTCCTTGCTTTTTTTTTTTTTTAAGGTTTTATTTATTTACTTGAGAGAGAGAGAGCGCGCGCAAGAGCACAGTGGAGGGGAGGGGCAGAGGCACAGGGAGAAGCAGGCTCCCCTCTGAGCAGAGAGCCCATGTGGGACTCCATCCCAAGACCCTGAGATCATGACCTGAGCCGAAGGTAGATGCTTAACTGACTGAGCCACCCAGGCGCCCCAATTCCGTGCTTTCTTGTTAGTTATCAGGTACCATCAGGTAGCTGTTTTCTATACATTATCTAACTTTCCTATTTGTCCTCAGGAGGATTGTTCCAAATGACATATTCTTTCAGGAACACAACTTCAGGAAATATTTCACGTGCTAAAATACTTTCCAAATTGAATATTATATATTAAGAAAAATCCACCTGAATATTTTTAAATGAAAAATCATGCTATAAAGTTCAAGGAATATAATCAACTTCTCTTTTTTTTTTGGCAGAAATAAAATTGAGTGTAAATAGCCATGAAATAAAAAATTTTTAACTGAAATGCATTTTAAGCTAGTGTTTAAGTATCTAAAATTTATATCTTTTTTCCCCCTTAGATTTCTAGCTTGTTTAAAGATTTTAGTGCATTTGAGCTATTGCACTTAGTTCAAATTGATTCTTTGGCTTTGTGATCACAATCTTTTCTTCCTAAATGCTCTTTGGACATTTTATTCACAATAGCCTAACCTTGAGGCAAAAGTTCTTATTCTCAGTCTTTCTATCCTTTTTTTATTCTGAATGTTATATTGTTTTACTAATTATGTTCTGTTTCCTTGAGACATTTAAAGGATATAAAATATATAAAAATATAAAACAAATTTGTTCAGGTGTAATGTTTCATTTTTTCCAGGCAGCATTTCCTCAGCTCTTCTTAAATGCCATATTATCAACATGATTTTCATATCCTTCTTGATGTAACTATCCAATTCTCATGCATCATCTCATCTCTCCAAATTATGATTTGCTTCTCAATCTACCAGGAAGTGTTTTGTCATTATATAATTTTGATAGCAACAGAGTAAGTCAGTGTAGATTTTAGAGCAGAACAAATCACTCAAAATTTTATTCCAGAGTGAAAGCCTTCCTGGGAAATCATATTAGTGTCACGAATAATGATCTGTTGATTTCACTTGGCAGAGCACCTAAGATTTTATTTTAAAACTGATATTACTTGCAGATGCTTTCATTTTTTTATAGTAAATTTATAATGCACCTAGATAAAAATCCTATCTTTAGAATTAAACTTCTTGAAATCCAAAAGGTGTTCTTTTCCTGTCATTTTAAAAGTCTCTTTCCAATGGATAATTTTAAATTATTTACTCAGAAGGTACTTTACTTGTTTTCTTTGAGAAACGTGAGTGAACATACTTGGGGTTTTGTTAGCCAGATATATTTAAGGAAAAAGTATTTAAGTATTTAGGGAAGTAGTATTTCTTAGTGTTATGAGTAAGGTCAGAAATGTGCTTATATGTGAAAGTTCTGAGTCAAAGCACTTAGTAATCAATGAGTGCTCGTTAACACAGTTTAAGAACACTGTTCACCCAACACGTCGGTAATTAGAAAATTTGGTAATACCTACTTTAGGTGAAGGTATGAAAAAACAAGTCAACTTTCATATCCTGCTGGTGGGAAGATAAATTGATACAATGTTTCCATATGTTAAAATAAAAAATATGCATACCCTATGACTTAGAAAGTACACTTCAGGAATTTACTCTAGCTTAGAGAAACATTTGTCCATATGCCCATGGACATAAATGTAAGATTGTTGATTGCAGTATTGTTTATAACAGTGAAAATCTAGACAGTCTAAATGTTCGACAGTGGAAAACAACTGAATTATCTATGCAGCAGCTTCACCAAAGAATGGTGAAGATATGAGAAGAAATGATCCTAAGTCTTAAGTATAGCATACCATCAGGGTCCATTGGACCTAATTTCACTTTTTGAGTTTCTTAAAGTTCTTTTAAAGAACAAAGAGAAAATTCATGTTTTTCTTAAAAGGAGAATAAAATTCTGTTTTGCATTTGCCATATGGGTCCATTGGACTCTTGCACTTTGGGATCTTTAATGATTTTTATCTTTTCCGTATCTGGAACATCTTGCTCTTTCATCATTCGAGAATTACTTTATTATTGTTTAGCGATTATTTCTACTAAAAAGTCTAAATATAAGAAAACTAGAAAGTGACGATACAAAGGTAAGATAAAAATCACTACCACACCATCCTTCCTTGTTCTAATTGTATTGCCCGAAGTGCTGCATCATTCTTCAGGAAGTTGTAAGAGACTAGAAATAGCACTGTTGTAGTCTAACTCCAACAGTTATTATGACTGTTACAGTTATAAGTAATTAATTTCTATTGATGTAATAATTAACTTTCACACATTATAACTGTTGCTTCTAACTTTCATTGAGCATAGTTGAGAATTCTAAATTTTTAAATTTTTCACCCATAATAGCAAAGAGGAAAAAAGTAAGAAGACATTTCACAATGATTAGTCAAAAGATGAACGTGAAGAGAAAGATAGCAGTGCTCTAGATACTACCGATGATGATGAAATTTCTTGTATAAACAAAATCAGGTGACAGTATCCTAGATGAATTTTCCCCAACTCAAGAGTCAGTGTGTGAATAATGTATTTCCAAGGACAAAATGAAATGTGTTCTTCTCCAGTTAGTTATTCCACAGGCAGCACACATCATGCAACATTTGGTGACAAGAATCTGAACCATCCTGTTCTGCTGAAAGGACATGTAGTGGTTACTTTTGTCTTTTATGATGTCTGTGTACTAAGGTTTACCTGATACTGTTTGTAGGTGAACAGGTGCTGAAGGCAGGAGACTGAAAGAAAATAGATGATGTGAAATAAAAGTATTGATTGGATCGGTTAATTTTTTTTTTTTTTTAAGATTTTATTTATTTGACAGAGTGAGAGAGATCACAAGTAGGCAAAGAGGCAGAGAGATAGGGAGAAGCAGGCTCCCTGCTGAGCACAGAGCCCGATGCAGGGCTCGATCCCAGGACCCTGAGATCATGACCTCAGCCGAAGGCAGAGGCTTTAACCCACTGAGCCACCCAGGCACCCCTGGATTGGTTATTCTAATTTGGTATTTATAAATATAAAACTGAAAATGTTTTGCAATTGTGGAGCAAAGAAGATGGCTGTCTTCTCCTCAATAAAACGATAAGCTTTAAAAGATTTAAAGAAATTCAAGTATTGCATTTTTGTCTGTGCAAGTGGGAGAAGAACCCGAAATTATGATAACCTAGAACACTTTAGAAATGTATGGAAATCTAGAATTAGTATTTATGAATGACTGCGGTCGAGGTGCCTGCATGACAGCCGATGGGCAATTAATTACTTTGAGAGTGTGTTGCCCATTCCAAGTATGTATGCCTTTAAGACCAGGAAAATGTGGAATAAAAATTTGGGATTTGCTCTGTTTAAGTTCTTACGAAAATTTGTCATGAGGTTTTGTTTTGTTTTTACTACGCCTTTATTGTCACTTCTGCAAATTATTTGTAAAATGACTTGAAAGTATTAAAAAAAATAAAAGAGTCCATTGGTAAATGGTGAAACTTGTTTTTTTTTTAAATATGTATTGAATGTGAAGGGGAAAAAATGTAGTTGTGGAATAATATATTACAGTATGATCCTGATTTGTTTTGCTGTTTTTTTAAAGAAATCACAAACCAGTGCAATGAGTGTGTAAAAACCTAAATGCAGAGAAAAGAGTTGGGGAGGGTAGACACCATGCTCATCTCGGTGGTAGTCTCTGGGGAGGAGATTGAGGGGAGGGCAGTGCTCACAGGGGCTTTGATAAATAGATAAAGCTATAGATAAAAACAGAGAAATATAAAAGCTTAAAAAGGAAGACCAGCAAGGCAAAAAAATAATTTTTGTATCAAAAAAAGTGAAAGATACCAAAGACCATAGAAAGAGGTTTCAGTTAAACGGAATATGAAAATTTTAGGTCTCCCAAGTCCAACACATAATATAATTTCTACTAATGTAATAATTAAATCTGGAAATAATTTTCAGTGACTTCCTTTATTATGCTTATTACTGAAGATGATTTAAATGGCAATAATCTGAACTGTAACTTCTAGTAATGAAAATGTTGATCTTAGAAAATAGTAGGGAGAAAAAGATCTTGTAATGTAGACTTCAGCAGTGAAGCCTTTGTAAGACTCTGCTAAAGTTTGTGCTTCGAGCACTACTATTATAATAACTGTCCTCCCAATTCTTATTTTATAGTTAAAATTTAACTTTTATACTCGAAGCCTTATTCCGGGTTTGTGTTTACTTAAAGTCTAACATACTTCTTATGCTAGAACTTAGAGAGATTTTTTTAAAAGGCAGTTTTCATGCCTAGTAAATTGAAACATGCTTCTTTTGGCAGACCAACTCTGCAGGAGGAGAGAAAAATCGTGATTAAAAATGGTCGGCACCCTGTGATTGACGTGCTGCTGGGAGAACAGGATCAGTATGTTCCCAACAGTACGAATTTATCAGTAAGTACCACATGATGCCAGTAAACAAGTAAAAGGTGATAACACTGATCCAAACTTTTAAATTTTTGTAATTTACTCAGGATTTAACTTTGGCATTAAATGTAGTAATTTTGGGCTGTAGTTTTATATTCGCCACCAAGTATGCAGTTGGTGTCATTTCCAATGAGAGATTATAAGTGGAAATATTTAGCAACTAAAGGGTTCGTCTTAATTAGTTATCTTAGGTAACCCCTATACATAGTTTTCATTTGTAAATGCTCAAATATACTAATAGGGTGGAATCCTACTGTAGTTTTTGCAAATTTCTAGTAGTGTTTAATGTTATATGCTTTATCCTATCTTCCGATATTCTAAAATGTTCTGCGAAAGAATTGGAGATACCTCAGCTGATTTCAGTGATGAGTGCTTTGTCATATGGGCTAACATTCTCTCACAGAACATTAATGATCCCAAAGATTTATTCATTTAATGCATACCTACTGTATTCCTATTTAGTTTCGGGTAGTGAAACAGGTATTAGGACAGAGCGTGGTAAGCAAGGCAGAACACCCTGCCTTAAGGTGCTGTGATCAAGCAAGAAGGTAGCCAGGCTATTATAATAGTTATATAGGAAACCACGTTGTCCTGGGAGCATGGAGCGGGTCCGCCTAACTTAGTGTAGAGGGAGCATCGAGGAAGGTTTCTTGGGGGTGAGATACTAATTGAAGAGGGAGTCAGTGTAGGCCAGGGAAGTGGAGAGCATTATACCGAGTCCAGGAACCAGTGTGGCGAAGGCTGCGAGTGAGGCAGAGCAGGGTGAATTCAGGGAAGTGAAAGATGGTGAGTGATGTGGAGCATAGAGTGTAAAGAAAGAAGGGTTCAGAAATAAGGAAGAGGCCAGTTTGCTCATTGCCATATTAAGGAATTTTTATTATTTTTCCCTAAGGGATTGAGAATACCAGCAACAGAATGTTGGAAGCTGGGAAAAATAGCAAATTTGTGGGATGGAGTGTGTGTGTGTGCGCGCGCGCACGTGCCTGTGCCTCTGTGTGTATGTTGTGTCTCATAGAGTTACTTTATACATTACGTATAAAGCCAAATGCTAATTGAAGTGCTGTAATTGTAGATTTTATTCAGTAATGTAATTACAGTAAAGAGTCCAGTGTGAACGGAACTCAACTTCAGTTTGTGCAGAGGTGACTGGGTGTTTTGAAGGGGGAATGAGGGACTAGGAAGGAGGAATGGGGTGGGAGTGGAGGGGTATCTTGCAGATTCAATGGAGTCGAAATCATAAAAGGCAGGAAGGGGGATTGGCTAATGTGAAACCCTTCTGGGTTTACTGACTGGCATCTGGAGCGTATGCCCTCATACAGGGAGTAGAAAGGGAGAGTTATCTTCTAGAATGTTTGTATTTCAAAGAGATGACTCACCTCTTCTAGGTGGTAGAAGAGTTACACCTCAACGGGGCAGAGAAAGGATTTGTAACTGTGAGCTTTCTGAAGTCATTGCTCTAAGAGGAGGTTCAGGGGCCTTTGTGCCTGTCGTCAGGTTTCGGCTGGAACAAGCCATAAATTTTCCAACCAGTCTTGTACTTTTTCAGGTAGGAACTTAAAATGAGATTGGGATCATCTTAAGAACATGGCCATGAACTGTTAGAAACTATGCTAGTGTTGGCTCTGGAGTCTTAGTGGGAGGAGTAAACAAAATCATTTATGTTGAAAGTGTGAGTTTTTATAGGACAAGGCTGAAGCCTAGTGGAGAAGACGGCTCAGGACTAGAGTTTTGTTAAGGTAAGAGTGTCTTTGTCAACATCAAGTGAAATAATCTGGTGATGAGATTGGGGAATTAATATGTAGGGAGCTGCTAAGGGAGAGAGGTTGTTGTATCAGAGAATGAAATGCCAGATTTTAGGATTTCAGAGGTAGTGCTCTTCTGGGAGACGGCAAGTCCTAGGTCTGGCCGTGGAAGATGAGTAGCAGAAGTGGAGAAGGTCTTTGGAGATGAGGAGATCAAGGAACAGAGTCTGGGGAAAAGTCACGCACATAAATGTTGAAATCATCTAAGAGAACACCAGCATTTGGAGGGGAAGCTGACGGTGTTCTAGGTGTGAGGGATGGAGACTAGTGACCTGGAAGTTTGTCGATACCTGAAGTGAGGACAAGCGGAGGGGGTGGTCAGGTTCTAAAGAAACACGCAAGAGCATGTAAGAAGGAACTCCGAACTCTGGGATGTGTGTGGTAGGATGTGGCAGAAAGCTAAGCCTCCAAACAAAGTGAACAATAGCCAAGGTTTCAGTTTAAGCCTGTTTGAAGGAAATGTTAAGCAAAGATATTAGAAACATAGAAGTATTTGGGAATTTTTCAGAGGTCAGTGAGAGAATTTGGATGTAGTGTAGCAGCTAGAAATTAGGTCAGAGAAAGGAGCCCAGAACGGGGGGTCGAGAACATAACAGAGTACTCCTTCTTAGGCTGTGAGCAAGGGTGACAAAGGTGTGCACATGGTGAATTTGGCTGGCCACAGGTGTGGTGAGTGAAAGGAAAGGCTTTCAGTTAAGTTTAGTTTGATACTACATTTGGACGCAGCACATAGGTTTGTTGGTAGTATGTAACCTGATCCCCAAAGTCTATAAACTTGTTCATTCTCATTAGGGAATTTGTAATTGACTTAATTTATCAAGCCAAGTTAACACTTCCTGATGCTTTATTGACTTTTAAAAGAAGGCTATGTGATCATAAGAATTTCTTTTTCAGTTCTCACAATGCCAGTGGGGTATAGCTTTACTTGAGAAAGTAATATAGTTGCAACATTTAATACCTTGGTTTATATTTTACTTAAAAATCACTTGAACATTATTTCCTGTTACTGTTCCCATCCCCCAGCATGCCCACCAGCTCAATCCCAAGTATGTTACCCTTGACATTGGTTTTTTTTTCCTTTGCTTTTTCATTATTTTTTCCCTCTTTTGCTTTCTTTGAAAAATGTATTATACTATTTAATAAAGCAAGATTTGAGAAACTAGCCTTTTGCCTAATTATAAGAACGTTTTAAGGAAACATTAAACTTTTATATTTAAATTTTCACAAAATAAATGGAGTGATTTTTTTCCAGTAGGCACTTCAGAATATTCCAGAATATTCATTTCTTTTACATATGCTTTTTCTAACTTGAGTAGGAGTTGATATAGAACTGTTGCTATGGTGAAGTGCATTCTATTTTGCAGGGTATAAATTTATATATAGGGATAGTGTTGAAAAAGAACTTACTATGTAAAACACAATTTAAAATATTTTATAGGTGTTAATTATAAAATATAGCCTGAAAATAATTTCCTGAAAGTCAAATGACATTGTTGCTTTTGATAATCATGTAATTTTAAGAAATGGTCTTTTGTACATGTGATTGTAAGTGTACTTTTCTGGATTCTGTGTTATGTGAACTTATTATAGTCCTTCTGAACAAGCCAACTTTCTGCCTACTTTTCTTCTCCCAGTTTTAAGAATACTCTTCACATTTCATAATCTGGCATTTATTTTGAATTTTTATTAGCATTATTTTATGAATATTTTGTTCTTAGAGATTTTGACACACTTTATGTCAGTATTGTGCGTGAGGTCAGATTACACAGAAGAAAGAGACAGAATACCTCCCTAATCTCATGGGAGACACACCCAATTAAATTAATAGTAATAGAATACTTAAAAAGGCCCTGAAGGAACTAACAGATTACATGGTAGGAAAATTGGCACCAAACTTAGGCAGGCATTTCAAAGTAGAGGATATCCAAATGGTCCCTAACAGACTAACATTTTTTTTGACCAGCTATATATTAGCTTTTCTAGAATGCAAGAATATAGCAAAGGATTAAATAGAGAGGAACTATGAACTTTGAGGTGTTTGGGGGACATTGGGTGGAGATCCTAATGGGAACATGGATAGATGGATATGAAGACCAGGAGAGGGGTCTGAGCTGGAGTTACAGATTTTAGAATGATCATGATGTATGTACAGGAGTTTTGATTCTGAATCTGTCAGGGAAATTATATGAAAATGTAAAGAAGGTTTATGAAAAGGCCCTCTGAGGCACTAACACTGAAGGCGTAGTTTCGCTAAACGTAGGCTTAAAGGAGAACTTTTTTTTAGTTTTAAGGTTATTTATTTATTTGAGAGAGAGAGTAAGAGTGAGAGAGAGCACAAGCAAGGGGAGGGGCAGAGGGAGAGGGATAAGCAGGCTCCTCACTGAGCAGGGAGCCCGATGCAGGGACTCAATCCCAGGACCCTGAGATCATGACCTGAGCTGAAGGCAGACGCTTAATCGACTGAGCCACCCAGGTGCCCCGAACTTTTTAAGAAGCTTTTAAACACATTTACCCTACCTTATTTTCAGAATTTAGAGTTGTAGTTTAATCTGAAGCTCACACTTGTTATAATGGTAACCAGATGCTGCTGTATATATATATATATATTCCTTTCTATCCTATGGGACCTGGCTCTTTCACATCTTCTAGGAAACCTCAGTTTGACTTCTCCAAGCGAAATTGAAAGGAATACTCTTTTAAATCCTCTTTTTGTTTCCTTCCCTGACTCACTACATAATCTGAGTGTTTGTAGACTCAGCAGCGTGGGATCTCCCACCTCCATCTTGCCCCTCTCCAGCTCATTTCTGCATTCTGCAGCCACAGGGCTTTTCCTAACCTGTCCTAACACTCTCCCATTTAAAATCATGCTTAAAATTCCAACCATATAGTTCCCAAGTTGCTGTGCCTCTGGGACTTGGCAGATGGTATTCCCTCTGCCTAGAATGTCATCTTTCCCCACACCATCCACTCCTGCCTCACACACACCCACGGCCCACCCCACCCCACCCTCTAGCTCCTGCTGTTCTTGAAGTCTTGTCTTGGATGTCGCTTTCTGAACCGAGCCTTTTCTGACCAATGCTGGGTTGGGGACCCCATCGCTTACCTGTAACACTCCTATTTCTCCCCATTTTACTACTTAACCGGTAAATTATAACTGCCTTTGTTTGTGGTTCCCAGTGCACTGTGAGCTTCACGAGAACAGAATGGGCTTCTCTGGGTTAGTTGTGATCCCACTGTCAGTCACAGTTCTCTCATGCTGAACAGGCACCTGATCATATTTGTTAAATAAACAAGAAATAGCCCCAAGCCTTGAAGAGTCTTCAAATCTCACTTTAAATTTTTGCCTCCCCCCACCAAAATGTTATTTTTCAGGATGTTATATGGGGAATATCACAGTTTACTAAATAATTAGACTATAGAACTAAAAGGGAAAATAGGAACATTTAGTGTAACCATTTCTTCGTACTTATGAAGAAACAAGGCCCAGAAAGGGAGAGTTGACATGCCAGAGGTTACCCAAGTTGAGTGATCTTGAACCGTCTGCCAAAACACAACAATATTGTAGGGCAAGCCAGTGCTTTTCAATCTTTTTCACTTTGTAGCACACCTTGAAAATGATGAGAGTTTGGGGCGCCTGGCTGGCTCAGTCGGTTAAGCATCTGCCTTCGGCTTGAATCATGATCTTAAAGTCTTAAAAAAAAAAAAAAAGAAAGGAAAATGATAGGAGGAGTTTGATGATACACTGGAATGAAAGGAAAAGGAGAAGTTTGCTCAGAGCCAAAGAGGTTGGCCTAGGGCTCTGGCTGCTCCAGCCCCACCTGCCATCTTGAGGATTAGGAAGTAGGCTTCTTAGCATCCCTGTAACCTGTGAGGCAGACCAAGGCATAGTGTGCCAAGACATCCTGCTTGGGAAACTCCACTGCAATCCACTGCCGTCTCAGGACTCTACTTATTAAACCAAATGACTTTCTAATGGATGGATTTTCGATAGCAACTAAAGTTGGAGTTTGAATTTGTGTTTTTTGTTTTTAAAGATTTATTTATAAATAAATGTTATTTATTTATATGGGGCTCAATCCCATGAGCCTGGGATCATGACCTGAGCTGAAGGCAGACACTTAACTGACTGAGCCGCCCAGGCACCCCTGTTTTTTGTTTTTAATATAAATAATATAAAGTCTCCTTATTGGGAGAGAGAGCGGGAAAATTGTGGTTGACAGATTCTCGATTTGTGGAAGGGAAGAAAAGGAGTTGAATATGCAAAGCAGGAAGTTTCCCAGTAAGTACTTGAACCGTGTGGATTTCTGTGGCCCAAGGGAAGTCCTGTGGAAGTCCTGTGGCCCAGCTCCTGTGGAGTGGGACTGGGTGAACACTGGAACACTGGAATCCCGGTCATAGTCCCTTCTCCTGAGATCGAGAAGGGGCCTGGCACTGTGTGGCACGTAGTAGGTGCTCACATATTTGTTACATGAATGATGCTTGAAACTGGTAAAGATGAGGGAGTACTAGAAGGGACCAAGGATCACCAACTTCCCATTTCCTCCCTTCTCCCAGACAAATTCTTCTAGCTACCGCAGAAATGCTTGGTTTGGCTATATAAAAGTAAGACTAATTGTATTTTTATTCATAAGCTGTTGACTCTTTTTTTTTTTTTTTAAAGATTTTATTTATTTATTTGACACAGAGAGAGAGATCACAAGTAGGCAGAGGCCCGCAGAGAGAGGGGGGGAAGCAGGCTCCCTGCTGAGCAGAGAGCCCGATGTGGGGCTCGATCCCAGGACTCTGGGATCATGACCTGAGCTGAAGGCAGAGGCTTTAACCCACTGAGCCACCCAGGCGCCCCTATAAGCTGTTGACTCTTTGTACCTAATTACCAAGCGTACTAACAATAATGCATCCCATAAAAATATGAGTATTAAGTTTAATTCTGTGCCTGGATTATTCTCATAGATTTTGCTATAAATGTATTTTTCACATAGCATGATCATGGGATCATATTGTTAAAAAATAGAGGAAACACCAATGGCATTTTAACATTGTTTTCTGTTACTCCTCTTCCCCGGTGCCCATTTCTTCCTGCTTCTGACACAGGGGTGATAAAGAAGGATATTTTGTATGATAATGGCATACTTTTTAAAGTACTCTGGCCTATATTGCTGTCTCTGCCCAGAATGTTCCTCCTTCTGTCTTCCTGTCTATAACCCATCTCCATTGATGGAACTCCTACTCATCCCTCATGACCCAAACGATATTACTGCCTCCTCAGAGCCTTCACCATTACTCTGGCCAGAAATAATCTCTTTTAGCCTAGCACTTTCTTTATTCTGTTTTTAAAACTCCTCTATCACATACCACTTTTTGGTACACAGAGGTAGTGGGAGAGTTGATTGGAGGAGTAAATTCATATCTTGGTTAGCTGTTATTTCATTATCGTCTTGGATAGACCACTGTACTCTTCAGATTTCTTCATCCACAAAATGAGGGGATTAGGTTGAGTAACAACTAGCTCTCTTTGGAATGTAAATTGGACAGCATCCAGGCATCAGAAGGATCTGGACCCTTTCCTTAGCATGTTAGCGTACAGCCTGTACTCCTCTCCAGCTTCATTATCCCCCTTTCTGTTTGTAGTTCCCCTTGGGTTAAAAGTGCAAGGATTTGGCTAAGAGCTTCTCTGGAGGAGGCTTTCACTAGGGAGTCTCTCACTGTAACCTGTTATTGATTGACATTTTCAGGGAATAAAACACTTTGAAACTGCCAAACTTTTTCAGCAGTCTGCAACTATTATAAAAATAGTTCTACCATGAGTCTTTTTTGAAGATAGATGTCAATATCTGTACCTGTCAAGGAAGGGAACCTTTCTTGTAGAAAATCAGTTGATGCCCAAGTCTTAGAAATCAACATGTGACAATTTTAGTGTTTCGTTTTATTTTATTTTATTTTCGCGGTGCATCTCCTGACTTCAGGGACATTCTGACTGACTGTCGTCGTAGAGTCTCCAACGACGGACCCAGGGTTGCTGGCCCTGTGCTAGAGCAGCCCTTCTATCCAGCAGCAACTGTGACTCCCTGTCATTGAGCAGGGAGCCCCTGTGAGACATCTGTCAGGGGATGATCTTCGCTTACCATCCCCGTCCTGCTACTTGGTAGCTCCACGTTACTGGGCAAGGTCCTTAGACTCCCCAAGCCTGTTCCCTTGCCTGTAACATGGGAACGCCATAGTATTTGTATGACCCTGTGAGACCGTTGTGAGAACAGAATGTGGTGATGCCTATCCTGTCATTAGCACAGTTACCCGTGGCCTGTGCGAGCTGTGATTTTCTTATGATACCTTAACATTTGCCTTCTATGTTTTCATCTCCACTTCTTTTCTTTCTGCAGAAGACTGCATTCATTGTGGAAATTGATTAGTTCTCTCAAAACTTACTGGTTTAGATTCAGTGTTTGATTCTTGATACATAGTACTAAGATTTTATTGACTGGTGCTGTCCAGGTAGACATCACCAGTACAAAGGTAGAAACTTTAAAGATTGAACTCTCGCTTTCCCAAAGGTTTATTCAGGCCGTAGGTGCTTTCCAGAAGCAGTCCCCTTGGTACAGTACTTCAGTGTTGGTTTATTGTCATTCATCCGTCCATCTATCTGTGTGTGTGTGTGTTTTTTTTTAAGATTTTATTTATTTATTTGGGGGTGAGAGCACAGAGGGAGAGGGAGAAGCAGGCTCCCTGCTGACCAGGGAACATGAAGCGGGGCTCGATCCCAGGACCTAAGCCGAAGTGAGATGTCCACCCAACTGAGCCACCCAGGCGCCCCCATCTGTGTTTTCTTGAGAACTTGCTCTGTGTGCGGCATCGTGCTCAGTGCCTGGCACAGGTGTGGACACCGTCTAGGCTGTCCAGTTGAATGCATCCCCGGGAAATTCAGTAGGCTCCAGAATGGGTTAAAAGGTGGTTTTTGCCAGCTCTCGGCTTCTGGCTATTCTGTTGGAATGCTTACTCATCCTAATGGGTTTTTCAGATAGATTTAACAGGTTTTTCACATCTGGGACCTTCTAATTTGTGGTGCCTGCAATACATAGGATCCATGCTAAAAGGTAGATGTACACATGTGATATATGGGATTCTTGATCATTTCCTCCCTTACTCTGTCATCTTGGGAACCGTAGAGGAAAGGGAGTCACATATTCCTCACTAGTTTTAGAAATGATTTTTTCATCTGTAAGGTGGTAGTTATCCCTGTCATGGTGCCTTTCACCGGTATTTGTTAGAGTGCCTTCTTTTTGCCAGACCTTGTTGTAGTCAGTGGAGATGAACACGATGACATAGTTCCTCTCATGGGAGCTTACTTTCTAGCAGTGACATTGGTATTAAGTACACAAGAAAATTAGGGAAATTTCAGAGAGGGATAAAAGGTATAAAGAAAATAAAATGGGCTAACATCATAGAGTATGACAGGGTAGAGGGGCTTAAGGCAGATTGAGTGGTCAGAAAATGTCTCTCCTGGGAGCCGATGTTTGAGTTTGGACTTGAATGACAGATGAGATCTAATCTCAGGGAAGAACATCCCAGATGGAAGGAACAAGCTATGGAAAGTCCTGAAGGCAGGAATGAGCTTGGCATCATGTGGCAGGTGAAAGAATAAATCCAGTCAGGCTAGTGCTGAGGTAATGTATGGAGTGTGGGAGGAGATTAGGCCAGACAGGCAGGCATGGTCTTTAGGTCATGGTGAGGAGTTGGGGCTTTAGTATTAGTACACTGGGGAGCTATTTGAGGGCTTTGAGCAGGAGACAGATTCTGTTTAAATTTTTAAGACAGTCACTCTGACTGCAATGTGGAGAATGATCTCTGGGCAGAGAAGCAGAGAGACTAGTCAGGGTCTGTTGCAGTGGCCCACCGGGATGGTGGCAGTAGAGATGGAGACAAGAGGTATTGATGATCTCAGAATACCTCCTGATTCTTCACAGTCTCTTTTTCCCCACTAGTATTTACTAGAGTGTGCCTAGTATATAATTTATCTCCCACTGCGGGTATAAATATTAGTGCTTATTGGCAAAGCAACACTTTATTACCTACAATAGTTGAGTTGAAAGCATTTCACTTCTGGGGCGCCTGGGTGGCTCAGTGTGTTAAAGCCTCTGCCTTCGGCTCGGGTCGTGGTCCCGGAGTCCTGGGATCGAGCCCCACATTGGGCTCTCTGCCCAGCAGGGAGTCTGCATCCCCCCTCCCCCACTCTGGCCTGCCTCTCTCTCTGCTTGTGATCTCTCTCTGTCTGTCAAATAAATAAAAATAAAAATAAAAAAAGAAAGCATTTCACTCCTTAAATCTTCCGAGTTAGTTCTTGTCTGAAATCTTCAGATCCTGGATAGGCCTGGAAAGACCACTTCCACAGAAGGGACCACACGTCTGACTGGGGTCACTGTGTACCATTTTTCCCAAGTACTTCATGTAAGTGAATTCCACACCTTCCCCTCTTCGATTCAACCCAGAGCCACATACTCTATGTCATATGCCTGAATTTGGACATATTATTTTTCAGAGGGTCATAGAATTTGAGGATGAGAAATCATTTAATTCAACTCCCTCACTTTAGAATTGAGAAAGCAGAGACCTCCAGAGCTGTCTTGACTTGTTAGTACCCTGTCAAATTTTTGATTCCCATTAGAAGACACTGAATCGAGCCCTAAGTATAAATCCTCTTATCTTTCAAGTAATTGGAAGAAATAAGATATCTATTAGATAAAGGGTGTATATTTTTATTTTTTTTTCCTCATAGCTTTCCTAAATTACTTATTTAAAAAAATTTGTTTTGTGTCTGCACTTGCATCACCCACTGCCATGCTCATTGAGTTTGGTAATTCCACTTGCGGCAACTCCATGAATAACGCCTTCACAGTTCGTGGCCTTCTCGTGGCACCTGTAACCCTTCTGTAGGGTTATGTTTTTTACTTTCTAGTATGTGGAGTTTTTTGTATTACATTTTTGTATTACATTTTTTACTTTTAGTATGTGGGGTTTTTTTCTAGTATTCTATTTTTATGTAAATACGCTGGAAGTCCAAGTTTCAAATGTCATTCGAAAGGTATATAAATTTTTCCTAAATATGTTAATGGATTTATAAAGAGTTGTTTGATGGTTCATGATGATTATTCATGAAATAAATAATTAAATCTTAAGATAAGGGCGCCTGGGTGGCTCAGTGGATTAAAGTCTCTGCCTTCAGCTCAGGTCATGATCTCAGGGTCCTGGGATCGAGCCCCGCATCAGGCTCTCTGCTCAGCAGGGAGCCTGCTTCCCCCTCTCTCTCTGCCTACTTGTGATCTCTTTCTCTCTGTCAAATAAATAAATAAAAATCTTTAAAAAAAAATAAATCTTAAGATAATTCATTTAAATAATTTTCAACTACCTGGTATTTCAAGCAAATGAAAAAGTATAGAAAACAGTATAGCAGACACCCATTTACCCTTCACTCAGCTATCATAGAGGATGACCTTTTGTCATACGAACTTTAGATTTATTTAAAGTAAATAAACTGTTACAGACCTCCCCCTTCACTTCTTTATCTCACTGGTAACCATTATCCTGATGTTACTTTTTATCCTTATGCATATTTTAATTCTTTTATATATTTATATTTTAACAATATATAATTTTGTGTGTTTTTAAAGTGTACGTAAATATGGCACACTGAACCTGTCATATGCTATTTTGTAAATGATTGTTTTCATAATTGCACAAAGTACATCTATTGATTTTCCTAATGATAGATTGCTTTTTTTTTTTTTTTTTTTGCCTGTTATGAATACAAACAGTACTAGAGTGAACATAAATATCTTTCTGAGTACTTGTGTATTTTTCTAGGGTAGGCTCCTAGAAGAGGAATTGCTGGGTCATGTAGATCGGTAATACAGAATCTTTAACTCTACTAGGCCTTTCCAAACTGCTCTCTATATACTTCCAACATGCTGCATAAGTAGACTTTTAAGCCTTTTGATGATATGACGAATTTTCTGAAAGTGTCTTTTAAAAATTATTCCTTCAAAAATTTTCACTGTTTCCTTCGTTTGAGTGTTAATGATAGCTTATAGGTCCCTTGAACAATCCTGCAATTTCTTTTTCCTTTTCCTGATTAAAAATATGTTTTTGGCCTTGAGTGTTTCTTTTTCTGTAAATATCCTATTCATGTCCTTTGCCCATTTCCCCATTGTTTTGGTGTTTTTACTATCTAGGAGTACTACTTTTTTTAGTCCTTTCATTTTGTGTTTGGTGGCTTAATAGAATTTTTAAAAAATTAATCAAATGGGGGTACCTGGGTGGCTCAGTTTCTGTGTTTTTTTCTTAAAGATTTTATTTGTTTATTTGAGAGAGAGTGTGAGCAGGGGGAAGAGCGGAGGGAGAAGGACAAGCAAACTCCCCGCTGAGTGTAGAACCCTATGCACCGGGCTCCATCTCATGACCCTGAGATCATAACCTGTGCTGAAACCAAGAGTCAGATGCTCAACTGACTGAGCCACCCAGGTGCCCCAGTCTGTTTCTGTTTTATTCCACTGTGGGTCTTTGTGCCAGAACCATAGTAGTTTATTTAGTGAAGCATTACAATATTCAACCTTTCAGTCCATGAACATAGTATATTCTTTCATTTAATTAGGTGTTAATCACTTTCAAAAATATTTTGTAGTTTGCTGTGTAGAGGTCTTGCTCATTTTGTTAGATTTATTCCTAGGTATTTGAGTTCTTTTGATACTGTGGCCAATTATATCATTAAATTTTCTATTTTCAGTTACTTACTGCTAAAATTTAGAAATAAAGTTGACACCTGAATACTGACCTTATATCCAAAGATCTTGCTTAATTCATTTATTGATTATAATAATTTTTATAGATTTCTTTGAATTTTCTGGGAATATAATCATGATCTGTAGGAATAATGACAGGTGTATTATTTATTATTTTTTTATTAACATATAATGTATTATTTGCCCCAGGAGTACAGGTCTGTGAATCATCAGGCTTACACATTTCACAGCACTCACCATAGCACAATGTATTATTTTCTTTCCAAAGATTGTACCTTTTATTTCCTTTTCATTCCTTTTTTTTTTTAAATGAGTAGATACTAAATTTTATCAAATGCTTTCTCTGTCCTTGGAGATCATCATCTGATTTGTCTTCTTTATTCTCTTAATGTGGTGAATTGATTGGTCTTTGACTATTAAGCCAACCCTATACTCCTCAAGAACTCTTAATGTTTATATAGCTCTGGATTGGTTTATTAATATCCCAAGGATATTAATATAATATAATATAATATATATGATATAATATAACATATTATATAATATAATATAATAGTATAATACGTATATTTTTGTGGATGAAATTGACCTGTAATGTTTCTTTTTTGTAATGTTCTTGTTGGGTTTTTGGTATCAAGATTCTGTTGGATTTTTGAAGTGTTTTGGTAAGAGTTGCCCTTGTTCCCTTCTGTAGAAGAGTTTTTGTATGATCAGTGCTATTATATGTTTGCAAGAATCAGTGGAGAAATTATCTGGGTTTGGAGTTTTTCTTGTGGAAGGGCTTTTAATTACAGATGTAATTTCTTTAATAGATATAGGATTATTCAGATTATCTATTTCTTGCGTCATTTTTGCCAATTTAAAAAAAGCTGTTCATTTTATTTAAATTTTTTATATATTTGGTTAGGTCCCATATTTGATTGTTTACAATAGGTTTATTATTCTTAAATCTCTGTAGGAGAATTAATTTTATTTTAATCATTATTTTCATCATTCTACTCATGCGAAGTTTCTTTCTTTGCTTTCACTGTGCTAAGCTCTTTCTGTTCCAAGAAACATGGATTCACTCAAGTAAAGGAGACATACGACACTCATTTTAAAGCTGCCTGTAACCATAAGAGAAAAGAATCACAAGGAGAACAAGATCTCTAGTACAGCTTGGCTTTAGTGAAACTGGACATGTCTGATTAATTAGGATATAAGACAACTTTAGAGATGGGACCGGTTTTCTTTTTCTCCCCCTCAATAGTAAGAGTTTATAATATTTTAACTTTGAGACCCTCATTATTGGCATGAAGTTTCTCAACTCCTCTGGGCTCTCCTCTGCTTTTTCTTCTTTTTCATTACTAACTACCCCCTTTACTCCCTGTTCTGTATAATTTTTCTTCATACCTTTTGTTTCCTCATAACTTCTTACTCATGATCCCCAGTGCTTTGTGGACTTGTTCTGTCTTCCTCCAGATTGAATCGTGCATGGTACTCAGTTTAAACTCCCAAGAGATTATTTGATTAGTTTCGGAAGTCCTTGTATGTGAGGCCACGTCTAGGGCTGTTGGTGAGTTAGACAGTGGCCGCTCGTGACCAGGCAGGTATTGCCCAGCGTGGTGGGTTCACAGGGCACAGCACATGGATGCTTCGGGCTCACTCGCTGCAGAGGGCTCCCGCTGGACAATTTCCCTTAGGATGAGTCTATATGTGGCAAGTACTGTAATTGCTTAATAGAAGCAAGTTCTAAAAATTAAAATAGCACAAATGTTTGAGCTTTTCTGCCTCCTTTACATGCTCTGGTGAAATGCCAGTGAAAAATGCTGATAAAGCTGATACCTAGAATTTGGTATTATAAACCTTTTCAGTAGTCATCCATCTATAACTGAAAAAATTCTTGGGCTACCAACCCAAATTAGGGCCTTGAGTAATTAGCTATATACTGTGTGCAGTTGTAGGATGGATAAATGGAAATTGACAGATTTTAAATGTAAGCAATATTAAAAATACACAAAGAGGCAGATTGATGAATGTTTAATGAGAAAGCCATAGTAGTTATCTCATTTAGGTTGCATCTGGTTTCCTTTTTCATATGCAGAAATAATCCTGTACCTTGCCCAGAATTCACTCTTCTGCAATAGCACAGTTCAGGTTGAGGACAAAGAGGTCCTCTTTCCCTTTGTGATACTTAATTGGTGACATATTTAAATACCAGAAAGCCATCTTTTGCCTAATGCATTCTCATTTATGGAATAAATTGTAGATATTACTTAAAAACCCTTTGGGTACAATAAGTGAAATTGCTTTTTAATTTTCTAGGGGGATTCAGAGAGAGTAATGATAATCACTGGACCAAACATGGGTGGAAAGAGCTCCTACATAAAACAAGTTGCATTGATTACTATCATGGCTCAGATTGGCTCCTACGTTCCTGCAGAGGAAGCAACAATTGGAATCGTGGATGGCATTTTCACGAGGTAAAAACATTAGTTCTATTTGAATATATTTCTGAAAATAAAGCAAGCCCACATTGTCACATGAACTTTCTGTGTACACATTTAGATGAATAGATTTGCTCTTAAAATATTTAAGGCTTAGGAGCTTAAAGAAATCATTTCATCATGAATATTAATATCAGAAGAGACCAAGGAGAGCATTTTGCATTTTGTCCAGTAATTTTCAAGTTATTTTTAGTTACTGAGTTCTTACTTTAACGAAGATCTTATATAAAAGATGAATATTTAAACAGATAAAAGCAGATCTACTCTGAGTCAGAGTGGAAGGCTTGCAGACTTGCCTGGAGAGGCTATGCGGAGAACAGTCTGAAAACCAGTCCACTTTCCTTGTTTTATAGGTTGGGGACTGAAAACAGACTGAAAAAGGCGCTGGCCCAAGATAATTTAATTCTTTTTTTTTTTTTTTTTTTTTTTTTTACTCTAAGAACATTACCTACAACAACCAACTAGGTCTTACCCTTAATTTATAAACCTAAATTGCATGTCATATTAGAAATACGGGTGACATATCCTGGTCTCACTAATAGGAAAATCATAGTTTAACCTATTTATTCAGATTTATCAGTTCTTAAGGTATTATACTTCTTGCATGTACATTTTTGGAAAAATTAAATATGGCCTATATTGTGTAATGAAGCTTTGTGTATAAATGTTTGATTTCTTGTCTAGCTGCATATTTATATGATACTTGACTTTGGAATTACATCAGAATATATCGCATGCTCATATTGATGAGCCTGAGTAGACATTAAAATACTTTACCTTAGAGCTTGGTTTTTAGTCTGAGAGTGAGCAAAGCAAGGAGACCTAAATTCTGTTTGATGCCATATCACCAAGCAGATGTTATTTTAATCTCTGTATATTTGTAGATCGACTTAGTATAAGAAATTTAAGGAATCTTTCTTTACTTTTTAAATTGTCATTAATTTTCTATTTCGTAAAAAAAAAAAATGTGTGTGTGCATATGTATATATACTTGGTATTTTATTTCATTTACATTAATAGGGAGAGTGACAGAGAAATTTAACTAAGAGAAAAAAGATTTAAGAAGATTAACAAAGAGAAGGATTAAAAAAGTAAGGTGGGTTGTCTAAAAGAGAATCTTGTTAGCAGAATGTCAGTTACAGATGTTTTTAGATACAAGTAATAGAAAAGAAAATAAGAGTTTACTTTTCTCATGCAATGAGAAGGCTTGGGGTAGGCTGCTGCTTCTGCTGCTTCAGTGGTTCTGCAGTTTTGTTGGCCTTTCCCTCCTACTTGCAAGATAGTTGCTATGACTCCAGACATCACATCACATGAGGAAAAAGGAAGGCAGAATGCCACAGTTTCCCCCACACCTTTTTTTTATTTCCAGAAAATCAATACCTTTTCAGAAGCCTCTCAGAAAACTTCTACTTAGATTTCACTGACCAGACCTATGTCTCATGGCCGTAATTACAAGGGAAACAGAAAGTAAGAATTTGCTTTTGTCCAGCTTTCCTCATGGAGTTAGGCAAGTGTTTGGGAATGGATTCAGAGGTAATCAGAAAATAGTTTTTGCCTACAAAAAATGAATTCAGGGACACCTGGGTGGCTCAGTTGGTTAAGTGACTGCCTTCGGCTCAGGTCATGATCCCAGGGTCCTGGGATTGAGTCCTGCATCGAGCTCCCTGCTCAGAGGAGAGCCTGCTTCTCTCCCTCTCTCTGCCTGCTGTGCTGCTTGCTTGTGCTCTCTCTCTCTGTCAAATAAATAAATAAAAATCTTTAAAAAAAAAATGAATTCAGTGCAACGGTAAACAGTAAAAACAGCTAAACTTTATTATAATTATATGTTATATATATACAGCATGTTTATCAATGTATAGGGACTGCCCTATGCCGTTTATATTAAATACTTTATATAAAGTACATTCAGTGATAACAATTATAAACCTTCTGAAAAAGGACAAACCACACTAATTTGAAGAATTTGGGGTATTTATTCATTCACCCAACATATACTAACTTAGCATCTACTATATGACAGGCACTGGGACTACAATGCAACTATAGTTTCTGTTCTGGCATTTACTGAAAGAGGGCGATTTTCTTTTTCCATAGATCCTGACTTTATTTTTATATGTAGTAAGTAGAAATACTCTGAGACATTTGAGAGGAGCCATCGTATAGACAGTTGTGTATGGAGTCCAGAGGGAGAGATGAAAGGTAATGATATAAATTTGCTGTGAGACATTTATGTGTAAGTCTTCGGTGTGGGTGAGATCATCTCAGCGGAGAGTTATAGCGGAGAAAATAGTGTCCTAGGACTGCCAACATGGCATAGATGAGTCAGATGATAAGCTAGAAACACCGACAGGAGGACAGAAACCAGGATGTTACGTTGTCAGGAGAAGACTCCTCCAAGGAGAAAGGAAGTGGCCAGCAGCACAGAGCGGTCAGATGAAACGAAGCCTGAAAAGTCAACTTTGATCTTGACAAAGTGGTGGTCATTAGTGACCTTAGCAAGAGCCGTTTTGTTTGCTTGCTTGTTTAAAAGATTTGTTTATTTTAGAGAGAGAGAGAAAAAGCATGAGTGGCAGGGACAGAGGGAGAGAGAATCTCATGCAGACTCTACACTGAGCACGGAGCCCAGCGTGGGGCTCAGTCTCATGACCTTGAGATTATGACGTGAGCCAAAACCAATTGTCAGATGCCCAACCACCTGTGCCACCCAGGCGCCCCAGAAAGAGCTATTTTGGTGGAGTGGTGGGAGATGGTAAAGGAGTGAGCCAGAGGTCAAGAAATAGAGTGTACAGGTGTGGCCAAGAAGCTTGGCTGAGAGGAGGAGGTGAGAGATCCAGTGAGGGACTTGGCTTGTTTTGTTTGTGAGTAGTAGACTTGAATATGTTTCAGTGGGATATCCAGGGGGATATGTTATATCCATAATTGTATGATTTAAAAAATGCATTGATTACCTTAGAGGATATTAGAATAAGTTAATAATGATACTTATGACAAAAATCATTAGTCACTTCGGAGAATGAAAATTGAAAAATAAAGAGAAAATCAAGACAATTCTGTATTTCCACAGAGGTGATGAGAGATTTCTCATTATAGAAGCGCCCCAGCTAATAAGCAAAGAAGGAATGATAGAATTAGTGTGTCACCCTTTTTTGCAAACCGTCCAAGGGTGGAGTTTTTCCAGAGAAGTGAATGAAAAAGCAGAGGGAGTTTAAGAGTTGGCAAGTTGGGGGGGATCTGGGTGGCTCAGTCGGTTAAGCGTCTACCTTCGGCTCAGGTCATGATCTCAGGGTCCTGGGATTGAGCCCCACATGGGGCCCTCTGTTTAGCAGGGAGTCTGCTTCTCCTTCTCACTCTCTCTCTCTCTCACCATCTCTCTCTTAAATAAATAAATACAAATATTAAAAAAAAAAAAAGAGTTGGCAAGTGGGGGCGCCTGGGTGTCTCTGTGGGTTAAGCGTCTGCCTTCGGCTCAGGTCATGATCCCAGGGTCCTGGGATCGAGTCCCGCATCGGGCTCCCTGCTCTGTGGAGAGCTTGCTTCTCCCTCTCCCTCTGCTGCTCCCCCTGCTTGTGCACTCGCTCTCGCTCGCTCTCTCTCGGTCAAATAAAGAAATAAAATCTTTAAATCTAAAAAAAGAGGGTTAGCAAGTGTACGTTGGGAATAATGGACCATAGAATGTCAACAAAGAAGAGGGCCCAGGGGAAAGCACAGTGGTAGGTGGGCTAGAGTCCTGCGAGGCTGGAACAGCAGTGTGGTGGAGGGGCTGCATGAGCCAGAATGGGCGGCTTTCGAGGTGAAACAGTTCCTGTCTCTGCTGAAGTCCAGGATGTGCCCCTGGTGCTGGACGGCTGAGGTAGAGGAGGAGAGCAGCTAAGGGGAGATCCAGGCTTGATCTAGGTGGTGTTGGCTGGTTTAGCTACATGGACCCTCAGTGCTTCCAGAAGCGTCAGCAGGGGTCTTGGGGCTGAGGGGAGAATATACACCAAATGTTAACAACTTTGATGAATGAGGGGGAGTGATTTGAAGTTAAATAGCTGACAACATGGACAAAGGGAGGATGTTGTGGTCAAATCGTATAACCTCAAAGGAACTGTTGTTACTACGAGAAGGTAGAGTCTGGAAGTAAGAGCCATGAGCAGGAGAATCCTTGTGGTATCACAGGAGGCAAGGAAACGAATAGGTGATTTCGGAGAGGGTTGCAGGAAAGGGGCTGGAGAGGAAAGGGAGGGAGTGCCCGTGCGGAGAAGAAAGCGGGGACACAGGTGAGTTGGCCGCCCATTTGGCAGTATTGCAAGGTGCCCAGTGTCTGGTGATGAGGTGGAAAGTTGGAAAACACCTGGAAGTGTAGAGCAGTATGGACTTGATGTTGGCTCCAAGAAGCACAGAGGAGGACACACGGTGTTCTGACTGAGGAACACATGGAACAGACAGGGGTGGCGCCCAGGACGAGTCTCACCGAGCTTGGGCAGTGGTGGATACACGAGCTGTTGGTGCCACACACCGCAGCCTAGCTGGGCTGGCTGGTTGTGGCCCTGAAACTTGAGGCACGTACTGTGTCACCCGGACCCAGAAGCTCCTCAGTCCAGCAGGAAAGAAACAGACGAAATAGGCGTGAGTGGACTGCATTGTCCCCTACGGATATTGCTGAGTGCGCTCTGGCAAGTGATGCATTTTTTCCTGCTTTAGGTCTAGTCCTGGCACCCATTTCTTACTACCTATTATTGCAGAAACTGGTCCCCTGCTCTCCCAGTCTTCCTATTTTCCTCTCTCCAGTCAGTTTTCAAGCCTCTGTGAGATGCCTCTCAGAGTGCAGCTATGATCAGGTCATTCTTCTGCTAAGCCTCTAACGGTGAATACAGGTCTCCGGGCATGTCAGTCAGGAACCCCCGGATGACCTCCAACCTTTTCAGTCTTGTTTTCTGTTTCTTTTCCTCACCTACCTGTGTGTTAACCCAGCACTTCCTTCTGAATTCCAGAAAGCTATTACATGCTTTCCCATTTGGCTTTTTTTCAGTTTATACGATTTTCTATGGCAGAAATACTTCTGCTATTTTTTTGTTGTTGTTGTTAAAATCCCACCTCCTTCATGAAGTCTTCCTTGATTCCCATACCCAGAATTAATCTTACTCATCTCTATACTTCCATCATCCATGTATTTTGCCTTTTTTTAAAGCTCTTACCACTGTTAGTTTTACAGTTCTTCCTATACAGGTCTAACTCTGCTGTCGTGTGGTCCATTCCCAGAAGAAGAGTTTCATGTCTTGTACATTTGTCTTCTCCCTCCCCGAACCTGGACCTCTCTCTACTTGTACATGTAACAGACACCCAGGAACAGGGCTATTGAATGAATTGACCTTTAAGTCAAGATCAGGCACAGGGAAGCTAAATCCACGGGCAGTGAGGAGTCCTTTAAGACGTAGGAGTAGGGGAGTGATGTGATCAGAGTTACAGTCGAGATTGCAGGAGGATTCATCTGGCCACACCGTGAAAGACAGATCATACAAAGGCATGATGTCATGCCCTAACTCTTGGGGAGATCCTAAGCATCGTACTTAGACTGATAGACATGGAAGTGGGCGAGGGACAGAGGAGAGAGATTGCAGGGTTAGAACTGACAGGCCCTGGTAACTACAGTGGATGAAGAGGGAGAGTCGAAGAATTAGAGGCAAGGAGGCATCAAGCCTAGGTGACCAAGAGGAGTGAATGGTGGTGCTTGTCAGTAACGCTGGGAGATTCAGGAGGAGGATCTGATTTCGGAAGCTATCTTAACTGGTAACACGCAGCACAGCAAGGAGGCCGCGTTGTAAGATGGCCATTACGTTTCTGTGTCGTAAGCACAAACTATAGGCTGTTAGGGTTCTTGAGCACTCGCTCAATAACAAGGTCAGAACTCTAGGGTGCTGAACACATGCTTTTCTTAGAACCTTACCATGTACCAGAGTTTGATGCTAGGCGTTAGGGATACCGAGCCGTATGAGACCCTTTGACCTGCCCTCCAGGAACTCAGGTGAGTTAAGGGAGACGGAGGCCCAAGGCATTACCGTGCAGTGAGATCTTGGCAGTGCTGGAGAAGTGATTGTATATGTGTCTTTATTTGCTTGCTCGTTCATTCGTATTTATCCTGCCATCTTCCAGAAGGGAGTTAGGTGTTGGTTTGCAGGAGATTCTAAAGAGTGTAAGTAAAAATGAGGGTGAGGGCTTAAAATGGAGCCAGCAGTGAAGCTGAGAATATTTATCCCATAATGACCAACACTGTTGTGGGGTCTCCACAAAGTTTTTAACTGAACAAGTTAGTTCGCAGTACCTAGAAAAACAAACAAATTGCTTAAGAAAACAGCTTCAGAAAACCTTTTTATTGTATTAGACAACGGTTTGTAACAGTAAGACTAGCTAGTGGCCGACCTGGAAGGTGCTCGTATGGCACGCGAGCTGCTTCTCCCTCCATGCCGACGGCGTGACAGTGTGCCTTCATCTCATGAACCAGGAGCAGCCCTGAGGAGCTGGACTGATTACCAATCACTGAGTAATGCAACAGCCAAGCTTTAAACCTTGCAAACACCAAATCGATTGTTTCAGTATAGTAGTTTTCATTCTGAATTAGCTCCTTGTCACACACGTCAGTTTTTTCAGCTACTTGGGGATACATTTTACAGTTACCTGGTCCTGGTGGGCCCATCCAGAGGCAATATTACATGAAAGAATATTCTTGTTACAATACACTAAAAAAAGAGCTGGTTACAAAGCCTGGCGTTCAGTATGATTCCACTTTTGTATGAGAAATTATACATGTAAATATATGCAGAGAAAATCATCGAATTAGAAGGCTTATATTCCAAAATATCATGAGGGATATGGGATTATGGTGAGTGTTCTTTTCTTCTGCTTATTAATATTTTTAAACATCTGAAATAAATATGAAACAAAGATAAAACCTCAAACTAAGGGCAGTATCAGTCAAAATGAGATGTTTTATAGGAGTCCTGTGAAATGCTTATATGGTCACTGTCTGGGAACACTTTTTTCCAAGGCAGATTTCTCTTTCCTACTCAGTAGGATGGAATTTGGGGTTCTGAGTGTAAACCTTCCCAGGTGATTCAGTGTATTAGAGTGTACTTTTTGAAAAAGTTTTTAACCCAGCCTATAGTTCTTCCTCTTTTAGGCATTGATGGTTTTCTTGTCTGGATCATTATACAAGATTGGTGTCTTTAAGTTTCATAACTCACATTGTCATTTGCGCATGTAACATCTAAAACAGTGAGTTTTAACCCTTAATGTACATTAGACTTTTTTTTGAGAGAGAGAGAAAGAGTGCGCATGTGCACACAAGGGTGGGGAGGGGCAGAGGAAGAGAGGGAGAGAGACTCTTTAAGCAGGCTCTACACCCAGCACAGAGCCTGAGACAGATGGGGCTTGATCTCATGACCCTGAGATGGTGACTTGAGCTGAAATCAAGAGTCTGACATTTAACCATGGAGCCACCCAGGTACCCCCATTGGACTTTTTTGTAATGGAGCTTTTAGAAAATAGTGATACATGGACCCTACTCTGAGAGGTTTTAAGATGGAGTAGGGTCTAGAAGTTGAGTTCTGTAAGCGTCCAGATGGTTTTGGAAGTGCAGCTGAGGTTGAGAAGCATTTCCCCAAGCCCTTGCTGGAGAGCTCAGTTGTTTAATTATAAAAGTTAATTTAAAAATTGTAGATGCTTATTATGAAAACAGCCTGACAGTATAAAGGGTATAGAGTGGAACTTTTGCCTTCTGCCCAGGTCATAACTTTCCACAAATGTACAATTATATGTAAATCTTCTCTTATATAAAAGATACTATACTAAGCACTACTGCTATGCAGCTTGCTTTTATTTCCTGATATGTGGGGGACATATATCTCTACCAGTGTATGCTGATTAATCTCACATGTTTTAATGGCTGCAAGGTATCTGCTGTGCAGATTCCTGGGTCTCTAACCTCAGAGGGCTGTTTCTGGGAGGCACTGCTTTAGTATAAGGATTTCTTCTGTCCTCACCCTCTCTTCCTGTTACAGTTGGAAAGGAGTCTTCACAGACCACATTCATTTATAGCCTAGATCCTTACTGGAATGTGGTGTGATAGTATGCCTTCTTATTTTCATTTATTTATTGGAAAATAATTCAGACATAACAACCCCCCAGGTAACTGCCACTCTACTAAAGAAATAAAACATTGCCTGAACCCACAATTCTCCCTAATTCTTTTCCTTTCCACCCCATCTAGAGGAGCTGCCCTTCTGACTGTAGTTTTTATCCTGTGCATTTCTATTTTTTACTACATAGGTATGTCTTTGAGAAAATAGAGAGTTATTGGGTATGCTCTTACCCTTTATATGTATTACATCACTCTGTGTATTCTTCTGCAAGTGGCTTTTCCCCCTCAATATTATATTTATGAAATTCATCCATATGGATACAAATACTTCCAGTTTACTCATTTTTCTATAATCATGGATATACCATTTTATATGTACCTACCACAGTTTATCCATTTTCCTTGATTGATATTTAACAAGATTCAGATTTGTTGCAAACACAGACAGTACTGGTACTTGTCTTACACACATCTTGTGGGGCACATGAATGAGTTTTCTGAATCCGGGCTGTTATCTAGGAGTGGGACTGTGGAGTGTAAGGAATGCGCGTCTTTCTTGTTCTTCAGGGAGGCTGCTAGCAGTATGTAAAAGTTTGTACTTGTGCTTTAAAATTAAATTAGGGGTGTTTGGGTGGTTCAGTCAGCTAAGAGTCTGACTCCTGATTTTGGCTCAGGTCATGATCTCACAGTTGTGAGATTGAGCCCTGCGTCCGGCTCTGCACTGGGTGTGGAGCCTGCTTAGGGTTCTGTCTCTCCCTCTCCTTCTTTCCCTTTCCCCACTGGCACAGGCGTGCAGGCATGTATTTGCCTGTGCACGCATGCTCTCTCTGTCTCAAAAATACAGAAAATAAAATTACACATACCTATTTGATGATGTTTCTATATAGTCTTCAAAATTGCTCATAAGTAAACTTTCATTTTTATTATTTACGGTCTTGTACATGAAGTGCCATCTGAGAAGTCATTTTTTTGTTAATGCTAGGGGATTGTTTTCCCTCTGTGTGCATGCTGTGCCTGTTTACAAAAAGATCTGAAGCGATTTATTGGCCCGCTCTGACAAACTGCCAGGCCTCCTCTCATCAGCCGATGGTTGCTTCCTCTTTAATTCCTTTTTGTCTTGGCTGCCAGGAAAGCAAGAGCTAAATTCAAGGCTCAGGCGCAGAAACAAATTTGGTTTAGCTTTCCCCTTCTCATACATTGGAATATTTCTCTAATATGGTTCTTAAAACACCTGCATCAGAATCATAGAGAAGCTTGTTTCAGATGTTTAAAACTTTCTAAGCCCTGTATCAGAGACCTATTAAATTGGAATCGCTAAGATGAGACCCAAAATTAGCATTTTCAAAGCTCATGTAGAATGTGTCTTAAATATGAAGATCTACTGGAGGGCTTACGATCTTAGTTTCATATCTACTGTATGGCTTATGATCTTAGTTTTATATTCTTTGGTAATTCTTCCGTAATAGATATGTTGTTATTCTAAATCATTGCAAATCCTTTTTGGACTCAGTGGAAGAAATACTGAAAATCTAGCAGAGTGAGGTAGAAGCAAAACATTTGGCTCCAAACTTTTATCTTTAAATTGGTTATTTTTGTGTTATTGACTGGACATTTATGACACTGGGTTTAAATTCATACATTCCGTAAATACTCATTGAGTGCCTCCTGTGTGCCGTGTGCTGTGCTGTTAGAGGAATAAATAAATGTGTGAAAAACTGTGAACAGACAGGCTTTAGGAACACTTTTTTACTGAATATTGTAACCTTGTATAAGCCTATTCCTGAATAAGAACATTATTTTTAAAAGTAGAATTTTGGCAAACATACACATATGGCTCTAATTAGTATATTTATATCAGTATATTATGATATATGTATTTATCAGTGAAATAGTTCTAGACACATATTTCCAAGTATCGTTAACATGTTTGAGTGCATCACTGGAATATAAGATTTGTTGTTTATTATCCTGATAAATGCAAACTTAAACCTCATTCACCTTTTTAGACTCACTAATTAAGTTTTAGAAAAGCAATGAATTAAATCTAGCTTGAAAAAAGCAAAACAATTGGCTTCTCTCAGCATAATTTACTTCTATTTATGTCTATTAAATGTTGGTAGAAAGGGGTATTTACATTAAGTGGCCCTTGGTTAATAATTTTCTTGCCATGTTACCCAAGTAAAGTCTGTTATGGCTCCTCACTTCAGTAATACTGTGTACTCAAAATGGCAACAGTGTATTTATTTTGAGAGAGAATTGGAGCGTAATAGGCATTCAAATGCTTCACTTATTTTAAATATTTGCTTTTGACTGTGTGGATGATTACTGATTTGTTTGCCCAGTCTAGTTTAATTCAGCAAATATTGGTTGAGCACCTACTGTGGAGTATTTGTACTTTATTAAATATATATGATATATATTTATACTTATATGTATATGTATATATTCTAATATATATTTATATATTTAATATATATGTATTTATATATGTATGTATATATCCTCCTTGGGCAGAAAGAGAACATCTTGAATCAGTGCATGTTTTCTAGTTGGTAGTAAATACCAGCACTAAGAACCACATGATAAGTGATATTTTACTAAATGAGTAGGCTGTTATGAATTCTATTGGCATCAGAAGTGTTGCCTATGAATATCTCTGTTGTTTATTTAGTTCCCGCAGCTGTGTTTGCCAAACAGGAGATGCCTCACTTCATCTTTTGATAAGAAGCGGTTGTGTGAATTTAATACTTCATTCACCTGAGGGTTTGGTTTGGTTTGAAATGCAGAGCCCAGGCGGTTCCCCTGAACACAGATCCCCGGGAGATAGTGTTGTAATTGGTGTGATGAAGGGGACTCTTGGACCCTGTATTTAAGAACCTCTGCAAGTGACTCTGAAACGTATCCAGATTTAGGAACCATTGTTCAATTTCAACTCCCGACATTTTGCAAAGAGAACAACAGAATCAGAGAGATTGTGATTTTGCCTGCCTAAGCTCATAATGTGTGTTTAATTATAAGGCTGCATCCCTCTGGTTGTGTCAGGTTCCCCTCTATTAATCTAATTAATTAATCTGATTAATCTTATTCCTGATGAGTGATTAATCTTATCTTTCTTTTGATGGCCTTAATTATTTGTGGCTTTAACAGATACAGTTAAGGTTGGGAAAGAACATTTGCTCTCTTAATTATTTTCCTTTGAAATTCTTGGGACTTTCCCACAGAGCAGACTAGTAGATGTGTTAGAGAATAGTTTGCCCAGTCAGCACATCCTGGGTTCCCTTAGATAGGAAAATGCGCCTGTCCTTAGTAGGTGGCCTGCATGTGTTTGTAGATGTTTCCGATGAACATGGTTTCACGAGAGCCAACACAAGTTTGGCATTTTCCTGAATTACTGTCTTGATTCTCAGCAGCGTTTCCATTGAAATTGAAAGATTGCTAACAAGTATTTTTTGCTTGGTTATATATGCAGTTCAGTATTTTATAAGTTAATTTTAAATACTGCAGTGTGATCTGATTGCCACTGTTAGAAACAATTATATACGAAAGAAAGAAACTTTTTTCTGGTCTTTTATAATAATTTTATTGCTGCTAATAAAGTGTTTTTGAGGTTGCTAGAAGAAAGCTGTTTATTTAACCTGGTAATTACCTTCTTTTTCCCTTGTCTTAAAGTAATGATACAATAAAGTGTTCTTAAATGTATCATTTGTGATTTTTAAAAATAACATGTTTTCTAATTACACTGTAATACTTGTTCACTGTGCAAGATTTAAAAATAGAAAAGCTCAAAAAAGGAGGAAATTTAAATTACCTGTAATTTTATCACCCGGAAATCGTTGTTTAGGTATTTGCCTTTTCGGGCTCTTTTAAAAATGCGTACAATGTAGTGATAAATCATTGGTGACTTCATTCCATTTCTGGGTTAATGTTTATGTTTTAATTAAATGCAACACAGATTTTTTTTTTAAATGCCTTTTAAGTACTATCCAGTATCTACACATCTTATAGTAATTGGTATCCTTTTGCGGCTTTTTCTTTTCTTGGACTGTAATTTTTTAATTTTTCTTTCTTATACTATCCTTCTCCAAAGTTAGAGTACTTTGTTATTTAGAAGATTATTTTCATTGTGTACATTTACATAATATTCAAAAAATAAGAAGCTTCGACATGTATACTCTATGGAATTCTGTTAACTTTGTAGCAAAGTGAAGTAAATAGGAAAACATCCTCAATTTCAAAAAGAAGGCAAAGTAAGCTAACATAAAAGTCCTCCTCCTGTACAGAGCACTTGGATGACAAATAAGGCATTCCATTTACATGAGAAGCTAGAATAGGCAAATTCAGAGGGACAGAAAATAGAATAGAGGTTACCACGGGCTGGCGGGAAGAAGAGAATAGGGAGTTTGTTTTTTAATGAGTACAGAATTTCTTTTTTGGGATGATGAAAAGATCTGGTAATGGATGGTGGTGATGGCTGCACAACATTTGAATGTGCTTATTAATGCCACTGAATTGTATACCTGAAAAATGTTAAATAGTAAATTTTATTTATATATTTTTTACCACAATTTCTGAAGCACTCAAATATGTTCAAAAATCCAAATGCAATACAATAATTATTGCCTCTATTCAATAATTTTGATATTTGAGCTCCAGTATTGATCATTTAATATGAAAAATCATTTTTCTCTGTTAATTACAGTACTTCTCCCTCATGCTAGCATTTTCCTTGTGTAAGACCCAGAAATTGTGATTTGAGGGGACAGAATCCCACCCTGTTAGCTGTGATTGAAAAACACCTAGAATGTTATCTCAAAATATCAAGATCTCATAAAAACAAACTCTTGTTCAAATATGCATGTAAGTGTTCTTTATTTTAGAAACTATTAATTTCTTTTCCCCATTAATACTTTATTAAGCTTCGTTGACCTATATAAGGGTTATAGGCGAGGGGGGAGTAGGGGATTAGAAAGATTAGTCAACTGCCACTCCTAAAAATATCAGAGTGATTTTTTTTTCTTAATCACATAACTGTAACCTGTCTACTCAGAGCGAACTAACTCTAAGATGAAACCTAAAGAATGCATTATTTTACTACTTTTGAATATAAATATAGACAGAATAATAATTATATGTGTTCTAGAATTCCTTATATCTCTAACATATTTTAACATTTGAAAAACTTCAGAATCATTGTCCAGTATTGTATCTTGTAAAGTGCTAATTGAAGTAATAAAAAGTTATAGAAATTTTTATTAGTTTATAATGTCTTGTTTCAAACACTTACTTTTGGTGCTTTACTGAGATATGTACAAGTTAGCAGGATAATAGGAAAGTAGAATGGTATCTAAAGACCCTGGAATAAGGAGAAAATAAGGAGAGAAACATAAGATAGTAAGGATAAAAAAGTAAAGTGAGAGTTGCTGTTTATTATTGTAAGCTGTTTTTCAGTTTTTAGGAACCAAGGTGAAGAGGAAAATGTGTCTAGTTATAAAACTATAAACTATAAAACTATGTGTCCATCAGAATCACTATACTGCTGAAATATATTGGAAAAATAAACTATATTTCTTAAGGGGAATTAGCAGAAAATATTTTATCAGTAAACATTTTCCATAGTCAGAAGCTTAAGCTTCCCTAGTCTCCTCAGTGACTGGTTAACAAGCTGGCCTTTCTCCAATGTCTGTCGGCCACCACTGTTCCTTTCTCATCATGTGCTGTGGAAAAATAGAATTGTAATAGAAAATGTGTTGCCTGCTAAGGTGATGGCTTTCAAACTGTTATACAGGGTGTTTAGAGCCCTCCAGAGTCCCCTCTGGAAGAGGAAAGGGGGCCTTACAGGGCTATGTCAGAACCAAATCAGTATGCCTTTAATCTGTAGTGAGTTTCTCTGTGAAATTTCATTTGAGCAAGGGACTTAATAGCTGAAAAGATATGTGAAAATCACTGGCCTAATGGTAGAGTTAGGACCATTGCATAATAAAAGTACATCTAAGATACCCTCAAATCTGGTCTGCTGTCCTTAAGGGCAGAAACCCAATAATACCATGAGGCATGTTGGGGTAATTCAGCTGCAAGCCGGGAACCTGAAGGCCTGTGTGGGTTTTTTTCCTCTCTGCCACAAATTCACCGTGTCACCTTGGGAAAGTGACTTGATGTTTGAAGTGTTTTCCCTCATCTGTAAAATGAGAGTACAAAATGATTAATACCAGCTTGGCCAGCAATAAGACTTTTTTGACTCTTTCTCTAGGCTTGCTAACGGGAAACTCTGCTATCATACAGGTTCTAACCTATCAAAGTGGAAGGAACCATTGGAGAAAGAAGTGGCCCAGTTCTCTGTAGGGCATGTGAACATAGGGAAAAAACTAGGGGAAGGGAAAGTAAGTCTGTCCAGAGGAATCATCTTTTGGTGTCTACAGCTCATTTAGGCAAACAGATTCTGTAGGTCAGATTTAGTGAGAGCAGCAAGGACTTTGGATAAAAGGTGACTCAGAGGGACGCCTGGGTGGCTCAGTAAGTTAAGCATCTGACTCCTGATTTCAGCTCAGGTTATGATCTCATGATCACGGGATCGAGCCCACATTGGGCTTCCATGCTCACCATGGGGTCTGAGGTGACTGAGAGGTTATCTGGGCTTTGGTGCTAAGATCATTAGAGAACAATTGGTCATCATCAGTGACAAATCTAAGGTCGGAATGGAGAATGGGTGATCTATTAGCCTTGTCAGGAAGGCCTTGAAGACTTTAGCAAGGCTAGTTTGGATAAGCAGAAAGTAAATAGCATTTTCAAAAATTATACTTCATCAGCATGAGTTTGACTTTACCACTAAAAATTTAGCATAGGAAAAGCATTTTTACATTAAATAGGTTATCGTGAAAAGTGAAAATTGGAATTACTCTTTTCAATGCAGTGTCTTTCAACTGAGTGGAAAATACAGGTGAATACTGTTGAGATTGCGTGCTAGTTTTTAATTACCAGGTACCATATTATTGCAATAAGCTTTCCGTGAAAATATTAAACATTAATTTTTATATCCATTAAAAACTTAAGTTTCTCTCATGTTCCTTAGATTTATACATTATAATTTTAGAATAAACTCAGCAACAGTGGACAAAGATAACTGTAATTTATATGGAAGTACAAAGAAGAACATAAGTTTAAATCCCTTCACTCCTTGCAACTTTTGTCACAAATGATCAGTCAGTCCTTTATTAACTAAGTTTGGACACTCACGTTGTTTACTCTTGACTCATTTAGGTGGGGTAGAAGGAGAAGAGATTGGAGAGAGGTTTAAGGACAGAGACTCAGAAGGCCTTATAAACCATGCTAGGAATTTAGGGTTTTATTTTCCAGGCATTAGGAAACCATTGTATGTTTGTTTTGTTTTTTAAAAAATTATGAATATTAACTTATTTTTCTCTCATAACCATTATAAGAAGTAGAAAAGTAGGCACTACTATCGTCACTGTTTACATGGGGAAGCTGAAGCACAGTGCTCTGGGACTCGTCCACTCAACCTCCATGTCCTGCTGCCGCTTGAATAGGATTCAGTCTGTCTGTGTATGCTGCAGTTGTCAGTGATTAAACCCAGTAATTAGTATTAAATTAGAAAAAAGTACAATATAAACTTTTAAATGCATTCATGCAACATCAACTGTTAATTGAACATTGCAGAAAAGGCTGTTGTCCGTTTGAGACACCCTCTTATTTTTCTTTTATTATAGATCTCAAAAAAATTCTTTGATTGTGGTAAGAACAGTTAATATGAGATCTACTCTCTTAACAGGTTTTTCAGTGTACAATGCATTTTCGTTGACTGTAGGAACAATGTTGTGCAGTAGATCTCTAGCACTTACTCATGTTGCAGAATCAGAACTGTGTGCCTGTTGATTAGCAACTCCCATTTTCTCTCCACTCCCACCCCAGCCCTTGGCAACCACAGTCTACTTCTCTGTTTCTATGAGTTTATTTATTTTGTTTTGTTTTTATTTTTTTAAGATTTTTTTTCATTTATTTGAGAAAGAGAGCTCGAGAAGGGGGAGGGTCAGAGGCAGAAGCAGACTCCCTGCCAAGCAGGGAGCCCAATGTGGAACTCAATCCCAGGACCCTGGGATCATGACCTGAGCCAAAGGCAGCCGCTTAACCGACTGAGCCACCCCGGCGCCCCGAGTTTGTTTTAGAGACCTCACATAACTGGAGGCAGGCAGTATTTGTCCTTCTGTGACTGACTCGTACTTATTTCCAACATGGCTCAGTTGATTTTAAAATAGGAATCTGCTAGTAAGGTGAAAAGTGGAATAGCTGTTAGAGAAATTGAAGATAGAAAAGTTAGGTTATCGGAGTAATGCAGATCAAAGAATATAAATTAGTGAAATGTCAGTGGGATTGAAAGGAGAGTAAGGAGGACTGGATACTATAGATGAAGAGACCAAGAAGAATCCAAAGAGAAGACCAAATTCTCATTTTTCATATTTATAGAGTAAAGGTACTGAATTAGTGTTCTGTGTTGTGTAACAAACTGTCACAAATTCAATAGCTAAAAGAAACAGCATATTATTTCAGAGTTTCTGTGGTTTCTGTAGTTTAGGTGGGTCCTGTGCAGAGTTCTTATCTGGAGGCTGAACTGGGGATGGATCTACTTACAAGCTCGTTCAGGTTGTTGGTAGAATCCATCACCTTGAGATGATAGGACTGAGCCCCCTGGTTTCTTGCTGGCTCTTGGCTAGGGACTGCTGTCAGCTCCTAGACACCACTCACAGATCCTTTTCCCATGGCCCTCTCACCGTATGGGAGATGCTTCTTCCAAGCATGGGAGAAAGTCTCTAGTGTCAGTCTGGCAAGACATAGACTCCTATAAATCTAGGGAGTAAAATCCCATCACTTTGGCTATATTCTGTTGATTGAAAGCAAGTCACAGGTCCCCCTACACTCAGGGGAGGTGGAATCGTACAAGGGAGCGAACACCAGAATGCAGAGTTCTTTGGGGTCACTTTATTGTGTATCTACCACACACACTTTCAGCCTTTGACAGCATGTACAGTAAGGAGATCGGAGTGTACATTCTGGCATCAGATGGACCTGGGTTTGAATCCTGACTCCATGACTAACTGGACTTTTGGTCACTAAACCTGTTTCCTCATCTGTAAATGAGGATAAGGTCTATCTCCTGTGGTGTCAGGAATCAGTGCAGTAATGCAGGTATACATTCAGGTGGGTGCCCAGAACACAGGAAAATGCTCACTCTTTCTCACGTGCGTTATCACATTTGAGCTTCAGCCACTGTGAAGAATAACTAATTGAAAAGTTAAGTTTCAATTAAAGGACTTGCCCAAGTTAAATAAGTTGATATTCAGGATTTGAAACTTAATCTAGCGGACTTTCTGCTGTACTAGTATAAGCATAAATGAACACATTCGTGGAAATCATGGGACTTGAGAAGAGGATGGGCCCACAGAGGTTTGCTGTTCCAGTCTCCCCATTTCACAGATGGCAGAGCATAGGACCACACAGGAGAGTTACCTAACTTGGCTGAGATGACACAGTACTAAGTGGCCAAGCCAGGACTAGAGGGCTGGTCTCTTCCCTCAAGTTATTACTTTTCTGCCATATTTAGCTACACTACATAATTTATAAGTTGCATGACTTTTTAAAAAAGTTTTCACTCCATCTTCTAGTCCTGAACTTCCTTTTTCAATGTGACAGCGAATTTTTTAATGCCAAGAGATAGATGTATAGAAAGTTCAGGTTCAAGGCCTAAGGCCTAAAATAAGAATTCACCTGTCTCTAGTGACCAAAATCCAGCCTTTCTGAACATCCCTATTGTATAAAATGTGATTTACTTCTTTAAATGTAAATTTAAATTACCGACTTACATGTGTACATTTATCTATAATTATTGATTCTATATTTTATTTTGAACTGATTCCTAAAGGCACATGATAGTAATGAAAGGAACATTTAAAAAGCATAGGATCTTGTTAGCAGCCATGTTAGGCCAGTATTTCCTACATGTCTTAATCCCTGGAGTTGGGAAAGAAGACATTATTTAATATTCTTTTATCATTCTCCATTTTTGTACCAGCTGTTTTGCTAGGTGCTTGGAGGAAGAGAAAGGGTCACCAAATGACCAGTAATTCTCCCACCCTGAGGCAATAACTCTAAACATGTTGATAACCTTCTATATTTTTTTCTTCTCAGGTAGTTTTTAGTAAAAATGACATAACATTTTTTTTTTAAATGACATAACATTTTTATTAAAAACTACGATTACAGAAGCAATGCCTGGTCACAATAGAAGGGAACTCAAACGGTACAGGAAGCCTACAATTGAAAACTAAAAGGCTCTCCCAAACCCCCAGCACCTCTGGCACTGAACCCTAGACCAGAGCACTCGAAGCAGTCGCTCCAAGGGGTCCCACCTTTGTTCTGCTGGTAGTTAACCTTACAAGGTCTGTAAAATAGCCCTCACTCTAATTTTAGATTTATTTGCTTTAGACAGTAGCTGTTGAACTTCTGGTACAAATACAAAGAAATCATTTATCATTCCATGGGTCTTCCCATTTTTAAAACCGTTCTTACTTGTACCTTTCCAAAAGCTCTCAACATCTGTCCTACTGTAATTATCTCGTTCTTTTTCATGGGCTAGTTTACAAACAGAAGGAGCCAATAATCAGCATTTACGTTATTAGGATTTGTGTATATTATAATTATAGCCACATTCACATGAGAGCTTAAAAAGTGTATAATCCTTAAGGTGTTAGACTGTCAGGGGCCCCTCCTAAGCACCCCACTCTAAAATTCTCATTTCTTTTTAGCTTTTTGCATTTATATCTCATGTTTTCCTCTCCAATGCTCTTTTCCCTTTTTGGTCTCTGTCTCTCTTTGAGCCATTTATTCGTGACAACTCAGTTCCTGAAAGTCTAAGATAAGCTTTATTTTGTCTTCATATCTGTTTTGCAGGTTTAAATGAATATAAACTCCCAGATTCTAAATGTAAAGGAATTGCTCCCTTATCTTCTAGTTTGGCATTCATTATAGATAAGAAGTTTGATGGCATCTTATTCTCATCCTTTTGTTAGGAATGGTTTTTTCTCTCTCTGAAGTGTTTAGGATTTTTTTAAAAATTTCTGTCATTTCTAAAAGTTTACTGGTACGTTTCTAGGTATAAGTCTTTTTTTTTTTTTTTTTCTTTCTAGGTATAAGTCTTATCTTATTAATCTTACTTGGCATTTTGTGGAAACTTTCCGTTTGAAGATGCGTGTCTTATTTCAGTGTAGCAGTAATTTCTTCTATGATATTACTACTTTTGTTGTGTCTGCCTTCTGTACTTCTATTGGGTGGGATTTAAACCCTCAGGAACTGGCTGTGTTAAAATTATTTACGTGTATTTTTCATTTCTTGATCTGTTTACTGGGCTCAGAGATTTCTTTGAATTTATCTTTCAGATTAAAACCGTGGTCCTCCACAGGATCTAATTTTAATCCCGCCTATACAGTGAATTTTTTCAGTCATCATATTTTTAATTTACAAGATTTTTTGTTCTCCAGCTGTTCCTTTTTTTGGTAGGCTCTTTTATTTTAAGGCTGCAGTGTTCTTAATCTCTCTGAGGACACCAAATAGAGGTTTTGTTTGTTTTAACTCTGTTTAGTGAATTATATTTTTATTCATTTCCTCTGTGGTCGTTGTTTTGTTGGTTGTCCTCAGTCGTTCTCTTTCCTCCTGTCGGTTTTCCTCAACTCTCCTCGATTTTTCTTTAATTTTGGATGCTGTCCATGTGTCTGAATGGAACACTACTGAAGGTGTTCTTAGCCCCCCTCCGCAACTGGACAGGCCTCTTGCCCTCCCAGATCCCTCCACTAACTCTAGACACTTTCTGGTGCCCTCGTGTTTTCCCATAAGATATGTTGTGACCATTTTCCAAAGTCGTGAATTCAAACATGCCACTTCTACCGGTTGCAGAGTTTTCCATCTACTATTATTGCTCTTTTTTTTTTTCTTTAGGCATTTGATTTTTCCAGGTTTTCACTGGATAACATTAAGGAATCTATCTGTACATGCATTTTTCATACTCTGCAATAATTTCCATAGTGTTAATTCCTAGAGTGAAATTTATGGATTGTGAAAGACTTCTGACAGACATCACTAAATCGCGTTTTGGGAGATTGTAACAAGTCTCAGTATCACAAAGAATACCCCTTTCCCGACACTCTCGACAGTGGTAGATGTCATTCTTTTTCATCTCTTTGCTAATTGATACATATAAAACAGCATTTTATTCCCGTTTGAACTTGCATAATATGTGAATATTATCATGAGTTTTTGTGTGTGTGAATTGACTCTTCCTGTCCTTTGCCTATCTCTGTTGAAATGTTCACCATTTTGTTTTGCTTTATGAGAGTATTTGTTTTAGGAATATTAACCTTTTTTTATACATGTTGGAAATATTTGTGTCAGTTTGTGGTTTGCCTTTAACTTTTTCTTATGTGTTTTTTGCTATACACATGTTTTGGTGCTAAGTTTATAAAGCCACCCATCTACCTATCCAGAGATTAAATTTCATTTATGCCTCTTGGTATGTTTATGGTTTCTTTTTTTACATAAATTTATTTTGGAATATGGTTTGAGTAGGGGCACATCTGTTTTGTTTTGTTTTGTTTTCAAAATAACCAACTAGCTGGCATGTTTTTTTGTGCATTGATCATTCATCCTTTCCTCCCTTCCTGATTAGAAATCTCTCCCTTGTCACATACTAAATGTTTTATATATGTATGTATGTATCTGCCTAAAAGTATCTTCCCAAGAACATCCTATAGTTCATGAAATTTCTAGCCAGACACCTCTGTTACCCTGTTTCTAGAAAACACTTAAGTATAATACTTAAAATATCGTATGAAAATCTTATTTAGGGCTTGCTTGTTTTTCTAATTCTTGAGAATCACAAGCCCTTCCCCCCAACATTTGCCTTATCAGAGCACTTTGTTATCAGCTAAAGCGTCATTCTTTTTGTCTGCTTGCAACATGTAGGGAGAAAAAGCAACTGTGTTAAATAGGGGGTCAAACCTTACAATTCTGGAGAATTCAGAGTGGTTTCAGAAATAGGAAAGTTTAACCTTCGTGGTGGGGAGAAATATTATTAAACATTGAAAATTGATATAAATAACAGTATTTGAACTTTAAGGAAGTAACCAGAATGCTCATAAGTTAGCAACATTTCAGAAGTTATGTTTTATTGTTACTGATTTTAAAATGGATAAAGTTAAAGCACTTTGTATAAAACCTTAATAACCTCATCTATGGTAGAGGTATCCTGGATGGAGTTACATACAGTTTCTAAATGGCACTGATTCCTGGAGCAGTTCTCCTAAGGGTCTGCCAGTCTGTGGGAAAAGCAATGTACTCTCTCTTCCCTGCCCAGTACAAGGCTCCAGCCCAGAAATGGTTAAGGCTGGATTTCACCATGACTTTCTCCAGAAAGAAAAGGTACATTATGCTACTGTAAGTCGCATATGAACTATTTTAGAGCAAAACTACGTTGACGAAGGTATTTTGCTAAGAAAATAGTAAACCAGAACTCACAAAGCTGGTTAGTGGGTCAAAAACCTGAATTCTAAGTTTTGCTATTAACTGCATGACCTTGAGTGAATATTGCTTAATGATTCTCCCCCACATACACTTTTTTTTTTTCCCCAGAATCCTTTTGGAGTAAATAGACATTTCCCCAAATGTGTTCTGTAGACCATTGTTGCCACAAGGTGCTCTGGGAGTTTTAAGGGTCCACAGTGAAATGAGTTAGAGAAATGCTGTATAGTAGATCCTTCTTTAAGGAATACACAATGTGTAGTATAATATTAAAGGGTCATGAAAATCTTATAGGAAAGAAACCCTTACATCTTTTGCACCCATTTCTTGACATCTCTGAGAACTGTGTTCCATGAAGTCCACTTTAGGAACCTGTTTTAGGTGTCTGAGGTTACTAAACATCTATGATACTAGTAAAAAGTTTTAGCTTATATAAATAAATAATTTCAATGTGGCACTGTAATTTGTAATACACTGTGGAATCTTCTTAAGGAAATACTAGGAAAAAACCCTTTAATTCTGTAATTTTCTAGTACTCATAGATTTTTAAACACAACAACACAGAGAAGCATTATTTTCCCTCGGAATACCAAAACTGTTTTGGAATGATTGCTCAGACGGTAGGGTCAGACGTTTTCCTACTTTTTGGGAGCTCTGTCCAGTACTTCAGACTCTATCCACAGTGTTTCTACAGGGTGCAGTTTGATGTTAGGTACTCTTTTATATCCAACACATGTTTTCTTTTGTTTAATAGGATTTCAGCTTTTATTGGCGCAAAGTATATAGACCCTCAGGGATCCTTTATTGTTCATAAAGTAATACTTGGCTTCCTAATAATAAAATTCGGAGGAAAAATCAAGGTGTCTTCATCTTATTTGTAGGATGGGAGCTGCAGATAATATATATAAAGGACAGAGTACCTTTATGGAAGAGCTGACTGACACAGCGGAAATAATAAGACAAGCAACATCCCAGTCCTTGGTTATCTTGGATGAATTGGGAAGGGGGACGAGCACCCATGATGGAATCGCCATTGCTTATGCTACACTCGAGCATTTTATTAGAGATGTGAGTATCTTGCACAGCTTTTTGTATGAGAATGGTGCATAGCATATAAATTGTTTTTCTGGTCAGCTTCTAAATATTCAAAATGATCAGGGACGCCTGGGTGACTCAGTCGTTATGCGGCTGCCTTCAGTTCAGGTCATGATCCCAGGGTTCTGGGATTGAGCCCCACATTGGGCTCCTTGCTCAGCGGAGAGCCTGCTTCTCCCTCTCCCACTCCCCCTGCTTGTACTCCCTCTCTCGCTGTCTCTGACTCTCTCTGTGTCAAATAAATAATTAAAATCCTTTTTAAAAAATGATCTTTATTGTAAGTGACCCTATATCTGCAATTGACCATTAAAACACTCTACATTGAACTTAGATGGATTGGCCCTACATCATGTCCGTAATTCTTTGATGTGTCTTCTTTGCTTTTGCTGAAGCAAAATAAACCTGATCAGTAGGATAAAGGCCTTTCTGGCAATATTTCCCCCCAGAACTGTTTCTTATTATCCTTGGCAAACTCTAAATTAAAAGCAGGGACCTCCCCCCCCAAACTGCAACCCAATCCTTAAGGAAAGAACAAATGGAGATAGGGCCATTTTTACCTATGAAATCCTTTATTCAGCAATATCCTACAGGACCTCAATAGAAGGCCTTTAATCTCAGGTCTTTGTGTCTTTCTCTTTCACTGTTTTAGTGCATATCTGTTTTTTTCAGAGTGCAGTTCTGAGCATCTTGGTGTGAAGTTTTGTTTGTATTAAATGCTCCATCCCTGTGATCTCCATCAAGCTCTCCCCTCTATTAATGCTCTCTCTCTTTGTTCATTCTGGTCTCTCCCCTTCTGCCTCTCCTTCTTGGCACCTGCCCTGAACCTTGTCTGGTCTTCGGTTTTTCTTTCCGTATTTTGTTCTCTACATTTTAAACTCTTTCCTGTGTGTCTTTCCTCTTTTTTTCATTTCTTCTTCTCTCCCTTACATAACCAGTAAAAGCATATTTTTTACTCCTATTTCTTTGCACAGCGCAGGTTGCAAAAATAACTCCCCTTTTCTTTAAACTTCTGTGGACCTGTTTTTTGTTTGAACATTTAGTTAGATTACATAGTTAACGGTGGCATGTTTTCCACTTTAAAGTAAATACTTTTAATTTTTATTTAAAAAAAAATTCTTAATTTGCAAAAAGATAGCGCTCAGGAATGTCTCTTTAATTATTATAGACACTGCATATCACAGGTTTAGGAAAGTCCTATTACTGCCTCCAAAACACATTCTAAACATTGATTTGAGAACCTTCAGGAATGAATTATGACAGACTGAATTTGCCCCCTCTGAGCTTGATTTCATTGTTCCAACTCTATAGCTGCTTATCACTTACTGTGACTGCATAACAAATTCCCCCAAGACTAAGTGGCTTAAAACAGCAGTAATCATCTGTCAGATGTAATCATCTGTCAGATCTCTCACGGTATCTGGAGGTAAGGAATTTGGGAGCACCTTAGCTGGGTGGTTTTGGCTCAGGCTCTCTCCTGAGGCTGCAGTCAGGTTGTCATCTGAAGGCCTGACCGGGACTGGAGGACCCTTTCCAATGTGGCTCACTCGCTGCTGGCAAATTAGTGCTGGCAGTTGCCCAGGGCTCTCACTTCCTTTCCCTGTGAACCTCTCCACAGGGCTGTTCAAATATGAGTGGCTTCTGGCTTCCCCCAGAAGAAGCATTTCAAGAGGCCTGAGTATTTTATGCATTTGTGACAAAATGTATTTTATGACCTGGCTTCACAAGCCACACACTGTCACTACCATCATACTCTGTTGAGCCCAAGGGCCAGCCTTAATTCATTGTGGGAAGGGGCTGCTCAAGAACACGGACATTGGGAGGTAAAGAACTTTGGGGCTATGTTGGAGGTTGGCTACCAAAAGCAGTTTGGAGATATGTTAAAGATTCCTTTAAGAACCCTCAGGAACAAATTATGACAGAATTACATTTATCACTTCTCATTGCTTCTATAGCAGTTTTTTGATGTTTTAAATGTTAATGAAGAAAATGTTATTTTTAGGTAAAATTTATGTTAGAGGTAAGTCACTGAAGAGAATTCTTCAGGAGCAAAGAGTCTCTACCCTTTTTTTATGGGTGAAAATCTGTATTTTCATGGTGTCTTTTGATTGCTGGGATGGGGAAGAGAGAGCAGAGAGGAGGAGTGGGGAGGCTCTGTGTGGCGGCTACAAGCTGAAAATGGCCTTGAGGAGAGCAGTGTTGTGACCCTAACCCCTAGGTCATCTGGCAGGAAATGTGTGTCTGTCAGCTCAGGGGAGGGGCATCATGGAGACAGTTGGTCCACAGATACTTCAGGGCAGATTCTAAGAGCAGCTCATCAAAGAAATCTTGCCTTAATAGGCTTATTGTAATTGTTACAAGGGAGAAGGCACATGTTCGGACTTTTAATGAGGTGAATGGCAGATGAATCAAAACTGAAGTTCTTTGATTTAATTACCCTCTTCTGATTTTATCCTTTTTTAAAATATTTATTTATTTGAGAAAGAGAGAATGTGTGAGCGGTGGGGTGGGGGGCAGAGAGAGACTCCTCAAGCAGACTCCCTGCTGAGCACGGACCTCGTTGCGGGGCTCGATCCCGAGACCCCGACATCGTGACCTGAGCCAAAATCAAGAGTCGGCTGCTTAACCGACTGAGCCACCTAGGCGCCCCTTCTGCTAATTTTTAGATCAAGATTTGGCGTTAGCTTCTTTTAAGATCTAAGAAATTAGGGATTTCTAAAATACATAAGAATGTGTGCTTTAAAATAATGCTTATTAAAGAATCCATAAATGCGTATGAGTACTAACAAAACAGAAATAAATTTTAAAATGGTAGAGGTAGGGTGAGGAGAAAAGAAAGCTCTTCTTTATAGAATGGCAACTAATAAAGAGAGAATTTTTTAAAATCAGCATTTACTAGTCACCACATCATCAGGCAATGATGACCATAGATGGAAAACTTTGAGATGAAAGATTGTTGGAAAAAAGGATAGTCACACAATCTCAAAGTATTACTCCAAAAGTTATTAATTACAAAGGAGATAGGTGTCAGTATAGTAGAGAAATCTTCTGGGCACTCACTTAAACCAAATAAGCAAATTTAGCATCCGCAGTAGTGGGCCAAATTGATATCATGTGCTTCCTGATAGGATGTACTGAAAAGAGTATGGCACCTCCATAAACACGTAATACTTCTTTAAAAAAAAAAAAAAGGTTTTATTTATTTATTTGACAGGGAGAGAGAGATCACAAGTAGGCAGAGAGGCAGGCAGAGAGAGAGGGGTAAGCAGGCTCCCCGCTGAGCAGAGAGCCCGATGTGGGGCTCTATCCCAGGAGCTTGAGATCATGACCTGAACCGAAGGCAGAGGCTTTAACCCACTGAGCCACCCAGGCGCCTCCTTTTTTTTTTTTTAATATGTAATACTTCTAGCCAATAAGGTTTAATCTTATTAGGAGAAAACGATCAGCCAAATTTAAATTGAGGGACATTATACAAAACAACTCCTGGATATTTCAAAAACATTAATGTTATAAAAGACATAAAAGAAAGGCTGGGAACTCTTCTAGATTGATGGAGACTGAAGAGACATGACTAAGTTCATGGCATGCATGATCCTTGAATTTTTTTCTTTTTTAATGTAGAGAACATTTATAAAGAGTATTACTGGGACAGCTAAGGAAATCTGTGGACTAATGTTAGGTAATAGTAGTACATCAGTGTTAAAATTTTGAGTAGTACATCAGTGTTAAAATTCAGATAAAATAATTTTATCTGGGTAATATGAGAATGTTTTTGTTCTTAAAAGATAGAATTTTAGATATTTAGGGATGACGTGTCATGTCTGCAATTCTCAAATGTTTCAGGAAAAAATGTATGTGTGTGCACGCATGTGTGTTATGGCAAAATAGTAACAGTTGGTTGTCTAGGGAAAGAATATACCAATGTTCGTTGTACTTTTCTTACAATGTTTATAAAGGTTTGAACTTTTTCAAAACAAAGTTGGAGAAGAGTTTAAGGTAAAATTTAAAAATAAAATAACAGGGACGCCTGGGTGGCTCAGTTGGTTGAGCTTCTGCCTTTAGCTCAGGTCATGACCCCAGCATCCTGGGATCGAGTCCCGCACTGGGCTCCCTGCTCAGTGGGGAGCCTGCTTCTCCCTCTGCCTGCCGCTCCCCCTACTTATGCACACACTCTCTGTCTCTGGCAAATAAATAAAATCTTTAAAAATAAATAAATATAAAAATAAAATAACGTTTGTCATGTCTTACTGCTTTAGGTGAAATCCTTAACCCTGTTTGTCACCCATTATCCACCAGTTTGTGAATTAGAAAAAAGTTACTTACAACAGGTGGGAAATTATCACATGGGATTCTTGGTCAATGAAGATGAAAGCAAAGATGATTCAGGTATGAAATACGCTTGCAGTAAGTACAACGGGAATGTTGGTTTTCGTGTTTGATAACTCAAAATTCATGAATACATGAACTTACTGCTTATTAAAAATAAAAGCTGTGAGTGTTGATTATAAACGACATTTGTCCAAATTCATTTTCTCTAAGCTTAGGGTCAGGTAGAATTTACATTTATCTTTGCCATCTCCGAGCACTTCTCTGGTCTTTCTCTACCTCATTTTTCTTCAAGAAGGAGATGGGGTCGGGGGCCGTGTAGGTTTTACTCTTAGATTCATCTCAGGAAAGGTGCCCTAACAGTCAAATATATTAGTCATCTTTAAAAATGTCTAATATATTTCCCTAAATATCATCCCCAGTGTTCTATACTGGACACATGTTTTATCTTAACTTGACAAGGAAACTGAATGTCAGGTCAAGTGGCTTGCCCACGTGGGCCACCTGGGTGGGGGCTGAACTGAGCGCACAGTCATGGAATCTGTGTGCAGGTTCTTTCCTGCTCTGCTAGAAGTGGTATGTGGGATCTACACTATTTTTCCTAGCCTTCCCACCCTGGACCACTGTCGCAGGAATGAGACGTTTCATGAAAAAGAACATCATTAGCCAACAGAAATAAATTCAAGCGCTCTAAGTAATATAGTCAGTTTTAGTATAATTTTATTTTCCTGTTCAGTAGTAATTTTTGTAAGCTTCCAGCCTGTGGGCCAGTGACGGTCTACACAGTTGGTGCGCTACAATGGAAAATCCGTTACCCAAGACACTCCAGGGTCCAAATTTTATTTTGGAAAAGTAATAAAGATGGACCTGAAAAAGAAATCAGGCAGCTGGCCCAAATGAAACAAAGCCCTGGACCTGAGCTAAATGTAATGTTAGGCAATCCTTGCCTTTCACCACCGTGCAGTCTTGAAAAACACATCATAAATTCTCTCATGGAAGCAGTTTCATGTCTATTAATCTGCATCCAAAGTGACAGGAGGAGCTTATAAGCTAAAACCCAGTGGGATAAACAAGAGTTCATCCGCAGGGAAGGGTCAGTGATAAGCGTTTATGTGAACTGACCATCAACCTGTACATGTTCTGGCATTTTATTTTATTAACGGAAATTTATAATCATGAGCCTAATTTTAAACGTTAATGATGCCGAAAGGCTCATGCTAACTGGCAGTAGACGTCTGCCTCTGTCCCTTCCCTCCATGCCCCCTCCCCGTCCAGTCCCAAGGCAGCTGCTCTCAGCTCCTTCCTTGCTTTCTTCCTTATCTCTAAATCATACGCTTATCTGCCCATCTCTTGGTTCATCGTCTGGACACATTACTGTTCGGCTTCTCGTTGTGCCAGATGGGAGTCTTCAGCCTTTCTGCTCTGACCTCCCAGGGTACTCATTCCAGGTTCTTTCTGCCTCATTCATCTTCATAGTTTTCACTGTTCTTGCCAGTAAGTATTGCTTAATCGTGAGCCAGGTATGAGGACAAGTGCATTTTCGTTCTTTCGCAACTTTTTTGCTTTTTGTGTTTTTGAAGGCAGTAATGGCCTTGTTTTCATTCCATTCTTTTATTTGAGTCTATATCTGACTCTCCCTGTACCTGCCAGTAGCTTCGTAAAATGCCTCTCTAGACATTTTTCCACGTGATCGAACCACTGGTTCCACTTCTCCTCGCCGGAGTCGTCCCTCCTGGAGCCCTTTGTCCTGCTCCTCAGCGCTGGTTGCTCCCTAGGCCTGCTGCACAGCTCTCGACCCGACACCCGCCTTCCCCAGCGCCCTAAGGATTCTCTCAGCCCGCCTTCTGTGCATTTGCTTGCAGGTAACAGGACCCTGGAATTCACAGCGGCTCCCACAGTAGGAGTAGAAATAACCTCACATTACAGGGGCCTCGAGGAAGAGTGGGCTTCAGCTCCTCCTCTTCACAGTTCTCCAGGCTCCGTCTTCCTGCCCTGCTGCCTTCGTCATCAGCCTAGTGACAGGGCGGCCGCGGCTCTTTGATGCCTCAAAGCCAGAATCGACAGTGTCCAAAGGAAGAACAGGGACCAGCATTGCCTGGGACTCTTTCTTAGGAGCCGGGGACCTCTCCTGAGATGCTCACTAGCACGTCCTCATTGTCCCCTCTCCTTTTCGGAACTGAATTGCATGCTCACTCTTAAACCAATTGCTAGAAAGGGACAATGACAGGGATGACTTGGATCAGCCTAGATCAATCAGGATCAACTTTTGGAGCTTGGCATGAGGACATTATCCCCTCAGTTAAATGGTCACTGAGTTATTTCCATATAAAATCAGGGTTTTCTTAGGGTTGGAAAAGATTTTGGACAGACTATTAATAATATCAACTAAAGGAGTGAAAAGTTTTGAGATTTTGCAGGAATGAAGAGTCTCCAGTACACCTTCATACTTCACTTATAATTTTGCTAGGGCTAGAATTTTAGGTTGAAAGTAATTTTCACTCAGAATTTTGAAGCATTGGTGCATTGCCTGCTTACCTCCAGCAGTGTTCCAGCTACATCTGTGTTTCATCCATTACCTCTAACCTAACTCCTCTGCTGTCCGAATTAGAGGCCCCTGCATAGGTCATCACTCAAGCACCCCAAAGACCTTTTGGGTGGCTTTGAAGATACGCTGTTATTTCTCATGGCGAGGTAGATAAAGCAGCGGACTAGCAGTAAGAAACATGTACTTTAGTCCAGTCTATAAAATCTTGGACAAGTTACCTAACCTCATCCACCTCTAAAAATGTTATGAATCGTCCCAAAAGTGACTTCAGAGACTATTTGATCAGCACATATTTCTTTAATAACTGCCTACAGAAGTTTGGCTTTCAAACAAATTTTGCTAAGTTCCCCTGTAGCAGGAAGAAATGTGAATTATTACTTTCTCTGACTCTAAGCAGTATCAGATAAATTTTTGAGTAATACCCATCTAGGAAGTGGTTATAGCTTATAAGTAAAGTCCTCACCAAGAGCTTTTATTTACCATTTTCTCCCCTCTCTGGCTCTGTGTGCCGCCACATTTCCATCACACACACACTCACACTCTTTCCCCTTCTCCCGTCTGAGAGGGGTGAAGGACAGTCCTGATGTGAACATAACTCTGAAAACTCCCTAACGTGAGGGGGCGCACATTGGACGCAGTTGAGCATCCAACTCTTGGTTTCAGCCCAGGTCATGATCTCATGGGTGGTGAGATCGAGCCCCATGTCAGGCCCTGCGCTCAGTGGTGAGTTTGCTTGAGATTCTTTCTCTCCCTCTGCCCCTCCCCCTGCTTATGCTCTCTCTCTCTCTTTCTCTCAAATAAATAAATAAATAAATCTTAAAAAAAAACAAACCCTAATGTGATTACAGAAGAGTAGTCATATTATTTACCTTGATGGTGTGAGAACTACCATAATTAGTACTACAGTGGAGACTAGGATATGATGAGAAATTGAGCAGCTGTTTGTACTGAGGTCTGTTAAATTATTCAGAGCAATATAATATTTTATATAGCTATAAAATATAAGTAATTATAGCTATATTATATAAAAAGCATTGTATAGCTATGTATATGTATACATACTATATGTTATATATATAAAGCCAAAACAAATGCCATCAGCAAAGCAAATTTTAACTAAGGGGGTTTTGAGTGGCATTAGTGGGCTTCCAGAAAAGGATAGAAGGCTGGATGGATGGATGGATGGATGACAAATGGACAGACAGGTGAATGAATTTTTTTTAGAAGACCAGCATGGAGGCTAGGTTATAGAGGCGAGGAGAGGCTGGACAGAGGTACATCAGTTAGAACCAAGCCAGTTGAAGTGATAAAGACTGTTTCTTTGTCTTAAGGATGAGAAGAGTTTGCCCTTTTGCTTGCCTGCTGCCTGTTCACTTAACTTTTGGGCATGTGAGCATCAGAGTGTAACAGAAAATTCCCCAGGCTGGCGGCACTGGTTTCTCCACGCTTCTTTCCTAGTCTCCTTCCACCCACCTCCTCACCTGTTCTTTATGTTCCTGGAGTTTTATTTGGAGGCAAAAGGTATTCTTAGTGCTTTGTAATGTGAGTTTTAGTCTGTATTCCGGAGAGTGCCAGCATTCTTTCCACCTCCCACTTCCAGCACCTAGCCTTAGAAAGGTGTTATTTGCTGCTGAATTCTTAGAAGAGGTTAAAGAAAATTCCATTATCCTTGATCTCTGTTATGCTTTTTAGTTTTTAGCTGATAAAAGAGTAAACCATACACATTTATCAAATGACATAATGCATGAGAAAAAGCTCTTGATAAACTTAGAATATGTTTATTGGGATCTCAGAAATTTTTTTTTTTAAAGATTTTATTTATTTATTTGACAGAGAGAGACACAGCGAGAGAGGGAACACAAGCAGGGGGAGTGGGAGAGGGAGAAGCAGGCTCCCCACGGAGCAGGGAGCCCGATGCGGGGCTCAATCCCAGGACACTGGGATCGTGACCTGAGCTGAAGGCAGACACTTAACGACTGAGCCACCCAGGCGCCCCGGGATCTCAGAAATTATTAAAAATCTGGTTCATTTTGGGCATTTTTACAACTCCCCGTGTAATTAGATTGAGTTTCATAATAAAAGCTGCATAATCCTGAGATGCTTTAGATTTATCAAAGATTAAACAAAGTATGCAGCTTTGTCTTTCTATTATCGTACTTCATTATATCCCGATTCTTTGAAAGTTTTTTGTTTCTGTGTATGTATTTGTGTGCTAACCTGGGTTCTCCAGGAAGCAGAGTCTGAGATTTTTGTGGCAGGCATTGACTGGAAGTGATCTCATGATCAACACCTGAGGGCAGGCCTGGGTCCGATGGGGCTGTGTTGTGGTCCTTAGGCTTCCACCAACCCTACAGAGAGCTCTGAGATGGGATTGGTCTTTCAGAGTTACCTCAACTAGAGGTGAAGGAGCCTGGCCTTTATACCCTTTGTTATTTAGCTATTGTTGCATAACAGATTACCCCCAAACATAGCTTAAAACAATAAACATTGATCATCTTATCATTTCTCTGGGTCAGGAATCCAGGGGCAGCTTAGATGGCCAATTCTACCTCACGATTTCTCCCAAGGCTACAATCAGGGTTGGCTAGGTCACTCATCACTTCACGGTTTCACTGGGGGAATTTACTTCCCAGACCTCTTACATGGCTGCTGGCAAGCTTTAGAGTGTCTACTTCCAAGTTCACTTATGTGGCTGTTGGTCAGAGACATTAGTTTCTTTCCCTGTGGGCTTCTTCATAAGGCAGCCCACAATATGGCAACTGGCTTCCCTCAGAGCAAGTAAGCAAATGAATGCCCAGGACAGAAGCCACAATATTTTGCAATCTAATCTCAGAAGTGACAACACATCATTTTTGGCATATTTTATTTGTTAGAAGCAAGTCACTGGGTCCTGCCCACACTCAAGGGCAGAGAATGACACAAGGACATGAACACTAGGAGGCCGGGGTCTTTGGTGGCCATCTTAGAAGCTGTGTACCAACTCCCATAGCAGCCATTCGTGGTGCAGGCTGCCCAAGACAGGACATGGCCTCAGATGAAGCAGTTCTCTTCTTAAGCTGAGGTGACTCCCATAGAGGGGATACAGCTGAGGATTGTGGACTGACAACCTCCTGAGAGCTGAGGCAATAAACCCTTCAGTCCTCAGTGGGAGCTGGGTGGAACTGAACAGTGTCCATTTGAGTATATATAACTCTTAGTTAACTCAGTACATTTAATAAACCGGAATTTCTCAATCTTGTTATTTAAACTGTGCACCATGTTGTATTTCTTTTTTTTTTTTTTTTTTTGCTGTTTTGTTTTTAGCATTCTTAGAAACCTCTCTTACGCGTGTTACTTTACAGAGTGTATTACATACAAGACTGTTCAGTGAGCACATTCACTGAAATAACACTTTTTTGGTCTGTTTTTACAGGAAAAATTATATTGTACTGTGTATCGGAATCATTCCCTTTCTGATAATAGCAGTTCAGTTGAAATTTTTTGGCAAGAAGCATAAAATAAATCTTTACCTTGCACCAAGTCATTGTTAAGCACTCTTGTAGATGTGGGGTGGGTGTGTGACTGGCTCAGTCGGTGGAGCGTGTGACTCTTGATCTCCGGGTTGTAAGTTTGAACCCCACGCTGGGTGTAGAGATTGCTTAAAAACAAAATCTTAAAAAAAAAAAAAAAAAAAAAAAAAACCCTTTTAGGTGACGTACAAGATCCTAAATGCAAGAGAATTTTCAAAACAGTATTTCCCCTTTTCCTAGATATGTATAATTGATAAGTGGAGCTAAGAGGTGATTAGGAAGAATGTGTTTCTTTTTCAGATTGTAAATTTTAATTGAGCCAAGTTGTAAGAATCTATATATCTTATTTAATCTTCTACTTTGAACTTTCAGGCACGGTTTCCTTTATCTCCTCTTTTTTATTATTTATTTATTTTTTATTTTGTAGGTGAAGAACAAGTCCCTGATTTTGTCACTTTTCTTTATCAAATAACCAGAGGAATTGCAGCAAGGAGTTATGGACTAAATGTGGCTAAACTAGCAGATGTTCCTGGAGAAATTTTAAAGAAAGCAGCTAGCAAGTCAAAAGAGTTAGAAGAATTAGTAAATATGAAGAGGTCAGAATGATTGTGTTGCATTTTTTGATTTATAATGAAACCTTCCAAGTTGTCCAAGGAAGAGGAATATCCTGTAAATGAACGTCAGGTTTACCTTTAAGCATTTCTTCAAATATTCTGAAACATTTAATTAAAATAAAATGAAAACAGATCTTTGAAAAGCTCATGTGAATTCAGTCCGCCTTCTCTACTCAGATCTTTATCTGTTGAGTTGCTAAATTGGTTTTAAAGCCATTTTTCTGAAGAACTAAGTTAACTCCTTACTGTGTGCCAACACATTGGTTGCTTAAAGCATTCAGTTATACAACAAATTACTAAAAGAAACCATGACATTTAAAACCTTTAGAGTACTTCCTTTATCCATATACTGCATTCAGAAAATAAGAATTCTGTCAGCTCATGAATGAAAATAATAGCATTATATAACTATGTAACTATAGTCAGTATCCCCATGTCACTTCTTTTGTGGATTGTTTGTGACAAATTTTTCATTCTAAACTACCTGCCCCGCACTTGGGTAGATCAATTGGCTGGGGGTCCGACTCTTGATTTCAGCTCAGGTCTTGATCTCAGGGTTTGTGAATTCAAGCCCCATGTTAGGCTCCACACTGGACGTGGAGTCTTATGTTAAAAAACAAAACAAAACAAAAAAACAGCTCTATTCGGGCACCTGGGCGGCTAGTCAGTTAAGCGTCCGACTCTTGGTGTCCGCTCAAGTCACGATCTCAGGATTGTGAGATTGAGCCCCCTGTGGGACTCTGCGCTCAGTGAAGAGTCTGCCTAGAGACTCTCTCTCCCTCTCCCTCTGCCCCTCCACCCTGCTCTCGCTCTCTCTCCTCTTTCTCTCTGAGATGAATAAATATATCTTTAAATTGCCTTCTTTCTGTCACTTAGAATGCTTACATGAATGCATTCTGTCTTTCACCCTTGATATCCAGCCAGTAGGTAGTCAGTATATTAACTAATCTTAATCTATATCTGAGGTATGCTTTGGAAGAAAGATATTCCTAGAAAAATACCATATTAAAAAGTAATAAATTACAGCCTTTTTTCCCCCCAAATACAAGATTATATGATAAAAGGATATAAGCTCCTCATCCATCTCCTGCCACACTCCTGCTACCTGGAAAGTGGGATGTGCCTGGGGCAAGACATTATTGCCCTGGTTGATAACCTTGTGACCACGAGGGAACAGATTGTTGGTCAAATAGGAAATCTTGGCTGGTCACCACACTACAAGAAAAATTTTTAGTCCTGGAAATCGTTACCAAATTTAAGTTTTGAAATAGCAATAACTAATATTAAACAATTACCAACTTGTATACTGAAGTACAGTTCTGCAACCCACTTCTCCATTTCTTTCCTCTTGTGGTTCTGCCTTGCCACTCTATACTTTGCGGGGATAAATGGTGGTTGACCAAGTCCACAGTGCTGAAATACTATAAATGGCATGACATACAGCTTCCTCTGTTGGCATTCTCTTTGGGATCCTTTCCACAATGCCAAATTAGAAAAGTAATTATTTATTATGAGAGTTCAAAGATAAGCCCTTAGTTCTCTGTGCAAGTCCAAAGACGAACTTAAATCCTCTTTTGTTATCTTACTATTATTTTTCTTCTTCCCTAGAGAATCTAGAATAAAACTTTACTACAAAGGTATATATATATATATGAGATGGCAGTAAAATATGGTAGTTTATACTTATTGCTGCTGTATAGTCAATATAATAGCAAGATCAATAAAATTCACAGGTTATAATGTTTTAACTCTTCCAACTACCGTGTGACATTTTGAAATCTATAATCTTGACAAGATGGAGAACTGTCAAAAGAGGTTGCATTGGGGTAGAAACTGATCATTTATTCGGACACTATATTCATTATTTTTACCTTTTTACTGGAAGTGCTTATCACATCAGTTCAATTGGCGAGATCAAAGAAACCAAAAGGAACCTTGTACATTTCTGTGGATTTGTGATAACAGCTAGTATTTATTGAATGCTTACTGTGCGCAGAAACAGTTCTACGCAGTCATTTGCAGCAGTCCAGATAGACATGTGCCAGTTACTATAGTTACCGCTTTACCTGCACTAACTCAATCCTTATGACAGCCTTATGAGATATCATCCCTATATCGTAGTTGGGAAAAATGAGGCCAAGCGAGGGTTGGAGATCAACCAGGAAGTCAGGGTCCCATACCTAGTCAGTGGTGGAGCGATACCTGGCCTGAGTTAGAAGGGGAAGAAGCTGGGTCCTCCCCTCCTTGGAGGAAGCAGTGGCAATGAGCAACCTCAGTCCTTGATTATAACAGCATCACCACAAGGCCGACGCTGACACAACTTCCTCACCACAGAGTCCCGTGTGGTATTCTAAGTCATAGACCTTTTTTTTTTTTTTTTTAAGATTTATTTATTAGAAAGAGAGAGCATCTCAAGCAGATTCTGTACCTAGCACAGAGCCCAACATGGGACTCAATCTCACAACCCCAAGATCATGACCCAAGTCGAAACCAAGAGTCAGATGCTTGACCACCTGCACCACCCAGGCGCCCCTGTCTTAGACCTTTTATAGCTTTCAGTGAAATGTATTGTACCCCAACAATTTCATTTATAAAATAAATCGTATTTTATTTTCTCTCCAGGAAAAGGCTAAAGTGTTTTGCAAAGTTATGGATGGTAAATGATGCAAAAGACCTGCAAAAATGGAGAGATGAGTTTGAAATGGAAGAAATTCCAGGCTTCTCTTCTTGATTAAAATGAAGACTACATTTTTGGACAAAACATGGAGAATTAAAAATACCATCTGTACAAAACAACTCTCCAGTAACAGCCTATCTTTGTGTGATGAGAGCATAAAATCAGAACTATGGTATATTCCCATGGGAAACAGGCCTTTTGTGTAGAAAGTCTGTTCCAGGATCTTGTCATCCTGACTTAGAAAAGTATAAACAGTTTTGAATATTAAGACTTCTGTTACATAATTAGAAAACTTCATGAATAGTAAACTTCACATAAAATTGGATCTCCTAAATGCAGCCTAACATGAACTTTTAGAGAGTGATAGGAAAATTTAATTCATATTTTTATTTGTTCCAGTTCAGATTAGTTTGTGACTGGGTGAGATGTCTAGCAGAAATAAACCTTTTCATTTGAACTAAAGTAACTTTATAATGCCACCAGTTTATTCACTATGAGCATAAGAATTTTTGATGAGAAATAGAAAAAGATTATCAAGCTTTTAGAAAGTAGAGCACGGAAGAAATAAGATCATATGAAATTTGAAAACTTAAATACTCTCACAGTTTTAAGCAATTTAAAAATTATTGGATGAAATTATTCGTCATTCATTCAGGTAATAAACATTTAATGAATGCTCGCTATAAATAATGATTTTTTTTTTTTCTGGTTGAATTTTGGATTTTTCAACTATCTGGCAATTGCTCCTTTTTAGGTTTAATTATGGAACCAAGGTTGCTGCTCCTACCAAATACACAGAACTGAGCTCATTTATTTTGGATCTTTCTGTTTATCGGTTATAGAAAATGTGTGATCTCCCCGGTATCGAAGTATGTAGCTTTATTGATAGCTAACAGTGCTCCCTCCCTGCATGTTTAGGTTGACATGTGTTCATCTGTGTCCTTGAGGTTTTAACAGCACTTAACACCCTGACTTTTCATAGCCATGTGGTGGTGTTTGTGAATCTCCGATCTTGCCCAGAGGCTCTCCATCCTATTCCACACCCATTTGTTATCCCTGCTTGTTAATTGTCTTCTTCACATTTGATGGACATATTTCAAACTCCTTCTTTCCTCCGGTGGTCCTAACAGTGAGCCCTGGACGCAGGAGTCAGTATAATCTCCCCAAGCTGAAGGATGGTTGGTTACTGTACTTTTGATCACTCACACTGTAGCCCTTTGATTCCTAGCCTTTTTGAAGTTAAGAGTATGATACCACTTGATTGATGCTACGATCCCTTCAGAAGTACTAACACAGTGACATCCTCAAGAATGTCTCAAAAGAGAGTTTGCTATTGGAATTTACTATCTAAATTTTAAAAAGGACAATACTTTTTAAAGAGTGTTTTAATACTCTGTATGATTATAAATGTTTTGTATTCTTTCTAACAAGATTTTGGAGGTAGTGCTGTAACCTTACGGCAGGCCAGCAGGAAAAGGAGAGAAATCCAGGAATGTCATGCCCATGCCTGAGGGAGCTGCAGGGACCAGCCATCGGTGGTCATGTCCAAGTGCACATTTCGGGCCATCTCTGGCTTGGGCAGGCCAGCGTCAACATTTAAGCAGGTATGGGCTCCAGAAGCAGTGTGTCCAGGCAGTGGCAATCCACAGTGTCTGGTAAGCGACAACGTGGACTAATACAAGGTAGATTCTTTAACATGAGGCAGGATATCATCCAGCCAGTGTGCAAGAGGTCAGGCCTGGTTAGGAGAAGGCCAGCACTGCTGAACTGCATTTCCAAGCGAGGCCGCTTCCTGGCCAGGTAGCTGAGACGTTGAAGGGAACGCTGGGGCAGAGCCCCAGTTAGGAAGAGGGCACAAAGGCCATGAAGATTGGCAAGAAAATTGTAATTGATTGGGTACATACTGCAGATAACCAGACTGAGGGGTCCACTTCTAATGTCTTTCAGATACTAATTTCATTTCCTTTCGATAGATAACCAGAAGTAAAGTTGCTGGGTCACACGGTAGTTCCATTTTTAATTTTTTGAGGAACTTCCATACTGTTTTGCATAATGGCTGTGTTAAATTATATTCCTACCAGTAGTGCACAAGAGTTCTCATTCTCTATGTCCTCACCGATGCTGTTATTGCTTGGCTTTTTGATAACAACCATTCTAGCAGGTGTGAAGTGATATCTTATTGTGGTTTTGATTTGCATTTCCCTGATGATTACAGTCAGCTTTAGAACATGATCATTACTCTAAAAAAGAAACCTGTACTCATTAGCAGTCTCTCTTCATTCCTCCCCCAAATCCCTAGTCCTAGGCAGCCACTAATCTGCTTTCTGTCTCTATAGATTTTCCTATTTTGGACATTTCATATGAATGGGGTCATTACAATATATGGTCTTTTGTATCTGGCTTCTTTCATTTAGCGTTTCGTTTTCAAATGTTCATTCATGTGGTAGCAGGTAATGGTGCTTCATTCTTTTTATTATTGCAAACTACTCTGGTTTATGTACTTCATCTTATTTATCACTTCATCAGCTGATGCACATTTGGGTTGTTCCCATTTTTTGGCTTTTATGAGTAATTCTGCTGTGAATGTTTTATGTGGCAAGACACATGGTTGTTTTTTCCGAAGCTCCCCCAAATAATTCTAATGTGCAGTCAGGTTTGTGAGCCACTATTCTCAATGATGACAAATAGCTAAGCTATTTCTCATTGGATTGACAATTATTTGCTCCATCTCTCCTCTGCTTTATCTGTCACTTAGGAGAAAGTATGGCATACTATAGACCACCCCCCCCATACTTATTTGTTGAAAGAGAAAAGAAAACCCAAACCCTTTCAGATTAGAAACTCAAGGAAAAGACTCTTCTTTTCACAATCGAGATACCATTTCACTAGGGAGTCAAGATCCATACAAAAGTATACTACATCTTAAAATTTAAAAAAAAACTTTATCCTGACAGTTTATTCGAGTTTGAGCCTGTTGTCATGGTTGGAGTGGTAATGGGGCTGGTGAAACAATGCCCACTGAATGAATTCCAGAGTAAAGGCTAGATTGAAATCCAGTGTGGTACACAAATTAATGTTGACCTTTACCAAGTTCCAAAATCAATATTAATTACTGCTGGGCTATGTAATTATAAATGTGCTATTTGATGCTCTCTACCAAGGATATGGGGAGATAGAGAAAGAAATGAATTAATGCCATCTGTGTTTTCTAATTTTATAATTAAGGTCAATTCCTCTTTGGAGCATTATAGTTAGTATATATGATTATTGTTAAGTTTATTATGCCCTGAGAACTATTACCATTAGGGTAATATCCTTTCTGGTTTAGTTGGGACAGTCTTGGTCTATACCAGTTTTCCTGGCATAGTTTTGTTTTTTGGGTTTTTTTTAAAGATCTTATTTATTTATTTGCCAGAGAGAGAGAGAACACAAGCAGGGGCAGAAGTAGGCCTCCCCACTGAGCAGGGAGCCCGACACGGGACTCGATCTCAGGACCCTGGGATCATGACCCAGGCTGAAGGCAGTCAACTTAACTGACTGAGTCACCCAGGCATCCCTCCTGGCATAGTTATTAGAAGTCTCTTTCACTCACGAATATCCCGTTTTAGGTAATACATTATATGGTTACCCCAGTTATAGATCGTACTTCATGGGCAAACTTTTCCTACTTGATAGATTTCAAATATCATCTTAAAAAATTCATTTTTTTCTTACCCATTGTATGAACTGATTTTTATATCAAAGACCCACCAATTGTTTTATCTGTTTGCAATAAATGCTTTATATTGTGGCATTTAGAAAATATGACTCTCTGCTAATTGGCATGTTACAGCTTTATTCCATAATCTATTTTAGAAAGAGAGAGAGAGAGGGCGAGCAGGCAGAGGGAGAGAGGGAGGGGAAGCAGATTCCCCGTGTGGAGCCCGAGGCAGGGCTCTGTCTCATGACCCCGAGATCAAGAGTCGGACATTTAACCGACTGAGCCACCCAGGCACTCCACTAGTCTAGTTTTGAGACTACATTCCTAAAGATTACTTGTCCTCTGCCTTGTTTCAATGAAATCATGGTGAGGAATGTGCACCGACATGACTTCATAAGATACATAGCAGAGCTGTCTTCTTGAGCTTAATTATTGAGCTTGGAAGGAAGAATCTTTTCTTGGGTTGTTTTGTCCTTTGCTCAAATCCTCCCTTAATTGCCTTTGACTGTACCCTCTTTTTTTCTTTATTCTTTTTTCCTTTTTTTGGCATTCAAAACAGTTTATTTCTACATCAGAAATAATGCATGCCATTTTACGTCCTTTTTATTAAACCCTACTTCCCTGAATCTCCCTCACTGGATTGGGCAGGTGCTTCCCTTTATCAGAATCACCTAAGGAGTTTTTCAAAGGCTTATTTCCAGGCAGCACTCTCACTCTACTGAACCGGAATCTTTAAGGTTGGGACATGGAAATGTCAGTCAGTGTTCATTTCTGTCCTCATCTCTTCTCCACTTTCTCTCCCCTTTTCCTTTCTCACCTCTCCCACCATGTTAGTAATCTTGTCTCCAGAGCCATTTGCTAAAAATCCTATTCCTTAGATCTTCACCCCTTTACGAGATCCTGTCTGACTCAGTAGGTCTGGCTTGGGGCCCACGGAACTTTTTTATTTGTAAAGTAGACTTTATTTTTTAGAACGGTTTTAGGCTCACAGCAAAGTTGAGCAGAAGGTACAGAGATCCTCTGTGCTCTCTGCCCCGCCCCCATGCACTGCCTCCTCCGTGGTTGACATCCCTGGCCAGAGTGGTGTATTTGTTATAATTGATCACCCAACGTTGGCGCTTCATTTTCACTTAAAGCATATAGCGTATACATTAGGGTTCATTCTTGGTGCTGTACGCTCTGTGGGTTTGGACAAACGCATAATGACATATATCTACCATTGCAGTATCATCAAGAACAGTTTCACTGCCCAGAAAGTCCTCCGTAGTCTTCCTGTTTAACCCTTCCTCTCCTCGAACCACAGGCAACCACTCTTTTTATTATCTCTATCGTTTTGCCTTTCCAGAACGTTACACACTTGAGATCATATAGCCTTTACAGATCGCCTTCTCTCACTTAGTAATATGTATTTAAGTTTCTTCCATGTTTTTCATAGCTTGCCGGCTCATTTCTTTTTAGCACCAAATAATATCCCATTATCTGGGTGTGCCACAGTTTCTCCATTCACCTGCTGAAGGACATCATCATTGTTTCCAAATTTTGGCAATTAGGAGTAAAGCTACTCTAAATATCCACATGCAGGTTTTTGTGCAGACATCTTTTCAGTTCATTTGGGTAAATACCAAAGTGTAATTGCTGGATCATATGGTAAAGTATATTTAGTTAAGACTGCCAAACTATTTTCCGAAGTGGTTGTGCCATTTTGCATTTCTTCCAGCATTCAGCAAGAGTTCCTTTTACTCCTCATCCTTGCCAGCATTTGGTGTTGTCAGTGTTTTCGATTTGGGCCATTCTAATAGGCATTTAGTAGAATCTCTTTGATTGAGCTTACAATTTTCCTACTGACAGGATGCTGCACGTCTTTTCAAATGCTAATTTGCCACGTGTATAACTTTGGTGGGATGTCTGTTCAGGTCCTCTGCTCATTTTTTAATTGGGTTGTTCATTTTCTTACTGCATTTTAAGAGTTCTTTGCATATTTTGGATAACAGCCCTTTTATCAGATGTGTCTTTTGCAAATATTCTCTCCTAGTCTGTGGCTTGTCTTCTCATTCTCTTGATTGTGTCTTGCAGAGCAGAAGTTTTTAATTTTAATGAAGTCGAGCTTATCAACCATTTCTCTCATGGTTGGTATCTTTGGTGTTACATCTAAAAAGTCATTGGCATAACAAGATCATCTAGATTTTCTCTTATCTTCTGGGGGATTTATTGCTTTGCATTTTACATTTAGGTTTATGATCATCTGAGTTAATTTTTGTGAAGGGTATAAGGTCTATATCTAGATTCATTTTTTTTTTTTTTTTTAAGATTTTATTTATTTGTCAGAGAGAAAGAGAGCACAAGCAGGGGGAGCAGCAGGCAGAGAAGGCAGAGGGAGAAGCAGGCTCCCCGCTGAGCAAGGAGCCTGATGCGGGACTCGATCCCAGGACCTTGGGATCATGACCTGAGCCGAAGGCAGTGGCTTAACCGACTGAGCCACCCAGGCGTCCCTAGATTCATTTTTTTAAATAGATTTTATTTTTAGAGCAGTTTTTGTTTCACAGCAAAATTAGTCAGAAATTACAGAGGGAAAGCTTTATTTTAAAGAATAGAGTTTCAAGAAGCATGGCCATAATAATGCCTCAAATTCTTCTTCATCAGAAGAAGCCACTTTTGCAAATAACATTGGACCTTTAACTTCTCCAAACTCTTTGGGTTTCTTTTTAACAGTATCAGGCAAAAGCAAACATTTAAAGTTGCATTTTTGTGTTACGAGATTTAAAGGAGTGTCTATAAAGAGCATGCACGATTCCTTAAACTGTTCATAAGCTTTCTGCTGTAATGCTATTCTAACAATAGTCTGTCATTCAAATACTGATAATATTTCATGATATTCTAAATAATTGAACCGATGTATAGAATCATCAGGAAAGGAGCCAGTGAGAGTGTTCCCAAGCACCATCTCTGTTTCATGACCTCAAACACTACAGATTTCCAGCAATCTGGACACTAGCTAGATTCTAAAACGTTTTTTCACTGTAGGTGCAAACACATGATGGCCTTAGTTAGAAATTAACGCAAGAATTGACTCACACTTTGTAAGCAACAGGTAAACAGGTCCCTGTGTAAGTTAATGCTGGTCATAGTGGTGTAACTTATACTTGCAGTATTAATACTCCCCAAATAATCACTCCTATGTCAAGTAGAAACCTTGGAGTGAGGTGTGAATTAAAAAGTTTTTGAGTTAGTATTCTCTTACACTGACAAAACACAATTCCTTATTTATGGGGAGGAACAAGTTGAAAGTATTTTTTCTACGGAGATAAGTACCAGAGACTGGAAGGCATCTGGTTTAAATATAAAAATACATTTATTAGTGGCAGATAAGTATAGGTGGCCAATTTCAAGGCACCTAAATATATTCAGGTAATTAAGTCACTAGCCCCAAAACAGAAGAAACAAAATGTTACATAAATGCCCAACCGCAGTTAAGATTTTTTGAAATTAAAATGATCCCTTCAGAATAGCGATTTATCATAAACTTAATGATCTGCGCATAAACGAATAATTGCAAACTTAGTTCATAGTGGTGGACTCTTTTAAGTTGCAAGAACAGAAAGACACCTAAGGAAACACTGAAAGTAAGGAAAACAGCAGCTTAACTTGAGCTAATAGAAGATGATAAGTCAGAATAATTATACGAACAAAGCATATACATTTCTGTTTCTTTTATTTGTCACTTCATGAACAATGGGCTTCCGTTTCTCCCTATTTGGCGGCTGTCCCATCATTTCAGTGACTCAGCTTTTCTCTGTCTTTGTTTCTGCTTCTTCTGACTTACTTTCTGCTCTGTTTTCTCTCTTTTCTCTGGCCTCTAATTTCCCATCCCTTAAATTTACTGCCTTTTCTCCAGGGATGTCCATTTCTGTCCCTACTCCCGGTTTTTTACTTACTTTGTTCTTCAGCCATCCTAAGAAGGGAGACCTGAACGGCTCAGTTTGTCATGATTAGCCCTGTTGGGTAGTGTTGGCTTGGGCCACCTCATGGGCAGCCGACTAGCCTGAAATGTAGCAATCCTTAGATCAAGCAACCACTCTGTTCAGTCAGTTCCTCCAGAACGGCAGCTTCACTTTATTCAGAAGGAGCTACAAGCTTGGCAGCAACTTTGGGCACCAGTACAGGTGCTGTACAGATTGATCTCATTTCGTGAAAGTGCTGGATGTTTGCACAGTATATAAATACACTGGGCCTCCTAGAAGTAAAGAACTTTATGGGTTCATCCTAGCTGCAGCAGTATACCCAAATACCCATCTGAATTAGTGAAATACCTGAATTACAGAACATTTTGCATAATCTATAGATTCAGTAACATCTTAAATTTGAAGAGAAATTAACCAAAAGATAACAATTTTTGACTGGTATAGAGAAATAAGAGAAGTACTGTTTCATTTACCTACTATAAACTTGATGAAATCTTAGACTTTCCATGAATTGTTAAAGTCTTTAAATAATGAATTCAGAGTTAGTGTTAAAATGTATGTAAAATGATATGGGGAAACTTTTTACAATTTCCGGGGGAATGGAATGCAACTAGATACTACCGGGAATAAATGTACTAATTAGGACAGATCCCTATACTCTTATTTAAGATTAAATCTTTTGGGTAGTTCCAGAAAGAAATCCTGATGGGACACTAATAGCAGAGTCTTTTCTTCTTAGTGAATAACAATTCTCTCAAATCCCACAACTGGGAAAGTGTTTTAATGGTCCAGCATGTTTTGGTTTTTACCTGAGTTCTAAATTCCCTTGTTTAAATATAGACGTGTGAGTTAATCTAGAAGACTTGGAATATACAGTTTATTCGTTGGCTCCATTACACAGAATGAGTAGGTTATCACGGAAATTTTGACTAAAGATGTAGACGAAAGAAAATATATTCCTGTCCCCGGGATGGCAGCACCTGCTGGTGTTCATATTCCCCCCAAAGTAGAAGAGAAGTGAGAAGAATTCATCACCTCTGGACTGTCACACTTAATGAAGCAAGATTGCTCTGCACATGGCTGTGTGAATTGATGGTTAAAATGTCCATTGAATGTGTCCATCCCTTCTTTCTCTGTTTGCCCATGCTGTTTCCCCTTGTCCTCTTTTAGTGAATAATTCATAACCTCCTGAGTGATGCTCTGGCTCCTGCCTGCACTCATACCCTTACATGCCAGCTGCCATTCCTCTACCTTTTCTTACTGTCTCAGATCTGTGATGATTACTTTCCTAAAATGCCTTTCCCCCTGGCTTCTCTGAGTGAACTTGCTGAGCAACTTACAGCTTTGGGGTAAAAAGGGATTCTTGGAATTCAGCCACTGAATCTTGGTTGCCTTGGTATGTGTGTGTGTGTATCACTGAGTATTGTTTTTACCAAGAGGAATATCCAAATGGGAACCAGAAGGACCATTTTTCATGACATCTAGTATTCATTATAGTAGGAGGAAAGAAAAATTGTTCACTGAGCTCAAGATTTCTACCTGAAACGATGATATGCAGAAATAGCACTTAGCAGCCTTTACTTTGGCTCCAAAGACAATCCTCTAATTATGACTTGTATATTAAAACATGAATGATGGGGTGGCTGAGTGGCTCAGTCAGTTAAGCTTCTGTCTTTGGGTCAGGTCATGGGATCGAGCCCTGCATTGGGCCCCTTGCTCAGTGGGAATCTGCTTCTCCCTCTCCCTGCCGCTGCTCCTGCTTGTTCTTTCTCTCTCTCTCAGATAAATAAATAAAATCTTTATAAACAGATTAAATAAATAAAATATGAATGAATGATGAATGTGCATACAACTAAGGTTCCATGGATCAGTGTAAAGAGCACTGGACAGAGTTAACAGACCACTTCTGGTGCTGGCCCTGCCACTTAGTGTCTTTTAAAAAGTCATATGAAATATAAAAATGTCAACAACTCACAAGAAAAGGCAACCTTTCAAATGTTAAACTTATCAGACAATGACTTTAAAGCAGTGAGTATAGCCAAACTCCCAAGAAGTAAGAGACAGCAATCTTGAAATGAATGTAAAGGTAGAAATTCTTTGTACAGAAATAGAAGCTATAAGAAAGAACCATGGGGGCAGTGGGGAGTGGGGAGTTGTTTAATGGGTGCAGAGTTTCAATTTTGCAAGATAAAAAGAGTTCTGAATATTGGTTATACAACAATGTGAATGTATTTGACACTACTGAACTGTACTCTTAAAAATGGGTAAGATGGTAAATTTAATGCATATTTTACCACAACTTTTTTTAAAAAGGAATAAATTATTATGTACTTAGCTGAGAATATATGCATAATATATTTCTAAGTAAAAAAAAAAAAACACATGTTTCAGAGTGGGGGAGGACCAAATGGATATGTACATGAAAATTACACTTATCTTGGTGAGCACTGAGTAATATATAGAATTGTCGAATCACCATATTGTACACCTGAAACTAATATAACACTGAATGTTAACTACACTGGAATTAAATATAACATTTATGTGTTTGGAGTCCCAGAAAGAGAGGAGAAAGAGACTGTGGATTTCTCATTAGAAATCATGGAAGATAGAAGAAAGAAGTGGAACAACTTTTTTTTTTTAAGAACAACATATTTTAAATGCTGGAAAAGAAAGAAATGTCAACCCAGATTTCTGTATTTTGTAAAAATATTATTCAATAATGAAGGCAAAATAAAGACTTTTTCAGATGAAGGGAAATGAAGAGAATTTGTTACCAATACACCTGCTGTAAAAGAAATGCTAAAGGAAGTTCTTCAAGTCTAAGGGAAATGATACCAGAGGGAAACTTGAAATTTGAGGAATAAGGAGCAACAGAAATAGCAAATATATAGGTAAATATAATTCTGCGCTATTCCTCTTGAGTTCCTTAAAATATGTATAATGGTTGCAAGAAAACAGTATGACATTAAATGGTAGGATTTTTAGTGTACGTGGATGTAATACATATGATAACTACAATATAAAGTGTGTAATGTAAAGGGACCTATATGACAAAGTTTCCTACATTTTACTTGGAATAACAAAATATTAATAAGTGGATTATAAAACTTAGATATATTTTAATCCTCAGAGCAATCATTATAAATACTATGCAAAGTATAGAGTTTAAAAAGCCAAGAGACAAGTTAAAATAGAAAGGTAAAAGATATTTAAATAATTCTAAAGAAACCAGAAAAGGAAAAACGGAAAAAGGAAGAAAAAGGAGAAACAGAAAAGAAGGAGTAAAATTATAGATCCAACCATGTCAACAGTTACATTAAGTGGAAACATTCTGGAAACACCAATTAAAAGACAGTTTGTCATTTTGGTTAAAAATAAAGACCCAATTATATGCTATTGACAAGAAGTCCACTTCAAATAATATAAATAGCTAAAAAGTAGAAGGATGGAAAAAGATACACCATGCACAGACTAACCAAAAGAATTCTGGAGTGGCCAGTATTAATCAGACAGAATAGACTTCAGAACAAAATTAACAAGTATCAAGAAGTAAATATGTAACTTAATAACAAAATTGTCAATTCACCAAGAAGATAACAATCCTGAATTGTATGCAACCCAACAACAGAGCTTCAAAATACATAAAACAAAAGCTGATAGAACTAAAAGGAGAAAATAGATAAATCCACAATTATAGATGGAAACTTCAACATTCCTTTCAGTAATCAATAAAGCAAGTATACCAAAAATCAGTAAGAATATAGAAGGCCTGAATGATAGCATCAGCCAACTTGATCTAATTTACTTTTATGGACCATTCCACCCCAAAACAGCAGAATATACATTCTCTTCGAGCATACCCGTAATATGGACCATGATAGGCATATCCTTGGTCATAAAACCTTAACGAATTTAAAAGAATTGAAAGAATACAAAATATGTTCTCATTAAAATGGAATACTAGAAATCGGTAAAAAAGATACCTGAAATTCCTCCAAATATATGGGTATTAACACACTTCTAAATAACCCATGGACCAAAGAGTCCCAAGGAAAATGAGAAAATATTTTGAAATGACTAAACTGCTGAAGCAGTACATTTAGGGAAATTTATAGCATTAAAGGCTTATATTAGAAAAGAAATAAATCAATAATCTAAGCTTCCATTTTGAGAAACTAGAAAAAAGTGAATACCCAGAGAAAACAAAAGGAAGGAAACAATAGAGATAACTAGTGAAACCAAAAGCTAGTTCTATGAAAAGATCAACAAAACTAATAAACTTCTAGCCAGACCGATCGAAGAAAAAAGATGCAAAATATCAAGAAGATATAATAGCAGTATAGACCACACAAACACTGAAAGGGTAGATAATATAGAAATATTATGAACAAGTCTATGCACATTAAGCTCGACAATTTAGATTAAGTGGACCACTTTCTTGAAAGACATAAATAATTGAAGCTCACATAAGAAGAAATAGATAATCTGAATAACCTGTATCCCTTAAGGGAATTAAACTTGTAATTAAAAACCTTCCAACAAAGAAAATTCCAGGCCCAGATTTAAGGAAGACATAATATCAATTCTACGCAATCCCCACCAGAAAATGGAAAAGAAAGAGACACTTCCCAACTCATTTTGAGAGCCAGCACTACCCTAGTACCAAAACCAGAGAGACATTTCAAAGACAAGACTAGTATCTTGAACATAGATAGACAAAAAGATCCTGAACAAAATATTAGCAAATTGAGTAAGAGTAAAATGCATCAAAACCAAGTGGGACTTATCCCAGGAATGCATGGCTGGTACCACTTTTGAAAATTAGTCAGTGTAATCTACCATCTGAACGGACTAAAATATAAAAACATGGTCATATGAATAGATGCAGAAAATGCACTTAAAATTCAACATCCATTCTTTACCAAAACAAAAACAACAAGCCCTCAACAAACTGGGAATATAATAATTTCCTTAAATTGATATAGGACAGCTATAAAAAACTGACTGATAACATCATTTTTAATGGTAAGGGACCAAATGCTTTTTCCTTATTTGGGGAGAAAGACAAGACTGTCTACTCTCAGCATTTCTATGTCACATCATAAGTCCTGGCCAGCATAATAACGCAAGAAACAGAAATAAGAGACATACAGAATGCAAAGGAGAAAACAAAACTTTCTCTATTCGCAAACAATATGATTATGTAGCAAATACAAAGAAATCTATAAAAAAGCTGCTAGAACTAATTAGTGTGGTTACCATGGAGGATACACAGTTAACATAAAAATCAATCACACTGCTATATATTAATTGCAATTTTAAAGTAAAAAAAAATTACTGTTTTGTAGTCCTTCAAAATGAAATACTCGGGCTTAAATTTAACAAAATCTCTGAAGAATTTTTATGTTCAAAACTGGAGATAACTAATTAAGGGAATGAAAGAAAACCTAAATAAATCAAGATACTCGTGAATTAGAAGACTCAATATAATTAAGATGTTAATTTTTTCAAATTGATTTAGTGAATTCTAACCCAAGTCCCAACAAGATTGTTTTAAAATTTATTTGAAAAGGCAAAATAGGGGCACCTGGGTGGCTCAGTTGGTTAAGTGACTGCTTTCAGCTCAGATCATGATCCCAGAGTCCTGGGTTCGAGCCCCACATTGGGCTCCGTGCTCAGTGGGAAGCCTGCTTCTCCCTCTCCCACTCCCACTGCTTGAGTTCTCTCTCACTGTGTCTCTCTCTGTCAAATAAATAAGATCTTAAAAAAAAAAAAAAGCTCATCTTACTAGATTTTAAGACTTATTCTAAAGATACAGTAATCAAGACAGTGTGACATTAACGAAAAGCATAACCACATAGATAATGGAATAGAATAGAGTGCAAAAATAAATCACACAAATATGGTTAATTGGCTTTTGACAAAGGAGAATGGCAATTCTTTGGAGAAAAGATAGTCTTTCAATAAATGATGTTGGAACAATTGTACATCCATATGCAAAAGAATGAACCAGACCTCTACCTCACTTCTGGTATAAAAATAAACTTGGGGGCACCTGAGTAGTTTAGTTGGTTAAGCAACTGACTCTTGATTTTGGCTCAGGTCATGATTTCAGGGTCATGAGATTGAGCCCTGGATCAAACTCCCTGCTGGGTGTGGAGCCTGCTTAGGATTCTCTTTCTCTTTTTCCCTTCCCCCTGCCTCCCGCTCCCCCCCTCTCTAAAAAAAAAAAAAAAAAAAAAAAAATCCCCAAAAAGCAAAATTCATTAAACTCAAAATTAGTAGTAGATCTACATATATAATGTAAAACTATAAAAAGAAAATATAGGAGAAAATCTCCATGACTTTGCATTAGGCAAAGAGTTTTTAGGTATGGCACCAAATACAATCGATTTTAAAAATAAGTGAACCTTACACAAAATGTAAAAAAACTTTTGACCCACAAAATACACTGTGAGAGAATGAAAGATCATCTACAGACTGGGAAAAAATATTTTCAAATCACATACTTCACAAAGGATTCAACCATGATACGTAAAGAACTCTCAAAACTTAGCAATAAAAAAAACTCAATGCAAGAATGGACAACATATTTCAGTAGACATGTCACTAGAGAAGATATAGGAATGGTAAGGAGCACATAAAATGTGCAACATTGTTAGTTTTTAGAGAAATGCAGATTAAAGCCACAATGAGATACCACTACACACCTATTAGAATGTTAAAACACACACAAATAACTGATAATACCAAATGCTGGTGAGAATGTGGAGCAACTGGAATTCTTATACATTGCTGGTGGAGGTGCAAAATGGTACAGCTGCTTAGGAGCAGGTGAGTACCTCAGTTGGTCAAGCATCCAATTCGATTTCAGCTCAGGTCATGATCTCAGGGTCATGAGACTGAGCCCAGTGTAGGGCTCCGCACTGGGTGTTGAGCCTTCTTGGGATTCTCTCTCTCTCTCTGCCCTTCCCCTCCGCTCTCATGTGCAAGCGTGTGCGCACTCACACTTGCACACATGCCCCCCCCTCAAAAAAATAATGGTACAATTGCTTTGGAAAACGGTTTGGCAGTTTCTATGAAAGTTAATATACAGTTTCCATAAAATTTAGCACTCCCACTCTAAGCTGTTTACCTTAGAGAAACAAAAGCTTATATTCACACAATAACTCATACATTAATGTTTACAACAGCATTGTTCATAATGGCCTATTACTGGAAACAAATAGCTTTCTGCTGGTGACCGGGCAAACTATGGTACATAGCTCCATACAATGGAATACTTTTCAGCAATGAGAAGGAACAAACTATTGATCCATACAACATGGATAAATATCTCATGTGTTGTGCTGAGTGAAAGAAGCCAGTTTCTGAAGATTATATACTATATGATTCCACTTACATGATGTACTGGAAAAGGCAAACTATAGGGAGGGAGAGCAGATTAATGATTGCCTGTGGTTGGGATTGAAGTGGGGCAAGATGTAACAAGGGAACTTTGGAGGGTTCTCTGTCCTGATTGTCTTTGTGATTACACAAACCTGTGCTTATATTGCAGCACGTGGAACTATACATCAAAGAAAGATAATCTGACTGTAAGTTTTAAAAAATTTCTAAATTATCATGTATGTCAATTTATAAGTTAATAGACTTAAAAACAAAGGAAGTTCTGATACCTGATGCAACATGGATGACCCTTGAGGACATTATGTTAAGTGAAATAAGCCAGTTAGAAAGGAAAAATACTCTTGAGTCCACTTGCATGAGGTACCTAGAGTAGTCAAATTCATAGAGACAGAAAGTAGAATGGTGGTTTGTAGGATGGAATACTGGTGAGTTACGTCATATGTATGCCCTATTCAAATCCATTTTGAGTTCTTTAGAGAACAAAGAAGTTAATCTCTTAACTTTCAAAAAAGTCATGTGTGATTTCTGTACAATATGTTGCCATAAAACTGTGTGGGGTTTTGTTTTTTGTTTTTGTTTTTTAAAGATTATTTATTTTAGAGAGAGAGAGAGAAAGAGTAGGGGGCCAGGAAGGGGCAGAGGGAGAGGGAAGAGAGAATCCCAAGCAGACTCCATGCTGAGTGTGGAGCCGGACATAGAGCTTGATCCCAGGACCCTGAGATCATGACCTCAGCCAAACCAAGAGTCGGACACTTAACTGACTAAGCCACCCGGGCGCCCTGCCATAGAACTTTGTTAATCACACAATAAGTTAAAATAAGCTCTAAGTCCAAAAGCTCGCTTTAAATGCTTCTGCAAAGCCCTAGACAACAATGAAAGCAATGTTTCCTCCCATAATTAATCTCAGAGAAATCACAAATAGTTACATAATTGCCCCAATTCCTGTCCTGAGGTTATAAGAGTGGAATGCCAAGGAAAGAATGCTCTGGGAGAGAGTTGCTTTGCAAGGACTCTATCAGGCAGGCTGTGTCCAGGAAGGACTAGGGTAGAGCTTTAGGTGTGGGGTTTGCCCCCAGTATAAATGAGCTTCTCAACAATAAAGTGTATGCTTTTTTTCAAGTACGCTCTGAACTGTGAAAGATGAGGCTATTGTGGTTGTGTCAGAACTATCCCTTGAGCCAGCCTAATTTGAGATTAAAACAAGAACATGAGAGGTTGGAGGACAGTTAAAATCCTTTCGGCACTCAGAAGGGCTTAAAGCTGAAGGGGAAAGGGGAGGTAGAGCTCAGGAAATGGAATCTTTTATAGCTGTTTTAAATTGTTTTTAAACAATTTTAAAAACAATTGGTTTGGTTTTAAACAATTGGTTGCATTGTTTATTGAACATTTTTAATAAGAAAACAATAAATGTTATTGTACCTTTACTTGGTTCTTTGAGTGGCTTATCATCATAGGATAAATAGTAAGGTCTGCCGCTATGCTTCAGTGGCAACAGAAAGAATCAAGTTTCACAAAAGCTTAATGCTGAGTCACAAATGTGCATGACCATATTGAAGTGAGTAATGGCTGAATGACACTGTCATCTTTTGATAGATTGCACTTTCACTCAGAATATCTCTTGCCCCTCCCTGAACTCACCTTCCCACAGGAGGATGATACTCTTGGCTAGTTGACCCAGGTGTGGCCAAATGCCTTGCTTTAGGTAATAAACTGTCATTTTGGAGCAGGAACATCAAGAGCCAGCACCTAGTTCCCCGTGATCGTATTCCTCTGCTGTGAGACCAGCTACATCCCATATAGGAACTTCTCTGTGAGTTGGGCCTGTGCGTAGAGCAGAGTTGCAGTGGACCCATGATGGACATGTAAATTGGGCAGGAAGTAAACCTCTGTTTACTTGGGGTTGTTTGTTTCTGCAGCATTACTTAGCCTATCCATTCTCTTGCATATTTCTACCCATGCCACAGCAGCATTATAAATATTACGTAGTCCGTATAACATCTTGCTTAGGCTTCTTATTTACCTACTTACCTTTTCCCATAGGCCAATTTGCACAGTTTCTTTCTTTCTTTCTTTCTTTTTTTTAAATTTTATTTATTCACTTGACAGAGAGAGAGATCACAAGTAGGCAGAGAGAGAGGGGGAAGCAGACTCTCTGCTGAGCAGAGAGCCCGATGTGGGGCTCGATCCCAGGATCCTGAGATCATGACCTGAGCCGAAGGCAGAGGCTTTAACCCACTAAGCCACCCAGGCACCCCAGATTTGCACAGTTTTTTCTCCACCCCTTGGTAACAGAATCCCAACTTCATTCTAGTTACCATGTGCCCAGCTAATACTCTAAGGCAATTATTAACAACTTGGTTCCTCCTTGAGAGTAATTGGCCCAGGAGTGAGCGTGTGACCAAGTTCTGAATAATGAGATTGAAAGGGAATCTGCCAGAGAATTCAGGAGAAATGCTTCCTTTCTGAGAAGAGCAGGATGCAAAGAAAAGTTCTGATTTACTGTCTTCCAAGTTTAGCTTTGAAAGCTATAAGAATGTGATGTCTAGAAGTGTGACCACGAGGATTAACACCAATGTGCTAAGAGCAGTGACGTCAAGGATAGAAAGAGCTGAAGTCCTTGAGGAGATATCTGAACAAGCAAATCAACCTTAGGACTGCCTACCTGGACTTCTTTAGTGAAGTACCAATTTCCTTGTAGTTTAAGCCATAGTCTGATTTTCCCGTTGCTTGCTTCCAAATCATCCTGTTGCAGCATGTGTAGACAAAGCATTATTCACTTGGCCAGTTTCACAAGAGGTTCGTCTTGATGACTACCCCAGATAGGCTTAGATTTACAAGGTCTTTTAAAAAGTACAGTGGAAGTCAAAGGAATTTGAGACTTCACAGAATTTGGTCACCATAGTACAGTTCTGTCCATGATGAAATCCTCTTTGGTGCAAGCACTGAATGAAGCTCTCTACTCCCTAAGCCCATTTGGTTGGTCTAGGCTCATGTCTGTCTACGTGGGCCTGGAAGCTACCTGGGCCTCCTCTTTTCCCCAGTGGGGCAATAAGTCTTTCAACCACCAAACCCCAATATGAGATTTCTCCAACACCCGGTAGTCAAGCCAGAAGGGCTGCCAATGCTGTTGTCTTGAGCCCTCTTTGTTAGGTTGTATCCTAAAGCTGCAACATAAATGAGTGCAGAGGGAGCTTAGGGCTTAAGCCTCAAGGAGCACCGTGTGTGTCATTCCTCCGAAGCCAGGCTCTTCCCCCACTGGTCCCAGGAGCTCTCAGGAGCGGCAGCCACCGCTGCAGAGCAGCTCATGGGTATGGGTGAGTAGGCCCGAGTCTAAATGTTCGACACGAGTTTGGTCTTTTCGTAGTTTCTTGGAACAACAACCACTTTGGCATTCTCTCATCATCCATTATTTCCAGATGTTCTTTGTTTTTATTCCACTTTTCCAGTTCACAAACCAGGTTCTGTTATTTTTAATCCTTGTCTTTTGTCTGTGTTTGTGGTTCTCAGAAGTGGTCTCAGAAATGTGTTCATTCTTTGATTTTTCTAGGTATCTTTTCTCTTTGTTGTCCTAGCTGAGTGTGGCTTCTGGACATCATGCAGGAGTGTTACTTTACGGGTTTTGGAAACATGACAACTATCTTAACTGTTCTAGCACAACTTCCCTTTTGTTTCCATTTTACATGTTATTTCCCATTTGCCAAAAATGTTGTTTTAATAGTTGGTGGCCTTTTTTTTTTTTAAGATTTTTTTAAAAATTCTATTTTTTTTTTTAAGATTTTATGTATTTATTTGACGGAGAGAAAGAGATCACAAGTCGGCAGAGAGGCAGGCAGAGAGAGAGGGGGAAGCAGGCTCCCTGCCGAGCAGAGAGCCCAATGCGGGGCTCGATCCCAGGACCCTGAGATCATGACCTGAGCCGAAGGCAGAGGCTTAACCCACTGAGTCACCCAGGCGCCCCTAAGATTTATTTATGTACTTTTAGAGAAGAGGAGAGAGCATGCATGAGTGGGGAGGGGCAGAGGGAGAAGGAGAGAGAGGATCTCAAGCAGACTCCCTGCTGGGCACGGAGCCTGACTCCAGGCTCCATCTCAGAACCCTGAGATCACAACCTAAGCCGAAACCAAGAGTTGGAAACTTAACCGACTGTGCCCCCTCCCCCAGGCCCTTTTTATTGTCTATGCTACCATACACTTCTTTTCATCTTGCAAATCAGAGAGAAGTATACAGAATGTGTCTAGTACTCTTATTTATATCAATCCTTGTAACTGTTTTGGAAAATTCCACAAAGAGCAGTCAAATTGCTGTTAATCTAATACAGCTCCCCAAGCCCCGAATGGTACAAATTCGTACTTATCAAAATAACTTATTTTAAATTTGTATTATCTAATTTTAATTTGCTTAGTATAAACTTTATACTAGAAATTGGCCATATTTGCTATTTTTCTCTACTTCCTCTATCCTCCATTTTATACATACACTGCCCTCAGGTCAAGTTTTGTTGCTACTTGGCACCTGTGAGTTCTTAGCATTCTTTCTTAGATTTATGCCTTGAATCGGAAAAGCTTTTTGAAGAAATCTATATCTGCACATTGTCCCATAAAATTTTCTTTGGATGGATGAATAATGTGCATAGCTCATAAGGAGTTTAATGGCTATTTTGCCTTGTTGATTGATTGTGGTTTCTTTGTTGTTGTTTTTGGAGAATTTCTATTCTTCCAGCAGCTCACAGAAACCTTGAAACATCTGTGCTTGGGAGAAGGATGATCACAGGGAAGTGAAAAAGCACATGTAACTGCTTTGTTGCTTCATATCGTGTGTCAATAAGAGTCAGAGGCTCTGACGTTCCAGATAGTCAATGATGTACAAACGGCTTGTGTTCTAACAGTCTGTAGGTCAGCTGCTTGTAGAGAAATAGTCTTATGAAAATTCCAACAGGGACAATGGAAGGACAAATGGTACTAGTTTTCTTTCTTCCTTCCTTTCCTTCTCCCTCCCTCCAACCCTTCCTTCCTTCTTCCTTCTCTCTCTCTCCTTTTCTCTTTCTTTCCTTTGTCTCTCTCTCTCTTCTCTCTCTCTCTCTTTCAGAATTCAGAGAAAGGCAGGCTCACATCAGTATGCTGTCATCTTAGGCTTCTGCCAGTTCTCTCTTATTCTATTTCTGTTCATCCTGCTTCTTTTTCTCTTCAGCTGCGCTCCTCCTTTCCTCTTCGGCCCTAGGTTTCAGGTAACTATAGCCCATGGCTCTGTAAGCCCGCAGAGGGACAGGGCGGAGTAGCCGCCGAGCTTGATGAGTGGAGAGACCTGCACCAGTGACACCATCTCGTCGGCATAACCCTCACACGCACTGATTTTCTTTATTATATCTGTTAACAGCTTGAGGGGCAGGGCACCTGGGCGCCTTAGTAGGTTGAGGTTTTGGACTCTTAGTTTTGGCTCAGGTCATGATCTCTGGGTCGTGAGGTCCAGCCCCACATCAGGCTCCATGCTCAGTGGGGAGTCTGCTTGAGATTCTCTCTCCCTCTCTCTCTCTGCCTCCCCCTCGCTCTCTCTTTCTCAAATGAATAAATAATCTTAAAAAAAAAAGATTAAAAAAACAACTGAATTCTGCCACAGTTTACAACTCTACGGTGGCCCCTCAGAAACATTAACTGTGAGTGGCTGTCTTTCCCTTTTGCTTATTTTTGGTGTATTTTTAGTTTTGTTTCTTGATCTTTGAGAGAAAAGAAGGATTCAAGTGAAACTATTGGCAAATTCACACCGATCCACTGCAATCTTCATTCTAAACTCCTATCTGTGCCTAAACTGGCAGTTTCTCCCTTTGTGCCCAGAATACTCGTTGTTCAAAGCAATATGACTGTGTTGCTTGGGTTCCCAAAAGAAAGGGGACAATTCAGGGCAAGGAAGACAACTCTAAATGTCAGCGTTAGGTGGAAAATGCTGTTCCTCTACACCCAGTAAAGTCATCCTGTTTTCCATGTAAACAGAGGTTTTATTTTTTATAGAGACAACTGACTACTGTTGAATATTGCCTAAGAGGCGAAAAAAAAAAAAAAAAAAAAGTAAAGAACATGTGTTTTCTACTTACACTCCTGGCTGACTGTACTTATAATCCAACCAGCATATGACTTATACGAAAAAAGGCACATTTTATCTCTTAGGCATATTTTATCTCTCATAACATACCATACTCAGGAATTGCTACATAACACGAATATAGAGCCCATCTTTATAATTTAACAGGACATGATCATCTAAGGAGTGAAAAAAAATGTGCTGGAATTATTTTAAAAAATTGAGAGGTGCTTGAGTGGCTCAGTCAGTTAAGTATCTGACTCTTCGTTTCTGCTCAGGTCATGATCTCAGCGTCGTGGGATCGAGCCCCATGTCCAGCTCCATGCTCAGTGGGGAGTCTGCTTGAGATTCTCTCTCTCCCTCTGCTCTTCACTGCCCCCCAGATAAAAAAATAAATCTTAAAAAATTTTTGAGAGAGCCTTTAGGGTTTGAGTTATTTGGCTTGGATTGAGAACTCTAAGAGGTCACCAAAATTGCCTTCGAGACATAAAAGGGAACTGTTAAAGGATAAACTGAGACTTATTAAAATTTTAAGAGTTTATTTGAGCAAAAATCTGTTGTAATCGGCAGTGCCACACTGGAAGTAATTAGGAGTGCTCCACAGACAGTAGCCAGGGGAGAGACTTTTATAGGGAAGATGGGGAAGTAAAGCAAGGGAATTACTTGACTTGCCATAGCTTACACATTTGCTTTATTTGGAAAAGCCCAGTTGGCTGTTGGTGACTGGTTGTCCTTGGATTTTAATTTCTTGGATTTTTGAGGCATATACAGGCTTAAGTTTTGGTTTGCTTATGGAAGCTGCTAACTATTTAGAACTACCTCAATCTAATGGCCTCTTTGTTTAATCTGTTACTTTGAGGGGCTGTGATGAACCTACTATGTTTACCAATTGCAGACCACATTGCTGCATTTAAATATCTCTAAACTTGAATGTGTAACTGAAAAAGGAATATCTCACTAAGCCAATAACAGATATATCTGATCCAATGGCTCCTATCAAGGAGATTCAGTTTATTTTAGTTTAAGGACCCCATCATGAGTTACCTCATTCACACAGTCAGGTGTGGTCTGAGGGGCCCACCATTGTCGCGGCTGGCACGACAATCTCGAACCAGGGTTGAGGATAAGGGAATGAGGAAAAAGTCGAGAGACAAAGTGTGGGAGCAGGAGGGACACAGTGGATGATGTCCAAACAGTGTCGAATTTTATTCCAAAGTGTACTTGAGGGAAACAACTACAGGGAGGTGTTTACATATAGAAACCACGTAATGCTCCTTTGAGCTTGCTCCTTATCTCCACCTACCACATTAAAGACAGACCCTTCAAACCCTTTGGCTCCAAGAAGTCTGGTTAATAGTTCAACAATTCGTAGTTGTACATTCTTTAAGGATCAGTAGAGTCAGCAGGAGCAATTTGCATCCTGGGCAAGGACAGCACAGATCCATACAATAAGGCCAGCTTCAAAGGTTTCTCAATATGTAGATGTGAGCCCTCACGCACCAGCAAGCCCCAAGGCCCATTGCACAAGCTCTTTCTCTAGC
>CM052895.1:50029469-50061713 GCA_028534135.1 Potos flavus
GTCCTAAATCCTACCCTTTCAGCTTGCTCCTCATGATACCGACCACAAAAGTAGCTAGCGTTCTTCTCCACTCCCACTCTTTCTTGAATGCCTCTTCTGTTTTCCTTCCCCACCACTTTGTTGCTCTTGTTTTTCTCTACCTTTACCTTCTTCTTAAGTATGATGAAAAAAATTTTTATTTGTGTCCAGTTCATTATTGATGACCCGCCTTCCCAAAATCTCTTTGGAATCAGTGACGTATTTTTTCTAAATGCAGCAAGAGGAGGTAGGGGAGGACTTCAGTGGGAGAAGAGCAAGCAGACAGGCAGGCTTTTCGGAGGTAGGGAGCTGTATGTTTGGCCTCTAACATTTACCTGTTTATAGTAAGTTCAAATATAGATTTTCCTTAAGACAGAGCTGAGGACCACGGTAGTTATGAAGTATGTGTGGTGACAGAGCTTGGATGGTGAATAAAACCTAGATGGGAAATGCCCAAGGATGAATGTTTGTTAAATCACTGGCTTATGTTGGGCCAGATTTGGTGAGAGAGACAGTTTTGTTTTGTTTCCAGATAAACTCTGCTAGAAGGAAGTCATCTAAAGAAGAAAAGGAATGTTCTAAGGTTTTTTTCCCTCCATGAACCTACTTAAAAGAAATTGTGCTACATCTACACATAGATAAAAGTCATCACCGTCTTTGAGGAGGAAGTCTGATAGCTCTTACACATGTAGTTCCTAATAGAGCTCTAGCAAAGTGCAACCAACAAATCTGGCACAGTCAAGAAACTGAAGTGAATCAGATTCAGATGTCGCAGTCACAGACTTAGAACTCTGATGGTCAGTGCCGGGGGGGTAGACAGCTGAGCCAGCTTCTAACTATTCACATGATCATCAGCATTTACTAGAATGTTTCTGAAAGCAAATTAATACGCATGCAGCAACATTTGCTATTAAGTTAATGTGAATAACTGGCATAGTAATTTTTTTAAAGATTTTTTTTTTTGAGAGAAAGAGAAAGAGTGAGCACATGAATTGGGGGTGGAGAAGAGGGAGAGAATCTTCAAGCAGACTCAGTGCTGAGCTTGGAGCCTCGTGTGGGGTTTGATCCCACAGCCCATGAGATCACAAACCTGAGCTGAAACCAAGAGTCAGACGCCACCAATAGGGCCACCCAGGCGCCCCGATGGAGTAATATTTTAGTTTTGTTTTGTTTTGCTTTTTAGAGCTAACGCTATTTGGAGCCAGGCATTTTTCTAAAAGCTTCACATACATTAACTCATTCAGTTTCCAAAGTAACTGGATGATCTAGGTGCTATTAGTATTCCATTTCAATTCATGAACAACTGAAGGAGACTAAAGACATGACTGCTTGATTTAATCAAAAGTGTCTGATACAATATCCCAAGCAAGAAGAAAACCACAAGGTTTTCATTTCTTAAAAATTTCTTATTAACACTAAGCATCTTTGAAGTGGTTTTAAGAAATAATGCTTATTAAAGAATATTTTGAAGCTCTATCGAGCTGTTTATTTTATTTTTTAAAAAGATTATTTATTTTAGAGAAAGAGAGAGCAGGGGGAGGACCAGAGGGAGAGGAAGAGAGCATGGAGCCTGACGTGGGGCTCAATCTCACGACCCTGGGATCAGGACCTGAGCCCAAACCAAGAGTCGGGCACTTAAATGCCTGCACCCCCCAGATGCCCAGAATTCAAACTTTTTAAAGAATGTTTTATTATTAATCTAGCATCCTGATGCTTTATTATTAATCTAGTTATCCTGAGATTAATAATTTATTCCCAAATAGTGACTATTTTCATTTGCTTTTACAATGAGCATCTTCTTTTTTGGTCATTTCTTTATTGTAGTAAAGTGTACTGAATATCTCCTTTCCTAATGAGGAAAATCAAGCTGTTTCCATTTTAGTATAATTGGAATGTGTATCAGTGGCAGGTTTTTAACTATGATTTGCAGTAAGACAGGTTCATGTGAGGCATAATGGAATAAACATAAACATACTACTGATGATAGGATTTAGTTGCTGTGCTTTTTTTTTTTTTTTTAAGACTTACTTATTTGAGAGAGAACACAAGTGGGGGAAGGGGGATACGGAGAGGGAGACAAGCACACTGCCCATTGAGTAGGGAGCCCGACGGGGGACTTGATCTCAGGACCCCGAGATCATGACCTGAGCTGAAATCAAGAGGCGGACGCTCAACTGACTGAGCCACCTAGGGCCCCTAGTTGCTGTGCTTTTTAAAACATGGGTATGAAATAGTGTTTCAAGTCCCTGCTGAAGGACTTTATGTCCTTGCTCACTCCCCACTAGTGTCGGCTTCTATGGGCATCAGCTTCCCAGTTCATAAAATGGAATAGCCCTTACTTTGTTGTGAGGTTTACAGCACTCAGTGGGATGCCTGACATATAGTAGACACTCAAAAAAATGAACCTATTTCATGTTGACTGGAAAGAACAAATGTTTTGCTCATTTACTTATATGGCCTAATACAGAATTTCATTTAACATTTTGGATTCTGGACACTATTTCTTCCTATTTTTAATGTTTAATGGTCACAGTCTTCAGGTTTCCTAGACAACATCTTTTTTTCTCAAGAGGTTCTTGACAACTGTATTGTAAAGAAAAGAAGTTAAGATGTAACTTTGATGATTTACAATGACATATCTAGGTTGTGCAGTGGTCCGGTTTGCATAGAGGGAATAGAGTGCAAGTTCCCACATGACAGCTTATCTGTCATGGGGCTGCCCAGTGCTTGGGTTTTCCCACTCTTGACTTAGACTGGAAGGTGTAAGCATTCCCTGACCCCAAACTGTTACAGGCCTGGAGGGGGACGGTGCCTGGGCCCTTCTGCTAGAAGGTGAAAAAGGTGAGGAGACTATTGACCTTCTTGGAAAGAGGTGATGAATAATAACAGATTGAAAGATTGACCTACACATGTTAATTTTCTGGAAGGTGCTGGTGCGGGCTGCTTTGAGAAGTACGAAAGAAAAAGAAAGTCCTGCCCTTCGAGGAACTGAGTCAAGATGGATACCAAGGATCCATTCATCCACGTGGATTAAGCGGAAGCTAGAGTTACGTATTAACACTAAAGATCAGAGAGGCAGGTTGTGAGTACAGTTGATGGGTGGGGGTGCTGCTTGGGTGATCCAGAGGACAAAGAGGGAACTCTGGGCTGGAGGGCTCAGCAAAGGCTTTCAGGAGGGAATGGAATTAAACAGATGGTGGAATCCAAACAACCAAAGGAGAGCAATGGCATGAGAGCAGCGTGCCAAGGAGTGTTTGGGTAAAGATGTCAAAAGCTTGGTGAGAAGAAGCAGTGGGGTGGGAGGCTACAGAAATGCTAGGAGCATGTGGCTTTGTCTGTGTAAGTTGGAGGAACTGTTTCCTCATCTCCCCGAGTTCGGGAGTGCTGACCTGAGAATAACAGCTTGCTCAACAAAAAGGGAGTCTCCTGGCTTATGGAGACAAGAAGGATGAGAGTGGATTTAGGAAGGTTCTGCTAGTCGTACTCCCCCTCCTGTCCCTCTACTTTGAAAGGCAGGTAGGATGCAGGGGCAAGACAGTGGGCTCCTCCCACACTGCCAGGGCTTGCTTGCAACTCTTCTTGTTCCTAGCTGCGCCTCGGTTTCATTCTGCAACAAACGAGGACGGCAATAGCAGCACGCACCTGCCAGGGTACTTGCGTGGAACTGCTTACAACAGTGCCTGGTGCACAGAGTGAGGGCTGATAAATGCTAGACATCAGTCTTCTGTCTGCTTGGCTGACTGCCTCTGGCTCCAACTACTTAGAGGCTCCTGCTCTACAGAAGAGGGTGTGGCTGCTGGCTCCATAACCTGTCTTTGTGACCCAGCCTTACGGCCAGGAGGTCGTCAATGAGGCCCCAGATTCATGATGGGACCCAGAGAGAAAGAAGCCTGTTGTGGGTCAAAATAGAGTGCTGGGGGTGCACCTGGGTGGCTCAGCGGGTTAAGCCTCTGCCTTCCGCTCAGGTCATGATCTCAGGGTCCTGGGATCCTCAGGGTCCTGGGATCGAGCCCCGCATCGGGCTCTCTGCTCAGCAGGGAGCCTGCTTCCCCCTTTCTCTCTGCCTGCCTCTCTGCCTAATTGTGATCTCTCTCTCTCTCTGTCAAATAAATAAATAAAATCTTTAAAAAAAAAATAGAGTGCTGGGTACACAGAAAGTGGTTCACCACATGCACATCTGATCTCACAAGTGCATGGAGGAGCAAAGCACGTATTCTACATTTTTGGGTGAAAAAGCAAAGTACCAAAAATGTAAAGGTTCATAGGAAAGTGACAGAGACAGGAATCCACCCAGGCCTGTCACCCTGCATCCCTTTTCTATTTCGCTGTTATAAGTAAATTGCAAAAGACTTTGTTACTGTAAAATAAAGGCTGCCCTTGTTTCCTCTGGAGATACTTTCAGTAAGAACGTAGGTTGTGGGGTGCCTGGGTGGCTCAGTCGGTTAAGCGTCTGACTCTTGGTTTCAGCTCAGGTCATGATCTCAGGGTACTTGGATGGAGCCCCACATCAGGCTCCGTGCTCAGTGTGGATTCTGCTTGAGATTCTCTCTCCTTCTCCCTCTGCTCCTCCCACCTGTGCTCTATCTCTAAAACAAATACATGAATCTTAAAAAAAAAAAAAAAAAGAGTGGAGGTTGCATCATCTTCAACCCAACAAACATTTACTGAGCACCTACTGCATGCAGAGTGCCAAGCACTGGCAGTGAAATCAAAGCATAGAGAAGAGTGAAGCATGGATCTTGTACATGCAAGGTTCCTAAATACAGCGGAGACGGCACACCCAAATATACGTGGATACAGAGTAGATGTAAAAAGAACAATCAGTGGAGCCAAAGTTTTTTTTAATGGAGGTTGTCAGTCTTTGTTTTGATAAGGATATTTAAAAAAAAAACACCTACAACCACTATCATTTTACATAAAAGCGATGCATGAAATCCTAAAACAGGAAGGGCAAATTTTTCAGAATAATAGGGCTTTAAATTTTAAAGAGTTGTATTATAAACTTACTACATTATCCTTATTTTTCTCATTTCACAGAGGATCTGTGAAACTTTTTATAAACCAATGTTTTAAGAATCATGGTCTAAATGAGTTCCTAAATGTCATTCCTGCCAGATGAGATACGGGCACATTTTGATGTTTTTGAATATGAGGAAGTGCTATTGTTTTATTTCATTGCCCAACCTGGACCCCAGCCGTTGCTCCCGTGGGAATCTTCCAGGGATCCAGTCTTCAGTGGGCAGTAGCTCTTTGGATGAGCTTGGAGTGGAGCCACTGGTAGAACTGGATATGGCCCAGGAGAGGTTTGGCTGCTTCCTGTGGGACCAGGCCAAGATTAACCCAAGTGCCTTTGATAAAGGATGTTGAAAAATAATATTTTTCTTTTTTTTTTCAAATATTTTATGTATTTATTTGTCATAGAGAAAGAAAGAGCATAAGCAGGGGAACAGCAGAGGAAAAGGGAGAAGCAGGCTCCCCACTGAGCAAGGAGCCCAGTGTGGGACTTGATCACAGGACCCTAGGATCATGACCTGAGCCAAAGGCAGAAGCTTAACTGACTGAGCCACCCAGGCCTCCCTGCTTTTCTTTTTCCTGATGGTTGTGCCAGTCTAGAATGAAAAATGCTCAAGGGATAATGTTATTATATCATGTAGCTAAATTAGTAATAAAATTCCAAGGGAGTCTCAGTCACTGGAAATCCAGAATTTCCCAGTGGTTTGACATCTATGTTCAACTATGCCAATCCTAATCAGCAGAACTTTCTTTCCAAGTACACTGAAGTCCACCCTTTGTGTCCCTGCATAAGTAGTTATTTTTCTACATCTTGATTTTAAGGCAATTTCTGTATTTTTTTAAAAGCGTATTTTTTACTGTTAAGACATATATTTTTAAAGTTCCTGTGATCTTTCAAGTTTATATCTGCAGTAATCTGACAAACTAGAATAACAAACAACATAGGAAATTAAAACAAGATATCATAAGCTGAAGTTCAGTTTTTTTAATTTAAAAAATGTTATCACCAAAGTCAGGGTGGGGGTTATCATCAGATTTGGGGCAATTTCTCAGTTTTCTTCAGATGCTATTAAAAAATAAAGCTTGAAGTCTCCCCAGGATATTTGGTCTTCCATTAAGGCAATCTATAATTCACTTTGCTTTTCTCTTTCACAATTACGGTGCTTGCCATTTGTGTTTGAGATGAAAATAACACAAACATAGACGTGCTCTAGAGCGGAAACCTGGTCCACTTACCAACAGGAGCTAATTTTGTCATAAAAATGATCACAGGAGTGGATCTCAGCAACTACACCACCATACGAGTTATATAAATAAACTCATTGACAGTTAACTTCACACACTCATGGAAACAAAGGCAGATGAAAGTAATGAAAATGCATTTGCAACACAGTGTAAAAGCTCTCAGGCTTGTCTTCTGAAGTTATTTCTTTTACCAGCTCAGGTCATTTGGATTTCTGAGGTTTTCCTTCTAATGTTTCTGGGTCACGTTGCCTTCTTTTTAAATTAATTTGTTTTTTATTTTTTTTAAACCACCTTTTGAGGTATGCTTGACATACCAAAGGCTGTACCTGATGAATATAACTTGATGAGTTTGGAGATAAGTACACATCCATGAAACCATTACCACAGTCTATGCCATAAACCTTGCTATTGCCTCCAAAACTTTCCTCTCACGCTCTTAACATTATCATCATTATTGGGTGATCAGAACACAGCATACCAAAATTTTAAGTATGTAATATAGTATTATTAACCATAGAAACTATGATGTACAGTAGATCTGTAGAACTTACTAATTTTGTATAACTGAATTTTTATCTTTTGACTCCTAGCTACCTGTTTCTCCCACCCCCTCAGCCCCTGGTAACCACTATTCTACTCTCTGCTTCTGTGAGTTTGACTGTTTTAGTTTCCTTGTATAGGCAGCATCATTTAGCATTTGTTCAACTGTGTTTAGCTTATTTCACTTTGGCATAATGTCCTCCAGATTCATCCATGTTGTTGCAAATGGCAAGATTTCCTTCTTTCTTAAGGCTGAATAATATTCCATTATGGGCATATGCAATATTTTCTTTATCCATTCATCTGTTGATGGGCGATTAGATTGCTTAGCTACTGTGAATAATGCTGCAGTGAACGTGGGAATGCAGATATTTCTTTGAGATCCTGATTTCCTTTCTATAGTTATCCTGACATGTGATTGCTGGATGATATGGTAGTTCTATTTTTAAGTTTTTGAGGAACCTCCATACTGTTTTACATAGTGACATGGGTCATAGTGAAGTATTCAAAACATGTCCCCTAAAATCAGGAACAAGGCAAAGATGACCACTCTCCATCTTCTATTCAATATTTTGCTTAAGTCTTAGCTGGTATAATACATGAAGTTTGGATGGAAAGACAAACAAATGTCTCCACTCACAGGGAACAAGATTATCTTCACAGAAATCCTATGGAATCTACAGGGCAACTACGAAAACTAAAAGTGGACTTAGAAATTTTTCAAGATATGGTTTTCACACCCATAATTCAGTTTAATTTCTATATATAGCAGCAAAAAACTGAACATGTAATGTAAGAAAAATATATTTCAGCTTTTCTAAAACCCACAAAGTCGATATGAATAAATTTAAGAAAAAATTCTACATTGAAAACTACATAATGCTGCTAAAAGTAATTTTTTTGTGTGTGATGGGTACAACTATATTTATATACCAAAGTGGAATCATAGAGTACATGCAATTTTGTAGCATCCTTTTTCTGAAAACGACTACATTAAGGACACATTTTGACATTCTTAATTATTATTTTCAAACTTTAAAAAAACTCTGTTGGCCCCTGGGTGGCTCAGTCAGTTAAGTGTCTGACTCTTGATTTTCGGCTCAGGTTGTGGTCTCAGGGTCATGGGATTGAGGCCCATGTTGGGCTCTGCACTCAGCGGTTATTCTACTCGATATTCTCTCTCTCTCCCTCTGCCCCTCCCCCCACTCTCTCAAATAAATAAATAAATCTTTAACAAATAAAAACAAAAAACAAAAAACAAAAAAATCTCTGGAACCTGGAAAATTTCAAGCATGTATAGCAAACACAACACTGTCAATAAACCTTCACCACCCATCACCCAGGTTCGATGCTTTCAGTTCATCTGCTACTCTCTTGCCTGTCACAGAGGTATTTTTCTTTTCTTTTCTTTTTTAAAGATTTTTATTTATTTATTTGACACGGAGAAAGAGATCACAAGTAGGCAGAGAGGCAGGCAGAGAGAGAGGGGGAAGCAGGCTCCCTGCTGAACGGAGAGCCCAATGTGGGTTTGATCCCAGGACCCTGAGATCATGACCTGAGCCGAAGGCAGAGGCTTTAACCCACTGAGCCACCCAGGCGCCCCTATTTTTCTTTTAATAGTTGCCATACAATATTCTTTTAGTTCCGGGTATGTAACATAGTGATTCAACAATTGTATACATTACGAAATGTTCACCATGATAAATATAGTTACCATCTGTCACCATACAAAGTTATTATAATGTTATTGACTTTATTTCCTATACTGTCCTTTTCATTCCATCTCTTAATTATTTTAGCCAAAACACATTGCCTTCTTAATAGAAATATCACAGAATTTTTCAATTGGGTCAAGATCTAGAGATTGCTGCTACATGGAGACCACAGCTTTATAGAATGAATGTGCATTTCAGGCCTAATTTCACATTTGATCCGAGACAAGGAAAGCAGAACTGTAATGTGAACAAAATATAACTATTGAATCTTAACGAGGAAATGAAACGTACTCCTATGCCAATTGCCAGGCAATGTTCCTGGCTCCAGAGTACAGCCTGGGGCAATGCCAGATGGTCCTTCCCAGGAAACTGAGCTTGTCCCCCACATAGGAAATCTGAATGACTCTCACAGGAAATGCTTTATTGTCCGTTCCCATGAACAGTGTGAGAAATTAAAAAAAGAAAGAGTGGCCATGGCTGAAGATTGATCAAGGAATGGAAGCTGTAGAATGATTGAGACTTTGGCTGATGGCTCGGCATTCTGGCTACGATCAGGGGTTGTGGCCTCAGAGTGATGGGGTAGGATTATTATGAGGGGTGACAGAGCAATAACAACTAACAAAAGAATACATACTGTGTCCCTAACGCTGTGCTAAAAATGTACACACATTAATACTTACAACAATTTCACGAGGTCGGTGTCATTATTATTATGATCATCTGCCATCCCTATTTACAGATGTGGGAATCAGTGGACACATTTCCACTGGATTCTGGGGGCCCAGCTCATAGATTTGCCTTAAGTTTTACTTTGGATAAATGGCAGAACCACAGTTTGAACCCTGATCTATTTGACTTTGGAGTCTGAGATTGACATTATGCATAACAGTATCATGACCGCCCTCAGCATTTATATAAAATAATATTGCCTCTGACAGGCGATCTTTTGAGTGTTAGGAGGCTCCGTTGTGCTTTGCCTTGCTCAGATAACATTTGTGGGGGCGCTTCCCTGTCTTGCTTTTTGTTCCCCAGACCTTTACTGAGGTGTCTCATCCAGGCTTGTCTTCTTCTATTCGAATTACATAAGCTTTGGTCTCTGCTAACAACAGGATTATGTCTATCGATCGTTTTTTAAAATAGCTTCAGTGGTGACATTTCTCCTCTGCTGAAAGAGCCTTGTAATTTTCACGCTGCTATGGGTAAGCCACAGCGAAGTGGAGAAAAAACAAAAACAAAAACTAAAATAAGCCAAACTCTATGGATTCTAATATAATTTGGACAACTGAATTCCTACATAAATTCTGAGAGATGATAGGCAGGGTCAGATTTACAATATTGCTCCAGATAGGGCCTGGAGTCTGCGGGAGAGGTGTGCACGTGGATTTTTTCAAGCCACCTCTGCCTCCCTTAAAACTTTCCCCAGCAAAACTCCTCCTATGCAATGTCCAAAGTGCTCTAGAGTTAAAAACAAGAATGAAAAGATATTATTAATTACAGCCAACATGCATGGTGCACTTCTGTGCCAAGCTACATGTATGTTGTCATTACCCTTTCAAGAAAGTCCAATGATCCTGAGCAGTTGAGTAATTCCTTTGAGTCATAGCCAACAAGTGACAGAGTTGTGAGACTTAAACTTTGAACCTTGAACATGAGTTAGGTTGGTTTTGGTTTTTGTTTGTTTTGTTTCTTTTTTGCCAGAATCCATGTATCTAAAAGTGATCAAACATGGTCTGCTTGGGCCAGGCCCTTAGCAATACCTCTCAGGGAAAATGGATCTATCAGTTACGATCACTCTTCAAAAAGGCCACAATCTGATTAGTAAGATAAAAAATAAATGCATGAAAGTTTATTTTTTTAAAAAGATTTTATTTATTGATTTGAGAGAGAGATCACAAACAGGGGGGAGGAGTAGAGGGAGAAGCAGACTCCCCACTGAGCAGGGAGCCCGATGTGGGACTTGATCCCAGGACTCTGGGATCATGGCCTGAGCCAAAGGCAGACACTTAACTGACTGAGCCACCAGGCACCCAAAAGTTTATTGACCACAGAAAAAGTTAAGTCGGGGTGCCTGAGTGGCTCAGTGGGTTAAAGCCTCTGCCTTCGGCTCAGGTCATGATCTCACGGTCCTGGGATCAAGCCCCACATCGGGCTCTCCGCTCAGCGGAGAGCCTGCTTCCCCCTCTCTCTCTGCCTGCCTCTCTGCCTACTCTTGATCTCTCTCTGTCAAATAAATAAATAAAATCTTTAAAAAAAAAAAAAGTTAAGTCATATTTCAAGAGGTGTTGTTTGGAATACAAAATTCAGTTGTCAAATACATTTTACTATCCTAATTGCAGCAGGGGTTCAGAAGAAGCAGAGGGAGTCTCAAGTTCAGGGCAGGAGCCTCAGGGTGGAGGTGGGGTTTAGTTAACTCTGCAAAAAAGACTTGGTTTTCCAGAATTGCCAGATTGTGAGGCTTTCTAGGTGAAAGCGGGGGCCGACCCCAGGGGTTTAAGGCAGGTGAGTACCAGAATTTAATACCGTACTCCACCTCCTTTTCCCCTCCCTCCCTCCAATTCCTCCTTCTTTTGATCCAGGGCTTTTGTGCTGCTGCATTTCACTTGTTAAGAAGGAATATGAGCGGGGTCCCTCGGTGGCTCAGTTGGTTAAGCGTCTGACTCTTGATTTTGGCTCAGGTCATGATCTTGGGGTCATTAGATAGAGCCCCGCATCGGTGTCCTGCTTAGTGGGCAGTCTGCTGGAGATTCTCTCTCCCTCTCCCTTTTCCCCTTCCCCTGCTTGTGCTCTCGTGCTCTTTCTCTCTAAAATGAATAAATAAATCTTTAAAAACAAAGAGAAGGAATATAAACTGATAAATCCATTCACACAAAGATGTATACCCTTAGTAGGAGTATATGCAATTTTAACAAGTGCACAGGGTCACAGTCATGATAAAGTAATGAGTCACCGATAGTGGAATTTCTCTTGCTTAGTGTCCTTCAGAGGTCGACCCTGCCCATGGATAGTACCACTTCTGGATTTTGTGTTGAATCAGTGAGTAGCACTCTGCCTCCCACAGCATTGTCTGGTCCAGATGTCCATCCTTGGCTCCAACCAGGGCTGGATGAAGGAATGTGGCCAGAGCACTGAAGTTCATCTCTGGTGGTGGAAAATCAACCCAGAGCACGTGCTTTGCTAGTGGAGGTGAGTGAGGTCTTTTTCAAATATATAATATACAGACATTGTTATTCTTTATATATTTTATCCAAACTTTTACTAAAGCCTGAGCAAAAAATAATAATCCACATTTTAAAATTATCTCCCCATACTACTTGAGAACTAAGAGTAGCAGTTACAGGATCTCATTTTATTTCCTCAGGCAAGCATATGCTGCTCTATATGTGTTTTTGACTGACACATTTACTGCCTCAGAATGTGACGATTTTACCATTTAAAAGAAACTATGGAAATTTAACTGCATAAAGATTTGATAATAAGCTCCAGCCATGGTAAGCCTTAGGTCATCTGGCGACTTGTCACTTCCACGCTCATGTACTCAGATAGACTTGAACCTAGAATGGGCTTGAAAATAGCCCTTGGGAACAAAGAAGTCACGCAGCGGCCCCTGGGGTGGAGATATCAAGCATCCCATTTGTCGGGGGCTGTGGGGCTTCCCAGGATGGAGGATTTGCAGGGCTGAACCCAGGAGAGTCCTGAGCAAACTGGGACAAGGGGGTCACCCTGTGAGGACGGGATTACAGGGCCGGGGACGGGCTCTGAGACTCGCAGCCGGTGTGCTGTGGTCCAAAGGGAAAGCAGCTCGCTGGCTGGGTGAGGTTAGCCTTTTGGCCCACAGAGCTGTGGGTATGGGTGAAATAACCCAGTAGAAGGGACAGAGAGGACACATAGGAAAAGAGAGAGTGAGGGGTGTGAACAAAGCATTGGTTACGGGCAGCCTGTGGTGGACCCTGGCAGGAGGAGAGAGAAAACGAAGAGGAAGAAGATAAGCACCTCTGCTCTGTGGGCCCAGATAAGATGAATGGTTTTTCACAGATCAGGAAGATGTGCATCAAAGGCTTAGCGCAGGGGCCCTTAGCCCTAGCGAGCCATTAGACTTACGTGGGCACTTTTGAAAATGCCCAGATCTGGGCTATATCCAGGCTAATTTGAATTACAATTTCTGGAGGTGGGTGCTGTCGTTCTTTTTTTTAAACCTCTCAGGTGATCCTAATATGCGGGTAAGATTGAAAGCCTTTGGCCTTGGGCTCCATGCTGGGTGTAGCGTCTGCTTAAAAAAATAAAAACAGAAATAAAATTGATTTTGATATACTGATCTTTTTTTTTTTTTTTCAGTAATCTCTACATCTAGCATGGGGCTCGAACTCATGACCCTGAGATCAAGAGTCCCAGGCTCTTCCGACGAAGTCAGTCAGGTGCCCCTGATGTACTAACCTTATATCCTACGACTTTGGCTATATTCACTCACAAGGTTTTGTAACCTTTTCAGAGATTAGGATTTTCTACATAGACGATCGTGTTATCTGTTAAAAAAGATACTTTGATTTTTCCTTTCATATCAGTCTGTCTTTAATTTCCATTCCTTGCTTTTTGCCAAGGCTAGGACCTCTAGAAAAAATGTTAAGTAAAAGTGGTAAAAGTGTACATCCTTGCTTGTTCCTGATCTTAGGAGGAAAGAATTCAATCTTGTTATCATTATGACGTTAGCTATAGATTTTTAACAGATGCCCCTACTCAGGCTAAAGAAATTCCCAGCTATTCCGGCTTTGCTGAGAGATGGGTTTTTGTTGTTGTTGTTATTGTTTTTAACCATGATTGAATGCTGAATTTTGACAGATTTTTTTCTGATATTCATATGGTTTTTCTTTTTTAGTTGTTCAATATGGTGGAGAAGTAGTTGATTTTTATAATGTTAAATAAACATTGACCCGTCTCCCGGCATTCTTGGGAGAAACTCTACTTCATCCTGAGGTATTATCTGCAGTTTATTCCATTCAGGGTATTTTTTATCTAAAACACTGTATTTTTCATCTCTGAAGTTTGATTTGGGTCTTTGTGTCTTCCATTTTCTTCCTCATCATTCTCATGCTTTCTTCTACCTTCTTGAGTATGTGGGGTATGTTTATAATAGCTATTTTAATGTCCTGATCTACTAATTTTGTCATTTGTGTCATTTCTGGCTCTGCTCTTCCTGTTTGCATATTGTCCTTCCTATGAGCCCCATTGGCCTGCTTCTCTGCCATTTTTGGTGAGATGCCAGATACTGTGAATTTTACCTTTTGGGCTCATTGTTCTTGTTTGTTATATTCTTTTAAGTATTTTTTACTTTGTTCTGGAACCCAGTTAAGTAAACTGAAAATGTTTGATCCATAGGAGACTTGCTTTTAAGCTTTTTAGGTAAGCCCAGAACAGCTTTTAGTGTAGGTGAACATGGCCTACCCATCGGAGTGCTCGACTTCATACTCCACGTGTTAGGAGACCTTTCCATTCTGACATCTGGGAAGTAGTGTGAGCGCTAGGGAGTTTTCCTCCTGCTTTTTTCTGGGGGTAATTTATCTGGCCTTAGTCATAGTCTCACGTGCATGAGCTAGTCAGGACTCAGCTAAATACCGGAGGGGAACTTTGTGGAGATTCAGAGCTCTCTCTTTGAGCAAGTGTCTCCTGCCCAGCAGTCTGTCCAGTGTATTCTAGCTACCGCTTCTCTGAACTCTGAGTCTTGTCTTTTCAAGTCAGCGAGACCACCAGGCCTTCTCTGGGTTCTCACTCACGGTGCTGCAGCCAGGGCCCTCTCTTTGGGCTGCACACTGAGGAATTTATAGGGCTCATCTCATTAGCTTCCTTCACTCAAGAATCACAGTCCTTTATTGCTGCTTGTTCCATATCTGGAAACTGCTGTTTTGTACATTTTTTTAAAAGATTTTATTTATTTATTTGACAGAGAGAGAGACAGCAAGAGTGGGAACACAAGCAGAGGGAGTAGGAGAGGGAGAAGCAGGCTTCCCGCTGAGTAGGGAGTCCGACACAGGGCTCGATCCCAGGACCCTGGGATCATGACCTGAGCCAAAAGCAGATGCTTAATGACTGAGCCACCCAGGTGCCCCTGTTTTGTACATTTTGTCCTATTTTTTAGTTGTTTAAGGCAAGAAGTAGTTCTGTCTTTGTTCTTGAGAAATTGTTTGTTTGTTTTTTTAAGATTTTATTTATTTATTTGACAGAGAGAGAGAGATCACAAGGAGGCAGAGGCAGGCAGAGAGAGAGGGGGAAGCAGGCTTCCTGCCGAGCAGAGAGCCCGATGCGGGGCTCGATCCCAGGACCCTGAGATCATGACCGGAGCCGAAGGCAGAGGCTTTAACCCACTGAGCCACCCAGGCGCCCCCTTGAGAAGTTCCTTGACGGTTGCTCACAGATAAGGAAGAGTTAATGTTGCTGGGATTTTTACAAAGTAAACCTTCTTTTTTCTTTTTTTTTGGGGGGGAGGAACTTTAACCCTCATGTCGGAGAGTCCGTAAAGGAGCTGTAGCAGGCTCCACAGGCATTGGCTGTGGCTTGGAGTATTGATGTCCTACCTACCTGAGGCGTGCTATTTGACCCCCAAGACCACAGACAGCTTGTATTGACTCTAAGTCCCATTAGAGACTTAAAACAAGCCTTTGGGGTAGGACATGTGTTTTCTACTGAGAGCAAATCTTCCTTCCACAAGGTCATCCGCAGAGGAGATTGATGCTATGACAAGAAATGACAACTGGAGAGGAAATGCTTGGATTGAAGGGAAAAAGAAACTCTTTCTAAAGTAAGGAACTCCTGAATTATCCCCCTGTTAACATGTGCATTCTCTGTTTTCTCCCCCACAGTTCTCTGTTGTTTTCAGGGAAATTAGAGAAAGGACCTATACCATGCTTACAATGGGTTAGCAGAGGTGGGTGGTGCTTCCCCCTGCCAATCTCCATTCCCATTGGCCAACATTGCAAGGAGATTGAGTCTAGCTTCAAGGGGATAATAGACAAAGGGTCCTGGGCTGGCAACCCATTGAGGAGGCTAGAGGAGGACACCATGTGCAGACCTCTTTGTGAACTCTTAGAGTGTCCTCCTAGTAGTAATAAGGAAATATTTTGAGATGGCAGAGTTTCTACATTTACCAGATGGGGGCATAGAAGCATGATAGGTAGTTTAAATATTAATGGACCTGTTCCTTATTTACCATCTCTGACTGTTGGTGCTTAGATATACTCACATATACACACCCACGCTCCCTCTCCCCCCTCGCCCCCCCCCCACACACTGCTAGATAAACTGACCCAGGTACCATTGGGAGTACACAGGAATATCCTTTAGGTTGACTGAAGTCAAAATGCCTTCCCCAATACGCAAAACACACACACACACACACACTCAGATATGCAAGCCAAGGTTTCCTTTCTTTCTTTCTTCCTTTCTTCTCTCTCTCTCTTTCTTTCTTTCTTTCTCTCTTTAAAATTAATGTATTTATTTAAGAGAGAGAGTGCTTGCATGTGCATGCATGAGTGTGAGAGTTATAGGGGGTGTTGGGGAGGGGGGGGAGGGCAGAGGGAGAGAATCTCAAGGGGACTCTCTGCTAAGTGCAGATCCCATTACAGACTTGATCTCATGACCCTGAGATCATGACCTGAGCTGAAATCAAAAGTCAGATGCTTAACTGACTGAGCTACCTAGGAACCCCCAAATCAGTTTTATTTCTATATAACTATCATTGAACAACCAGAAAATAAATCAAAATATATCATTTACTATTTGTTGTGAACTGAATGCTTGTGTCCCCCAGAATTCATATGTTGAAATCTAACCCCCAATGTGATGGTATTTGGAGGTGGGACCTTTGGGAGGTAATTGCGTTGTTGGTGTGGAGCCCTCACGAATCGGATTTGTGTCCTAATACGGTGATAAAGGGACCAGAGCTCATTCTCTCCCTCTCTCTCTCTCTCTCTGCCATATGAGGATACAAAAAGTCAGTCATCTGTAATTGGGAAGAGGACTCTCACCAACTTTGTTGGCACCATGATGTTGGACTTCTAGCCTCTACAACTGTGAGAAATAAATTTTTGTTGTTCATAAACTACCCAGTTTATAGTATTTTGCTATAGCAGCCTGAGCTAAGACACTTGCATCAAAAAAAAAAAATATGAAATGCTTAGAGATAAATTAGATAAGAGTTGTGCAAGACCCATACACTGAAAACTACAAAACACTGCTGACAGATATTAAAGAAGACCTAAACAAATGGAGAGATATACCATGTTCGTGGATCAGAGGGGACTCAATATTGTTAAGATAATAGTTCATCCCAAATTGACCTATAGATTCAACCCAATCCCCATGTAATTCCAGCAAGATGTTTTTTTTTTTGTAGAAATATATAAGCTGAATCTAAAATTTATCTAGAATTGCAAAAGACTTATAATAGCTATAATAGCCAAAACAATTTTAAGAATGAAGAACCAAGGTGAAAATCATAAATGACTTGATTTTAAATTTTTAGAAAGTTAAAATAATCAAGACAGTGTGATATTGGTGTAAAGACATACATCAATATAAATTTGGATATATATAAAGATATACATGAAAGGAACAGAATAGAGTCCAGAAATAGACTCACATATGTATAGCTAATTGATTTTTAACAAGGATGCCAAAGCAATTCCACAGGGAAAGAATAATCTTTTTAACAAATGGTGCTAGAACAGTTGGATAGCCATGTGCAAAAATATGAACTGCAACTCAATACCCTACACCACTGGATTATAGGGCTAAATGTAAGAGCTGACACCAGAAAAATCTTAAAAGAAAACACAGGAGAAAATCTTAATGTCCTTGGATTAATCCAAAAAACAACCCAAGTGTTCATCAATATAAAAATGGGTAAATAGATGTGGTGTATTCGTACAGTACTATTATTAAAAAACTACTTAGCAATGAAAAGGAACAAACTATTGATACGCTCATCAAAATAGATGAATCTCAAAATTATTATGCTGAGTGAAAGATGCCAGACACAAAGAGCAAACACTGTATCAGTCCATTTAAAGATTTTATTTATTTATTTGTCAGAGAGAGAGAGCACAAGCAGGAGTAGTAGGCAGAGGGAGAAGCAGGCTTCCTGCCAAGCAAGGAGCCTAATTCAGGACTCAGTCCCAGGACCCTGGGATCATGACTTGAGCCAAAGGCAGATGATTAACCAACTGAGCCATCCAGGCGCCCCTGTATCAGTCCATTTATATAAGCTTTTAGGAAATGCAAACTGACTCATGTTCACTAAGTGGACCAGTGGTCGCATGGGGGTGGAGGGCAAGGAGAGGTAGGAGGAAAAGGATCTCAAAGAGGAAGGAGGTAGAAATGTTTGCTCCTTTGATTGTGGCCTTAGTTTCAAGGGGATACACATACATCAAAACTAATCAAATAGTGTTCTTTAAATTTGTGCAGTTAATTGTAAGTCAGTTACACCACAATAAGCCTGTTTTTAAAGAGTACAAAGAACAGTCTGTAGTATAGTGCAGTTTAAATCCATGGAGAAGTGTACCAGTCAGGGCCATTAACACTAGATGCTGTACCAGGAAACCTGGTATCTCAGTGGCTTAACACCACAAAAGTTTCTGTTTTGCTTATGTTGCAATGTTACCTGGCTCATGCAGCGCCTGACAGCTCGCAGCCAGCCACTGACTCCAGGACTTTGGCTCCTTCTATCTGGTAGCCCCGCTGACCCCAAGATGTGGTCTCTCTTCTTACCAAGGATAAGAAGAAAGGGCAGAGGTGATCATGACCAGACCTACAAGGAGATACCCATCACATGTGCCCACATCCCTGAGGCCAAAATCTAGTTACATAGCAGGCCAATAGAGTCTTCTTCATGCTAGGAAGAAGGAGTAGTGTTTTCATCTACACATCTTGCCAGTTTCTGCAGGAAGAAAAAGAAATGTCAGAGTAGTTGTGCACACGGTAATGGATATTACAAAAGAATATTGAGCTTCCGAGCCAAAATACTTGTATTCAGGTCCCTTCAGTTTTCTCCCAGAATGAAAGGGTATTTGCTTTATATTTCTGAACTGCTTTAAAGCATCTATTCAAGGAGTTCTCATAAAGAAACAATTCCTTCCTTCCTTCCTTCCTTCCTTCCTTCCTTCCTTCCTTCCTTCCTTCCTTCCTTCCTTCCTTCCTCCTTCCCTCCCTCCCTCCCTCCCTCCCTCCCTCCTTTCCTTCCTTCCAAGATTTTATTTATTTATTTGACAGAGAGATAGAGAGAGAGCATAAGTAGGCAGAGCGGGAGGCAGAGGGAGAGGGAGAAGCAGACTCCCTGCTGAGCAAGGAGCTGGATGCCCCAAGACTCCAGGATCATGATCTGAGACGAAGCCAGACACTTAACTGACTGAGCCACCCAGGCGTCCCAAGAAACAGTTTTTGCACCCAGAGAGAATCGAAGTCTCCCAACTCCTAGGAGACAGAAAATCGGTATAGTTTTCAAATTGCTCCCACAGCCTCCCCCACTCTTTTTCTACTTCTGCCCGCAAATTAAGCAGCTTGCGCCCTCCGCCATCTGCACCCGCGACAACAGCACAGCTAGAAGGATGTTAGAGCCACCAAGAAATGTGCTCAGGGTCTTTTGTGCAATATAGCCTGATAAAGGGATTCCTTACCTAAGCAGCCAGTTAGCCTCACTTATGACCATTTGGACAGGCAGTGGCAGTGACAGGATGTGGATTCAAGGGCGTAGACCACCAGCCCTGTGAACTTGACAAAGTCACTCCCTCTTCCCTTAGATACTGTGTTCACTTAGCTTCTGCGACGGTCCACTCTCCAGGTCCTACCTACCTCCCTGCTGTTTGTTCACTTTTTAATCTGCTGTCCTCCTCCTCTTCCTAAGCTCTGAATGGTAGTTTGCTGGCAGGGCCCTCTCCTGGAGTGTCATCTCATGTATGGTCCCAGGGATTTGGAAAAGCTATGGAATATGTTCTACATTTGTAGAATCAGCTCCCCAGGGCCTCCCACCTTAATAGTTTTGGACACTCAGATACAATTTCTCCTCCCTCCCTCCCTCCCTTTTTTGTCAAATTATGTGGATAACTTCTCCCTCTACAAGTAGTCATTCTGTTCCAAATATGGTAGTTCATTAGTAATTTTTTTCTCTTAAACTGCCTGGAAAAGGGCAAAAAAGACCCTTTCACTGTTTGCAGTGAGAAATGCTTTGTTGCCCTTGAGAATCAACTGAAACTGACCCTTTCCGGAAAGAGTCCGTGAAATGCAAGAGGGAAAAACAATGAATTCACAGAAGAGCTTGCTCCCACCCACTTGGAACATAGCCCCTTTAGCCAACCTGTTTGATCAACTTGGGGAAAAGTACCCTCATTTACATAACCTCCCGTCCCTTTGTGTTTCAAGATGGCACTGGTCCAGGGAAGCAGTTTCCATATGAATGAAGGAGGATAAAGGCCCACCCGTGCCCATCACACACCACAGGATATGGCTTCTCCAGATTGCCCAGGAATTTCTGGTTGTTTCTGTACAGTCTTGCAAAATTGCAAATGTGTGCACCCTTTAACAATTCAGTGAGCAAATACTATATTAATTTAGGAAATAGTTATGAGTCACTTGTGTGCCAACTGCATATAAGCTCTCTTACCGGGTGCTTCAGGGATTAGTGCTACAGCCCCGTCTTGGAGAAGCAGACAGTCAAGTGAGAAACACCTAAATGTTGAATCATATTCTTAATAGACTGAGCACACCAGGAGCAGAGGCACTGTCTTTTCTCTGTGTCTTCTGTATCACTTAAATATCATGTTGAGGACAGGAACAGGGGATCAAATCCATAGTTCTCCCTGTGAATTTCCATAATTAAAACCAACAATTTTACCAGCCAAATTTCAGAGGAAGCCAGAGCTCCCTTCTGTCACTGTCAGGGGCCATATGACAGCCACAACATCTTACATGGTAGGAAGTGATGACAGACAAGAGGCTGAGAAGAATAAAGAATGCTTCCTGTGGTTCAAATCAAAAGGACATTTGAGTAGAGAGAAAGGATAGATCAGCACTGAAATTAGCCTCCACACCAGAGACGTTGCTTACGTCTGAAAAAAAAAACAAACAAAAAAAACCACACAAGTGGCTAGAAGGTTTGAGTACTCATCGCAAAATTGTTTTTGTACTGAATTCACACCCTTAATGGTTTCCGTTTGAAAATGGATCGCATCAAATACACAGGTGTCTACTCACAGTTCTCAGAGCTAGGACTGGACCACAGAGGAGGAAATAAAAGGCCTCCTGAGGCAATTGCCATCTCCTCCGCATTTAGAATCGGGCTCCAAACCTTGTCCACATTTACTTATTGTCTCTGTACTTGTATCTGCTCTAAATAACAGTGCAGGCTCCCAGCTGGGTTAAACCCAAATTAGCACAGCACTGTCCCGAAGACATTTAAAAACGTGTTAAAGAGGAATGAGCACTGTTCTCTCACACTATAATTTCAAATGGCCATTCCTGTATTGTATAGTTTTTAATAGTGAAAGTGTTTTATTTATGTTTTTTTTTTTGGGTGAGATGGAAAAAACACTCAGCTGCTCGGTGAGGCAGACATAAAATATTCTACAAAAACAGCACTGCCGGAATAGGCAGAGCCCCCGGGCCATCAATTTCTGAACACACGACTTGTACAAGACAAGTGTATTGTTGCAGATTCGTGGTCCAGAAAAGGATTTTATTTTATTTTTTAAAAATTTGACAATAGGGGCGCCTGGGGTGGCTCCGTGGGTTAAAGCCTCTGCCTTCATCTCAGGTCATGATCTCAGCGTCCTGGGATCGAGCCCCGCATCCGGCTCTCTGCTTGGCAGGGAGCCTGCTTCCCCTCTCTCTCTGCCTGCCTCTCTGCCTACTTGTGATCTCTCTCTGTCAAATAAATAAAATAAAAAATCTTAAAAAAAATAAAAATTTGACAATAAACGCTTCATGGCAAACCAGTTTTATGATAAATGACTGAAGGGAATGAAAAGTCTGTACAGTAGAGTCAAATCCTGGCGCTTTTTCACTAGCTTTCTCCTGCTGCTCTCGGGCACGTTTTTCTTTTCCACTTACATTTTATAACAGGGGTCTCTGTCTTCTGGTCGTACTTGTGAGATTTGTTAATTAAATGAATCAAGTCCTACTGGGGTATCTAGTGAATCTACGACAGCGTGGCCTCTGGGGACAGTCTGCCAGGGGTGGCGAGTCTCCCTTGTTTGGGTATTTCTTTCTAGTTGAAAACTCTGTGTTTAACATTTAGTTTCTTTCATCTTAATCTGGAGAAATCACAGTGATTGAGGGGGAACCACCAGCATCTGGGAACGGGGTTGCACTCATTCACCTTTTCCCTTGGTTTAAGTACAACAGTGCAAGTACAAGTGGAAAAATCAAGGTTGTCTGGGACGCAAAGCCATCCTGTGACTCCACCTACGGCTGTGGAAATGCACTGATGGTTGAGTATGAGCGTATAGATGTGGCAGGTGAGTTGTGAGTTTGTGTGAATGGGTTTGTGAAGGTGTATGAATTTGCATGAATGTGTATTTGTAAGTGCTTGTGTGTAAGTATGTGTATGTGTAAATTTTTTTGAGTGAATGTGTTTGCTTCCATATGATCCTTGTGTGTTTGCTTGTGATTTTTTTTATCTGTGTCGGTGTGTGTGTTACTGTGAATTTTGAGTATAAATGTGTATGTGTGTGTATGTGTAATTGGCATGAGTGTGTATGTTGAGTGTGTATGTGTCCAGTGTGTGTGAGTTTTGGTGAGTATGTGTATGAGTGCATGTTTTGTGTCTGTTAATGTGTGTGTCTGGGTGAGCGTATAAGGATGTGCACGTGTGTAGTTGCCTGTGTAAGTGTGTAATTGTATATGGATTTGCATTTTTGTGTGAAGTACACATTGTGGTTGTATTTGTATATATGAGTGCAAATTTTGTGTGTATAAGTATTCTGTGTGTATTTATATGTATGAGTGTGACTGAATTCGTGACTGTGTATTTGCGTGTATGTGTGTTCTTGTTTGTATGAGTGTGAACATCGTGTGTGTAACTGTGAAAATGCGAGCATCGTGTTGCGACTGTGTGCGCTGTGCCAGTGTGCATCTGTGTGCATGCGAGTATATATATTCGTCTGTGCGTGCGGGCGCGCGTGTGAGCGTGTGAGCGGGTGAGCGCTGCCGCCGCGCGGGAGCAGAGGCGGCAGCCGGCCCCGCTGGCGGGCGAGGGTGGACGCGCGTGCCAGGGTGAGCGGACTGCGCCGCCGTCACCGCCGCCGCGCCGACTTTGCCCTTTAAATCGGTCTCCAAGCCGATTACAGCTGATCTCCCACGTGACGTTTTACCTTCTGTCTCCCGGAGCGAATTGCCCGAGGACAGTCCTCCTCGGGCTGCCGCGCGTCGCGCCGCGCCGCCCCAGCCCGCCGCGGGGCTCCGGCTCCCGCAACTTCGGGCGCAGCAGCGGCGGGCCGGGGCGCCCTCTCGGGGCCACTTTTCCACGCGGGCGTCGGGGGCTCCCGGGGCTCCGCTCGGCCAGGAGGGCGGCGGTCGCGGCCGAGAACGTGCCCTGGCCGCAGCCAAGCGCCCCCTCGAACCCGCGCGGCGCCGCGCCCCGAAGGCCGGCGGGGTGCCCTGCGCGCTGCGTCAGACAAGGGGGCGCCCTTCTCCCGGACCGGACCGGAGCGGGCCGGCCCCGGGGCGAGCCGGCCTGGAGATGGCTGCGAGGCACGGGTGAGCCCCCGGCGCCCTCACCATGCAGAAGAGCGTGCGCTACAACGAGGGGCACGCCCTGTACCTGGCCTTCCTGGCCCGCAAGGAGGGCACCAAACGCGGCTTCCTGAGCAAGAAGGCAGCCGACGCGAGTCGCTGGCACGAGAAGTGGTTTGCTCTCTACCAGAATGTGCTCTTCTACTTCGAGGGCGAGCAGAGCGGCCGCCCGGCGGGCATGTACCTCCTGGAGGGCTGCAGCTGCGAGCGGACGCCCGCGCCGCCCAGGGCCGGGGTCGGGCCGGGCGGCACCCGGGACGCGCTGGACAAGCAGGTAGCACGCGCCCTCCCTCCTCGGTCTCCCTCCCCGCGGCCGCGGCACTCCCTCTCCTTACACCCTCGAGGTCTAGGGCTCGACCGAACGCGGGAACCGTGCTCCGAGATCCAAGGTTCCCCTGCGGTGTCAGGGGCAGGACATCTCCACGCGCCACGCCGTCTCCATCCCCCCTCCCCCACCTCCGTGTAATCACTACGAACCGAGGCTCAGCTTGCTTTCTTTCGAGACCCTGAAAGCGGTCGGGTCTTTTCAGTGTCGTTGTTAACCATCCTAGTTCGGACGGATTTAGTGTGGTGACGTGTGTTGACACCTGTTGGGTTTAGACTGGCACGAAGGAACTAACTTATTTGAAAAAGTTTGGTTTCTCCCTTATCTGGCTGGTGCGTGTAGGGTTTTTTGTTGTGTTTTGTTTTGTTTTTGGGGTTTTTTGCTTGCACATGTTTGATCGCTGGCTGTGCAAGGAACAGGTGGGGGCTCCCAGGAAAGACAGTCACTTTATTTTGGCGATTTTCAATGTTTTGTGGTTTATGTCAGTTTACCTTGCTCACATTTGACCTGCTGGGTCTAATTATGGAGGTAAATGTGTATCCATTTCCCTCAGGATTACTATTTGGTAGCCACATTCCTGCTATGTTTAAACCTGTGGGCATTTTTAAAGAACGCTTCTCTGTACTTTTAAATGAATCTTTAAAAATAAATGTGACCTTTTTATCCTGGGTCATATTTTTATTAGTTTTGCTATGTATGCGTTCAGTGAGGAAAAAATAAACTCTCTACATTTAGTAACTCCTGCCCCCCCCATTCCTGCAAATGCGAAATTTGTATATTTTTTCAACCACCGTTCGGCTAATAAAGTTAGAGCAGACTAATGTTATGCTCCCAAATGTTCTCACTTCACTTCTAGATCTCCACCTTAAAAAAAAAGAGGCTGATTGTCTTTGCTGTTGTGTAAAAATGTTTCGCAGCTGAATTTCCCCTGCAATTGAGACCAAACAAGAGCCTGGCTGTGGGAGGCGCTAGCGATGGGATGATGAATAAGATGCCTCATAACCTCCCGGGCTCATAAAACAATGTGTAAAATTAAGAGGAGTTCAAACTAGATCAACCAGAAGTTTTGTTTTTTCCACTTTGGTTTTACTATAAAGCATTAACAGATTGAATTGATTAAACTTGTTATGCACATAAATCTGATATTTAAAAAATACACCCTTTGGTTTTTGAGGGCATGTTGAGGGTTATTTGAAAAGCTGATTTTCAGTTTTGTAGCTACAGATACTGGAAATAGAAGTTTCAATTTCAAGTCATGCATTTTAGAATTTAAGAACACGAAAAGGGTGTTGAGGAAGCAGATTTTTTTCAATATCTACTTTTTTTTTCTATTGGTGAGATTTTTTTTTTAAAGATGTGTGTTCCAAGGCCCCCCAGGAGCCAAAACCAATAAGTTCTTAAGTGTTATTATGTGTGAAAGCAAATAAGTACTTTAAATTACCCTGAATATATATCATTGACTTAATTCCAAATTATTTTTTCTCCTTGTATTTCTACTGATATCAGGAGATAACCAATTCTTTCTTTCTTTCTTTCTTTCTTTCTTTCTTTCTTTCTTTCTTTCTTTCTTTCTTGCTTCCTTGCTTTCTTTCTTTCTTTCTTTCTTTCTTTCTTTCTTTCTGAGCTGAGGGTGTGAAGATATTACTTGCTGCAACTTATCTGGCTGTCTGACTAGTTAACATATGAAAACCAACATTTTTCTACTTAGAAATTATCTGGACTCTCCTCTTCAGGACAGTTTTCTTTACACCACATTTTAATACATAAATGTAACCTCCAAATAGTATGACTTTTATGGCATTTTCTAATGGAAGTCCTGGTCAGGTCATCCTAGGAAAAAAAAATTGTTTGCCATACAAGTTCTGAGTATTTCTCACTCATTCAGTACATCTTTAAGAGGATTGGAACCTTTGGTGTCTGCAGAAAAACAGTTGTAAAGAATAAGTATTTTGGGGCACCTGGGTGGCTCAGTGGGTTAAAGCCTCTGCCTTCGGCTCAGGTCATGATCTCAGGGTCCTGGGATCCAGCCCCAGGGCTCTTTGCTCAGCGGGGAGCCTGCTTCCCCTTCTCTCTCTCTGCCTGCCTCTGCCTATTTGTGATCTTTCTCTCTCTCTGTCAAATAAATAAATAAAATCTAAAAAAAAAAAAAGAATAAGCATTTCAAAATGGATTAGGAATTGGGTTGGGAAATCTATTAGATTTGTCTTTGGTTAGGCTTGCTTCTGTGGCTTAGGTTACCTTAGCAGATGGATGCTTTTCTCTAGCCCAGCCTGTCTGGGTGTGTCTGAAGAATTAAGGAGAAACTGCAAAGATAAGAAACAACAAACTTCTACCTTAAACCTACAGTTGATGGCATTGGTTCCCTTTCAGTTCATTTGTGTTCCTGTGTGCTCACATTTTCTCAAGCACCTAGACTTGAAACTGGCAAAGTTGAGGCACTGTGCAGGGACTGTCTTCAGCTCTGTTTCTCCAAATGTGCTCCTGGAGCTTTCTGAGTAAATATCTCTGTCAACCCCATGAACACAGTTGAAGGTTAGGGCTTGAAACGGGATTTATCGAGGTAGAGTGAGTTTATTCCACCATGTTGCTGTGACTTTTACGTACACCGATCTCTTAAGTTACTCTGTTTTTTTCTGTGAATGAAATCTATTTCTTAATATTTAAAATTAAGAGTTTAGCTGAGAAGATTTCAAGTAGCCTTCCAATAATGACATCCCCTGTTTCTAATGTTGTAACAGCAGTGTGAGCTTTTGCTGTGTAGAGGATGTGACAGACTATTTCACAAGATTTAAAGTTTACCAGTCTCTGCAATAAATACTAAATCTGAGAAGCTAAAGACAAGCAGGTGATCAAAGCGGACATTCTAATAAATCAATTAGGTTAGCAGATTTGCAAACCAACAGGAATATCGTTGCTAGAGGAGGAGATGTTCGTATTTACACTGGAATGTGATATAATGCTGTTCACAGTTACTTATAGTTAATGTAATTTTTGCTATAAAATGCCTCCAATCATTCTTGTCAGTTTAAATGTTACTTATCCTTCAAGTAATTCTTAATTCTGATTACTTGTGTTTTTCAGTAAGTTATGTAATAGGAGGAAAACACTCATTGGTTTGCTTCTTCTAAATAATTCAAAGTAAGTTGGTTGACGAAAGAAAAAAATTAAGGTGTTTTTTTTTTTAAAAACCCTGTTAAAGTAGTTTTTAAAAAAACTGTTTCCAGTTAAAAAAAAAGAAGGGTGTTCTTCACTTTCCAAATGTGCCTAGGTTAAAGGAATATTTGCATTGCTCCATTTTTCAAGACTGTCCCAAAGATTTCACTTTGGTAGGTCCTTGGTTGACGGCAAAGCTCTCATATCAAGTTTCCAAAGTGGCTACTTTTTAGGTACTTTTAGTTATGGTGATATAATCAAAATGAGTTCAGCTAAAAAAATTTCAAGTAGTGTTCCTTTTCTGAAACATGTATGTTGTTGGTACTCCTTTCTAAAGAAATCTCCGTTTATGTGAAATGAAAAACTTACTTTTCCTTCTAGGTAAAGGTGTTCAAGGGGAATGGGAATTTGAGTTTAATAAGTACCTTCTGTGGGTCAGACTCTCTGTAATCCTCCATTATTGCATTTAATTTGAACTTCACTTCAGCTCTTAGAAATTGGTTGTCCTTTTTTCATTTGTACCTATGTTAACACTGAGACTGAAGGCGTTCTAGGGAGATGAAGATGATCAAAGTCCAACTCTAGGTATGAAGATTGAATAATCTTGAAGAGTGCCTTAGGAATGTTGCTACTTAAGTTGATTGAGCTTCAAGAAATTTAAAATCTGAGGGGCACCTGGGTGGCTCAGTCAGTTAAGCGTCTGCTTTCGGCTCAGGTTTTGCTACCATTGTTCTGGGATCAAGCCCAGGTTGGGCTCCCTGTTCAGCGGGGAGTCTGCTTCCCTCTCTTCCTCTTCCTCTTCCTCTGCTAGTGTGCATGTGCGCGCGCTCTCTCTCTCTCTCTCAAATAAATAGCTAAAAGTAAAGAAAAAAAAGGAATTTAAAAATCTGAGTGGTATGGTGGTTGGGATTGTAGTATGTGAATCACTGTTTTGTTTATGCTTATTTCCGTTTAAAAACTATTTACAGGGCAGTTGCAATTCTTGAGAAATGTAATTGCAGACCAATGCATTTTTAAAGAAAAATGAGACTTATGTTTAAACAAACAATTTTACATGGCATTCATTTCCTTCAGTAGGGGATCTTTAAAAATATTTGCACTTAGGTGAAAGTACACATTGGTTAGTCTAATCCGTTTAAGTGACTGTATGTGTCTTCCCTGCTAGCAGGAGAGACATATAGGAACAAAGCTGTGTTTATTCTTATTTTCTTGGTAATGTTAAATGTTCTGTTCACCCTGATTTCAGTGATTTTGAGGGTCAAACATCTTAGTTCTGGAGGCTTAAAGTAGTAGATACTTGTCATATCAGTAATGTATTAAACATACTAATTTAATTTTAAAGGGATTAAAGGTTATGTGATTTCCCCTGTCACCTCCTTACTAGCCATTTTAGTGTTCCTAACTTGACCACAAGTGGAGGATTGTAATCATTTTACGGAATTAGGCAAAGGTGTATGCAAGCCCTGAAGTACTTGTGAAGGGTGGGAGTGTGGATGGTGGATATTCAGTCTCGTTCATGTCGTTTAATTGATATATAATAACCAGCTCACTATTTGCTCTTCAACCTTTGCTTATTGAATGTAAGTGAAGGGAAAATGGAATAAAAATATTTATTAAATCTTATAAAGAGTTTTAAAATATAATTTAAGGGAGAGAAGTGATTTATTATTGGAACGTTGTAATCTTTCTTTCAAACTTAAATGAAAAATAATCTGTGGATTAGCAAAATGTAGTTACTTTAATTTTGGCTACATTAAACCTTACTATTTATATTGAAATATATTTTTTTTCTTTGGGAATTAAAAAATAGAGGTATTTTCTTCTCACTGGGTGACGATAAGTTGTAAAGTATGTGTGATAACCACAGGTTTCTGGTTTTAGCAAGCAAATGTTAATAATTGGTTCAAACAATGGATATTGCTGTATGTTTAATGGAGATTATATTTTTAAGTTGATTTTGTCCATATTTTTCAGTAACTATGCATGCTGCAGTCAGTATAATTTTAATTTTGTAGAATAGAAAAACTTAAGTCATTAAGATTATTTTGTAATGAAAGAAGCTAGATTGACAATCTGGCTTTACTTAGATCTTACTTAAGTCCTAATTTTCACACTTTAAAAGTAGCTTCGGGGCGCCTGGGTGGCTCAGTGGTTAAGGCCTCTGCCTTCGGCTCGGGTTGTGATATAGGGGTCCTGGGATCGAGCCCCGCATCAGGCTCTCTGCTCAGCGGGGAGCCTGCTTCCCCCTCTCTCTCTGCCTGCCTCTCTGCCTACTTGTGATCTTTCTCTCTCTGTCAAATATTAAAAAAAAAAAAGTAGCTTCATGTTTTCATGCCTGTTCATTTGTCCTAGAGGAAAGGGATATATGTGTATATATGTGTGTGTGTGTGTGTTGCACTGTTATCTTCTATCATAAATATGAAACATTTGTCATGCACTTACATATTTTGGAGTTTACAGATTTCTATCATTAACATTTTAATATGTGAATTATAAATCCAATCTGTCTACAATTTAGGGAGATTTATTTTTCAGGACCAAGTATGTATGATTATTCTGTTACATTAATCACTATAAATTTTTCTCTGAAATAAGTTTATCTTAATTCAAGTGTATATATAGGTAAATCTTAATTAACATTTAAATGAAACTAGAAGCTGATATTTGTTAGGCATCAGTATAATACTGTGGCAAACATTTGTTTATTTGATAGTATCTTGCCATCATTCTAAAAATTAACCATTATTCCGAAATTACTCATTACATGTCAGCTGTAATTCAAAGATTAGCTGATTGAGAAGTTATAAATGCATTATTTTGGCTCCACCAAAGGGTAGAGTTGAGGTTTTTGCCCATCGAATTCAAATATGGTTGTGTGTATATTCAGAAAAAAAAAGCAAGATTTCTTTTTTCTCTTTTCTTTTTCTATTTGAGAAAACATTGGTATCAGTAGGTGGAACAGAGATGTAGAAAGTACATATTCTCACTTTTCCTTTTTAGGCACTTGAAAAACTTAATGATTCAATGAAAAATAAAGACTTAAATCATTTTTCCTTAAAACTCCTCACAGTGAATGCAAAATGCCCTGAACATACTTTTAAGGAGAAAGCAGAGAAACACACACACACAGAAACACACACACACACACACACACACACACACACACACACGTTTGAGTTGATTGGTGTTTATTTAAATAAGATTACTTTTTGAAAAATAAAGGAAGAAATGAGGAAGCCAGGGAGGCCAACTTAATCCCATGACTTATGGTCTCAGAGTAGAGTAAGTTAATGAAAGTTAGAATTCTCGTAAGATCCAGAAAGACACAGATCGACATTTACAAAGCTGTGTTTAAAAAGAAAATCCATCGATCCTTTAGTGCTGCATTTTTTTTCTAAACGTAGGCAGCAGTTTCTTGTATTACCTCTTCCCGTACTTGGTAGTGTGACACGGCAGGGACGATGATGCTGGGATCTGAGGGACTCTGGTTACTAGTCCTTTGCGTTCTTTTCAGATTCCCGAAATGCTTTATTTTGTCATTGGTCTGATTTAATTTAGACAATGCCTGATTCATTTCCTGAACTGTATTTATGAGCCCATGCCATTTGTGTGACTAATGTAAACAGTGGGGTTAGTGCTGTCCAATCGAGGGCAGATTGGAAAGTTGGGAGGTCTCCTAGGATTAGCAATGTGGGATTGCGGAGGTGGTAACCTGGCCTGCGGCTCATTGTAGAAGTGACATCCTAACTCCTTACAGAAGCCACGATGAGACCATGCCCACGATGTGTAGGGATAGGAGGCTGCTCACATCCAATAAGAATCTGCTTTCTTTTCACTTTAGGACTATCAGTTTCCAGGTCTGAGGGATGGTAATACTGTCTGTGGTTCCATTTGAGGGTTAACCTGCCAGGGTTTCTGTCTGGACTCCGCTCCCTACCAGATACACGATCCCGAGCAATTCCCCTTTCTAAGCCTGGACTCCTGCCTGAAGACAGCATCGCTGTGGGACCTACATAACCAGGTCGTGGCCAGGCTCGCAGGCCATACTCCATGCCGGGCTCTTCACATAGCGTGCGAATAGTCTCCTCCTTTGTCAGCTGGTGTTTCTATTAAATCCTTTCTGATAGAATTCCTCTTTGGGTTTCTGCTTTTTGTTTTCATTACTTCAGTCATTTAGGAAGTTTTTTCCTCCCTTTCTCTTTAAAAATATTTTAACACAAAATAGAATAGTTCAGGGAATGCCAATACACCCATCACCCACCTTCAACAACCTCCAACTTTCTGCTTTCGTGTTCTCTGTTTCCCCCACACATGCTTTTTTTTTTCTAGACTATTTTAAAGCAGGTCCCACACATTGTATTATTTTACTTGTAAATAAGGAAGTTTTTTCCTTTTTTTAAATAGACCTTGTTTGGCATTGAAGATTATACTAGATGTGACTCTGAAAAGAACGATCTTGGGGCACCTATGTGTCTTAGCCGGTTAAGCACCTGCCTTCAGCTCAGGTCATGATCCCAGGGTCCTGGGATTGAGCCCTGCATTGGGCTCCCTGCTTAGCAAGGAGCCTGCTTCTCCCTCTCCCTGTGCTGCTCCCCCTGCTTGTGTGCTCTCTCTCTTTCTGTCAAATAAATAAATAAAAGCTTTAAAAAAAATGAAAAGGATGACCTTGGAAAGAGTATGTAATGTGCTTCTGTCTTAATGTATGTTGTTATAATGCTCCTCTTTTTGTTTCTTTCATATCATTATAAAGGAAAAAGCTCAAGACAGTAGTTGTGAAGACGTAAAGGTGGTGGAATTAGCTTTTAAATAAATTCCAATATGTTAAATCCAAAAGAAAAGAAATTTTGAAATCACTGGTTTAGCTGTGATGCTGGGGTAAAGATATTTTCATGATTTGACCCCACTCTACGAGAAACTAAATTATATGTGATTCTCTTACTGAGGGTTCTTCCTTGCTTTACTGAAGTCCATTTTCCAAACTCTTATAGCTGTGTTGAAGAGCCTTGTTTAGAACGAGAAAGAGTGCTTCTTCCTGTGACATCCTTAATGCTTCTTATCACTCATATTTTGCATCAGTCTGGAACAGTCAGGGCATCTTTCGTAAACTCGTGTTTCATCAGTCTTTCAAAATAAATTCTGAGACCCAACAGCTAGTCAATGTTATTTTAAGGCAGTTACGAAGGTTTCAGTAAATAAGGGTGTAGTTTGCTTTCTCTAGTATCGCTAAACTTTTCTAGGGTTAGTTGGTTTCTGCTATGTGATTATTTGCTTTAAGCCTTTTTGATTGCAGGGGAGAGAGATATGAAGCCAAGTTGTCTTGAATAATGGTCACCTCTGTGTGTGGTGGGGGGACAGTGGGAATACTGAAAGGCAATATAAGGGCGAGTCTCATTCTAGTACCTTTCTCGTGACCTAGCTGATATTAGGACATTGGTACCGGTTGCCCTGTTTTTCATTGTGTTTGTG
>CM052895.1:50062213-50102691 GCA_028534135.1 Potos flavus
GAAGGAATGATTCCTTTCTTGGAATACCGGCTTTCCGTGATCAGATTGCCTTACTAAAGCATATGGACTGGGGGGAGTGAGGAAGAGCAAGGTGGACAGTCAGTCCATTCCTGAGTACACAGATTCAGTTCAGGGGCCACAGTGGTGTGGCTGGAAACCGCTAGCCAGTAACCTGAAAATGATCAGTAATGGCGAGGCAGCACCTCTTATCCTGAGAGGGGTTCAGAGGTCTGATGCAGCCATCCGCCAGGGGCGGTAGGGGGTAACACCCCCCGGGACATGGTGTCTTCCCTCGCGAGACCAACAGGTCAGCTTGTGGTAGGAGTCACCCGTCTGCCCTGCAGTGGTTGCCTCTGCATCAGAAATAGGCTCCATCAGCTTGCATGAATCAGCCTACTTGACTCCAGTAGGTCCACAGCCCTTCCTGTGGGCATTTCCACGAGTGTTCCAGACAATGTTCATGTTTCCAAGGAGAGGTCTCTTTAATCTCCCAGTCTGCAGTTTTCCAAGTGGCCGACCAAACAGCTAACCATTGGCAACAGCCCAGAAGCCTGAGTCCTGGCCCCTGACCAGAGCAACGACTTCTCCTTTGGCTTCTGCAGAGCCGGCACTGAGGTTGAGTACCCCCAGCCCCCAGTGCATACCACTGGGTTTCAGCCTAGCCAAACCATCAGTGAAGCAGGCCCAGACATTTCGGGAATCTTCATGTATTGGAGGGTGGTCCCGTGGAGTCAGTGGCTTTGCTTTAGATAGCAGTACAGATCAAGTTCCCCATAGACGGATACTTGCTGCTTTTTGAGATGTAAAGCTGAGATGCGCCTGAGGCCAGACCAGCTACATTCTTCAACATACCATTTCCATTTGACAAGCAAGGTTTTGACCCTTTCTGTCATGTTTGTTCTTGAGTCCAAGTTGAGTCATTCTAAAATGGGAATTTCGGGTTGAAGGGTTGTTACAAGTCCTCTATGGGTCAGTTTTGACGAGGACTCAGCAGTAAGCGAGTGGTTGTCTGCATGCCTTGTAATTTTGTTTGAATGTTGCACATTGTGTATGAAAGATCACAGAAATAATTTAAGGTTCTGCATGATGCTATTTTCCTTTAGAGAGGATTTGCTTTTGCTCTCTTGCAGGCATAAATGTGGGGTTATGTTACATTAATCCATTCTGGGATTGAGCTGGTGAATACTAGGTTTCAGGTTTTGTGAGAATATGTCCATTTCCAGTTTGCATTAATTTCTGAAGTATAGCCTTTCCAGGGGATTATCTGGAATTCTGGATGTTTACAGAAACTTCTCCTTGGTCTCCTCCATCCCCATGAGACTGCCAGAAACTCAGTGCTGGTTTCCAGCTTCCTAGCTGCTGCTTTCTGAATGGCCTCCTAGCCTCTTGGCTTTGTACTACTTAGAAACTGTCAGACTCCTTGAGAGGAACAGTGTCGAAGACTGTCAGCTTCACTAGTTTACTTCTCTAAGGTGTCTTTACTCCTTAGGTCCTGGCTTATGTGTTGTTAGCTCACTGATGCTTTCAAGTAGATTATTTTTGTGTATTGTGTCCAGCTTTTCTAATTGTTCTCAATGTGTGTATGTTGGGCTGCAGAGTGGGGTAAGGGTTATAACAACCTACGAGGCCATTATTACTCAGCAGTGAGGTTTAATAGGGAATCTAAATAAAAATCAGTAAAACTCCTTTCAAAACAGCGAAAGAGTTATCTTGTATTTTTTTTTCTAGAAATTTATCTGTTAATTACTTCTACTTCTATTCAGTAATGATAAAACAAGTCAAATCATAATTAATCCTTATTAGCTTAATCTGAACATGGTGTTTTTGAACAAAATAAAACAAAGGTATACTTTTGTAGTCGTAAGATTTTTTTTATAGGTGTTTATCTTACTACTGAGTGGCAAGGTGTATATTTTGAGGTCACTGAGATGTAGAACCTGTTTTATTTCTTACATAGTGGATTAAGTTTAAACTTTTCTTTTAGATAGTTTCCTCACATTTGATGTCTCTTTCTCCCTCCCTCTCTTTCTCTCCGCTCCCCCCATCTATCTATCATCTTAGTTTACGAGTACTTAATTTAAAACAGTCATCTTTCTGGGGCACCTGGTGGCTCCGTCGTTAGGCATCTACCTTTGGCTCGGGTCATCCTGGGATCGAGCACCACATTGGGCTCCCTGCTCGGCGGGGAGCCTGCTTCTCCCTCTGCCTGCTGCTCCCCCTGCTTGTGTTCCCTCTCTGACTGTCTCTGTCTGTCAAATAAATAAACAAAATCTTAAAAAAAAAATAAAAGTCATCTTTCTCCTGGCATAAGCTAGCCCTTTCTTCTTAGAAAGTAAAGCAAAATACAATTAGATGATTTCATTTAGGATACTAACTTGTTAGTTTTTTATACACCTTCTTTTATATTATGTGGTTGTAAGAGCTACCATTTATTGAGTACTAATTTGGGTTAAAGAGGCAGGCATTCTACATATATTGTCTCATTTAATCATGCCAACCATTCTGAGATGACAGTGTCCTCTTTATTTTACAGATAAGGATGGTGAGGCCTAGAGTGATTTAGTAATTCACCCAGGGCAAAATTTTATTAAATGGCAAACTTGGTTAATAGAACCTAGTTTATTAACTTAGCGTTTGTTGAACTTGGCCTTAACGAGGAGCTAAAAACATACAACCAGGAGGGAAAAATTTTTGTCTTCAGTCTCATTCTTCTCTGTCGTGGTTCATTTGCAGTTTGAGTGGAAAACTTCTCAGACTGATCTGCCACATTTGTAAAGCCCATAAAACAAGTTGTTATTTCTACTCCAGATTGATGGAATTATATCAACAAAACAAAGCTATGGGCCCATATTTGTATAAGGGAAGCATTAGAACCAGTTCACATTACCTCTATAATCTCTATCTGCTTGGCCCTGTGTGGAGCGCCTGAGAGCTGGGTCATGGTGGAGAGTGGAATGTTGGGGACCAGGTCAGTCTGTCTCCAGAGCACCTCATCTTTCTCCTGTGCTGCTGACTTCCAGCACCAGAAGGGGCTCAGCACTGAAGATGTAGAAGACACAGCCCTCTCCGCCATTTCAGACCTTGCTTATGCTGTGACTCTTGATGGTGAGATTTCTTGTATCCTGATGCGAGTCCACATCCTCAGTGTCTTGATTTATATTACTGATTTTTGGCCAAGAGGTCTAACTAGGTTACATTCTCCCCTGACCCAGAGCAGTGAATACTGTTGTCGGAAATACTGGGCAACCAAAAATAATAGTTGCCACCTGTACACAGTCTTTCTGTTCCGGGCACCGAAGTATCTTCTTGTATTTGTTTGGTCGGTACACAAAACAAAACAGATGAACACTTGTCTTTGGAATTTGTAGTCAAATGGTTGAACAGTAATATCAGTAGTATCCTGTGATTGTAGTGCCTTAGCTCTAGTTTCCTCCTGTGAATGTTATTATAAAAATTAATTTTCACAGGTGACCTGAAACCATAAAACATCCTACAAGAAAACATGTGCAGTAATATCTTTGTATCAGCCGTGGACACATTTTTCTAGATATGTCTCCACGGGCAAGGAAAGCAAAAGCAAAATTAAACTATCGGGACCACACAAAAATAAGCTTTTGCACAGTGAAGGAAACCATCAACAAAACAAAAAAGCAACCTACTGAATGGGAGAAGATACTTGCAAATGATGTATCTGATAATGGGTTAATATCCAAAATATATAAAGAACTTATACAATCAATACCAAAAAAAGAAACAATATGATTAAAAAATGGGCAGAAGATCTGAATAGACATGTTTCCAAAGTAGACATACTGATGGCCAACAGACACATGAAATAATGCTCAGCATTACTAATCATCAGGGCAATGCAAATTAAAACCACAATGAGATATCACCTCATACCTCTCAGAAATCCTAAAAGCAAAAATGCAAGAAATACCAAGTGTTGGTGAAGATATGGAGAAAACGGAGCCCTCATGCATTGTTAATGGGAATGCACATTGGTATAGCCACTTTGGAAAACATTTAAGAAGTTCCTGCAAAATTAAAAATAGAATTATATGACCTCATAATCCTACTTCTGGGTATTTATCCGAAGAAAATGAAAATACTAATTTGAAAAGATATATGTACTTCTGTCTTTATTGCAGCATTATTTATAATAACCAAGATACGGAAACAACCCAAGTGTCCATCCATAGATGAAGGGATAAGGAAAATATGGTATATTTATACAATGGAATATTACTCAACCATAAAAAAGAATGAGATCTTTACATTTGCAACAATATGAATGGATTTAGAAGGTATAATGCCGAGTGAAATAAATCGCCCAGGGAAAGACAAATATCATATGATTTCATTCATATGTGGACTTTAATAAACAAAACAAATGAACGAAGAAAAAAAGAGCAAAAAACCCAGACTCGTAAAAGCACAGAACAAACTGGTGATTACCAGAGAGGAGGTGGGTGGGGGATGGGTGTAATAGATAAAGGGGATTAAGAGGACATTTATGTTGATGACGACTGAGTAATATAGACAGTTGTTGAATCACTGTATTTTGTATCTGAAAATATAATACTGTAAGTTGATTATACTTCAATTTAAAAAATTAAAGTTTTTTTTAGCATGCCGGTTTGAGCTGAGGCCATCCTCCTTCCTGTTCACCTGCCATGTCTTTGTCTTGTAGCACTGAAGATGCAGTGGCTTTCCATATGGCTGAATGGTACAGAATGCACAGTACATTGAGGCAAAGTTCCCGAGTTCAAGTTCTAGCTCCACCTTTAACAAGCTGTGGATTCTCAAGCTTAGTCATTTCCCTATCTGGAAAATGGGCATGATAATTCCTACTTAGTGAAGAAAGTAGGAATATTAAATTAATTGAGATAATCTTTGTGAAAAGTGTTTTGTAGACTAAAATGCTCTAAGAATGGTATTTAAAATTTTTCACAGTTACATTTTTTTCATGTAAATGAGGGCATTTTAAACAGCAAATTAGTTGAAAGTTTGATTACTACAGATGATATTCTGTTCATTCTGTGGTCCATTTTGCGAACCATATAGCTTTTCTGCCTAGTTTGTAGGCATCTTTATGAGTCCAAGGTTTTAAATTTCTATAGACAATATTTAGTGGATGACAAATTCCTTGAGAAATAGTTGGAAAATTACTCTAAATGTAGGAGAATATTGCCTATAAAGATAGATGAGTGAGGAGGTTTTTCTTTGGCATTTAAAACCTTTCGGTTGTATGGATCCTTTTGACTATAATAAATATTAAATATATGAGAGTGAGGTTAATAGGTATTTTTTTCAGAAGAAAGATGTAGCTAAATTGATATTTGTGCTTTAAAGATTAAAAAAATTTTTTATAGAGAGAATGTTTAATCTCTTTGATACAGAGGATGTATACTGAAAGGTAAATCCACAACTTACTCCTTTTTCTCCTTTTTGCTATAAACTGCCATGTTAACAACATTTTTTAAAGCAGTTTTTTATTTATAGAAACAATGTTTCTGGGATCTAATGTGTACAGCATGGTGACTGTAGTTAACAATACTATATTGTATAATTGAAACTTGCTAAGAGAGTAAATCTTAAATGTTCTCATCACACACACATACACAGAGGCAACTTTGTGAAGTGATAGATTTATTAACCTTATGGTAATCATTTCACAACATATAATATATCACATCATCACTTTGTATACTTCAAATGTATACATACTATTTGTCAATCACATCTCACTAAAGCTGGGGGAGAAGGAAATCAATGAGTGGCTATAGATAGTGTATATTTTCTGATTCCATGAGTTATATTAGAAGTGATGGGTTGTTCTGGCACAGTTGTGTAGACACACTGTTAAATTTTAAACTCATTCTCAAAAAAGGAGTATAATGGTTACTGTGTAAAATTTGAAAAGTCAAAGTGAATTATAAAATAAAGTTAAAATATCCTGAAATCCTATGCCCTAGAGAAAACTATGTTGTTGGAAAAGTTCCTTCAAGGACTTTTCTGTGCATGCATATAAATAATAGACATTATTATTATTATTATTTTATTTTAGTGGGTGGAGGGACAGAGGGAGAGGGATAATCTCAAGTAGGCTCCACACCCAGCATGGAGCCCGTCACGGGGCTCGATCTCACAACCCTGAGATCATGACCTGAACTGAAATTAAGAGTCTGATGTTTACCTGACTGAGCCACCCAGGCACCCCTATATAATAGACATTTGTAAGGTGGGGCACACTTGGGATCATATTGTATGTAGAGTTTTGGATCCTGATTTATTTTTTATTGAACTATAGTCGAAACACAAGATCCTCATTTTTAAAATTGAAAACTGTATCATGAGCATTTTGTTTGCCAGTATATATTCTTTGAAAACATTATTTTTAATCACTGTACAACATTCTTTCTGTCACACAGATAACAAACATTTTCCTCCTGTTGGGTATTTAGGTTGTTTTAATATGGAGTATTGCTTTTCAATTTTAAGTAATATTGCAGTGACCATCAGCATGACATTTGTGAATAAATTGTGAAGGCAGGTGGGGGCACATGCAAACAAATGAACAAACAAAAAAGCAAGAAGTGAGAGTCCTTTTAACCACCATGATAAGGGTATTTCCCTCAAGTTCTCCACCTTAACGAAAAACTGTTCTCTGTAATATATACCCCACTTGCATTTCAAGGTGCTTTGGGAACTGGTTGAAAACCCAACATGAAACATAAATTTCTGGAATGAAAGTACAATCTTATTTGTGAATAAAATACAGAAATAAATATGGCCAAATATGGTGGTCTAATTTTTGGGAATAAAACTAGACTCTGAATGCTTTTTGGTGGAATTTACTCTCTCTAGGGATAATATTGTTATGATTAGTCGGAGTGCCTGGGACCATGATCAATGAGCTCCATTTGAATGCACAAAGTAGAAATGCCCAAAATTGCTATGTTCCATTGATTTTAATCATACTTGGATTATAGTGTTTTATATTTTCTGAAATCAGGATGTGTTCTCAATCAATGTGCATATTTGATTAATATGGTAGTACTGTTCCTACAAACTTTTACTAACTTATGTTGCATTTTAGAATACCATCATAGAAGCAAAAAAAAAAAAAAAAAAAGATGGCTTCCAGACTAAAATATTTGGCGTTTATTTGTATTTTCAAAGGTCTTTGCTGTATGTGTATTGGCAGGAGCATGGAGGTATATGGATGTCTATGTTGTATAATATACTATGAGCCTTTGACCTTTTGATAATAATTAAATATAAATATAGGGAATATGATGACCATGTGAGAAAGGGGAAAGCTCAGTTCTTGGCTTTCGAAGTATTTCTCTAAAAAAAATCTGCTCGAAAGATGGTAACTGATCTTTACGTTGGTTGGTTTTTAATCTCTTCCTGCAGGCCCTCTGGGCCACAAGATCTTGGGTCAGATCTTGTGACCCAACAACACACTTCTTCATGGAACTACATTATTTACTTCTTTTGGCAACGGGTTTTCATTTTTCATATACTTTCATCATGGTTAGAGAACGGCAAATTTTCACCGTTCTTTAAATTTGATTGCGTTACCTTTTGTGATTTAGAAAGACCAAAACAAAACAATTGAAGGTTAGGATACTGATTCTTTCCTACCTTTAATGTTGCGAACAGCTGCCTTGCCCCCTTCGGGATATTGTTAACCTTCCCCTGAGAGAGAACATTGTATCCCAGGGGCGTGACCTGTGCTCCCCCATCCTGGCTCTGCCTGTGGCTTTTGGTAATGAGGGTAATTTTGGCTCACAGACAGAACTGGAAGAATATTACTGAATTTCTTATGTCCTCCTTCTATTTTAAAATTTAACCATGTTGTGAATTTCAATAAACGAGCTTTCTGGGCTTGATATTTGGATAAAACATTTTATTTGAAGATTATTTGAGGGTCCTGGAAGGCAGGTTTGTTTGGAGACTGTCACTTTGAGCAAAAGAGGAAGATCTGTTGGCTTTTCACTTGGCAGCCTTGCTGGCTAGCAAAGTAAGAGGCTTCCAGAGAGCCTACTTTTTCCCACACCCTGCGAGCCCAGTTCCCAAATTCCTCAGGACTGCTGCTAATGACATCACAGTAAAATCCAGGCAAGCGTTTTCCAGATACCTTGTAATCTCTTTTGCACATTTGTCTAAAAGTCACTTAAAGGCTTGGAGCTGTCTATTTATATCATCACGTAACCGTAGTCCCAACACACCAACCTAGTTACACAGTCCCCGTAAGAAGGGAGACCTTCCAATTTAGACTTTTCCTAAGACTTGCTGCCGTTAGCGATAACGCTGTATGCCTTCTCACTGCTCGGTAGATGCCATAGTATGACTTCCACGTTTTCTGAGACAATCTTGATTTAAAATATTCTATCTCTACAGTCCTGTAAGAGCATTTGGGTCTTTAGGCCTTGGGGAGGGGGGTGATTTGCTTTGGAAATGATAGTACCTGCACTTCCTGATAGCTTTGAAAAAATGTATGCAGTGCTGGTTAGACTCTTCAATGGTGTTCTCAGCAGTCCATGTGGTACAGCTGAGATGGAAAGAGACTTTATTACAAGAAGGGTTGTTTGATGCTGAGGCTTGTGTGTGTGTGTGTGTGTGTGGTGCTTTAGTAACTAATATTCTCTTCAGGGGGTATTCCCAACTGTCCCTTTCTCATACTAAAAAGTGCTTTCTAAAAAGCAAAACATCTAGTTTCACTGGGAAAATTACAGTGCATTACATTTGTCTTTAGAGAACAATATGTAGAGGATAAAGTGTCTTTTAAAAGGAAATAGAAGTTTGACCATGAAATTAATTCACTAGCAGCAGAGTACTTCAGTGATACGGCTCCTGCCCCCAAACGATAAATCAGGAAGGAATTAGTGTGGCTTTTCTGCCCGTAAAGGTTTGAATATATATCCTAACCTCTGGATATATACATATCCTATCCTAACCTTTGAATATACGTACTGGGGAAGCCCGAATGTGCTCACAAGCCAGATCCCTCTTCGGTAAAGTCTGAGCACTTCATTCCTTCATTTATTTGCCAAGCAAGTTTGAGTCGTTGCTACAAAGCACTGTACGAGGCCCGTGCAGGAGGTTTAAGGTGTAGTCTCTGGTCCTCAAAGTGCCTTTTTAGGGAGGAGATGAGGTAGCGTATTTGAAGGAGTTCTCTGACGGTGCATGAGGCTTAGTAAAGGCTGTACGTGTTCAGGGAGCGAGGAAGAACTTTTCGGCTTTGTGGTTAGGCAGGGTTACAGGAACATCTGAGGTCTGTGGTCCATGACAGAGAAACCGAGTTTAACTGGTAAGAACGAAGCACTAGCCGCATTTTGGCTTTGGTTGGGGACATTTAGATCCAGGTTGGAAGTAACATTTGGGCAAGACTGGACAGGCAGACGGGGCAGACCTCATACATTGTCTTGTGCATTGTAGAGAGCCTTGGAGGGACATGGGTATGGTGAGGGGAGAAGCAGAAATATGTTGAAAAAATAATCTGGCATGGTGTTTGGGGAAAATGGAACAAGGAAAGAGGGGAACCTGAGAAGGAACCTAAGAATTTGGTTCTGTTATTAAGGTTTACTGTGAAGAACTTTTCCTGATGTCAAATGGGGCTTTACAAAATTAGCTTAGAGCAATGTCTCTCAAAGTGAGCCACTCAGAGTGTCTCTCAGAGGAATAACCACTTGAGTGCCTTGGTGTTTGACACTTGTTAAAATGGGTTCCCACCAAAAAAGTATTGGGAGGAGCTGAGTTACCCCAAGCGAAGCAGGTTTCTTTATGACAGGATTTCTCACAATCTTTACTATGCAAATGGCTTTGCGAATCCTCCCTTACTGGATAGTTTATTTCTAGAACCAACATAGGCTGGCACTGTGAGCTGCAGAGACCAAGTTCAGCGCCCTCCCCGGCCTCTCTTCCCCCGCTGGCCACTTCGGTTGCCGCCAACACACTGGGTCTCCATTGTGGCAAATGCAGGGCACCAAATGGTCGAATCTCTGTCTAGGAAATCTCAGTCACGGAGTCTCGTCCTTTCAAGCCATTTACCTAAGTTGTGCTGACCTGGCTCTTGGAGGAGACAAGGGCTAGCTGGGTTTCAGGTTACAGTGATGGCGGCAGCCCTGTCCCCCTACCCCCCCCTTACCCCTTACCCCTTGAGCCAGCCAGTCTTCATCCTCATAATGTCTCCTGAGAATGTCTCTGGCTGAGGGCATTTAGATACAAAGCTGTTCACTGTCCTGGATGGGCTACCCAAGCAAAGGGTACAGTAGGCTTGACTTTGCCTATTGGCCAGCAAAGCCTAAAATATTTACTATTTGCTCCTTTACAGAGAAGTTTTGCTGCCCTCTGCCGTAGTCTTGTGCTGTCCATTGTGGCAGCCACCAGCCACAGGTGGCTTTTGAGCACTTAGACCATGGCTAGTCTGAATTAAGATGCACTGTGTTCGTGCTTGATATGTGCTGGAATTGAAAGACTTGGTACCCAAAAAATAAATAAAATATCTCAATAATTTTTTTATATTTCATTAGATGTTGAAGGGATATTCTGGGATACCAGGTCAAATAAAATGCATTATTGAAATTATTTCACCTGCTTCTCTTTACTTTTTTCCATGCAGCCACTAGCAAATTTAAAATTGCACGCGTGGCTTGCATTTGTGGTGCACGTTGTATTTCTCTTGTACGGTGCTGACCGTTACACAGCACTCACGGTTGTTGCCCACGGAGCTCTTTTTTCAGGGAGCATCTTGAATAAAGTGAAATGTCTTTTCTTGAGGCCCAAGTTTAGCAGACATTACAGCGTCCTAAGCATATTCTAGTTTGAGGGTTTGTGTTTTGTTGACAGCTAAGCTATAGTTTAATAGACTTTCCTTGGTGTTTTTCAAATAAAGATATATTTATTTTTATGTTTTATTCGAAATCAGGGATTCCTTTATTATTCTTCTCATTTGGTATGCTGTAAACGGTCTGTGAGCTACATATTTCCTGTGATGTAAAAATCATGACCTTATGTCTATTGAGATTGAGCAAATCCACTTCTAGGATTTGGTCTTAAGGAAACAACTGAATGAGTGTGCAGACATGTGCATATAAATATGCTCATGATGGCATTGCCTTTAATAATGAAAAGTTAGGAACCACCTATAAAGATTATAGGTGTCCAACTATGAAGATTAATTACTTAAATTATGGAATATCTACATAATTATTTTGCCGACTATAAAGATTAATTACTTAAATTATGGAATATCTACATAATTATTTTGCCGACTATAAAGATTAATTACCTAAATTATGGAATATCTACATAATTATTTTGCCAATATAGATGATGGCAATGAGTTAGTAAAGAGTTTTGTAGACAACAAGCGTTTTATTTTATTTTTAGAGAGAGAGAGAGCTCATGACTGAGCAGGGTTGTGGGGAAGGACAGAGGGAGAGGGAGACCTTGTTAAACATTAGACGTGCCCATACACATTGCCCATATTACTTATTTCAAGTGTGCTGCCCCAAGTCAGAGAATTATTTTTTTAGAGAGAGAAAGCACACGCGTGTGTGCAGGAGTTGGGGGGATGGGGGGAGGGGGAACAGAGGCAGAGGGAGAGGGAGAGGGAGAGTCTTAAGCAGGCCCCATACCCAGGTCAGAGACTGACTCGGGGCTTGATCTCATGACCCCTGAGATCATGACCTGAGCTGAAATCAAGAGTTGAATGCTTTACAGACTGAGCCACCCAGGCGCCCAAGACAATAAGCATTTTAGAGAGAAACGTAAAGACTTTGAAAATTCAGAGAAAAAGAAAACAGGTTTTACCAGTTTTTACACTGATTCTCTTTGGGGAATTGGGGGTTAGTTTCATTTTCTTCATGCCTATTTATATGGTCTAATTTTCCACAGTAGACTTGTATATCTTATATAATTAATCAAAAATAATTATTTAACCACAGTGTAACTAATGTACGAAATAGCTCCTTAGAAAAAGGAAAAGCTCAAATTTCTAAGTGAACATATTTATGTGGCATGGGAATTCATAAAAATAGGTTTCATTGTCACATAATGCGAGACATTAGATAAAAAGCATTTTCCCTCAGGCTGTTCCAGTAATAAGGTAAGTGGTCACTGGTAGCGAGTAAAGACATTTGTACTACCTAGAAGGTAAAGTTCTTATTGGAAAACCTTTTCAGGTCTCCCCTGGGTTCTCCACCTCACCACAAGTGTGATGGCCAGTGATTTTTCCACTAAAATAATTTGCTGAAATTTTAAAATGCTTCATGGCTAGTTATTTTTAAGTGACCCAGTACAGGAAGAATGTGGAGGGGGTGGAGTACCATGGGAACTCCTGCCTGTTAATGGAAAATTGTTGGAAAGAGGACTAAGGCATGGCAAGAAGTCTGAAGAGATTGCTATGTAAAAAAAACCCAAGTTTTTATTGTGGCAGGTGTGTGTGTGCTGGACCCCAGTAGGTATTGGGATACGTGCATTTTGTTTACTTCCATGGTGAAAGGCGATGCTAAGAATCAGTTTAACAGTGGAAACTTAAAAAAGTAAGAAGATGACTTTCATCACAGTAGTTGATAGGTGAGCCCCGGCCAGCAAGCAGGACTCTCCAAATGGGTTTTACCTTTAACATTCACAACATTAAACAGAATTTCATAGAATCCGTTACGTGATCTCTTCTGACAGATATTTTAAACAATTTATGTACAGCTTCAGCTAAGTTCATGGGAAACGTCACTGGCAATGTGTATCTCATTAAAAATTGGTGATAGTTCCTTTAGATTATGAAAACATTCATGGAGTCCGATGGTACTTTCTCCATCGCAACCAGACACTTTGCGATCCTCCTCTGTGCACTTACCACCCCATACACACCTGGCCCAGCATTGTCTAGCATTGGGGTCATTAACTATGGATCCATCTGTCCTCTGCTCAGCTCTGAGCTCCTTAGCTACCGCAGCTGTCTTCCTTGCTGTTGGATCCCTAGCTACCAGGACAGGACGTGTAGTTAGTGCCTGGTAGATGTTTATTGCGAGAAGGAAAGTAGGAGAGGAGCGTTCTGGATGGTGGAATTACTAATTAGTCCCTGTATTCAAAAGGCAGTAGTCTGAACTCCATGGCAGATGCTTCTGGGACACAGGAAATCCAACAGTCTTTAACTTGGAAGCTTCTGCGACATTTTGCAGGGGGAAATCTGTTAGTATTTGTTAAGGTCCCTTCTCCTATCTCGCTGATCAGCGCTCGAAATCAGACCCTCGTCTTACCTCAGTTATCTTCGAGGGGCCTCCACGCCTATCTCCATTCCATCCTCCACGTTGCCATTACACCTGTCTCTCTAAATTACTAGGAGCAGATTATCGTCCTGCTTAATGTCTGTTACTGGCTAACAATAATGTCCGTGACTGCTAGAGAGTCCTGCCCTCTTCACGGGACACGGAAGCCCTCTGTGGTCTGCCCAGTCACTCCCTCTCTCCCCTAGCTGGGACCCAGACATAGTTCATTTCTTAACAGGCCGTGTGCTTTGCTGTTTTCTCTGCGTGAAATGCTCTTGAGCTTCCTATTTCTGCCAGATGAGCACCTCTTCTATAGACGATCATCTGTCTGACTCCCCTTCAGGGAGTTTGCCACACCCTTCCCGGGGTCCCTGTCCAGTGCTTGTCCGCTCTCCCAATTATGACCTTATGTACTTGTCCTTTTGGTGCTGTTGCTGCTGCTGCTTTTTAAAAAGGTTTTAAAAGAGAGAGAAAGCACATGTCGGGGAAGGGGCAGAGGCAGAGGGAGAGAGAGAATCTCAGGCAGACTCTGTGCTGAGTGCAGAGCCTGACTCCGGGCTCGTTCCCACCACCGTGAGATCACGACCTGAGCAGATATCAAGTGTCAGATGCTCAACCAATTGAGACACCCAGGTGCCCCTGTCTTTTCTTCAGTGCCCCACTGCTCAGCTATGATGCCCAAGAATTAGAAGCTCCCATTTGCTAAGGGCTAACTGCATACCGGGCATTGTGTAGACTCAATTCCTACTGGATTAAAAAGTCCTCAGGGACAGGAACAGAAGCTTACCCTGGGGCTGAACATCTGATTGGCTGGGGGCTCTCTAAATAAAACATATTGGGTGAGTGTGAGTCTTTCCAACGTCTTTTAAAATAAGTAGGCAAGTAGTCTAAGCCATTTGAATGCAACGCTCATTTAGGTTTCATCCAGGCAGTTTTGGAAACGTGTGGTGGGTGATTATCACTCATTTACTCTGCTAGCTTGTTGTTGGGCACGTCATTGCACACTGGTAGGAGACAGACCACGGAGGAAACGCGGAGAGGTGGTTTCCACTTAACACTTAGAAGGTTGCCTGGAACGCTGAGAGGAAAGGAGAAGAAAGCCAGGAGAGTGATAGTGCTAAGTATAAAATGTAGATTCTTGGTTAAAGGAAAACCACTGTGAAATAGCTCATCACAGTTTCCTGTGACTTGAAATACTTCGTGACATACTTTCTGTTCTTCAGCTGCCATCTCCATCTCTCCTGTTCCTTTTTGCTTGTTTTCGATCCCAGTGTGAAGTTTCCTTACACCATCACTCTGCCAGCCCAGGGAGTGTTGCCTCAGAGAGCTTTGGGATTAGGGATCACATCTACGACTCTTCCCATTAGATCTGTCATCTTTCCCTTTATTTCATTTATACTTCATATATTGCCATCGTTATTTAGAAGTCATTTTGAAATGAATGCATTTCATGTATATATCTCTGTCTCTTTAATTCGTCTGCGAAGTCCTTGTAGCTAAGGACTTATTTTCCTTTCAAATTACCGGGAGTTCTTAGTACCATTCTTTGGTGGTTGTTATTAAATGTTAGAGTTTTGCTGAGTTAACTCATTGTTAAGTGTTTAAAACTTAGTGGATGGATGTATATAGTCCAGGCCCTGATGGATACTGTTTGCATTTATTTGGTAGCAATTGAGAGAGAAGTAGGCTGCCTGGCTTCAAATACTGACTTTGCTAGCTCTTTGCATTCTAACCTTTCTGTGTTGTAGTTTTTCATCTCTTCGCGAGGTCACAAGGAACATCATCTACTTCATCTACCTTATGGGTAGGAGGAGAATGGTGACAGGAGTATGTAAAACAGTTATAGTGCCCTGCACATAACGAGTGCTTGGTAAATATTAACCATTATGTGTTGTTTGTGCATACGAACACGGGAAAATAACACACAAAATATGTGCAGTTTATGCATACATAATTTACTCCTATGATTATAAATTTGACTTTTTAAATTGCAGGCATTTAAAAAAATTAAAGTGACATTAATTTTGAACTAGAAAGTGGAACATTGTTACTGTTATTTGTTTAAAAGAAAGAACTTCCTTATCGAGTGTTGTTGCTCAAAATCAGATTAGTTTGCTGCATGAAGCCTAGCCTAAAGATACTGGCTGTTGAAAGAACGGAGCAGAGCACACACTTATGGAAATGTGTTTCATGATTTTGTCCCATTTCTGTGCAGCCATTTTTAGCGTAGACATTCCACTGTAGCTGGGGCTCCTTAAAAACTCCTCTGTGTGAAATTCTGTGTCAGAGCAAACTTTATCATTGCAACAACTAATAATGTGCCTGCAGTTTGGGGCTATTACTGTAGAGTGGTGAAAAAAGGTTTTCATAAAGTGCCCCATCATGTTAGCAAATGAGGCCTGGAGAATGGACCGTACGTGGAAGCGTTACCTCCCTCCCCTCCCCCGCGCTGCAATAAGCAGCTCCATTTTTGAAGCATGGGCTTTATTATATTCACGCGTTTGGAAATGTATGCCATTACTGCTGACACGATACAGTATGGTTCTACTCTAGTTCATCATGCCATCAGTCAGTTTATAAAACTCAGTATCATCATTTTGTGATAAAATACAATTATAATAAGGGTTATAATTAGATGAGAGGGATGGACGACTCCTCTGGGAGTTCTTTCCTTCTAGAGTGTTCTCTGTCCAGACTGTTTATTGGATTCTGGGATTCCTACGCCTGTGTGCTCCTCCTTTCCCTTCTCTCCCACCGTAGAGGCTGCCAAGGTGGGGAGAGTTGTGTATGTGGTTTTGTATATAAATGCTGCATACATGTGTATGCTGGGGGTTGAGAGGGCGCTGTGTCCTCTGGAGAAAAGAGGGCCATTTTCTTAGCACACGGTGTCTTCCGTCTGCTCAGCCCAGGGCCCCGTCTCCCAAAGGAGTCCTTTTACTACTTTAACTGCCAGAGGTTTTTTCTTTTTCTGCCCAGCTGGAGACCCATTTTCTACATTGCACAGAGGCACAATGTGTTGTGGAGTAGTGGCTAGATTTCCAGGTTCTGTAGGGAGTAGGCGAGCCCCCTCACGCCCAGTTTCATGGCCAACTCAGAGCCGAATCTTGGAGCCCGGAGAACAAAGACTTCTGAGCGCTCCACTTCCATGTTGGCCACGGAAGGAGTGGGGAGGGCCCTTCAGCCGGAGGTGGTCAGGACCCCCATTGCCAAGCCAAAGGGGTTGTGAGGCTGGGGCTTCCTGTCTGCTTGGGACCTTCCCCTCCTTTAGCTGGCCTACAGTAGGAACTCTTCATGGCAGCAGCCCTCTGGTACTGAGCCGGGCTGTCAGTCCAGGGGGAAGCTTGCTGGGGCTGGCTTGGGGTTTGAGAGCCATTGCTTTGTTCCCCGGTTATGGGGACTGTACCTTTAGGGTACCCCTACAGCTCCCCTCCACCAGGCCAAGCTCTGAGTTCCCTGACACTCTGGATACCTATGTGTTTTGGCTCTCCCTGCTTCCCAGCAAGGTTTTTCTCTCCCACGGCTTGACTGGCTGGCTGGCTGGCTGGCCGTGTCCCTCATCACAGTGGTTTCCAACTCTATTTTGTGGGAATTCCTTGGTATGAATTTGGGAAAGAGCCTAGTTTAGGTTGTCATCGTATATTAGAAGTGCTGAGTTCTTAGTACGTGAAGGCTCACATGGGGTGAGCTGTGTGAGTTCAGGTTAGTGATGGTGCTTGTGTGGGTTGTAGGGGTTTGTAAATCAGACTAGAGCAGAAAAATCACCTCCCAAAATATCAAAACCTCGTTTTCACTTTACTATAAATTGCTGAGACCCCTTGTTTCTATCAGTCCCTCCTAATTTATATGTTCACTGATAGAATAGCCAAACTTCAGGGGCATTAGAAGAAGGCCTCTCCAACCTTGCAGAGGCCTGCAGATCACCTGGGGTCCTTTCAGATGTGGGCTGGGATTCAGCGTATTGTGGGCAAGGCCTGAGGTCCTCCTGCCTTTCTAACAAGCTCAGAAGGACTTTATCAAATTTCTGTCACTCAGTAGGACTTTCTCACCTCTTTCTGGGTTTACCTCAGAGCCCTACCTTACATACCCATTTATATTTTGTTTTGTTTTATTAATAGAGCCATTTCTGGTGTGCCTGTTTGCTTTATATCACTGAAATGATACGGATGTACATTTTTAAAAAAAGATTTATTTATTTGAGAGAGAGAAAGAAAGAGCACAAGCGGAGGGGGAGGGGCAGAGGGAGAGGGAGAGAGAGAATCCTCAAGCAGACTGCCCGATGAGCGTGGATCCTGACTTGGGGCTTGACCCCAGGACCCTGAGATCATGACCCGAGCCGAAATCAAGAGCCAGCCACTTAACTGACTGAGCGACCCGGCCGCTCCTTGGGTGTACATTTTAAGAACCTTCTGAGCTATCGAATGTGTTCCTGAGATACCATACAAAAGAAAAGGAGTTGCTTTTATTTTTTAAATGTTTTCCTTCTTAAATCATGTAAGCTTGTTCAAATTTTACAGAAATATTTTGAGCACCTGCAGTTTAGGTAGCTACTTTACTGGGAAAGGTGTCTTTTAACCTAACCATGTCGATATGAATTCTGGAGGCAAGAGGCTCTTAGAGAAGTAGGTGCTGCTGTGGCAAGTGAATTTAACAGGCAGGCAGGGCCCCATGAGGAGTCATAATGCAGACAGTCTTCCGTAGGAGTACCTGGCACATTGCTTCCCAGCCTTTCCTGGTCCACTCATGCTTCCGCCTCTAACCCCCATCCTGGACCAGAGAAGCCTCACTGCCTTTAACGTAAAGAATAGCCCTCCTTGTGTGCATGCATGGTCACACACATACATGTCCCCACACGTGCGCGCGTGCACATGTACACACACACAGACTGACAGACTGAGAACCTCAGCCAGTCTCGTCCTTGGCAGGACCCTGCCTCTTGAATCTGAGTGTTCCCTTTGGTGTTGAGGCTGCAGGAGGCATTGTCTCCCTGTCTCACTCGGGGCCACCTGTGACCATGTGCATGTTGGACACTGTCACAGAAAATTGACTTTCTTGAGGATTTCTGAGGTTCATCCAATGTAGTCTAGTATCTGTTCCACTTTTTTTTTCCTGGTTAATAAAGTGAAAAATTAGTGTTCTAATTTGCAGAAGAGTACGAGGCAGATACAGCCAAGGTCTTACTCGTGTAAGGAGAAGAAACTCTTCAACAAATAGGAAGGAATTGGTTCCAGGATATGTTATAAAGGTTATCATCCCAATTTGGGCTTCTTTATGGTTCTTTCTTTTTTAAAAATATTTATTTATTAAAAAATTTTTTTTCAGTTCGATTTAATTAACATATGCTGTATTGTTAGTTTCAGAGGTAGAAGCCAGTGATTCATCGGTTGCATCCAACACCCGCTGCTCGTCACTTCAGGTGCCCTTCTGTATGCCCATCACCTGCTTGCTCCATCCCCCCAGCTCCCCTCCAACAACCCTGTTTGTTTCCCACAGTTAAAAGTTTCTTATGGTTTGCCCCCCTCTTTGTTTTTGTCTTATTTTATTTTTCTTCCCTTCTCCCATGTTCATCTGTTCTGTTTTTAAATTCCACATATGCGTGAAATCATATGATAATTGTCTTTCTCTAACTTATTTCACTTAGCATAACACCCTCTAGTTCCAGCCACGTCATTGCAAATGGCAAGATCTCATTCTTTTTGATGACTGAGTAGTATTCCATTGTGTGTGTGTGTGTGTGTGTGTGTGTGTGTGTGTGTGTGTGTGTGTGTGTACACACCCCATTTTCTTTATCCATTCATTTGTTGATGGACACCTGGGCTCTTTCCATATTTTGGCCATTGTGGACATTGCTGCTATAAACATTGGGGCACATGTGCCCCTTTGGATCACTATGTTTGTATCCTTTGGATAAATACCTAGCAGTGCTGTCGAGTGGTAAGGTAGCTCTCTTTTTAACCTTTTGAGGAACCTCCATATTTTTTTCCAGAATGGCTTCACCAATTTACATTCCCATCAGCAGTATAAGAGGGTTCCCCATTTTCCACACCCTTGCCAACATTTGAGAGAGAGAGAGAGAGAGAGAGAGAGAGAGGGAATGGGCAAGTTCATGTAGGGGGAGAGGTGGAGGGGGAAGGAGAAAGGGAGAGAGAATCTTGAGTAGATTCTGCCACTGAGAACAGAGCCCCATGTGGGGCTTGATCTCACGACCCTGAGAACATGACCTGAGATTAAACCAAGAGTTGGATGCTTAATCCACTGAGCCACCAGGTGCCCCCTGTATGGTTCTCCTGGAGTTTTTAATTTAAGTGGGGCACCTTGTGGCTCAGTTGGTTAAGCATCTACCTTTGGGCTCAGGTCATGATCCTGAGATCCTGGAATCGAGCCCCGAGCTGGGGTCCTGGGATCAAGCCCTGCATTGGGCTCCCCGCTCAGCAGGGAGTCTGCTTCTCTCTCTCGCTCTCTCTCTGCTCCTCCCCATACCCCCGCTTGTACTCTCTCTCTCAAATCAATAAATAAAATCTTAAAAAAAAGAAAATATAGGTTAAGTTTCATAAGGAAAGAAACATGCTACTATTTTCAGCCTTTTTGCTTATTCTATTTTTTTTTAAAGATATTATTTATTTGACAGAGAGATAGAGAGCACAAGTAGGCAGAGTGGCAGGCAGAGGCAGAGGGAGAAGCAGACTCCCCACTGAGCAGGGAGACTGACACGGGGCTTGATCCCAGGATCCTGGGATCATGACTTGAGCAGAAGGCAGATGCTTAGCCATCTGAGCCACCCAGGTGCCCCATTTTTTGCTTATTCTAAATTATCTTCATCTCTGCCTTATTTCAAAGAGGATTTGATATAGCCTGTCTTGGTCTGTTTGGGCTTCTATGTCAAAAATCCCACAGACTGCATAGTTTATAGGCAACGGAAATGTATTTTTTACAGTTCTGGAGGCTAGAAAATCCAAGATCACGGCACTGGCACATTTGGTGTCTGGCCAGGGCCTACTTCCTGGTGCATGGATGGCTGTCTTCTTGCTGTGTCCGCACATGGCAGAAGGGGCAAGGGAGCTCTGTGAGGTCTGTTTTATAAGGCACTAATCCCCTCCTTGAGGGCTTCACCCATATGATCTAATCATCGTGCAAAGGTCCCCTTTCCAAGTACACATTGGCAATTATGGGAATTGTGTTTCAACATGTGGATTTGGGGGAGGGCATAAACATTCAGTATTTAGTATAGCCCACAAAGATTAAAAAATAAAATAAAATGTATAAAGAGAGGGGAGTGGAAAAAAAAATAGGGGTAGGGTCAGCTCACAACACATTTTCTAGAAGATGCTGTTCACTTGTTTGAAGTGAGCTGTGAATGGGGCTGACGGCTTCTAGGTTTCCTGAGCTAGTGATAGGATCCATGATGGCCCAGAGCTTAAGGTGGAACAGTTTCTCTTGGGCTGAGAGTTGGAAAAAATACCTTCTAAAGAGAAGACTCTTTGTGTAGTGAACTATATTCTCAGCAACATTCCTCAAATAGATGGTAGAGTGTTTTGTGGGGCTATTTTTCAAAAAGTCTTCCGATACAGGCTGATGGCGTGCGTATACATAATTTAGTGAAGACCTTTCCACAACGGCCCCAAATGATAAAGTCTAAATATCCAGCTCTCTGGCTGCCTCCAGAGATAAAATTACATCTGAAAGAATGTATGGGCTCCCTATCCATTATGCAGTCTTTTTTTTTTTTTTTAAGATTTATTTATTTGTTTATTTGAGAGGGGGAGAGAGAGAGAGAGTGTGTGTGTGCGCAAGTGGGGGTAGAGGCAGAGGGAGAGGAAGAAGCAGGCTCCCCGCTGAGCACGGGGCCCAATGTGGGGTTTGATCCCAGGACCCTGAGATCACGACCCGAGCCGAAAGCAGATGCTTAACCCACTGAGACACCCAGGTGCCCCATTATGCAGTCTTTTATAAGGATTATTTTGCCCCACTGAGCTATATTTTGAAACATTGTTAAGTTAAATTGCTTAAAAAAGGAAGAAAATATGTGACTTAAATCTTTCGTTAGCAGAAAATCATCAGCTTTAATTTCAGGGACAGTATATACAAAATAGATTCAATCCAGTGGCTGCTACTGATTGCTCAGTTTCCTAATTTGAAGAGTGAGAGGATTTAAATATATCCTTGACTTCCCTTTTTGTCTCTAAAGTCTTCTATAAGGTCTTGGCAAGTAAGAGTTGATATTCTCATACTGAGTAATTGAGGCGACATCAATAGACTGTTTACAACAGTCATGACAGTGTCTTGGGAATGAACAGGGCTTAGTGCAGTGCCCAGGGCTAGCTCGGGCAGGGCGCCATTGCTACGGCTAGGCTTGAGGCTCGAGGGGAGGGCGTGTTTACGGAAATTGTAGAGATTAGCTTCAGGGAACTATGCTGAGGGAGGCATCCAATCCTGGTAGAGAGCTGAGCTGGAGGAATGGCTACCCCACTTCACTCTTTTCCTCAGCCCTCTCCTGATGGAGTCCCTCATGGGCCAAGCCCAGCAAAAAGCCAGAGGGTTTCCATACACCTCAGCCTCCAGGGGCTCAGACTAAGGGAAGAAGAGTGGAGAGGGTGGAAAGACAAAGGAGAGATACCCAGCACTTTCTCTGACTTCATGTTCCTAAACAAACAGTAGGGTTTTTATCACAAGGTGAAAAAGTTGTGTCTTCGTGTTTTAGCTTCCTGAGGGACCTTATCTCTGGCTTACTGCTCTAGCTCCCAGGCTTCCCATAGCACCTGGTCTCTGGTACGGTTCAGTGAATAAAGGGCAGCTGGCATCAAAGCATACCTTAGGAAGGGGCTCTAAGTAAGTGGAAACAATCAAACTCTGCAGGGCCGAAGAAATAAAACAGAGCTGGGCTTTGTCCTGTGTTGTCCCGCTCGTCCTGAAATCTGTGAGAGAAGGGTTTTTAGACTGCAGGACAAAAATACAACCTTCACAACATTGCATTTGCTGCTTTCATCTTTATTATATTGGAGAAAACTCCCCATGTTCTGATCCAGAAATCTCACAGACGAATGACAAGATGGCACCGTGGCCTTGCCTGTGTGACAGGCTCTCTAGTGAAGAACAACTCTCTTAGGTTGCATTCACCGACATGATAGCTTGAAGCAAAATCGGCTTTGCCACAAAAATATTAAGATCTGAGGTCGGAGGGCACCTGGGTGGCTCAGTGGGTTAAAGCTTCTGCCTTTGGCTCGGGTCATGGTCTCGGGGTCCTGGGATCGAGCCCCACATCGGGCTCTCTGCTCGGCGGGGAGCATGCTTCCCGCTCTCTCTCTGCCTGCCTCTCTGCCAACTTGTGATCTCTCTCTGTCAAATAAATAAATAAAATCTTAAAAAAAAAAAAAAAAGATCTGAGGTCAGGTGTGGGAATGTACTCTCCTGAGGGAATTATGATCGTGGATCTTACCCCAGTTTCTTAAACAATTAGTACATGTGTCAACAAGTTCAATTGGAATATAATTTATATATAATAGAATCCATCCGTTCTGAGCATGCATTTCCACGAGTTTGGACACATACATAGTTGTATAATCACCATCACAATGAAAACATAGAATGTTTTTATCACCCCAAAAACTTTACTAGGGCCGCTTTGTGGTCAATCTCCTCCCTAATTCCTGACCCCAAGCCATCTCTAATCTGAGTTTTGTCACTATAGCTTTGCCTGTTGTAGAATTTTGTATAAATACAATCGTATTTATATTTTAGAATCAGCTTTTCAATTTCTACCAAACGTCTACTGGGGTTTTATTGTATATTTGTGTGTATATGTTTATACAAGTTAATAATATTTCTCTAAGTATATACACATGGCAAAAACGATCTAGGTAGTATAAAACGATTGAAAACGAAAAGACAAGTCTCCCACCCACTCTCTTGCATTTCCAGTCCCACTTCTCAGAGCCTACAGCACTTAACTGCCTCTATCTTTAGTTCTTCTGGAGGTTTTAGTTAATATCCAAACCACTCTTTCTTGACAGTGTCTATTGACATTGTGCAGTGAGAGGTGATGATTTGCTCATTACATTACCTCCTCTACTCTGCCACCTCCTCTCCCTTCCTCGCCGTAGTTGTTAGTTAGATCACCATTTGAATTGCCTGTACAGTTACCTTGGAACCTCAAATGCTTACTCTTGATTTCTTTTTTTTTCTTTTTCTTACTCTTGATTTTATACCTTAAATTAAATTTGCACTTTGAAGAAGAAAATAATGACATTATAGTTCTTGGACTAAATAAACCATCCTTTATGTAAAATAGCAATGTAAACCATAAATTTCAGGGAGGGTACCAGGCATGACGAGTCAAGTTACTTTGCCATTCTGTGTGTGCTCATGTGTGTGTTAATTGATATGATTCCCTTTTGTCTCGGTTGTATGTACATATTACAGACAGCCAAATAGATATCAGATGTTAAAAACTTAATTTTGGGGGGTGCCTGGGTGGCTCAGTCGGTTAAGCATCTGCCTTCGGCTCAGATCATGGTCTCAGGGTCCTAGGATCGAGTCCCGCATGGGGCTCCTTGCTTAGTGGGGAGTCTGCCTCTCCCTCTGCCTCTGCTGCTCCTCTTGCTCGCTCTCTCTCAAATAAATAAATAAGATCTTTAAAAAAAAAACCTTAATTTTTGTTAAAGAAAACTCAGAGGAAAATTGCAAGAGACTTGAAAAAAGCTGTGTCTGTTTTGCTTCTTTGCAAAGCAAACTAAGAAGGAGGTTTTCTGTTTCTAGCAAGAATGTGAAATTGAAAGCTAATGACATCCGAAAAAGTTAGCTAACAATAAAGATTTTTTTAAAAAGATTTTATTTATTTATTTGACAGAGAGTGAGAGATCATGAGTAGGCAGAGAGGCAGGCAGAGAGAGAGGGGGAAGCAGGTTCCCCACCGAGCAGAGAGCCTGATGCGGGGCTCAATCCCAGGACCCTGGGATCATGATCTGAGCCGAAGGCAGAGGCTTTAACCCACTGAGCCACCCAGACGCCCCAACAATAAAGATTTTATAAGCAAGGATTTTTATATTGGCAGCTAATTGAGTTAAAACATTCTTAGCCAAGTTATTAAAAAAAAAAAAAAACACCCATAAGAGTAATACTTACGAACACAAGCATACTTTCTTTGTGCTTCTATAAACAATCATGTTTGGGACATTAAAAGTGGATTCTGATTGTGGTTTCCCTCTAGTATGAGGAGCTGCAGGTGCAGACAGGATGAGTTAGTAATTTACCTTCTTGAAGTCTTCTTTGTAAGCTGTGACTTCATCATTGGACATCTGGTCTCCAGTTTGTGGGTCAGACTTCTCCATGGACTCTACAAACTAGAATGTGTCACCAAGCGCAGAGTCTTTTCTATGCTCAAGGTTACTATTGACTGTCAAATACTCAATGACTTCACTTAAGCATAGAGAGGTTTCTTAAAAAATTAAAGTATAATTAACAAACAGCGTTATGATAGTTTGAGGTGTACAACAGTTCTATACATTTCTCAGCGTTCATCAGTAGAAGTATACTCTTAGTCTCTTTTATCCATTTCACACATCACCTTCTTACCTCCTCTCTGGCAACCACCAATTTGTCCTCTGTTTTTGAGTCTGGTTTGTGTGTGTGTGTGTCTGTCTGTGTGGGTGTGGGGGGTGTCTCTCTTTTTCTTTGTTCGTTCATTTGTTTTGTTTCTTAAATTTTACATGAGTGAAATTATATGGTATTTGTCTTTCTCTGACTTACTTATTTCACTGAGCGTTTTACTTTCTGGATCCATCTATGTTGTTGCAAATGGCAAGATTTCATTGTTTTCTTATGGCTGAGTAATGTTCTGTTATTGTATACATACCATCTCTTCTTTATCCATTTATCTATGCATGGACATTTGGGTTGTTTCCATATCTTGGCTCTTGTAACTAATGCTTCAGTAAACATAGAGGTACATATATCTTTTTGAATTCATGTTTTCATTTTCTTGGGGTTAATACTCAGTAATGGAATTACTGGATCATATGGTAATTCTATTTTTAATTTTTTGAGGAATCTCCATACTGTTCCCACAGTGGCTACACCAAATTAATTTCCACCAGCAGTGAACTAGGGTTCCTTTTTCTCCACAACCTTACCAACACTTGTTATTTCTTGCATTTTTTCTTTTAGCCATTCTAACTGGTGTAAGGTGATATCTCACTGTGGTTTTAAATTGCATTTCCCTGGTGATGGGTGATGTTGAGCTTCATTTCATGTGTCCGTTGGCCATCTGTATGTCTTCTTTGAACAAATGTTTATTTAGATCCTCTGCTCATTTTTAAATCAGATTATTTTTTTCAGTGTGGAGTTGTTTAAGTTCTTTATATATTTTGGATATCAACTCCTTATTGGATGTATCACTTGCAAGTATCTTCTCCCATTGAGTAGATTACCTTTTTGTTTTGTTGATGTTTCCTTTGCTGTGTAAAAGTTTTTAGTTTTGTGTCGTCCCAATAGTTTATTCCTGCTTTTGTTTCCCTTGCCTGAGGAGATATATTTAGAAAAATGTTTCTATGACTGATGTGAAAGAGATTACTGCCTATGTTTTCTTCTGGGAATTTTATGGTTTCATGTCTCCCATTTAGGTCTTTGATCCATTTTGAGTTTATTTTTGTGTACAGTGTAAGAAACTGATCCAGTTTCACTCTTTTGCATGTAGCCGTCCAATTTTCCAGCACTATTTGTTGAAGAGACTGTCTTTTCTCCATTATGTAGTCTTCCTCATTGTATATCCTTTGTCATACATTAATTGATGGTATAGATATGGGTTTATTTCTGGGTTCTCAGTTTTGTTCCATGGATCTATGTGTCTGTTTTTGTGCCAATACCATACTGTTTTGATAACTGCAGCTTTGTAGTATATCTTGAAATCTGGAATTGTGATACCTCCAGCTTCGTTCTTTCTCAAGATACCTTTGGTTATTTAGAGTCTTTTTAGGTTCCATACACATTTTAGGATTATTAGTTCAGTTTTGTGAAAAATGTTAGCATTTTGGTAGGTATTGTGTTAAGTCTGTAGATTCCTTTGGATGATATGTACATTTTAATAATATTGGTTCTTCCAGTCCATGTACATGGAATATCTTTCCATTTGTTTGTGTCATCTTCTATGTCTTTCATCAGTGTTTTCTAGTTTTTAGAGTACAGGTCACTTCCTCGGTTAAGTTTATTCCTAGGTATTTTTAATTTTTGGTGCAATCGTAAGTGGAATTGTTTTCTTAATTACTCTCTCTGCTACTTTGCTACTATTGTGTAAAAATGCAACTGATTTCTTTTTTTAAAAAATTATTTTATTTATTTATTTGAGAGAGAGAGAGAGGGACAGCATGAGTGCACAAATAGAGGGGAGGGGCAGAGGGAGAGGAAGAAACAGACTCCCCACTGAGTAGGAAGCCTTGATTCGGGGCTCGATCCCAGGACCCTGAGATTATTACCTGAGCCGAAGGCAGATGCTTAACTGACTGAGCCACCCAGGCACCCCCATATTTCTGTATATTAATATTGTATCCTACAACTTACTGAATTCATTTATTCTGGTAGTTTCATGATGAAGTTTTCAGGGTTTCCTATGTATAGTATCATGTCATCTGTAAAAAGTGACAGTTTTACTTCTTCTTTACCAATTTGGATGCTTTTTTTTTTCTTATCTGATTGCTGTGGTTAGGACTTCCAGTACTATGTTGAATAAAAGTGGTGAGAATGGACATCCTTGTCTTGTTCCTGATCTTAGAGTAAAAACTCTGTTTTTCACCATTGAGTATGTTGTTAACTGTGGTTTTTCATAGGTGGCCTTTATTATGCTAAGATATGTTTCCTCTAAACCTATTTTGTTGAGAGTTTTTATCACAGATGTATGTTGTGATGATCATGATTTTTATCCCTTTCTTGTTAATGTGATGTATCACAACAATTTGTGAATATTGAACCACCTTTGAAATAAACAGTTTAATTAATTAATGAAATCTCACTCGATCATGGTGAGTGTTTTCTTTTAATGTGTGTTAGATTTGGTTTGCTAATATTTTGTTGAGGATTTTTACATCTATATTCATCAGAGATATGGGCTTGAAGTTCTGTTTTTTGGTAGTATTTTATCTAATTTTGATATTGGGGTAATGATCTTGTGGAATGAATCTGGAAACTTTCCTTCCTCTTCCTTTTTTTTTTTTTTTTTTTTTTGGAACAGTTGGAGAACAGGTATTAACTCTTGTTTAAATTTTTTTTTTTTTTTTTTCTTCTTTAAATGTTTGATAGTATTAACATGTGAAGCCATCTGGTCCTGGACTTTTTGGGGGAGTTGATTTCTGATTCATTTTCATTGGTAATGATCAGTCTGTTCAAATTTTCTACTTCTTCCTGATTCAGTTTTGGAATATTATATAGTTATAGGAATTTATCTATTTTGAAGAGATTTCATAATGTAAGACCAGACCCCTCTTACAGAAGCCACGATCTCAAGAAATTTGTTTAGCCAAATCTAACAATAACAAAAATGTATAATCTTCATGAGACCCAAACAACCATTTTACTTTCTTGGTGTGTTTATGTAGGCAAGATGGCTAAATTGGGAAATCACTGAAACAGCAATAGCTTCATAATCCATATCATGAACTCATTTGTTTTGTCACAAAATGCACCAATTTCTGTAGTTCATACAAAAGTGAGATCCAAAGCACAGAAGGCAATCATCAAGTAGTTCCCTTTAAAGTTGTCAAGGCTTTGATCTCTTCATTGACAGCAGCTGCATCTTTAAAATAGTAAGATGACAGTAGGAACATAACATAAGAACTGGTGCTGAAATAGAGTTTTGAATGACCAGAACAAGAAGACATTATGTTTGCCGAGCTATTTGTTCAGGGGAAGTTGCTTACATGTTATGCAAATAAAGCCTGAGGTAACCTTCCCACAGTGGTTACCATATTCCTATTTTGTAACTTTCAATAATATTTATAAATTTGTATTTCTTGTTTTACTAACTTTCAACAGTATCTCTTTATTCTCTACTTTCTGCCCTTTCTCTTCCTCCCCTATCCCACTTTACTGTGAAGTTATTATGATTGAAAATATACATTCTGAAATTAGTCATCAGTGCTTTGTATATAGGTTGATTTTTGAAAGACAAAAGCTCAAAGTAGGTTTCATTGCAGCATACAGGGGTGTGCTACGGTTAGATTTCTTTCCTGTGGTTCCAATGCCACATTTTTGTCCTCAAGAAATAATTTCAAATAAGTTATTTTTCTAATATACCCACCACATTTGGCTGCATTTTAGTGGGTTTCGTATTTGCACTGTGACTTTCTTTTGCGTTTTCGCCTTCCTGGAGTTCCTTATTGCCTTTCATTTTTCTCATTGAGAGACATAGAATGCCTTCTACTATGTCCCTTTACATCCACTCTCCACCCTTCTTTGCTCTACTCTCTGCCTCTATGGATTGCATTGGCAGGATATCATGCTTGATGGCTTCTAGGTGGGTCCAGCCAATAAGGGAAACCAAGATGAACAAGAGTGGGGAGAATGAGGTCAGTATATGCATTCTGCTGGAAACTTGATCATCTGGCTATGTTCTTCTACTGAAGGTCAGTTTTCCTCTCAAGGTAGCATTCTTTTTTTTTTTTTTTAAGATTTTATTTTATTTTTTAAAAAATTTAAAAGGATTTTTATTTACTTAGGGGCAAGAAAGAGAGAGAGAGAGAACGAGTATGAGTGGGGTCAGGGGCAGAAGGTCAAGAAGACCCCCCACTGAGTGCAGAGCCTGATGTGGGGCTCAATCCCAGGACCCTGAGATCACAACCTGAGCCAAAATCAAGAGTCGGCCGTTTAACTGACTGAGCCACCCAGGAGCCTCTAAGTGGGCCCTAAGGAATTTAAATTATTTTTAAATAATGTCTACACCCAAAGAGGGGCTCAAAATCACAGCTCTGAGATCAAGAGTCACATGCTGTATTGACTGAGCCAGCCAGGTGTCCCTTAAGGTAGCATTCTTGGAACCCTCTGCCTTTTTTATTTGATTACTTACTCCTCTTTTCTCTTTGATCTTAGAGAGGGGTGACAGTCCCAGTGCTGCTAGTCCCTCACTTTACTGCACACTCTTTTCCTCAGTTTCAAATAGAACCAAAATTATCATAATCTGCGGTTCCACTCGTTTCCTGTTGGTTTCTTAACTGATGCCATAGGGTTTTAAGAAGAAGCAAGATTCAGAAGTTGAGGTTTGTTTACTATTCTGATTTAACATGAAAGAACCAAGAAGGCTGACTGGGCTCTCTTTTGATATGGCTGGGGCAGTCTTCACTTTCCGGCGATCAGGCAGGGAGCTCACTACCGTACACTGCTCTCATAACCACTTTCCTCCCAAAGCCAAAATTGTAACAGTTTTCATTCTGGGAACACCTGTGTCTCCTTGTCAGCTGCTTCAGTTCTCCTCAGTTCAGTTTCTTTAAAGAGGAGCCCTCTATTTTTTTACATGTTTTTTTTTTTGTTGTTGTTTTGTTTTTTGTGTTTTGTTTTTTTTTTTTTTTTTTGCTTTATTTTTTATTTGGTCCTGCCGGTAAACTTCTTGAACTCTGTGCCCTGGTTTGGGAAAAGCAGAGAGGAGTTGTTTCCTAACAACCTTCCTGCCCAAATCTTATCAGCATAAAACATCAGTCATTTTATTATGTTCACAGATTCTTTGGGTCAGGAATTCAGAAAGGCCAAAGCAGGAATGGCTCTTCTCTGTTCCACAATGTCTGGGGGTCCGGGGGGCCTGGAACACCTGGGCCTGGAATGGCTGGGATTGCAACAGCAGGGGCTGGAGGAGCCCCTTCTCAGATGACTTCTTGATTCACATGGCTTATGCCCAGGCAAGGGTGGCTTAAGGAAGACTCGCTTTTGGAACCCTGAGCCACCACATCAGAAATCTTCCTACCCCGTGGATGCTATTCCGGAGAGAGTACATGTCCCTGTTACTGTTGAAAGTTCCAACTGAGCCATGACCTCAGTTTATACTTCCTTTTCCATTATGGAAAAAGCAGGATCTCGCTTACTTTTGAACAACTTATTTAAAAAAAAAAATAGTGTTGTCAGTTAGGCTCTTATGCTAAGTCCCTGGCAGTAGTTTATGATTCTTTCCTGGTAGAAGTACAAGTGTCAGAGTCATCTCTGACTTCACCCAGTACTGGTTTATCAAAGCAATGCAGGCAGCTCTGGGGGTGTGGGAGTGGTGTTTGAATACAGCAGGTTTCACAGAGTAGCTTGTCTTCGCTGTGTTCTACGCACCTCTGCCTGCTAGTGACTCGTCAGAGAAAGGCTTTGTTCAATTTGGATTTCTTCAGTGCAAAATTTGGATTTTGCACACAAAATACAGATAACTACAATCAGTAATGTTGTTGGCCAACCAAATTCAAACGGAGCTGCAGACCTGACACCCTATATCATCTGAGCAAATGGATGGAACCAGGACAACATGCATAATTGGACATCAGCTTCTTGCCGCTGTCCCTTGCCTCCGTAAATCGGGAGCTATGTACTTCAAACATGAGGATCCGTAAACTGTGAGAGTGATGAACTGTTGCCTAGCCAAGTTATGCACCAGTGAATGCTATCATAATTTTCCATTTTTTCTCATTTACTGTTTAAATAGACTGGGCACGTCTATCAGACTGAAGGATGTGTGCAGCCTTAGTGAAGGAGGATTGTTCTGTAGAGACTGAGATTGAGAAGATATTTGAGATCCAACAGGCTTTTTTTTCTCTTTTTTCCCTCTGTTGTTAGTATGCTTTCACTTCTGGGAAATGGAATTGCTACCCAGCCAATAGCCTTCCAGCAGCAGTCTTTTTTGTTAAATGTGTAAACGAAGCCGGTCTTTATTACATGAGTCTTCTCTATGATCATTTTAATCAAGGATAAGATACTCTGAACTAAGGATGGGTTTGAGTGGTGACTTTCCTATCTGTAGGATTGTCACTTCCTTGAGGGCTGAAAGGAAAAGTTTCTCATCTTGAAAGACACGTGGTACCCAGTGTGGTTTCGGCCATGTGGTAGATACGTAGAAATCTGTTACACAGAAGGGAAAGAGGGGCTTTCCCCCATCTGCTGGTTTAAATAAGATCTTTGTCTTCTGTGTCCTTTTGAATGGTGACAGGATTGGTGGCCTCTAGGGAGTGGGTGGAAACTGTTCATACATTTCAGTTGGAAATGGGTTCTTCTGACAGTTTATCTATGAAGAGCCATCTCCATGTGGAATTAGACCGCTGTAGTTTTTAGCAAATGACTTTGCACCAGTAGTCACTTGGCAGGCTACTATGTATATTCAGTGATATTCAGTGGAAAGTCTTTTTATCAGAGGAGTATTAACCAACTTTTCCTTCTTCTAGTTCTGCTGCACTGGAGGAAGTATAGGTGGGATTTTTAGCGTTTAATGCCCATTTCCATTCATACAGGGAGTAGTGACCTAAAATTTGTCAACTTTGTATACAAGGGTGTCCCCCGTCTCCCCCCCCCCCCAATACATCTAGTTATTTACTTGCTTTTCTTTCCTGCATTTGTGTTTGGATACTAGATTCAGTGCTATGTTTTGATCAAAGTATTTACTAACATAGCTAGATGGCAATTGAAACGCCATTCATTTGCTACTTGTTTTAAATGATTGATGATGAAGAAAAAAACTAACTGAGGAGTAGTTAAGGAGTATCCAGACAGTAACTTGTGGTCATCTATCCATTTTAATATTTTCTGTGGCTCAGAGGCTGCAATTTTGTCATTGTGAAGGAGTGATTATATGATATTAAAATGACGGGCCTATGATTATTGCTGAGTAAATTTGTATCTTTAGAAGAAGTAAAAAAAATAACCCATCTCACTATACCTTTACTTAGTAACCATCTTAGATTTTAAAGTGTCTTAGTACTTATGGGATATCAAGACCATGTAAGTTAGAGTATACATTGTAGAGATCTGGAAACTTTGTAATTAAGCCATTTTTCCCCCAGGATACTGTAAGATGTTATCTCACTAGACATAGTAAAATGGAGTTGATAATAGGATTATCATTTTCCTTGACAATAGATTATCAGCATTATATTGCACTTATTATGACAGATTTGGCAAACAGAACGCCATAACTGGCTTTGGTCATTGGACTACTCATGGAAAAAAGTGTTTTGGAAGTCTTCAAGCAGGTGGAAACCATCAATGAGAGTCCCTTGAACTACTTTGTCCAGTGGACATGAATTTGGTCGAAGTAATTGATTACCTATCAGAGGAAAGTAGCTATCTCAATTTTTTTAATATATCACAAAGAGTTAGACAATTGTTTTGTTTTTTTTTTTTCTTTTTTTGAGAAAGAGAGAAAGTGGGAGGTAGGTAGAGAGAGTCTTAACAGGCTACACACCCAATGTGTAGTCTGACGTGGGGCTAGATCTCACAACCCTGATATCATGACCTGATCTGAAATCAAGAGTCGAACACTTCACCAACCAAAACACTCAGGTGTCCTGACAGTTTTTTTTAATAAAAGAAAAGTAAATTGGTTTGGATTTTAAGGTTTATTCATAAAAACAATTTTTTCAGCTTTATTGAGGTAAAATTGACAGATACAATTATATAAAAACAATTTGTTTTAATTTCAGATATCAAAGTAGAAATCTGTGTAACATAGGTCAGTCCTTAAGCCAAACTTTAGACCAAAAGAAACAGAATATTGACTTTTTCAGAATTATTTTAGGAAAAAGAAGACTATATTTTCCTCCCCAAACTGGGGCAAGCTGAGCCTTCTGACACGTTTACCATTGTCTTAGGTCTTTGGAGAGTCTTAGACATAGCACTTAGGGGGCTTTGTCTAGAGAGTGCTCTTCTAACCTCCCATCAGTGGTGCTAACAAGGGTGCCAGTCACTTGTACACATCTTCACCCTTTATTTATTTATTTATTTCCTTCACCTTCCTTTAAAAACACCTTTAAGATTTTATTTATTTATTTGACAGAGACAGAGAGATCACAAGTAGGCAGAGAGGCAGGCAGAGGGAGAGGGGGGAAGCAGGCTCCCGGCTAAGCAGAGAGCCTGATACGGGGCTCGATCCTAGGACCCTGAGATCATGCCCTGAGCTGAAGGCAGAGGCTTTAACCCACTGAGCCACCCAGGCGCCCCTAAAAACACCTTTAAATATTGCTGCCTGAAAGCAGGGTTCCTGCCACTGAGCTGTCGGTGGAATGACAACTGGGAGTTGACCCATGTGCCTTGTGTTTGTGTTACAGTTGGCGGGAAGGCCTGCTCAGAGCCTAAGAGCATTTGGGGTTCTCTGCAATGATCGGAGGCCTGAAGCCAGAATAAAGCTCTCCCTCGCTGCTGAACTCGTTACACACAATGAGCGGTTTCCTGTCATTTAACAGGGCAGGAAAAGTCGCTGGGATCATAGGTCTCCTCCTTGATGAGAAGTAGGATAAGGTGTGGCACGTGACTTTCGTTTCTGGGCAGTTACTGACTTACTGATCACAGAGGGGTCTTTCTTTTCTTCTTGAAAATTTAATCTAATTTAATTTAAATTCCAGGATAGTTAACATACAGGTTGTATTAGTTTCAGGGTGGTCTCCAGGGAGTTCCTAGACTCCGGATGGGTGAGAAGTGGGGCTCCTGACCAAGCTGCTTCAGGTGTGGTGTGAGGCCGTGAGGCCGCGTGTCCAGTAGCAACGTTCTGCCGACTGGCCTGTGAGTGAAAATCACCAGACACCTAACTACCTGGTCAAACCACTTAAAGCAGGTTCATTTTGTGCCTTTGAATCATGTGTTGTTCTGGAAAGGAGGTGGTCCTCTTGGCTGAACCCGGCTCGTTCCACAAGATGGTACACACAGTTATTTAAATTGGTCATTTCCTCAGTTGAAATGGTTCTGGAGAACTTACCATCTTAACAGAGGCAGGAGTCCCAGAGCCTGGGCAATATAACCAGTTCCAGGGAAACAAATGTGGGAAAGATGTAAATGCCCTGACTGAAATCATGATCTGCACGGATGATCGTTTTCTCTGTAATGTGACATCATCAGTATTGTCCTTTACTTGGAACAGAAATGCAGCGCATGCTGATAAATTTTTAGTACTTGTTTTCATCTCGTCACCACAAAGAATTTAAGAACATTTTTTACGTTTTTTGTTATATTCAAAAAAGGAACTTCTCATCCCTTAGCTATCACCATCTGACTCCCCCCACCCCCAAACTCACCTCCTGCAGCCTTAGGCAATTGCTGGTCTATTTTTGGTCTCTATAGATTGGTCTCTCCTAGACATTTTATATAAATGGGATCATGTAATATATAGTCCTTTGTGATTGGCTTGTTTCACTTGGCATAATGTTTTTAAGGCTCATCCATGTGTGTGCATGCGTGTATGTATATATATATACATATATATATATTTCACATATCAGTACTTCATTCCTTTTTATGACTGAATAATACTCCATTTTATGGGTATACCACATTGTTTATCCCTTCATCAGTATATTTGAGTTGCCTCCAGTTTTTGGCTATTAAAATAATGTCTTCTGTGAACATTCATATGCAAGTTTTTGGATAGATTTGGATATTTCTCTTGGATAGATACCCAGGAATAGAGAGACATTGTATTTTACAGTGTTTGTTTGTTTTGTTTTTTTTCTTTTTCTCTGGAAACTGAAGGGGATACCTTCCTTGGTGATGTGGACTCAGTGTTGGAGAGACCACTGAACAGGAGGCAGGACTGTGGGTCAGACTTCCGGGTCTGCCCCTTACTGGTCATTTGTTAGGAAATTCACTCTATTTCCTCAGCTGTAGAATGAGGTCGTCTTTTATCAGGCAATCTTTAAGGTCACTTCCAAGTTAAAAAATTTTCCTGAGTGACAATAAAAGGCTTTCAAAATATGAAGGAAAATATTTCCAGTGAGGTCTAAATAACAAACCACACCTCACTAAAGTCCCTAGATGTTGTTTTATTTGCTTCCTAGTTTGAAAACAACTTGGACTTTAATATTTATTTAGTTAAATGTTTGTGTGTTTTTCAATAAAAATAAGTAAATGCTCTTTTAAAAAAAACTGGATGAATATAGAACCAAAATTCTTCAAATTTATGTTACAGATATCTACTTTAACATTTTGTTGTATTTCCTGTCAGTTTTTTTCTCCACTTTAGGTTTTTTTTTATTTATTGAGGTGTAATCATACTCAGGTCAGCTTTTTGTTGAGACTCTGTTTTGATTATCCTCACACTCATCTTGATTTCACTTTGATGCTTTTTATTCTGATTGAAGGACTTGTGAGAGTGGAAAGTCTTTGGATGTAAATGACTTTGGGAAAGCCACAAAAATTTTGGAAGTGAAAAAGTGTCTCCAAAAGTGTGTTTCAGTTAGAGTAGTGTGTAGAAAGATTTGTAAACGGTAGACAGACATGAGGCTGTATATGAGTTTGAAAATCAGTTTCATGCCACAGGGCAGCTCATTCATTTCCTCTTTCTGTATTTTGACTGATTTAGATGCCATCAAAATCACATCCTTCTTTTTTTCACAATGTTATCTATTCAAAACATTTTGGATTCAAGTCTTCCCAGAAAACATGCTCCCAAGATTCTTTCCTGTGTTGGAAGGAAGTTTGATGAACTCGAGTTGCCTTTTGCCTATTAATGTGTTTTCATACTCAACGACTTGAGAATTTACGTTGACCATTTCTGGTTCTTGAGAGACCACTCTGTACGGTAGAGGAGGCCCTTCTTCTCTGGGGGCCAGATGGTCCACTTTTTTCTGGGACCTTTCCCAAAGTGAACCTGGAGGCTGAAGGGTCCCCTCCCTACTGGCACCAAGGCTTTCGGAGAGCTCCCGTGTTGGTTCCTGGGGACACCGTCACCCTTCTATAGCAGTGGGAGTTAGCGAGATACGCATTCCCTCACTTTCTCCTCCCATTTTTAAAAAACTTGTGCCATCAAACCCAACTTTCTCACAGCGGTCCTTTTGGATATAATAAATACTGTTTTGTATTTATTCAGTCAACATTATAGAGCACCTACTAAGTGTCAGGCACTGGTAGGCACTGGGATTAAAGAGATTCAAGTCACAGTTCTTGCTTCGATGAAATTCAGTACTGATTGCACAATCCTTAAAAATCTGGCTGGAAAACGTGGAGAAAAAAGTGCTAGTTTTTGTTGTTGTTGTTAAAAAAACAACAACCCTGTTTTGAATGAATGTAGGGTTTTCCTACAGAAGATTTATACAGCTGTCAGGTTAATCCTTATAAAACACAGCTTTCATTATCTCATGTTTTCAGCTCAAGAAAACATAATAAATCACTATTACTTAGAGATTAAAATTTATTTATTTCCTAATAATTCCTGCAACTGTTTAAAATTGGATAAATGGATTAAGCCAGGCTTAGAGCCCTTCCGTTAGGGGTTTGGATTCCTTTTGTCCTCCAGGGCTTTCGCCAATAGACCATGTGTGGAAGAATATCCAATCAAATGAGTAACAAAGGCCATTTTATCAATCTGGGCACACCTCACTCCTTGACGATGTGCAGCAGTGTGGCCTAAGCTTGACATTGAATCTGTGGACTGGGGCTCTGCAAATAAAGAGTGAGGCAAATCCAAGTTTGTTACTGAAAATAACTCCATGTACATAAGCCCTTTACTTGTAAGAACTCACGGAATTCTTACGATAACTCGGTGAGGTAGCTGTGACAATTACCACATTTTTAGGTGAGAAAGCTGAAGCACATAGAAATTAACCAACTTGTGCAAGGATATGTAAGTTCGTAAGGGACATTGATGCAACCTGAACACAGGGAAGCTGGCATAAGGACCAGCAAAGGCAACTGTTAAGATCCACTAGGTGTCCGTGATGACTGCTAGCCTTGCTTCCTTAATTGCAGGTACAGGACAGGTGGAAGTGTGGCGTCTTGTTGCTCTTCAAAGCAGTGGCTCCACCCAAGAGGAAGCCAGCCCCCTGAATGTCAGATGCTGAGTGAGCAGGTCACTCAGCACATGGAGCTCCCTCATTTGGGAGGGGGTGACTAGGAGATGGAGGCATAAGTCAGAAGAGCAACAAGAGCGTCCACATCCCTTGGCAGAGGCAGTAATGCAGAGGTTCTAAAAGGCCTCAAGCTTCCCCAGTGCCATCCAGCAAGAGACCTCTACCTCATACTTGCCAGTCTGTTCCCACTTAATGTTTTCATACTCGGGACCATCCTTCTTTTCTGGGACTTAGAGCCTTTGGGAGAGACTCAGATGTATTTTGATCTGTTTGTGCACTGAACTCTTGTAGCATTTCTGGTCTTCATCTATGGTAAACATGCTCTAATAGGATAAAATCTAGTAGGCACGGTCTGATATACAGGGCCGACTATCTCAAATGTATATTAATCTGTAAAAAATGTACTTTGATGCTTGCTATTTTCATACAGCTTATTTTAGGACTTTGACACACTTGTACTTCTATTTAATCTTATATTGTTATTTAATTGCTTTGCGAGTGCCTGATTTAGCTCTTTAGCTAAATTGCAATGTCCTTAAGACCAGAATGTGATATATATTAAATATATATTGCGTACCAGCAAGGTGGTTGATAAATATCTAATGGGTTTCTTCATCCCTCCTTCTTTCTCTTTTTCCCTCCTTCCCTCCTTCCCTTTTGTAGCACCTCTTGTCCCTTAGGCCATTGATATAAAGATTAGAACTGAGGATAGAAATGGTTAGGGCAACGGATAGGAGCATTATACAATTCAAGGACAGAATAGAATTGTGTAGACTTGATACTTTTTTGGAAGTTTATTTTCTGGACATACTTGTTGTCTAGCCGGGGTCCAGCTGATGTGTTTCTTCCTTCCCATGTGATCCATCCTTTGGTGGCTCCGCTCAGCAGAGTAGACCTCTGAGGCAGAGTCCCGAGTTTTGGACTCATGCAGCCTGGTTAGCTTATACTAACCAGGCAGTATACAAAGCTTTCATGGCAGAGAATAGGAAACAAAATGTGGGTGGATGAGTGTGAATCCATTACTAATCCTGGGCCTAGACCTTAGGGCACATGCGCAAATGGATTGGAGATGACCTTTATGCCTCTTTGAGCCTATTTTCTCATCTGTAAAATGGGACTAAATCATAGGGCAGTGTGAGCATTCAATGAGAGAATGTAGAAGGATTCTTAGCATGATGGCTGGCATTTGTTAAGCACTGAAGAAATGTCAGTTATTATTATACCCAGCTGTGGTGGCACGAACATTCTCATATGCTGCCCAGGTTAAAGAAGCTCGCCTGCGAGTGTGAACTCCTAGAGGGTTGTAACTACTCAGTTGCATGTGATTTCTAGTGAGAGTGCCACGTATGGAGCCACCTTGTTGCTGAAATGGTGGTATGAGTATCCTTAAGTAGCTGGCTGTCAGGTCTGTCAAACACAGCCTCACGTCAACTGTGACAAACAAATGGAGCAAAGATCTCTAAAGAAAATTAAAAAAAAAAAATTTCAAGGAAATAAGCTACTCATATCTTTTGCTCATTCTTGAGACTCTCAACCACCTGATGAACTCAAAATTCAAATAAAAAATCTTATGTGCCAAGATGTTATGAGGAATAATTGAGAACCTTCTAAATGCTTCAAAAATAGGCAGGTACATTAAGATAAACTGTAGTATATCCTTTCTATTCAATGTCATATGGGTTTTATAAATGTTTCCCACATTTTAAGTAACATGGAAAAATATTTTGCTTATCGCGTGACATGAAAAACACTGGAATAATATTTCACGAAGCATGAGCTCAACTATATTAAGATGGTTTTAGAAAATAGGCTGGATTGAAATACCTCAAAATTTAACAGTGGTTATATTTGAATGATGTTGGAATTATGGATAAAATTTCCCCTCCCATTTTACTTCTCTGTGCTTTCAATATTTACATGATATATGTGTATTATTTTTGTAAGAAAAAAATAAACTTTTTAATAAGGGGTAAGTAAATGTATGTAGGTGGTAGACAAAAGCCATGGTATTTGGCTTGCATTTTCATGATGAAAACTGGATTGTTTGTTACATATTCCTCAAAGAGAAATAAAATTTAGCATAAGCTAAATTAAAGACATAGTACTTTGGAGAATTTGAGAGAGGTTTAGCTGTGTTTTGAGGATTTTAGAGAGGCCACGGAAATATCAAGCTCCAGCCAGCATTCATAGACATGTGTCAGTTTTCTTTTCTAGCACTGAAGTTTGGTATTCTCAGACATGCTGATCAGTGGAGGTTTGGGACTGTCATTTTCTTCTAAATGTCTGGCAGCTATAAGCTTGCAGCTCTCAGCAGACGAAGTGAAAATGTATTTTTGATATTAAACATCTTTCTAGGGAAAGAGGCCCAGCAAAACCATCATTCATAGCTCACATTCAGGCAACACTTTAAGCTCCCTTTCTAACCCTGCTCCTATGATATTTAATAGCCAGGCATGTTCACCAGATGTTCCTCAACTCCTTCTATTTACCTAATCGTTTCCAGCAATTCGCTGTATGTTTTTCTACTTATAAATAAATACATACCAAATAGTCGCCTTTTTTTTATGGCTATGCTTCAGTATATTTATTTGTTTTAAAGCAGGAAAATGTCTAGTAGGCCCTGAGTACTTTTATGTCTTTTCCACACATAGAACTATATTTATGTCTTTAAAATGTATATTCTCAGTATGGCTAATTTGGAAAATGCATAAGATGTATGAATAAGAAGTTCTGGGTGCCTTGTTGGTGGAGCATGCGACTCTTGGTCTCGGGATCGTGAGTTTGAGCCCCATGTTGGGTGTAGAGCTTATTTTAAAAAGAAGATACTTACTCAGGGTTAACTGCTATTAACATTTTTGGTATGTTTCATTTCCTTGATTTTAATAATGCTTTTTCATAAATGTTACCAATTCTGTATTTATTGTCTAGCTTGCTTTTATTGCCTGTCTTATTCATGTTGATGCATATAGAACTCATTCTTTTTTTTTTTTAGAACTCATTCTTTTCTTTATTTTTAAAAATATTTTATTTATTTATTTGACAGAGAGAGAGATCACAAGTAGGCAGAGAGGCAGGCAGAGAGAGAGGGGGAAGCAGGCTCCCCGCTGAGCAGAGAGCCCGATGTGGGGCTCGATCCCAGGACCCTGACATCATGACCTGAGCTGAAGGCAGAGGCTTTAACCCACTGAGCCTCCCAGCCCCCCCCAAATTC
>CM052895.1:50103191-50120505 GCA_028534135.1 Potos flavus
ACACACACACACACACACACACACGCCACATCTTCTTTATCCATTCATCAATTGATGGACACTTGGGCTGCTTCCATAACTTGGCTATTGTAAATAATGCTGCTATAAACATAAGGGTGCATGTATCCCATTGAATAAGTTTTTTGTAAATACCCAGTAGTGGAACTACTGGATCATAGGTTGGTTCTGTTTTCAATTTTTTGAGGAAGCTCCATACTGTTTTCCACAGCGGCTACACCAGTTTGCATTCCCACCAACAGTGCAAGAGGATTCTTTTTTCTCCACATCCTCATCAACTCTTGTTCCTTTGTGTTTGATTTTAGCCCATCTGACCAGTGTGAGGTGATCTCACTGTAGTTTTGATTTGCATTTCCCTGATAATGAGTGATGTTGAGCATCTTTTCATGTGTCTGTTGGCCATCTGGATGTCTTCTTTGGAAAAATGTTCATGTCTTCTATTTTTTAATTGGATTTTTTGTTTTTTTGGGTGTTGAGTTTTATAAGTTCTCTCTCTTTTTGTGCATAAGAGGAAACTGAAGAACACAAGAAGCAAAGAACAAAGTCGTCCATAATCATAAGCAGTTTATAGTGTGACTTCTAGGTCCCATGTGTGTATCTACACAACTAAGCATTTTAATGTAGTTAAGAGCCTATAGTTATGTATCATGCTTTTTTTTACACACCATGAATATTTACCATTTCAAAGTCTCAAAATTATGAGTATTTTGATAACCAATAATATACTACACCAACTCAATCTGAAAGGAAAAAAACATAATCCTGCCTTCCTTGGCAACAAAATTTCAAGATAAAGACAAAAATGGCAACAGGCCTCTAGATAAAGATATTGGCAGAGGTATAATTAACTGCATTCCCTTAATGTTCAATTAAACATGAGCCATAAAGTAACAGAGTACACAATGTATAATGCTTCTAAAAGAATTCATTATCCAATCTACACTATGCAAATATTAGCAAGAAGGTATGTTTCCACTGAATCACTTAATGTATTCCTATAGCACAGCCAAAGGAGATGCACACACATTGAGAGTTATCATGAAAATGTAAATATGAACACGTGTGCATATATCTTTCCCTTTATATTTCCATCTGCCCCTCTGCTGCCAACCTAATGAATAAGTCCAGGTGTACATTTCTCTGAGACAGCTTAACAATTCAATGTCCAAGATGCTTCTTTCCTATCAATTATAACAAAAAGAAACTTCCAAGTTGGTTAATTCACTAGCTGTACGTTTTATCATACATTATAACTGCAGGACATCCAAAAAGCTTAGAACCTTGTCCACAACAAACACGGGTACTTTACAAAAACACACATATAGATCTATGGTTATGACTTAAAACTGTCTTCTAGATATGGAGATACTAGCAAAAAGCCCTTCCCTTGCCGAGTTTTTTAAATTCTTTATATATATTTGGATACTAACCGTTTATCAGATTTGTCGTTTGCAAATATCATCTCCCATTCTGTAGGCTGTCTTTGAGTTTTGTTGATTGTTTCTTTCGCTGTGCAGAAGCTTTTAATATTGATGAAGTCTCTATAGTTTATTTTTGCTTTTGTTTCCTGTGCCTCAGGAGACATATCTAGAAAAAAGCTATTGTGGCCGATGCCTGAGAAGTTACTGCCTGTGCTGTCTTCTAGGATTTTTATGGTTTTAGGTCTCACATTCAGGTCTTTAATCCATTTTGAGTTTATTTTTGTGTATGGTGTAAGATAGTGGTCCAGTTTCATTCTTTTGCATATTGCTGTCCAGTTTTCCCAACATCATTTGTTGAAGAGGCTTTTTCCCACATTGGATACTCTTTCTTGCTTCGTAGAAGATTAATTGACCATATAATTATGAGTTTATTTCTGGATTTTCTATTCTGTTCCATGGATCTTTGTGCCTGTTTTTATGCCAGTACCACACTGTTTTGATTACTATAGCTTTGTAGTATATCTTGAAGTCCAGAATTGTGATGCCTCCAGCTTTGTTCTTCTTTTTCAAGATTCTTAGGCAATTCAGGGTCTTCTGTAGTTCCATATAAATTTTAGGAGTGTATGTTCTAGTTCTGTGAAAAACGCTGTTGATATTTTGATAGGGATCACATTAAATGTGTAGATGGCTTTGGGTAGTATAGACATTTTGACAGTATTTGTTGTTTCAATCTATAAGCTTGAAATGTCTTTCCACTTATTTGTGTCATTGTGGCCAACTAGTGACAGCATCTAATTTCAGTTTTGGAAAAGTCTCCTAAATCTCTAACTTTAACCTATTATTCCTCTTCATGTCTTCTGGAGCCACACAGGATAAATCTGAAGTCTATCTCATCATCCACATTTCCCCTGCCCATGTTTTGGCATAACCATGGTCCCTGTTTGACAGAGCACCTCAAGAATAGGCTTGCAGCAAGCAGTCTGTAGAACTTACTTGTCTCCGTGTCAAAGTATTTTCCTCTCTGCCACATGGCACTAGCTACCGTGGTCATTAACAGCATACATTTTTATTGTATATACCTTCTGCATAAATGAGAATGTGGTTGGCAAATGGAAAACAAATAAAATCAGTGGTTGAAATGAGGAAGTGATGAGAATGGTACGAAATAAAGGGGCTTTGGAGGTTTCATTATTTAGAACTTGTGAAATTAGGGGTTCCAGATCAGTTTGTGAGAGACCAGGATGGGATGGATATTGGCATGGTGATATAGTTTTGTGATCTCGCTGTGACAGAAGGCTGTGACAGTGGTGACTGAATTCTCAAGTGTGCTCAGTCAGTGGCGCTAGGCTGCCCAGAGCTAGATGTCTCTCTCTCAAGACAGTAAGTAAATGGGAAGGCTGGAGGTGGAGTGAAGTCGATCACATAGATCAGATGTTATCTTCAACAACGTCCATCTCTGTCTAGAGTGGTAATGCAAAAGAAAGACAGGAACTTGTGTGAGACTTAACGAAATGTCGAAAGGAATCATTGTCTTTCCCTTGCCAGTCAGGGATGATGACTTCAGCCACCATGCATCATGCTTCCCTTTTCATAAATTTCAGTATGGCTGGTGATGTATGGGAGCTCAGATCTCTTGGTCGATGAAAAGTTTCTCTGTTCCAATTTTTATATGATAGCCTCTGGAAGATTTGAAGAGCAACCAAATATATCAAGTTCGTTTAGCCATTCTTAAAATGACAAGGTTTTCTGACGTCTTGTCTTTGTCACTCTTAAATGGGTACAGTTTAATTTAACTCTGTTCTTTATGAGATTTGGAAGCCAGACACAATGTATTTTTGTTGTGGAAAACCACAGTAGGAGGCAGTTAAACTCTTACTGCTTGAGCTGGTTTCTAAGTTAAATTCTTTTTTTCTTTTTTTTTTTAAATTTTATTTATTTATTTGACGGAGAGAGATCACAAGTAGGCAGAGAGGCAGGCAGAGAGAGAGGGGGAAGCAGGCTCCCCGCTGAGCAGAGAGCCTGATGCGGGGCTCGATCCCAGGACCCTGAGATCATGACCTGAGCCGAAGGCAGAGGCTTTAACCCACTGAGCCACTCAGGCGCCCCCTAAGTTAAATTCTTATTCAATTAAAACCTAAAATATGTTTTATAGAAGAATATATTCTGAGTCCGTTCTTAAAATCTAATATTACAACATAGTATGGATTTTACTTTGTCATACAAATAGTTTCAAGTTCACCATCAAGCATTGGCTTCTGTTGGGACAGATCATTAAGCAAACTCTTGCAGGTCATGGAAGCTTCAAGCTCCTCTTTAAGTCTTTGGCAGAATTAAGGATCGTTTCATCATGAATATCAAACAACCACCAAAAATATCCACAAGAACAAAACAACCAATGGCCACCACAACAAAAACAGTGTGACCTCTTCTTAATTACCAGGTACCCAGTGTGCTGGCTAATAATTTTAATGCATCCTTTTCTTCTTTCCCCCATGCACTTTTATCCGAGAAGAACAGTGGGAAGAAAGGAAGGAACATTTGAATTACCCAGATTTGTGGATCTGGACCAAGTCCACTGTCCTAGGCAGACTTGGGATGACTGGTTCCCAGATGCGATCTGGCGATTCCACCCCCACAGCCATGACAAGATGCGCTTCATGCCTTTCAAGACACCTTGATATGTATGATTGCATTTGATCTTTACTTTGGGGGTTAGTAGGAGAAGTGGCTTTGTCTTCACCTTGGCCCAAGAACAAACTGAGTACAGGAACTCCCACCTTCTCGCCTGGGGCTCTTTCTGCCGAATAGCACCGCACCCTCAGATGCTGGGGTAAATCTGTGAAGTTGGCTTGCACTGGAGTGAATATGCCCATGGCAAGGCCTCTGAATCTCAGAGTTAAAAAGGAAGTAAGCCACCAGGGAGGAGGAAAGCCTTCAGCATCTTAGATCTTTGTTTCTAAGAACACCTGGAGGAGGTAGTTGGATGATTTGACATATGTTTTAACAATGGAGAGCTTCACTATGAAAAGATAAGAGTCTCTAAAATAGTTGGGAAATCAGCCTCCTTTAATTTACACAGAATCTTCTTTGGAACTAAAAGTGCCCATGGGATAGAGCTGTAGTATCTGATCCCAGGTAAAAACAATCACTAAGGCAGAAGAGTGAAATGTTTTCTCTCCTAGATAGCACTGGAGCTGGGTCAAGGGCATAAAGCTTAGGCTGCTCTTCAGTTAGTGCGCCACCAGCTGGCACAATGGTGAGCAGATGCCGTGGGCAGAGAGGTACCTTACAAGTGACATTTCAATGACGGAAATACAGGGAGTGAGGATTTGAGGAGGAGAATGGTATTAAGAAACTTGAAGTGTTCCCCCCTTCTTTATGTCCACATAACTGTTATCTTCCATCTGTCTCTGTCTTTGTGACACTAGGGCTGTGGCAAACACAGCAGATTTAGAGGGCTCTGTCTGTGCCTCTAGGGCTCGGGGATGGGCTCCTTTTCTCTTCGAAGGGCCAGTCATATGCTGGGAAAACCTTATTTGGAGTTCCCGTGCATGTCAGAGATAGCTCAGTTGTCAGGTGAAGCTGAGCTCCTCAGAGCTCCTCAGAGTCAAAATGAGGAGTAGAGAGCACATAAGGCTCAATTGCATCAGTATAGCAAATGTTTCAGATATATTTCATTTCCACTCTACAAGCAGTTACAGAAAGAACGAGAAAGAGCAGGAGGTAATGAATCACAGGAAGAATAACAGGACCGCATACTTTATTATCCCTTTGGAGTTGGACCTAGATCGCTCTCCACAGCTTTTTCTCTATTTTCTGAAACACTTGGAGTCTCCCCTTTGGGATGGATGGCCATCGCAATCCAGGAGGATAATGGGGAGAAATACTCTCTGGGCTGCAAAGGGCCACCGAATAGTGTTGTTCACATTCCCAGGGACTCAGAGGCCAGACCTTGAGGCCTGGTGAGGATGGAGAGCTCCATTCCATGTTAGAGCTTTGCTGTGATCCCAGAGGCACTGCCCCCCGCTCCAGGCTGCCATCAGGATCCTTAGTCCCATGGGTGTAAGTCACCCAGCCAAGGACACTTTGGAAGGCACCCATTCATTTATCCATCCTGTGTCTGACTTGCAGGGTCAGGCTACTGGGAGGCCCGGCAGAAAAGACCACTGTGGGTTCCTATGGGGCATCTCTCATCCCTCCTCCTTGGCAGGGACAGTGGGACAGGAATACCAGGAGGATTTTCTGACTCCAGTGGCCAAAGACAGAGGGTCAGTGTTGGTTCTTTTGATCTAAAAGTAAAAGATTTCAAGAACACATGTGGTAATTTATAATTCTTCAGTACCATCCAAATAATAATAGGCATGGAACAGCATTTTTAAAAAGAAGTTATTTTTCTGCTGTATACTTTTAAAAAACCACAGTAGTTTTTAATCTGCCTGGAACATCACTGATTTGACCAATGTAATTTACTTTCTCTAGATATATAGGTTCTATTATAAAGATGTGAACATAGTTTTTAAGCTAGGTGTCTTTATTGTTGATTATGTAACTGAATGTGTCTGTTGTGACTCCAACAATTTAAAAAAGGAATGAACATTTTTTTTTCTATATAGCTGTACGTGTTTATTGTGATTCGAACAATATAGAAATGTAGAAAGGGGAAGTGGTCCTGTAGTCCTGTTCCTCAGCAATCACCACTGTTAGCTCCAAGTTTGTTTCTAACTTGCAGGAGCTTAAGGACGATAGTTTTAAGTGAGCTTGTGTTTTCATATTGGGTTGCATTTGTTCTCTCTGCAAAAACACATGATATAAACAGTAGCAAACCCAGTATAATAACAACCAGAAAAATGAAAATTTGTACAAAGCTATGATAGATACCAAAAAGACCCTGAACATTTAAATGTTTTAGGTCTGTTCATTACGTTCTTTCTGGCATTTTATGGTCATTGTCGGTAAGAGGTAAGAATCTTCCGTGAATCTGCCAACCGATGGCATCTGTTCTTCCTACTCTTCTGGGTGTTTGTGAGATCATCATGGGGTTCTTTCTTTCCATACTTAGGATAAAAACATATATCGGTAGTCGAAGCCGTATTTTTATTTATTTATTTTTATTTTTTATTATTATTTTTAATGATTTTATTTATTTATTTGACAGAGAGTTAGAGAGAATGCGCAAGTAGGCAGAGCAGCAGGCAGAGAGAGAGGGAGAAGCATGCTCTCCGCTAGGCAGAGAGCCCGATGAGGGGCTCGATCCCAGAACCCTGGGATCATTACCTGAGCCAAAGGCAGATGCTTAACCGACTGAGCCACCCAGGCGCCCCAGCAGTCGTTTTAAATCCCTTCTCTGGATGGCCACTTGGATATGATTATAAAGTCATGAAATTTATCATCACCTGTGGCTGTAAGAAGCAAATTTGTTAGTTTAATTATACCTCACGTTTCTTTACTGATGATTATTTGTTTATGGAACGGTACTGGGGGCTTTGTGTGTACCTCGTACGGTGCTCAGATCAAGGATACAAAAGAACCAGGCAGGCAGGAAAGAGAGACACACGCGTGGACAACTCTGAGGTGATGTGAGAAGAGGGTACACGGGGTTACTGAAACCCAGAGGACAGAGTGACTCCTTTTTCCCAGAAGATACCAGGGAAGATTCTTAGAGGACTGACATTTCAGTGACATGAGTCATGAAAGTTTGGTAAGAACTTGTAGGTGGAGAAGAGGCTGGGACAAAAGAAGAAACAAGGTGTGTCAAGACAAAGCCACACTGATAGAGAAGGGAATGAACGCTTGTGAGGCACCTACTGTGTAGAGCCTGCACATCAGCTAATTTGATCTTGTCAGGTCTGCATCATTGTCCTCGATTTACCCAGGAGGAAACTCAGGAGAGTTATGTGACTTGCCCAAGTTCTTGAGTTACCCCTTGGGGAATCATGGTTCTGTCAGTAGCATGAGGCTGAGGAAAGAGCTTGTGTTCTGGTGGGAGTGATACTTGGTGTGGCATGCCTTGAAGGAAACAGAGAGAAATGAGGTTAAAGATGGAGAATGGAACCGATTAGTAAAGGGCGTTTTCAGCCTGCATAAGATTTGCTCTAAGCATTTGAGAACACCAGTAAGGGTTTGTAAGCAGAGACAGGAAGCTTGACTAATCTTTTTTTTTTTTTAAAGATTTTATTTATTTATTTGACACAGAGAGAGACAGCGAGAGAGAGAACACAAGCAGGGGGAGAGGGAGAAACAGGCCTCCCGCTGAGCAGGGAGCCCAATGTGGGGCTTGATCTATCCGAGGACCCTGGGATCATGACCTGAGCCGAAGGCAGATGCTTAAGGACTGAGCCACTCAGGCGCCTAAGCTTGACTGATCTTTTAGAAAGACTCTGGCCACCATGTTTTGGATGGAGGGAGTTGGATAAGACTGGAATTGAGGTCACAGATTTGTCTTCACTACACTTAGATGTGCAAAGAAAATATTTTTCTAAATTTGACCTTTCTCCTTAAGACCGCCTCTCCACTTAGTAAGTGGAGAAAAAAGAAGCTGCATTTAGTTGAGAAGATGAAACTCAGACTGCTCCACTAATGTGGAAAGTCTCTTTTGGTAATTCATTTTCCCCCTGCACCCCACTGAGATGGCATCTCAGTAAATGGAGTCTCACGTGGCCTTGAGGGTGTGTGTGTGTGTGTGTGTGTGTGTGTGTGTGTGTGTATCAAAGGTCAAGGCAGTCTGCTGACTGTGGTCTTTGGTGGTCGGCCTCTGCCTGGGCCGTCTATTGGCAACCATTGCTGAAGTACGTGGCTGCTATAACTTGCACTCTATTCTCTCCCAGATCAGTCAGGGCCTGGTTGTCCATATTGCCTGCGTGGTCCCACCGTGGCTCTTGCTCGGCCTTTATACCCCTTACCTTATCCCACAATAAGTTTCGATAGTGCCCTTCCCTCCATGGTTCTCCACAGTAGTACTTGGGAATGTCCACACTGCTTAGAAGCTCGTCAGGCTTTGGATGGCTAACCTCAAAACTTGGGCCTATCCATCTATCTATCTATTTATATATTTAACACGCAAGTGGTGTGACACCAGTTTTGCTGAGTTACACGATATGGTCACCTCCCATGCAGTCATCACCCCATGTTGTCGTGAGAGTCGGGGGCGGGGCATGAAGACGTCCTGTGACATGGCATATCCTCTAGATCCTGAAAGGGAAAGTAATACAGAAACTCCTTGGCTTTTGGTTTTTGTTATCAACCTTTTGAACTCCTCACCCTCTTCTGGGATTATAGCCCTGAGTGGGGAGAAGATGTACCATATGTGTCTCTGTCTCCTGATTTCTCTACTTACCTCGCCTACTTCTCTCCACTTCTCCTTGTGTTCCCAACTCACTGGGACTTCTCTAGGTCCTCCTGAACTCCTTCAGGAAGAACCTTTTAAACTCCCATTTTGGGCTATCATAGTGGCCAGGGTACAAGGAAGGAGTGAGGTCAGCTGTTAAGATAAAGGAATTTCAAATGAATTTCAAGCTGTCGTATTTGTCACCTGATGGTAGAGCAGCTGCAGTAGTCTAGGTGAGGGATAATAAAAGTCAGAAGAGAGTCCTAAGAGTGAGCCTTGGTGAAACCAAATGTGTGGGCGATGAGAGGGAGGAGTCGAAGATGACTTTGGGGTTCCTAGTTGGGGTAACCATAGGATAAAGATTCACTTGACAGAGAAAAGACAAGAGGAAAAGGAATCGTTGTGAGGGCAGAGGGGAGGAGGAGGAGGAGGTTTGGGGGTGGGAGGAGAGAGGGAAGGTAATGAATTCAGTTTGGGATCTGACTGAAATGCTGTCTAATAGGAGAAATATGGGACTGGTGCCTGGGAGAGAATCTGCCTGGAGAAATGGGTTTGGGAAACAGGTGAGAATATCTAGGAAGAAAAGGAAGAGAAACTCACTCGTCACTGTAAATGCTAAATTTAAAGACATAAACAAAGTCACCACTGTTTTAATTCTTCCTTGCATTTCACAATGACCCAGTACTTTGGAACCTCTCCTCCAGGTTCCCTGCGGCGGGACAGCTCTGAGGTCACAGGGTACCGTCGAGGGTGTCCGCTGCTACTTCTGATCCCCAAGGGGACCTTTAAAGCGCCAGACCTGACACCTAGATCCATGGTATACTAAGTTCATATCAGAGTGAGGCCAGAATATTCCACACAAAGAAAACTTTGATGAGTGGTTAAAAATAAATAATTTATAGGTGCATGCAGAGGCACTGTCTAATTTTTTGCAGTTGAGCTGAATTTGTTAAGTGAACTCACAGAAATGTAACATGTACCTCTCAAAACCGTCACTGTTATGCCTGAGACATGGTCTAACCTTTGGGTGTCCTCAGCTAATATAATTGCCTCACTGTCTTTGAAAGGTGGCTTCTAATTGGGTTTCAGAGCAGCAGTTGCTGTCGAGGTGCAGGTTGCAGCCTTTCAATAGATTGGGCCGGTTCATTAAGCGTTTCCTCTCCCCGGACTGGATAGCTGAGCTTGGACAGGAGCCAGCAGTTACAGAAATGTCATCACTTACAGGATTGGCCTTTAAGACACTGATTTGTTATATTATTGAGGTTCGACTTCTTTCCTCTCAAATTTAAATGGAGCTTTATTGAATACTGTGCTAAACTCAATTCTTCTCACTCTCCGTGGCCTTTTCATCAGGTTGTTTCCCACTGGTTCCTAGCATTTAGTCCTCTGGCTGGACAAGAGGTTTAAGAACTAAAGGCAGCTTGCCATTTACGGGGCTTAGGACTGCCCGTGGGAAGTGTGGTGGATTATCGTACGGGCATGACTCAGAGTCCTCAACGGATTGATGATTTATGTACAGGTAACCTGAGAAGAAGTCTCTTAGCCAGTTTTCTTCTTTTTGATAAAAATATGCGGTAAATTCTTTCTTTTCCTCAAGTTTTTATTTTAATTCCAGTTAGTTAACATATACAGTGTTATATTAGTTTCAGGTGTGCAATATAGTGATTCAACACTTCCATACATCACTGGTGCTCACCACAGCAAGTGCCCTCCCTCATCCCCATCACCTGTTTCCCCCATCCTCCCACCCGCCCCCTCTCTGGGAACCATCGGCTTGTTCACAGTCATTAAGAGACTGTTTCTTGCTTTGTCTCTCTCGCTCTTTTCCCTTGTGCTGGAAATTCTTATCTCTAGGATTATTGTCCTGAAGGTTCTTGATTCATCTGAAGAAAATGAGTACATAACTGTCACACTGAATAAACAGAAGCTTGAGCGGGGGTGAGTGGGGAGGTGGGACGACAGAAGGAACTCTGTGTTTGGCTTTTGCTCTCCCTTAGAGCAGCTCTGTAGCCGGGTTCTCCTTATGCCCCCGGAAGACGTCCTGGGCAGGTCCAGGGTATTTTCTGATCATTTTTGTGCAATAAACAGCTCTCCAGGCACGTTTCCTTTCCAGACAGTCTCAGTTTGGTAATTAATGTGTCCGGCCTCAAACAGGCTGGTGTAAAGTGAAAGCTGCTCCCCTGGCGCAGATTTCAGATTCAGTTTGTCACATTCTACCAGAAAAAAAAACTCCTGCTGTTTCTAGTGGACCACATTGAAATTAGAGATTAATTTACTTCTTAGAGGTGATAAACACATTTCCTTACGCTTAGTCTTCACTTACTTGAATTTGTTATTGCAAATGCTGTTTTCAAAATGAAGCTTTGTGTTTGTCAATGTTATACCAAAGTGCAATAAATTTTTGCGTATTGATTTTATATTTAACTATTTGGTTCAGTGTTCTTATTTTAATAGTTTTTCGATGACCTTTTAATATAGACAATTATGTCAGCTGTGAAAATGATTTTTTTCCCTTGCTTTCCATTTCTTGTGCCTTTTTCCCTTTATTTTTCTATATTGCCCTCCAGACAAAATTAGTAAATAAATAGAAGTGTCGATGACTGCCATCTTTTTCTTGTTTTTGGTTTTAGAAGGGTTGCTTGTCTTTTTCAATAAAGATTTTTATTTATTCATTTGAAAGAGAGAGCAAGAGCGAGAGAGCGAGGCGGAGAGAGCACTCATGAGCAGGGGGGAGGGGCAGAGGAAGAAGTGGACTTTGAGCAAGGAGCCCGACTCGGGACTCCATCTCAGGACCCTGGAATCATGACCCGAGCCAAAGGCAGACACTTAACCAACTGAGCCACCCATGCACCCCAGAAGGGTTGCTTGTAAGAGTACACCAATAGGTAAAATATTTACAGTATATTTTTTGTAGATATCTTTTATTAGGTTTAGAAATTTCAGTAAAGAATTTTAATCATGCATCTGCATAGAGTCTTATCAAATATCTTTTCTGTATCTAGTGAGGTTTTGTGAGCTGATTCTTACAAAAGGGTGTTAAAATGCAGCCTATTGTATCTTCTAGGTGCAAAGTCATTGCCAAGTGGACTGGGAGTGATAACTGCATTTTGAAATATGACTTACATAGTGCTGATGAATTTTTTAAACATATGTCCTTTGTAGGGAAATACTGTATTATGCGGTCATGCTTGAAAAATAAAACTAAACTTTGTTTGTTTGTTTTTCTCTCTAGTATTACTTTACCGTTCTTTTTGGCCATGAAGGTCAGAAACCTCTGGAGCTGCGCTGTGAGGAGGAGCAGGACGGTAAAGAGTGGATGGAGGCCATTCACCAAGCCAGGTAGGGACTCAGATCCTCTGTGTGACACTGGATTGGCTGGGTCTCTCACACTGGGGTTTTCACTGTTGGCTCTAGTTCTGGAAGAACTTGCAATTCTAAGATGGTTTCCCCTTGGTATCTCCTCTTTAGCGATGTGTGAAATGATTCTTTGAGCTTTCTATGGCTATATTCTAGCTGAAGATGAAAAGTAATAAATACATAAAAATAATAATAATGGGTCACTTTTGTGGATTGTTCCCATATGCCAGGTACCCTTCTAAGCGCTTCTCAATTAAAGCATTTATTCAGTGTATTGATTTGCTTATCCTCTCAACAATCCGAGAGTTGAGTATTATAATTACCCCCTTTTACAGAGAAGCAAAATGAAGTTGGGAAGGTTGGTTTGCTTGTCTGAGGTCGCACAGCTGATAAGTGGCAGAGCTGGGATACGGACCCAGCAGAGCCCACGTTTGTAAACCCTGCCCCCGGCAGCCTGGTTATCCAGAGGGGTGATGCTGACTCTGTCTAGAGAGATAGAAGAGTATGATTTTATTTCCTCCTAAGAAATACCAGGAAGGTGGAAAGAACGCACTTGGCCTCAAATAAGAACAAGAAATCTGAAAGAGAGCAAAGAAGATCCCTCCCTTTTATTTTTCATATTCATTTCTGAAGTCCAGCCCACTTTTGCTTCAAATAGCTCCCATGCTCGCTGCTTTCCTGTCTGTCCCCTCACTCATCCAGTCTCTGGTCACTCTGTAAGTCCCTGCTCATATCCCTGCTGCTTCCGGAGCAAAACTCCAGCTGGGCCACATCTGCTTTTCCTTCACCTGACACACCCCCTGCTTCTCCTAAGTGTCCGGTCATGCCTCTACCGCCTCTGTCCCTGAAACCGTGCCCCACAAGTAGCCCTCACAGGCCCGTTCTCCAAATTGCTGCAGCTCTTGCTTTACTACACGTAGAATATTTAACTATTTAGCACAACTTACGGGGTTTTTTTTTTTATTCTTTTTTTTTTTACGTATTTCCTACGTGTGATTTCTGTTTCCTGAGCTGGCTTGCATGCACCTTGAGAGTGAGGAGGAGGAGGCTTCATTTCTGAAAAAAACACAGTGCTGATTATGTAGTAGGTGACCAAGAACTATTTTCAGATTAATTGTAAAGAGGATGGGCATTTGTTCTAAGTTTAGACTCTTCTCGAACCCTTGAGATTTTTTTCTCTGAAAATCTCCCTCTCCTCCCTTTCCCACCCCTCTTTCTCTCTTCAACTACTTTATACTGACCACTCACCTCCTCTGTGTCAGGCAGCATGCTAAGTACTTTCCATACGTTGTTTATTCCTCACAGCTACCCGCTTTACAGATGAGAAAACAAAGGCTTGTGATTATTAAGCAGATTGGCCAACACCTAACATGAAGTTGTTAAGCTGCAGAGCTGGACTTCAGACCCAGATGAGTCTGACTCCAGAGCCTTTTAACCAGTGTTTTGGGTTGTACCTGTCTTTATTCTTGTCTTTTTCTCTTTAGTCTTCCCCTTTTCTAGTCAAAGATGCAAAGAGATTAATGTAAAGTCAGGGTCGAGAGTAGAAGATATTATCTGCAAAATATTTCAGTTCCTTTCCTTTCCTCCCCTTCAGAATATTTCTTTGAGAGGCACAGGGTTGGTGACCAAATGCTGCTCTCCGAGTGGGCCCCCAGCGCAGCTTGTCCACACCGTGTGATCCTGGCCCACCATTCACCTGTCTTTTCTGTCATTGTTTCTGTGGGAGGGTTTTGCTCCAGACTCTACTGTAGTGTACAATGACTTGCTATAGAAAGAAGGTCAGGTCTTCAGAGGTGAAAGAAGTATCATGTTGGCAAGGTAGAACTCTTGGGCTCTTTCTAGGCACAATCTCTGTGTAATTCCTTCCTACTAGGGAATTAAAATGAAGTAAATAACTTAAAACATGTGTATTTGTCCCTCCCCCACCCAACCTTTTTTCATTCCAGAAAAGTGAGATACTATTAGTAACCTAAATACCTTACCTTGTAGTTGCCAAACAAATACTGGGGTGAACCAAATATAGAGCATGAATTACTTCAAAAATGGTTAGATTTTAGGTAAGTTTTTTTTTTCTATACCATGAGAACTTTGTCATGTATGTGGGTGTGGGTCAGTATGTGGGGTTGATTGACATGTGATCAATTAGGGCACTTGTAGTCTTGTCAGGAGACAGACTTTAGAAACCGCTTTAGTGGTTTAGGTGATCAAATGATCAAAATTCTCTTCTCTTGTGGATATGAAGTTTTAGTTAAGAATTGACTTTTTTTTTTTTTTTTTTGGTCCATTAGATTTGCTTTTCCTTTGATTTGAGGCCCAGGACTGGGTTCTTTGATGATTTCTTTTTAATCAGACTGCTTTATACTCGAGTTCTTATATTTGACTTTTTGCACTGACTTTTTGCTTCTTTAATCTTTTTGTTTTATAAATCAGGGAAGATGACAACTTTTTCATTTAAGTTGAGTGTTTGGTGTAAACTTGGATCTGTGAAAGTCATTCTGACTGTTCGTACATGTGCAGAGCCAGAAAGTTAACGAAGCTGATTCAGAGAAAGAGTTTGTCAGCCAGTTTTGCTTGGCTTCGGGCTAATTACACAACCGATCGGTTGAGTAAATAGTTCACCTTTCGAGGACAGTCTGATGGCGTTAATTTGGTGCCACTGCTTTTTAAATAGAAAATGCTTGGTAATTATTAATTAATAATTACTTATTAGTAATTATATTTATTAATAACTACTAATGATATAAATATTACTAATAATTATTAATATTATATTACTATAATTAATTATTAATCCCTCTTTTTAAAAGTCTGAGCTGTTGGTTAACTGATGACTGTTTTAGCCCGAGACCAGGTCTTTTCTGAGTGTCCTGCCGACCCTATATGGAAACAAGGACTGCTCAGAACCCTTCTCCTGGTCTCTTCTCTTTTCCTGGGATGTCTTCTCAGTACTGGCTTGGGCATGCTGCCCTCAAGTGCCATGCAAATCACGTTCTTGCTGCTGGCTTTTTTACCTCAGAGCTGAATCTACTTGCTCCAGTTGGCCTTTAGAGGATCTGTGGGTCATTTTCTGGGATGTTGAGTTGCATGTTTTCTCCCTTAGATGGGGCCCATGGAAAAATCTTTTTGGAAATTATATTCTCATTTCAAAGTTCTGACGGGGTCCAAAAAGCTTGTTTTACAGTTTTTCTTGAAGTTGGCCAATATTACATTTCTAGAACACTGGCACATTTATAATATCATTTCATCACTTATTATTAGCACCAGTTCATGGGAAGCTGCTGGCAAGACCCAGTCTTATTTTTGTCTGGATGAGGAGAGGCCACAGCATTTTAATGGCATTGAAGTTCTATGCTTATGCCATAAGTGGTTTGGTAGTTGAGTATGGAACTCCGGATATTCCTAATAACCTGATTTTCTTCTTGTTGTTGTCGTCTTGGTCATGTCTGTCTACTGTGGTTGATTTAGTTATTGACATTAGGACAGTCTAAAACAATGACTCAGTTAATTGTGGGCCCTTAGGGCTCATGGGCTGAAAAGACAACATCCACAGCAACTTTTCTCCACTTTTCTTCTACTGGAACACTGACCAAGCAAAGCCTCAGCAGTTAGAATGTGGTTATGGCCTGGAAGAGGATCTAGGTGTGGGGAGAGGTACCAAAGCTCTTCCTGTTCTGGTCTAAGCATAAGACCCAAAGGACCTGGTCTGTGACAGTTAAGAAAAGAGAAGTGGAAAGTATTCCAGAGATGAAGTGGAGCATAGATTTCCTCTAGGACTTTGTGACCGCCTGGATGCGGGCGGTATTAGATCAGGAGGTTATGCGCATCTCTCAGGCGCCTAGCATGGAGAGTGTCACTTCCTGGGAGAAGAAATGATGCATGAGAGCAGTTTCGTGGGGCAGAGATGATGAGCGCTGATCGGGAAGGGCCTCTGTGAGGAGTTGGAGAGTTTGTTTCCTGGAAGGGGTGGTAAGGAGCCCTTCTGAGGGCTCTCCTCACCTTTGCTGTGTAAGAGATGAGAAAATGAGTATCAGAAGCTACTAGAGAAGTGAGGTGTGTCCTGAGGGGAAAGCTGGCTTTGGGTTTCTACCAAAGCCGAGGTCAGGGAGGACTTGTGAGAAGTTGGAGATGTAGAGAATATTGTGCCTGGTACAGCGCACCATGGAATGTCCACAGCTTTTTCTTTTTTCTCCCTGCGAAGATATGGCTTATGCTTTCAGTGTTTGGGACTGTCCTACTGTGTCTTTTGCCTGCTTTCTATTTTTTCCAACTGTAACTCTGTTCAGACCCCCATCTTGACTCTCCTCCCTCCTCTTGGTGTGTGCCTGGGGCAGGTAGATCTTAGGCTATTTTTAAGTGGGGAGGGCATTTGCAAGTGAAAAGGAGCTGGGCGTGTGCTTCTATCCCATAAAAGTCCTGTCAGATTTAGTTTGGCAAGGGCTTGACAAAACCCCTTCGCTCACCCTCAGTCCTGATTTGAGGAGCAGAGAGACTTATCTTCCATTTAACTCTTTCAGTGAAGTCTTGTCCTCTTGTCCACTAAAGAAAGCCCTAATCCAGCCTCCTGGGTCTGTTTTTATCTGTAGTCCTTTTGATTACATGTGCCTGAGGCAGCCTGTAGTTCATTCTCTCCGCCCACCCTCCTCAGTCTGTTCTTCCCTCCCCCACAACACACACAATCACACACACACACACACTCTCACACATACACGTACCCCAACATAGTAACTGCACCAAACACCTAGTGCCTGTAACCTCATCCTTTTTAGTTGGCTAGAGGCTTAATTTAGAGTGAAGTGTGTAATACAAAATCTGTCCAACAGTAAAAGCCACACTGTGTATCATGTCATCCCCATAAAACCAGCTCTTTAGAGAATGTGCATGGAGAAATCCCCTCCAAATCAGAATAAAAGTGATTACACAGAAAAGCTGAAAGTGATTCATGTATCACAGGGAAATGACAGGACTAGAAAATCAGAAGTGGGCGGTCATGTTATAGCCTCAAGCAATCCCGAAGCCATATTTTGTATTCTTCTTATAGTAAGACTATCACTACTTTATAAAGCCGAAGATGTGGATTTTGTTCATTTGAGAGAGATACATATATTTATTTTTTTCACTAAGAAGTTCTGTCGGGCCTTTGCGTCCAGATTTGACATGATGAAAAAGACTTCAATACTTTCTTCCTTAGAGCCTG